>CP136067.1:206629680-207338362 GCA_032622095.1 Siphonodentalium dalli
GGAACCTCCCATTTTTTTCTGAATTTAATCATCGGGATATTGTTTCCATGTGGTTTGAAGCCCACACATAGTTTCATATTCAGCTTCCGACAATCCGACCACTACCATTCTGGACCGTCCCCATTGGACCCTCTCGTGGAATATAGGCTCTATACTGAGGGGCGCGGTAATATTAGCGCCCAAATGAAATAGCAAACCCATCGTGGACCTCCCGACAAACACAACGACAGCCAATTCGAGAATTGACTAATTGGATTCTGGCGTACTATTCAGAATCATATTGGAAACCGTCCCTCCCGGTCCCTCCCCGGGATTATAAGTCAAATGACGTGCGGGTCTGGTAGAGGACTCGCCAGTGGTCAAGATCCCAACCCGGCACCCCCTCCCACCGACATGTAGAGAGTTAATGCGAAAACAAACGAATCGGACTCTGGCTCCCAATTGGATTCCAGAGTCCGATTCGAAATACGACCCCATTGGAGCCTCCCCGGGGGTACTATATATAATTGGAACTGTGGATCGGGTAGAGAATCTGCGGATCGACATGATCCCAAATTGTCCACCCCCTCCCACCAACATATTGTGCTTTATTAAGGAAACAATGCGAACCGTACTCTGACTTTCCAGAGTCCTATTCAAAAATCTGACATGCTCTTCATGGAACCTCCCATTTTTTCTGAATTTAATCATCGGGATGTTGTTTCCATGTGGTTTGAAGCCCACACATAGTTTCATATTCAGCTTCCGACACTCCGACCACTCCCTTCCCGGACTCCCCCCCCCCCCATTGGACCTTCCCGTGGAATATAGGTTCTACACTGAGAGACGCGGTAAAATTAGCGCCCAAATGAAATAGCAAACCCATCGCACACCTCCCGACAAACACAACGACAGCCAATTCGAGAATTGGCGAATTGGATTCTGGCGTACTATTCAGAATCCTATTGGAAACCGTCCCTCCCGGTCCCTCCCCGGGGTTATACGTCAAATGACGTGCGGGTCTGGTAGAGGACTCGCCAGTGTTCAAGATCCCAACTGCGGCACCCCCTGCCATCGACATGTAGAGAGTTAATGCGAAAACAAACGAATCGGACTCTGGCTCCCAATTGGATTCCAGAGTCCGATTCGAAATACGACCCCATTCGAGCCTCCCGGGGGGGGGGGGGGGTACTATATATAATTTGAAATGGGGATCGGGTAGAGAATCTGCGGATCGACATGATCCCAAATTTTCCACCCCCTCCTACCAACATACTGTGCTTTATTAAGGAAGCAACGCGAACCGTACTCTGGCTTTCCAGAGTCCTATTCAAAAATCAGAAACGCTCTTCGTGGAACCTCCCATTTTTTTTCTTAATTTAATCATCGGGATATTGCTTCCATGTGGTATGAAGCCCACACATAGTTTCAAATTCAGCTTCCGACACTCCGACCACTCCCTTTCTGTACCCCCCCCCCCCATTGGACCCTCCCGTGGAATAAAAATAGGCTCTATACTGAGGGGCGCGGTAATATTAGCGCCCAAATGGAATAGCAAACCCATCGTGCACCTCCCGAAAAACAAAACGACAGCCAATTCGAGAATTGGCGAATTGGATTATGGCGTACTATTCATAATCCTATTGGAATCCCGTCCCTCCCGGTCCCTCCCCGGGGTTATAAGTCAAATGACGTGCGGGTCTGGTTGATGACCCGCCAGTGGTCAAGATCTCAACTCCGGCACCCCCTGCCACCGACATGTAGAGAGTTAATGCAAAAACAAACGAATCGGACTCTGGCTCCCAATTGGATTCCAGAGTCCGATTCGAAATTCGACCACACTAGAGCCTCCGGGGGGGGGGGGGGTACTATATATAATTTGAACTGGGGATCGGGTAGAGAATATGCGGATCGACATGACTCTAAATTGTCCACCCCTCCTACCACATACTGTGCTTTATTAAGGAAACAACGCGAACCGTACTCTGGCACAGAGCAGCTCAATATCGCACGCTGCGCAGCGGTTCTGCTGGGTTTCACGGACTTGATGTTCAGTTACTACGGGTCTGACATCGGAACTCTGTTCCGGTGGACAGGTTACCCGTTCGAGCTGTTGCATATACTCCACACGGGAGACGGTTAGGTAGCAAAGATTGGACCACTGGAGGTAGTCGTCGATGATGATCCAGACCTTCTGTTGGTCGTGGATCGTATGATCCTGGCTCGTGTGGACGGTGAGAGCATAGTCCAGGTATCAATCGTCGGTTTTAATAGCACGCTCCGACTCCGTGGCCGCGATAAAGACCACGACGACGTCGTTGAGAACGAGCTCCTCTCTGCGCGGCGGATCGCCAGCGCCTGGGTTGTGACACCAATGTTCTGCGTTCGGCTGTCTTTGGGGTGGTAAAGGATGGGCACTGGGGAATCTATGAAATGCTCCTTATGGTGTCGAAGCAATAGTTCATGTGCCCGGCCGCGTACCGTCTGACGGCTGGTGAGGAGTAGATCACTGTGCCTCCACTAATCCACAAACCGGTCCCGCCCCAGGCAGCTGGGGAGGGCCTTCCGCATCTCCTGGCACTGGACTTTGTCACTCTGAAGGGCTTTGATGGCTCCATCTTTTATTATGTAGTCGACAACGACCTCTTCGTACTTCGTACTTCGTCGGCCCTTTGTTGCAGCCAGTGGAGAGGCATTTCACCTGCAATCGGTGGCGGCTGTCCTTGATCCCCGCAGCAAATTACCTGAACTCCGTGTTGGTCAAGCCAGTTCAAGAACATCTCCAGGATTGGCCGGGGCAGTGCAGACCTAGTCACATATGATGACACGTGTGATGAATTTCTGCCCCATGCGGTCGGGCGTCCAGTCATTCTGATCGCTCCATCGGAAGAATATGTGGTATGTTTGGGCTTTGACCCATCGGATCCGCATTTCTTTGGCGAGGCGATGGGTCGGGGTAAACACGAGGATGCCTCTTACACCGAAAAGCTCGATCGCTCGTGTGTTGGTCTTGCTACTGCCCCCGCCACCATTAAGGTAACTCAGCCGGTGCCGGGTCAGTCAGTCATTGTAGCTGGGCGCCGTTGATTCGGCCATCGATGTGGTTTGGCTACAATATTCTGGTTTGGGGAGGTAAGCGACGTGTTCATGTGGCATGTAAACCTGCTTCCCCTTGTCACGCCACTGAGCCGGGCCCACCGATGTTTAACGTGCTAATGTACCACCGATGTTTTACGTGCTTATATACCACCGATGTTTTACGTGCTTATATACCACCGATGTTTCACGTGCTTATATACCACCGATGTTTAACGTGCTTATATACCACCGATGTTTTACGTGCTTATATACCACCGATGTTTTACGTGCTTATATACCACCGATGTTTTACGTGCTTATATACCACCGATGTTTTACGTGCTTATATACCACCGATGTTTTACGTGCTTATATACCACCGATGTTTCACGTGCTTATATACCACCGATGTTTAACGTGCTTATATACCACCGATGTTTTACGTGCTTATATACCACCGATGTTTTACGTGCTTATATACCACCGATGTTTCACGTGCTTATATACCACCGATGTTTAACGTGCTTATATACCACCGATGCTTAACGTGCTTATATACGTGCTTATATACCACCGACAAACACAACGACATCCATTGGGGGGGGGGGTTACTATATATAATTTGAACTGGGGATCGGGTAGAGAATATGCGGATCGACATGATCCCAAATTGTCCACCCCTCCCACCACATACTGTGCTTTATTAAGGAAACAACGCGAACCGTACTCTGGCTTTCCAGAGTCCTATTCAAAAATCAAAACGCTCTTCATGGAACCTCCCATTTTTGTTCTTAATTTAATCATCGGGATATTGCTTCCATGTGGTTTGAAGCCCACACATTGTTTCATATTCAGCTTCCGACACTCCGACCACTCGCTTCCTGGACCCCCCCCCCCACCATTGGACCATCTCGTGGAATATAGGCTCTATACTGAGGGGCGCGGTAATATTAGCGCCCAAATGAAATAGCAAACCCATCGTGCACCTCCCGACAAACACAACGACAGCCAGTTCGAGAATTGGCGAATTGGATTCTGGCGTACTATTCATAATCCTATTGAAACCCGTCCATCCCGGTCTCTCCCCGGGATTATAAGTCAAATGACGTGCGGGACTGGTAGAGGACCCACCAGTGGTCAAGATCCCAACTCCGGCACCCCTTCCCATCGACATGTATAGAGTTAATGCGAAAACAAACGAATCGGATTCTGGCTCCCAATTGGATTGCAGAGTCCGATTCTAAATACGACCCCATTGGAGCCTCCCCTGTGGGTACTATATATAATTTGAACTGGGATAGGGTAGAGAATCTGCGGATCGACATGATTCTAAATTGTCCACCCCTCCTACAGACATACTGTGCTTTATTAAGGAAACAATGCGAACCGAATTCTGGCTTGCCAGAGTCCTATTCAAAAATCAGAAACGCTCTTCATGGAACCTCCCATTTTTTTCTGAATTTAATCATCGTGATATTGTTTCCATGTGGTTTGAAGCCCACACATAGTTTCATATTCAGCTTCCGACACTCCGACCACTCCCCTTCCCGGACCCCCCCCCAATTGGACCTTCCCGTGGAATATAGGTTCTACATTGTGGGGTGCGGTAATATTAGCGCCCAACTGGAATAGCAAACCCATCGTGCACCCCCCGACAAACACAACGAAAGCCATTTCGAGAATTGGCTAATTGGATTCTGGCGTACTATTCAGAATCCTATTGGAAACACGTCCTCCCCGGTCCCTCCCCGGGGTTATAAGTCAAATGACGTGCGGATCTGGCCGAGGACCCGCCAGTGGTCAAGATCTCAACTCCGGCACCCCCTCCCACCGACATGTAGAGAGTTAATGCGAAAACAAACGAATCGGACTCTGGCTCCCAATTGGATTCCAGAGTCCGATTCGAAATTCGAACCCCACTGGAGCCTCCCGGGGGGGGGGGGGTACTATATATAATTTGAACTGGGGATCGGGTAGAGAATAGCGGATCGACATGATCCCAAATTTTCCACCCCTCCTACCAACATACTGTGCTTTATTAAGGAAACAACGCGAACCGTACTCTGGCTTTCCAGAGTCCTATTCAAAAATCAAAACGCTCTTCGTGGAACCTCCCATTTTTTTCTGAATTTAATCATCGGGATATTGTTTCCATGTGGTTTGAAGCCCACACATAGTTTCATATTCAGCTTCCGACAATCCGACCACTACCTTTCTGGACCCCCCCCCCATTGGACCCTCTCGTGGAATATAGGCTCTATACTGAGGGGCGCGGTAATATTAGCGCCCAAATGAAATAGCAAACCCATCGTGGACCTCCCGACAAACACAACGGCAGCCAATTCGAGAAATGACTAATTGGATTCTGGCGTACTATTCAGAATCATATTGGAAACCCGTCCATCCCGGTCTCTCCCCGGGATTATAAGTCAAATGACGTGCGGGACTGGTAGAGGACCCACCAGTGGTCAAGGTCCCAACTCCGGCACCCCTTCCCATCGACATGTATAGAGTTAATGCGAAAACAAACGAATCGGACTCTGGCTCCCAATTGGATTGCAGAGTCCGATTCTAAATACGACCCCATTGGAGCCTCCCCTGTGGGTACTATATATAATTTGAACTGGGGATCGGGTAGAGAATCTGCGGATCGACATGATTCTAAATTGTCCACCCTCCTACCGACATACTGTGCTTTATTAAGGAAACAACGCGAACCGAATTCTGGCTTTCCAGAGTCCTATTCAAAAATCAGAAACGCTCTTCATGGAACCTCCCATTTTTTTCTGAATTTAATCATCGGGATGTTGTTTCCATGTGGTTTGAAGCTCACACATAGTTTCATATTCAGCTTCCGACACTCCGACCACCCCCTTCCCGGACCCCCCCCCCCCCCCCCATTGGACCTTCCCGTGGAATATAGGTTCTACACTGTGGGGCGCGGTAACATCAGCGCCCAACTGGAATAGCAAACCCATCGTGCACCTCCCGACAAACACAACGACAGCCATTTCGAGAATTGGCGAATTGGATTCTGGCGTACTATTCAGAATCCTATTGGAAACCCGTCCATCCCGGTCCCTCCACGGGGTTATAAGTCAAATGACGTGCGGGTCTGGTAGAGGCCTCGCCAGTGGTCAAGATCCCAACTCCGGCACACCCTCCCACCGACATGTAGAGAGTTAATGCGAAAACAAACAAATCGGACTCTGGTTCCCAATTGGATTCCAGAGTCCGATTCGAAATTCGACCCCACTGGAGCCTCCCGGGGGGGGGGGGGTACTATATATAATTTGAACTGGGGATCGGGTAGAGAATAGCGGATCGACATGATCCCAAATTTTCCACCCCTCCTACCAACATACTGTGCTTTATTAAGGAAACAACGCGAACCGTACTCTGGCTTTCCAGAGTCCTATTCAAAAATCAAAACGCTCTTCATGGAACCTCCCATTTTTTTCTGAATTTAATCATCGGGATATTGTTTCCATGTGGTTTGAAGCCCACACATAGTTTCATATTCAGCTTCCGACAATCCGACCACTACCATTCTGGACCGTCCCCATTGGACCCTCTCGTGGAATATAGGCTCTATACTGAGGGGCGCGGTAATATTAGCGCCCAAATGAAATAGCAAACCCATCGTGGACCTCCCGACAAACACAACGACAGCCAATTCGAGAATTGACTAATTGGATTCTGGCGTACTATTCAGAATCATATTGGAAACCGTCCCTCCCGGTCCCTCCCCGGGATTATAAGTCAAATGACGTGCGGGTCTGGTAGAGGACTCGCCAGTGGTCAAGATCCCAACCCGGCACCCCCCTCCCACCGACATGTAGAGAGTTAATGCGAAAACAAACGAATCGGACTCTGGCTCCCAATTGGATTCCAGAGTCCGATTCGAAATACGACCCCATTGGAGCCTCCCCGGGGGTACTATATATAATTTGAACTGTGGATCGGGTAGAGAATCTGCGGATCGACATGATCCCAAATTGTCCACCCCCTCCCACCAACATATTGTGCTTTATTAAGGAAACAATGCGAACCGTACTCTGACTTTCCAGAGTCCTATTCAAAAATCTGACATGCTCTTCATGGAACCTCCCATTTTTTCTGAATTTAATCATCGGGATGTTGTTTCCATGTGGTTTGAAGCCCACACATAGTTTCATATTCAGCTTCCGACACTCCGACCACTCCCTTCCTGGACCCCCCCCCCATTGGACCCTCTCGTGGAATATAGGCTCTATACTGAGGGGCGCGGTAATATTAGCGCCCAAATGAAATAGCAAACCCATCGTGCACCTCCCGACAAACACAACGACAGCCAGTTCGAGAATTGGCGAATTGGATTCTGGCGTACTATTCATAATCCTATTGGAAACCCGTCCATCCCGGTCTCTCCCCGGGATTATAAGTCAAATGACGTGCGGGACTGGTAGAGGACCCACCAGTGGTCAAGGTCCCAACTCCGGCACCCCCTTCCCATCGACATGTATAGAGTTAATGCGAAAACAAACGAATCGGACTCTGGCTCCCAATTGGATTGCAGAGTCCGATTCTAAATACGACCCCATTGGAGCCTCCCCTGTGGGTACTATATATAATTTGAACTGGGGATCGGGTAGAGAATCTGCGGATCGACATGATTCTAAATTGTCAACCCCTCCTATCGACATACTGTGCTTTATTAAGGAAACAACGCGAACCGAATTCTGGCTTTCCAGAGTCCTATTCAAAAATCAGAAGCGCTCTTCATGGAACCTCCCATTTTTTTCTGAATTTAATCATCGTGATGTTGTTTCCCATGTGGTTTGAAGCTCACACATAGTTTCATATTCAGCTTCCGACACTCCGACCACCCCCCTTTCCGGACCCCCCCCCCATTGGACCTTCCCGTGGAATATAGGTTCTACACTGTGGGGCGCGGTAATATCAGGGCCCAACTTGAATAGCAAACCCATCGTGCACCTCCCGACAAACACAACGACAGCCATTTCGAGAATTGGCGAATTGGATTCTGGCGTACTATTCAGAATCCTATTGGAAACCCGTCCATCCCGGTCCCTCCCCGGGGTTATAAGTCAAATGACGTGCGGGTCTGGTAGAGGACTCGCCAGTGGTCAAGATCCCAACTCCGGCACCCCCTCCCACCGACATGTAGAGAGTTAATGCGAAAACAAACAAATCGGACTCTGGCTCCCAATTGGATTCCAGAGTCCGATTCGAAATACGACCCCATTGGAGCCTCCCCGGTGGTACTATATATAATTTGAACTGTGGATCGGGTAGAGAATCTGCGGATCGACATGATCCCAAATTGTCCACCCCCATCCCACCAACATACTGTGCTTTATTAAGGAAACAACGCGAACCGTACTCTGACTTTCCAGAGTCCTATTAAAAAATCTGACACGCTCTTCATGGAACCTACCATTTTTTCTGAATTTAATCATCGAGATGTTGTTTCCATGTGGTTTGAAGCCCACACATAGTTTCATATTCAGCTTCCGACACTCCGACCACTCCCTTCCCGGACTCCCCCCCCCCCCCCCATTGGACCTTCCGTGGAATATAGGTTCTACACTGAGAGACGCGGTAAAATTAGCGCCCAAATGAAATAGCAAACCCATCGCACACCTCCCGACAAACACAACGACAGCCAATTCGAGAATTGGCGAATTGGATTCTGGCGTACTATTCAGAATCCTATTGGAAACCGTCCCTCCCGGTCCCTCCCCGGGGTTATACGTCAAATGACGTGCGGGTCTGGTAGAGGACTCGCCAGTGTTCAAGATCCCAACTGCGGCACCCCCTGCCATCGACATGTAGAGAGTTAATGCGAAAACAAACGAATCGGACTCTGGCTCCCAATTGGATTCCAGAGTCCGATTCGAAATACGACCCCATTCGAGCCTCCCGGGGGGGGGGGGGGTACTATATATAATTTGAAATGGGGATCGGGTAGAGAATCTGCGGATCGACATGATCCCAAATTTTCCACCCCCTCCTACCAACATACTGTGCTTTATTAAGGAAGCAACGCGAACCGTACTCTGGCTTTCCAGAGTCCTATTCAAAAATCAGAAACGCTCTTCGTGGAACCTCCCATTTTTTTTCTTAATTTAATCGTCGGGATATTGCTTCCATGTGGTATGAAGCCCACACATAGTTTCAAATTCAGCTTCCGACACTCCGACCACTCCCTTTCTGTACCCCCCCCCATTGGACCCTCCCGTGGAATAAAAATAGGCTCTATACTGAGGGGCGCGGTAATATTAGCGCCCAAATGGAATAGCAAACCCATCGTGCACCTCCCGAAAAACAAAACGACAGCCAATTCGAGAATTGGCGAATTGGATTATGGCGTACTATTCATAATCCTATTGGAATCCCGTCCCTCCCGGTCCCTCCCCGGGGTTATAAGTCAAATGACGTGCGGGTCTGGTTGATGACCCGCCAGTGGTCAAGATCTCAACTCCGGCACCCCCTGCCACCGACATGTAGAGAGTTAATGCAAAAACAAACGAATCGGACTCTGGCTCCCAATTGGATTCCAGAGTCCGATTCGAAATTCGACCCCACTAGAGCCTCCGGGGGGGGGGGGGGGGTACTATATATAATTTGAACTGGGGATCGGGTAGAGAATATGCGGATCGACATGACTCTAAATTGTCCACCCCTCCTACCAACATACTGTGCTTTATTAAGGAAACAACGCGAACCGTACTCTGGCTTTCCAGAGTCCTATTCAAAAATCAGAAACGCTCTTCATGGAACCTCCCATTTTTTTCTGAATTTAATCATCGTGATATTGTTTCCATGTGGTTTGAAGCCCACACATAGTTTCATATTCAGCTTCCGACACTCCGACCACTCCCTTCCCGGACCCCCCCCCCAATTGGACCTTCTCGTGGAATATAGGTTCTATACTGTGGGGCGCGGTAATATTAGCGCCCAACTGGAATAGCAAACCCATCGTTTTGAATTTTTGATTGTGAAATATACTCAACAATCACCAACAGATTAGTGGTCTGTGCCCCATGTTCCATGTTTTGAAATTTTCAGGTTTGTGGATGAAGAGTTTATACTTCGAGATAATAATGTCACAGTACATTACCATGTACAATTAGTTTTATTACTATTTATCGTGTGTAATCACGTGAAGATTTCAATCTTCTAATTACTGTAAGTTGATTCGTTTAGAATTTCCAAACACCAAGGCTGGCGCAAACCCGGTGGTAAGCGGGTCCTTGAAATGTTACATATACATGTAGAGTATATTTATTTTCCGTGTATGTTGAATACATTTTGCTATTTCTTTTTGTATAATATATGTTATATATATTAAACAGTTTTAACTTGTATAATATGGTGACCACCCAAACAAGTAGGGTCACACAGAACACAGGTACATAGTCAATGAGATTGGATCAACCCCACTCGCGCGGGATGATTCACAGAGTTACTTCACATAGAGAGTAATAGTTTTGAATTTTTGATGTGAAATATACTCAACTATCACCAACAGATTAGTGGTCTGTGTCCCATGTTCCTACATTGCCCGGATGGTCATATTTTAAATTGAGCATATGTTTCGATTCACTTTTTCACTATAGTATACTAGCGATGACGCGGAATCTCGTCAGGAAACGCGTGTTAAATATCTTGGCATAATATATGCCTATTTTAAATGTGATTGGCCTAATTTGTTGAGGCCGGTAGTGCCATTACTGTGGTAGTACCCAGTGTGTGATAATTTTATATCTCAGCTTATTATATGCCACTTTAATTAGCATTTCTGAGCACGGAATTTTAGTGATTCCATTGTGCTGCTAATTTTACGAGAGCAGTTGATCCTATCACTTCCAAGTTTTGCACTTTGAGTCAGTGATGTACGTATTAATTATTTTATAATTTGCATATTATATGCAACCTAGATCAGCTTGACCTGCCTGTTAGGCAGCGCTTTCTAGGGTCGACACATTGAGTGTGAAGAACACTGATAAAAGCTCCAGCATTTATGCACTGAGTACGACAAACTGGCTAGAACCAGATTGATCCGGTCTCAGTTAATGAGCAATTCGCACATGCGCGGCATGAAGCTTTGATTTTGCGAGATTTGATACCGCTACTGTCCGAGTCGATAATTAATCATGTATTCACGATTTGCTTCAATGGTGTGATCTCAGTATGGTATAACTGTTGTGTCAGTATAAATCGGCGCGTTTGTTTTAATTCAGCGCTCATCAATGTTAACGATTCTGGAATGTCAAATTTGACACTTTTACTCTGTTGGAGTTCCAGTGGTAATTAATCACTTTGTGATTTGCTTGCAACGGTGTTTACATTGCATAATCTGCCAGGGTGAACTGGGAATAATTCCAGGGCAGGTATAGCCTCTGTCTTTTGAGAATATATTACAGAGATTTCAAATTTATTTGTGGAAGATTTTATGTTGTTATTTTGGGGAATAGGCCCAACAGTTCCATAGTTTAGTGTTTAGATGTTTTGACACATCGAGCATATACATTGTATATATATATATAAATCCATATTCCATATTAGCGTGATCAAGCATAGAACACACCACTCTTCTCAGATATATGGTTTGAGATAATGGTGCAGGCTAGTAGGCTCGCATGTGTATATATATATATTTATTGTATGCCTCCAATGTGGAGAAGAAAATTTATAACATTGTAATCATATATACATGGTTGTTACACAAACTTAGATGTATACACAAGGAAGTGTACTATGCGTTAAGATCATTTTGATTTTCCGCGAATGCATCGACACATGATGAACAGGTAGGAGGATGAGTCAATAATAATGTGGTCCATGTCTTGAATTACCACGTCGGGAGGCGTCATAACCACAGTTCCAAGCAAGAAGGCACATAGGGTGGAGTCATCAATTGCATCAAGGTAGAGGTATGTTGTCACTCCATATTTATTCAGAATGTGTTCCAAGTAGCTATTCCGAAGTTTGACCATGTGGTCTGAGATACAATAACGTATCGCACGAAGGAGCTCATTGTCATAGTTTTTAAAACAAACATGACACACGGTATTATTTACATACGAAGTTTTGTTTAGCAGCAGTGCAAGATTCTTCAATTGTTCGCCATAAGCAGGGTATTTCCCCAGTAGAGACCATATGCTCCAACTTGTTGAAGGGTCGTTGTGTATTTTATGGAAGATATTAAGGCTAGCATCACCCGTAACTGAAGCCGACCACTGTTGCATATAGTGTTGCCACACTGCATGCTGAAATATCGATTTCCATGAAGACTTTGAGGGAAAAGTACCATTTTTCACGAATGAGTCGAGGTAAGAATAAAGGCCATAGTATTGCAATATATCTATGATGTCTGGTACGAAGCCTGTAGTCATGCGATCGAACAGCGTAAGTTGGAATAATTTCAGTAGGAATATTCTGAGGGGTGTCTGCCGATCCTGTGGTAGGTGAATTAAATTTGATAGAAATGCAAGTTTCTTCAAATGTATTTCACTCTCAAGTGGCAGGAGACCAAGCAAACTCAGCGAAATAGTAGTCGGTGTGCGCGATGGAAGAGACTGAATGTGTTTTACACACGTCCGATATGACTTCTCAATTGTGTACGTAGCTGTAGTGTTCGGAAGCTCCAATAGTTCACAGCCATACAAGGCTTTTGGTAACGATACTGATTTGAGTAGAGTTGCTTTCGTTATCGGTGTGCACATATTGAGTAGGTTTTTACCAGCTAAGCTGAAATATGACTTTCTCAATTTGTCAGCGACCTGGGAACATCGAGTTGCCATGGACTGAAATTTGCACTGCTTTATGCCAAGGTGTAAACATTCCGTGCTTTCGTCTAATTGTTTATCACCGAGGAACCATGTTCTGTTGTGTGCAGAATCTTGACGTTTTGTTTCATTGAAGACGACAACGACGCTCTTTGTACATGAGAAGGTGAACCGCCACATCTGGCTATATTTATAACACACGTCAATGAGACTTTGAAGTCCAGACTTGGACAAGGAAATTATGGCAATATCATCAGCAGCCGATGGTGCGACACAAGATATATTTCCCACACGTACACCGTGTTCAGATTCCTGTAGATTATTCAGAAGATCGTTAATGTATGCAAGGTAAAAGAAAGGAGAAGTTACAGCTGCCTGTCTTGTTCCTTGTAGTATATCAAACGGTTCTGAAAGGGAACCACTGTACATAACACGACTTGTGCAATTTTCGTACATGCTTTTTACAATTCTCAGCATCTTTCCGTTGATACCAAGCTCGTGAAGTTTAACTAACAGGCCTTCGTACCACACGCGATCGAATGCCTTCTGAGAATCCAGGAAACAAACAAAGGCTCTTGAATTTAGGTCTCGGGCATAGAACACAGACTCCTGTAGTAAATAAGATGTCATAAGACAGTTGACGCCTTTTTGGAAGCCGTTCTGAAGCTCGTTTGGGAAGTTGGCGAATCTCCCATCCTTAAGGAATCTTCCCAACATGATGCTTTCGAAGGTCTTGTACATTACAGGTAGCAGTGTGATAGCTCGATAACTATCCGGAATATTTCTGGGTTTGGGTGACCCCTTGAAAAGTGGAACAATAATGCCAATTTTCAGTGATGTTGGTATACACTCTAAGTCCACCATACCATTATAAAGACGACAAATCAATAATTTGAGTGATTCACTGCCATGCACGAGATGTTCATTCACCACGTGGTCAATACCACTAGATTTTCCAGACTTTAGGCCTCTCAAAACTTGCGTAAGGCATGGTACCCATTGAATTTCCCAAATAAATGGATGAATTCAATTTTAGTATCAGTAGGCCCTCGTGTATATACAGAGCACACGCATTGCTAGTTGGAAATGATTGTCTTTCCAGAGCTAGAATAGACCAATTTTTCAGGCCATTTCAGTTTGGAATTTTCAGGTTTGTGGATGAAGAGTTTATACTTCGAGATAATAATGTCACAGTACATTACCATGTACAATTAGTTTTATTACTATTTATCGTGTGTAATCACGTGAAGATTTCAATCTTCTAATTACTGTAAGTTGATTCGTTTAGAATTTTCAAACACCAAGGCTGGCGCAAACCCGGTGGTAAGCGGGTCCTTGAAATGTTACATATACATGTAGAGTATATTTATTTTCCGTGTATGTTGAATACATTTTGCTATTTCTTTTTGTATAATATATGTTATATATATTAAACAGTTTTAACTTGTATAATATGGTGACCACCCAAACAAGTAGGGTCACACAGAACACAGGTACATAGTCAATGAGATTGGATCAACCCCGCTCGCGCGGGATGATTCACAGAGTTACTTCACATAGAGAGTAATAGTTTTGAATTTTTGATTGTGAAATATACTCAACAATCACCAACAGATTAGTGGTCTGTGTCCCATGTTCCTACATTGCCCGGATGGTCATATTTTAAATTGAGCATATGTTTCGATTCACTTTTTCACTATAGTATACTAGCGATGACGCGGAATCTCGTCAGGAAACGCGTGTTAAATATCTTGGAATAATATATGCCTATTTTAAATGTGATTGGCCTAATTTGTTGAGGCCGGTAGTGCCATTACTGTGGTAGTACCCAGTGTGTGATAATTTTATATCTCAGCTTATTATATGCCACTTTAATTAGCATTTCTGAGCACGGAATTTTAGTGATTCCATTGTGCTGCTAATTTTACGAGAGCAGTTGATCCTATCACTTCCAAGTTTTGCACTTTGAGTCAGTGATGTACGTATTAATTATTTTATAATTTGCATATTATATGCAACCTAGATCAGCTTGACCTGCCTGTTAGGCAGCGCTTTCTATGGTCGACACATTGAGTGTGAAGAACACTGATAAAAGCTCCAGCATTTATGCACTGAGTACGACAAACTGGCTAGAACCAGATTGATCCGGTCTCAGTTAATGAGCAATTCGCACATGCGCGGCATGAAGCTTTGATTTTGCGAGATTTGATACCGCTACTGTCCGAGTCGATAATTAATCATGTATTCACGATTTGCTTCAATGGTGTGATCTCAGTATGGTATAACTGTTGTGTCAGTATAAATCGGCGCGTTTGTTTTAATTCAGCGCTCATCAATGTTAACGATTCTGGAATGTCAAATTTGACACTTTTACTCTGTTGGAGTTCCAGTGGTAATTAATCACTTTGTGATTTGCTTGCAACGGTGTTTACATTGCATAATCTGCCAGGGTGAACTGGGAATAATTCCAGGGCAGGTATAGCCTCTGTCTTTTGAGAATATATTACAGAGATATCAAATTTATTTGTGGAAGATTTTATGTTGTTATTTTGGGGAATAGGCCCAACAGTTCCATAGTTTAGTGTTTAGATGTTTTGACACATCGAGCATATACATTGTATATATATATATAAATCCATATTCCATATTAGCGTGATCAAGCATAGAACACACCACTCTTCTCAGATATATGGTTTGAGATAATGGTGCAGGCTAGTAGGCTCGCATGTGTATATATATATATATTTATTGTATGCCTCCAATGTGGAGAAGAAAATTTATAACATGGTAATCATATATTCAATAACAAATTTGTCGATGCCATATGCACAAAATTAAGGGGGACATATTTCGGCCTCTCCGATGTTGGCCTATACCCTGGTGGTATCTCTCCTCAAAGTTCATACAAACTTTACAGAACAATAGTCATTCCTTCCGGGTTGTATGGCAGTGAACTTCTCTGGAACCTAAACACAACTCAAATAGATAAGCTTGAGAAGGCCCACAGAATTTGCATGAAGCATATGCAAGGTTTTCCGACGAGGACCCGAACAGTTATTGCACAAGGCTGTCTAGGCTGTTCTCGCTAGAATCGTAGATCGATCGTCGGAAACTCTCAATGCTTGGCTCTTTCTGTGGGCCAAATCACGAGAAAGCATCGAAACAGTTATTCCTACGACGTTTGTATGATTTCATATCTGGTCTGTCAACAGACGAAACATCTTTTATACATGACATATGGTGCATTCTATGTAAATATAATATTGAACATCACCTTATTGAATATGCTAGTTCCAATGAATTCCCATCTGATGATAAGGCCCCTGTTTGGTGCCAGTCTAGACAGTTTGACCTACATTCTCTGCAGTACTACCGTTGGTGTTTGACCTATATTCTCCGCCCACGCGTCGGTTTATGATCCCCATTAGCATATTATTATTTAGATACGGTGTATATATCAGTGTATTATCTATGTCACGTGATATCGTTATAAGGGTTGTGAATGTACTATTTTATAATAATTTATTATGGAGAGTGATGGTTCTTCAGAAAAGTGGGAGTGGCTCGGCCAGAAAGTACCTAGATCCGAGATTGTATATTTCTGTCAAATTATTATTATTTATATGATAATAATCATATCTATCGTTAATTTGTCAATAGGTCACGAGGCCTCGACATTATGGACGAGTCTATTGAGTTCGTCTGTTGGGTACCTACTTCCGGCCCCTACTATAAATAGAAGAAGCGTTGTGGTATAAAAGGTAATGTGTATATCATAATGTTGTCACTATGGTACGCGTAACTAATGTAGTATGTTCCAGTCAGTTAGGATGTCCTGTGGATGTGATATATTTGGCTAATGCACTACGTAACGTCGTATGTAAGAGGGGTTTCTTAATTTGGAGGAATCGTTCTATAGGCGGATCATGCTGGCTCTATAAGACGGGTAAACTTATGTGTGCGGGAGCCGCTAGTCACGCGGAAGATGGAATTCGAAGACTGCGAAAGTATGCCAGAATAATTCAAAAGATCGGATACCCAGTATGCCTGTCCAGAGTTCGTATAATTACCATGTCAGCCGTTCATAAATGCAGCCCATTATCATTAAGGTTATTGGTCGAATATCTCGGTGGTAACTATTATCCAGAAATTTTTCCTGCTGTGACATTCTACACTGAGGGTATCCACTTCGCTTGTCACCTGCGTGGATCTATTTTAATAACGGGTATAAAGAATCAACGACAGATCGTACGTGAGGTGCTACCGAAAATTCTAGAACTCGAAATCTGCAGTAATGGATGAATATCTACATTCTCTGTATTATGACCCGAGTAAACCAGGTAGTTTCGGAGGAGTTGAAAAACTATATCAGGCTGTTAAAGCTGAAGGATCACACGTTATCAGCAGGAAGAAAATTCGAGATTGGTTCAGTTCTCAAGAGACCTATACGCTAATTAAACCATCTAGACACAAATTTCCTAGAAGTAGAGTCGTGGTTGAAGGCTTAGACTCGTTGTGGGACTGTGATTTGGCAGACTTGACTGCTTCAGGAAGTCGTTATAAATACATTTTGGTTATAATCGATGTATTTTCAAGATACGCTTGGTGTCGTGCCTTGATAAAGAAAGATGCGAAACACGTCAGTGAAGCTTTCGAAGATGTGTTTCTTCATGAAACACGTAGACCATCCATACTGAGAACGGACAAGGGGACGGACTTTAATTCAAGACCCGTTCAGAGGTTATTCAAGCGGGAAGGAATCAAATACCTGTCGACCGAAAATGAAACTAAAGCCAATTACGCAGAGAGATTAATAAAGACCCTGAAGACGAGGTTATATAGATATCTCGTTCACAATAGTATTCAAGAATATTCCAGTGTATTGCAGGATATTGTGGAAAGCTACAATAACACGGTACACCGTTCCACCGGTTACACACCGACGTCAGTTAATAAAGGCAACGAATCTGAGGTGCGCTATCAACAGAAACTACTTCTTCGAGAGGGTAGTGTCAAATTAAAAAAGTACGAGTTCAAGGTCGGTGACAGAGTGAGGATATCACACATCAAAGGAGTTTATGACAAAGAATTTTATAAGAAGTGGACGGGTGAAATTTTCAGGGTGGTACTGCGATATAGAAGAGGAGGTGTGAACGTTTACAAGTTGAAAGATTGGGACGAGGAAGAAGTCACAGGCTCATTTTACGCGCAAGAATTACAAGCAATTAAAGTGGACCCTGATGCAGTTTACAGAATCGAGAAAATACTAAAAAGGAGCGGGAACACAGTTTTAGTTCGTTGGCTGAATTGGGGTTCTAAATACGACTCTTGGATATCGAGAACTGATCTAGTGAAATACGGAAAGTGATGAGATTATACTTATCTAGCCGTCATAGTGACGATTCTTTTCCCGGAAATGAAGCGGGTGATTTCACAACGCCACTACCCGCTGATTGGTTACTAGATTCACGATGGACGTGTTGCCTGGAACAATTTTCTATAAAACCCGAGGACCCGCATGACGTTATGTACGTATGTTGTGACGTATGCGAACATTCATTCGTTTATAATAAAATGGCACCCGTACTAAGAGTTATTTATAGAGGCAGTAAATCAACTTATAAGTACGGTAAGAGTCATGACGTGCGCGTTACTAGGACTGACCCGCAGTTTATAAGGGTATACGTCTTGGATGGTAATTTGGCGCCTATAAAAATTACTACTTCAGAGTACACGTTGAACTTTAGCCATAATGGGGACTCCGTACTATTATGACTTTGATCTTAAAAAATATGTACCCTACGATGACTCGAAGTACCTACCCGAGACTGAAGCGAAACCTGAAAAACTTATAAGGAAAGCCGCAGCTAAGAAGATAAAAGTTAAAAAGATAAAAGCAGGAAAAGCGAAGAAGACAAACATTGGAAAAGTTAAAAAGGAACCCGCAAACGACATATTCTCCTCACCAAAATGAGTAACTTACCTACATTTTCGAAGGCTACTGAAAGGCCGGAAGTTATGCAAAGGGAATGGATGGAATACAACCCCGTTAACCAGATAGTAGACGGTGCTCCTATAGAGTTCAACGTACCATCGACGTCTCAGAAATATATTGATTTTCGAAACAGTTTTCTAAACTTGACTTTGAAAATTGTGAAAGGTGACGGAAGCGCTTTGAAAAAAACTTCAAAAGTAGGAATTATTAACGCACCAGTCCACTCATTGTTCTCGTCAGTTGACATCGAGCTTCAGCAAACTACGTTATCAACATTAGGACCGTTTTATCCTTACAAGTCTTATCTGGACGTGCTATTGAGCGCGGATGAAAATGTTATCAACAATGGTCTACAACAGCGGATGTGGTACAAAGACACGCCCAACGAATTCGACGATACAACACCCATCGGAGGCAATCTAGGTTTTTATGAAAGAGTGAAGCTCACGGCGGAAAGCAAAGAAATAAAAGTTTCCGGACCGATACTACATGATCTGTGCCAACAGGATAGATATATTATCAACGGTGTGCCCGTCCGCATTAAATTATGGCCCGTGAAGAATGCTTTCGCACTAATGAATGGCGAAGAGAATGAAAATTACAAAGTTAAAATAACCGGTGCTAGTATCAGAGTTTGCTTTTGCAAAATGATTCCTAGTGTTACCAACGAAATCGAAGAACGGTTGAAAAAATCTGATGCCATTTATCCCTACCTGAGATCCGCAGTGAAGGCTTTCTCTATCGCCAAAGGGTCTTTCAATTTCACAGCCACTGACTTGTTTCAAGGAGATATACCTCGGCGTATCATAGCGGTTATGATTGATGCTGCGGGATTTAATGGAAATTACAAGAAAAATCCACTGAACTTTCAACATTTCAATTGCAGTAGCGTGGCTTTCACAGTGAATGGACAGTCATTACCTAGCCGACCACTGAGCATGAATTACGGGAAGGAAGATTATCTCGAAGCTTACAGTAACTTGGTACGAGCGTATCCCGGAACGTCCATATCACGAGAGGATTTTGACGGTGGTTATGCTATTTACTGTATTGACCCGACTGGATCTATCGAAGACGGACAACCGGTGGTCAAGGGATTGGCGCAAATGGATATTAAGTTCACAGAAGCATTGTCGCAGACTATAGTGTTATTGGTATACGGGACTTTTCCATCATACTTCAGCATAAACGAGGCTCGCAATGTGTCATCTACCAACTAATATTTTTGTGTATATTATTAGTGTTGAAAATAAATTTTTGGAAAATAAAACATAAGTTTCGTCTCGTTATTTCAGGGATCCCCCACCGAAGGTATAGAAAAACAACAACATTGAATTATAATACAAATATAAGTTTTATTTTGACATATATATCCATTTCTTATTCAATAATCTTTCCCCCGGTGGTTTATCTATCTTCTTCATCATCGATGGTTTCCGAATTGCTGAGGACGTTGTAGGTGATTGAGTCTTTACAGCCGTTTTCTTGATGGTATTTTTCAGTAAACGTTCATATTTGTCATAAGGTATGACCACATTTTTTGAATATGTCGACATTATAAATGTTCAATCGGTACGTCCTTGAGTAACAGAGGCACTGCTTTCAAATTTTTAAGCAAATTTTGTCTCTTCCTAAGCACGCTATATTTCTCGTCAGCCAAGAGTCTATAAAACTTCTTGTAAGGCACTAATGTTTGTATATTCGTAACAGTCAAAACACCCTGCAACACATTCAAACATATTTCCGATAATGCGTTTATCTGGTCCGTAGTAGCCGTCTTCAACAGAGATAGTAACTGCTTCCTAGAACAGGATGCGAGTAGTGACAAGAACGCTGCATTTCTAGAGATCCTGGCACTCATCCTTATAAAGATTTGTATATTATAGGATATTCACCGGGAAAGGTGTCAGTTCTTACACGAAACTCTGAATCAGTATTAGGCGTAGCGTCGATTATGAGATATCCATAGGGTCTGTCCAACACCGCATCCTTATAACAATCAGTCAGAAAACGTGATTTTCCCGGAAACAGCTGTTGACCTAAATATTTTATTTGATTCGCATCATGCACGCTTTTCAAAAGAATGGTATAGGAAGTATTCAAAGCTATAGTTCTGGCGTGTTTACCTTTTTGGAACAAGTTTTGAGTTAAAAATATAACTGATAAGTTCTTATGATGGCAGCCTTGTGTGAATAAACATTCCATATCGGAATTGTCCAAAACTTTGTGAGCCAAATCATCCAGAATTATCATAGCCGTCGTACCGTCCGCAAATTCACTCAGTAGTTCTTTGGAGGGAAGACCTTCGTGGAAATTTATGTGTGGGATGGCTATTTCCATTTCATCGAATAAGTCCTGATGCACTCCGAAACAGTATAGAAATTTCTGGGGATGAGGGCCGTCTATCATGTCTTCTATATTTTGTAAGAAGCGGAAAGTCCATCTGGTTTTCCCGCTCTTTGTCGCACCCGCGATCACGTAGCTGGAATTCGGTAAGAACGGTATTAATGACATGCCTAAGGCGAACGAACGTGTCACATATTCCTTATAAACTACTCTCAATATCCGAAAGGGATAGTGTCCATATTTTCTAGTATCACTCTCTTCGTGTATACCACTCTGTATACCTTCTTTTGAATTCTGTTGTATAGGATAGGACGGGCACTACCTCTACATATCTTCTTTTCAGTTATGAACACCTTGTCGGGTACGCCGGATTCACCTTCCCGCTCTTTATCTACCAAATGTCGTCTCTTCGGCTCTACAACATCAGGGTCGTCCAATGCCTTTCTCTTTCTATCAATCAGGGTGCTCATGGTCTTGAAATTAATGGCCTCAGAATTGATATAATTTAAACTGAAGCCCCGCACCTTGCACACCTCATCGCAGGCAGTCGTCCTGTAAGCATAATTCTTCGGTCCGGCGCTTCTGAATTGTGTGATAGTGTCCCCCTTTAACTCATCGGTCAGATCCCCGAGAAAATCACCGCAGCTGACGTCGGTGCCTCCCGTCTTTTGTACGTAGATGATGGAATCTAAAACAGAAATGTAAAATATTTTGAGGACCTAATATCAAGCTAGAGCATAATTTGGTACGCAAAAAAAAAAATAGTACTCACCAGTGTCAAAATACAGCACACTTTCTCCTAGATGATCCAGTACATCATATAACTTGAGACGAGCCCAGGAGGTAGTGTATATGGCCAGAAATATATTAGTCTTATTTTCATCGGGTAGGAAATGGTCGTCGTGGGTGTAGGATAACTGAATGTGGCTGTCATTGATAATGTGGAAGTCCTTCACAAGCTTCTTTGGGTCGGAAATCAAACTGAAGAATTTCTTCGGTTCACTGTCGTGAATTATCTCCGTCTGCGTCATGTTCTGTCTCTCTCCAAATTTTCCCCTGTAATGGATGAATGAATTAGTAATGCGATATAGTTTATGCGAATAATAAAAATTATTTATCTAAAAAAAAATAACTACTTACCAGAGAACGTTCAACATGAGTTTCGAAGTGGCTCTGAGTGCTGGCTGTTTTTTTACATTTTCGGGATCCAAACGAATCCCCTCGACCCTTTCGTAATCATTCAGATATCTGCACTCGTCCTCGGCAGTTTTCACCCAGGCTGGCCAACCGCTAGCTTCTTGTTTGAGTTTGAGAAAGCTGAAAACAAAAAATAAATTTTTTTTTTTTCATCCCGTACTCAATGATACCCCCGACCAAAAAAGGGAGGAGAGGGGGGCGGCGGCGCTTTTCGTTTAAAAAAATATACTTACGAATTGACGTATTCCGAGAAGAGTCCACCTTTCTTAGTATCCTGATTGTATTGCGTGGTATCTGTCCAGTGATATACTTCGTATATTTTCGTCACCACGAAACCCTTCTCTATGGCCTTCATTATCTCTGGCGTCGTCCACGTCCCTGTTATAGATCTCGCATCGGTTCCGTGATCGCACGTCGTTTGTCTTTGATCTTCCGCGCATGATCGACACAAAGGAAAGGTGAGTTTTCCGTGAGATCTCAATGGCAATACGGGGTGGTACAATTTCCTCGGAGGAGAAACCTTCACCTTAGCCAGCCCGAAATATGCGCTGATATCTTTAAAGTCCTTAGTTATTATTTCAGGATGCCCTACTGGCATTTTGCCCGATTTATTTATATAAGGATACAGGGACGTGAAATCGACGTATTTGATGCTCTCACGGGGGCCCGCGTCTTTGTATAATTTGCAGGCATTTGTCCTACCTAAAAAGATAAAAGAATTTTTTTTAGAAATAATTTTTATTTATTTTTATTTTATAAACTTCATTTTTTTTTTTAAATATGGAAACTTACCTCCGAAGAAAGCATCTCGTGGCATAAGTCGAGGTTGTACATCCAGCTGCGACAAGAAGTCCCGCAGTATTTCATTATTTTTTTTCTGCTCAGTGAATGTATGCTCCCAAATGCATACATATTTGTAACCCGCCTTCTTCAAAAATTCACGCTTTTTGATGGTCAGTGTGTACAGTTGATTCAGTGTCTGTTTAGTCAGCGGGTGTTTAATATGATCAATTAGGGAAGATGGGACAAATGTTTTTAAATGATTATACGTCGTACTGGAGATGTGTCTGTTTCGTGGGGTAACGCGTCAAACGAGCGTGATAAAAACGACCTAAAGAATAAAAATACCATTTATTGTATATGATCAATTAGGGGGGATGGGATAAATGTTTTAAGATGATTATACGTTGTACTCACCGTGAAATTCGTAGCAGGTGTTGGTCTCCTGACAATATCCATCCACCTTGTACTTTGAATTTGGTACCTTGAATTCACCGCGGTTCAAAGCGTGTTGTATGTCTCTATTTTTATTGTGGGCCAACCAGGACAACCATTGGATGGAGACGTTCGAATATTGGTCCTTGTCACCGTAAAACCCGTTAGGAACTTTGCCTATAGGCGTACTAATGAATTTTTCATCAGTAATTTCAATTCCAGACTCCTCGGCCGTATCCCGTTCTACCCAATCATCACCGAGCAATACTCGCTCTTTATCATTCAATTTCTTCAGCAAACTGGTTTCTGATTGATCAGAGTTAGTGAGAGTTATAGAATAAGTTTCTTCCAAGAACAATATTTTATAGGCCTTCATGCACGCAGAAGATATCGTTATCGACATGAAAGGATCTACCTTATTCTCGGTAACTTTCAAAAACAATGACCGAAACTTCAAACAAGCCTGACGCAAGATATCAACGTCAGAAATGCAGTAAGCCAATAATTCTTTCTCTAAATTGAAGATTTCACCGGCTTTAGTTTCGTGCCAACGTAGAAACGCCTCCCTGTCTGTCGTCGACATGGTGTCAGCCCCGTAATACGTGGAATCGGGATACGGACCCTCATACAGTCGGTTCTCCTTCCTATTGAAGAAATGAGGGAAATATCCTGAAATAAAATGTGTAAATTTAATATTTAAAAACAAATGGAAACGATATATATATATATTATTGAGGAAATGGGGGAATATATCCTGAAATAAAAATTTAAAGAATGTGTAAATTTAATATTTAAAAAAAAAATATAAAAAAAAAATGCATATACCTTTTTTTAGTTCCTTCAAATCGAAAGCCTTCGGGAGAGCAGCCAATCGCATCGTCAGAAAATTTAGCGAATCTATTATTCGAATCCCATGGTGACCTAGCATGTACATGACCTTTGATCCAGAATAAATAATTTTGCTAGGCCTCATCCCCTGGAAAACCATGTATTCCAGCAACAATATAGCGTCGTAAGCCTTGTTGTTATGAGCCACTACCGTGGCGTTCTTATGGTGTTTAGTAAACAGCCAGGTTCCGAAGTTCAGTAGAGTGTCCGAACCAGACGCTATGTACTGTCTTCTTCCGCACGTGTCGCTACACGGTGTCTTTTTGTAATCGCCTTCTTTATCCAGGCTACCGCAATGATCGCAACGAGTACCGCAAACGTCGCAAGTCGAATCTGAGTTCACCGGCGAGTCCAAACAAGAGTCGCAGGCTGTTTGGGCCACCACCAAATTGGGCTGATGTCGATTTAATCCGCAGGCCGGTCGTTTACAGTTTGAGCACCTAAAAAATGAAACAATTTTTTTTAGATTACTGCGGGTTGGTGAGATGCGGGTACAACAATAAATTTTTCGTTCCACATAAAATAATGTACTTACCGGCGACATTGACTGCATCTTTCCGCTTCACTGCACGTAGAGCAAGGGAGTCCCATTTTGTATCCACCGTCACATAGGTACACCTCATCTTGTGAACATTCAAAGTCGTAGAATATGAACTTGTTGACATCTTTCACTTTCTGTTTCGGAGGTCTCAAATAACAGAGGTGACCCGGAAGTACCCATTCCTTACAAGATGAACACGACCATTCTCCGCAAATGTGGGGTATTTCTGTCAGATCCCTCTTCGCACGATTCATTATGCTTCCACACTCGTTACACTTCAAATATTTACAGCAATTGGATAGTTTATTATCAGGTGCCTCTTTGTGTCTTTGGTAACAGTTCAAAGATTTACAGTCCATATTACAATCGTGGCACGTTAATAACTTGCCCATTAATAAAGGGTCAATCAAACATCCCTCTGTTTTGCATACTATGCAAAATGACGTGCAGTTATGTCTATCTTTCTTGTCGAAAGGCTTTAAACAATTTTCACAAAAGTAAGATAGGCCGTAGAATCCTGAAACGCTGACTATCGGTGTGTAGTGGTCCTGATTATGATACAGATATATATTTCTGTCATAGGTGTTGCTGACTCTGGATACTTTTTTTCCAATTTCGCCGCATATGATTATAATATTCACCTTGAAGAACGATTCATACTTTGATAGGTCGGCGTATGATCCCGGGCGGTCGGCGGAAATACATAAATCTTTAAGCAGGGTGTTTGCTAACACTTTTTGTTCATTTCGTCCTTTAGCTGTTAGGTGCTTATAATAGTCTTTCGTCACTTTACCGTGTTTTAGAAAAATTTCGAGCCGTGAAAATCCGGGATAAGCTTTTATAAGATCTTCTGAAACGGTACTAATCCTGGCCATCGCGACGCCTATAGCTCTAGGCAAACAGGAGTTGTCAGTATTGTGTATGAAGACTGTTGATTTTTTGTCCAGAAGTGATTTGTCGCCGTCGATAGGAACTCCACTACCTGAGCCACTGGGTTGCCTCAGTGACCCTACAGTTATTCGAAATGATCGGTCCAAGTCAATATGTTCGTGCGATGTCAGCACATTAGCTATTTTGTCGATAATCAACTGAGAATTCAGGTCCGACCATGCCGTTAACGGTACTATGATGGGTTTATCCAACTGATCGTTATGACGGATAACTCTTCCCAGATCATTGTCTGCCAAATCACCTCTCGTCGTTCTTAGTATATGGTCGAACATGTTGGTAAGTCGTTCCGTCAAGTCTGACAACAGTTCACCGCGCCATTGATGGTCAAATTTCACGTCGTATATACTTTCCACAGCCGATGACCTCATGAATGATTTTATTTCACGAAGATTGATCGTGTAGGACTGATTAGCCATCTGCCGAGTTTGCTCATCGTGACTAGTGTCGAGAGTAACTTCCTGCGGTTGATCCCGTCCCGTTAAATCTAGAGCGGATGACTGGTGAGCGGCTCGGGATAAGTCCTGGGGTTGAGACGGTGCGGGGTTTGGCCCGTCATTATCGGGCGACTGCTGTCTACCCTCCAGATATATCAATCTGTCATACGTATTTCTGTCTGTCTCGGACATTGAGTCCACTCTCCCGGTGATGCCTCTTAGAAAGTCATCACTACTAAATCCCTTGGCGTGCAATTCATCGATTAACCGCTCCATCTGAAAAAAGCAAATACTTTAATGAGCTAGAGGTTCCATATAACATATTTATATCAACTCGAAATCACGGTGCTTAATGATTGGTTGCTATTTATAGCGCACGAGTCGTCCATTTATTTGAAACCCGTGACGCGTAAGAGCTATATATATAGACATTACGAAATTTCATTGACCTATGATCATTATAGCATATAGCATCAACTCGAAATCACGGTGCTTAATGATTGGTTTCTATTTATAGCGCATGAGTCATACATTTATTTGAAACACGTGACGTGTAAGAACTATATATAGACATTACGAAATTTCATTGACCTATGATCAAAAAAGGGGCGGGCATTAATTATTAATGGCTCCGCCGTAGGCGCTACTCGATTGGTTTCTATTTATAGCGCATGAGTCATACATTTATTTGAAACCCGTGACGTGTACGAGCTATATTTAGACATTACGAAATTTCATCGTCCTATGATCAAAAAAGGGGCGGGCACTAATTATTAATGGCTCCGCCGTAGGCGCTACTCGATTGGTCTATTTCACTTTTTCAACGTCACCCCTCATATAAAAAGACGGTGATTCGATGTACTAACTCATTCGCAGCTAAATTTTCATTAAGAAAGGATCATGGATTCTAAGATTCTCGTCAAAAATTTAGGGAGGGACCGATTTCTCACAGTCGGTGAATATGAGGACCGGAAATACGTTGACTTACGAATATGGAAAGAAGGCAAAATCCCTACGACATTCGGGGCTCGTATGAGCTTACAAAGATGGCAATGTCTGACTGAAAATATAAAGTCCATCGGTGAACATTTAGTATCCAGGAGTCCTATGGATAAAGTACATCTGGGACACAATCTACATGCGGTTTTAGACCATAATAATGGTGTAGTACACTTACGCCAGTATTTCACCCCGAAGGACTCTGAACATTTGCACCCCACGAAGAAAGGCTGTACGATTAACCAACAGGAATTTGCTGTATTGTTTCAACACATTGACGCCGTTAATCATGTTTTACCTGAATTAGAGAATGTGAAAGCTTGTTATTTAACGCACGATGGACAGATGGAAGCGTTAGCGTGTACAGAATGCAATCCTGGAGGTTATGGATTTTACACTCAACGTGATTATTGAACTTTGACCGTGTGAGGAATACTTATTTTCATCGTAAATAAAATATTAACTTATACCATGTTATTCTCAATTATCATCATATACCCCGCGTTGGGGGAGGGTGTGTGTGTGCGACGATTATTCATGTTTTTTTTTGGTGAATTATCGAAAGATCTCTATTTTTATTTATTTTATTGACGGCGACGTCGAACCTTCCTACATGGTGAAAACCGCGTCAAGATCCGACTTCTAGAACTCTAGATAAGGCATATTATGTCCATTGCACGTGCGGCTTTGATGACGTCATAGATATTTCAAAATAGCCTATCTCCGAGGCGGAGAGAGGTACGGACGAGTCGTTTTCAGATTATTTTTCAGACAGAAGGGGACTATCGTTTGTGGTCGGTTAAGATGAGATATTAAGTTTTTTTAAATTTATTTTGCCAATTAGCGGGATCCCTCTATTTTACCCCCATGGAAATAATGTATATACTCGCGAACACTCATTTTAAAGATTACCCCGAAGAACTGTTTAAACAATTTAGTTCATTTCAGAGCTGACCGAGTACCGTAAGCCACAAACCACCACCCGCATGATACATCGCCGAAAAAGATTACAAATTCTCCAAATTGTGAATTTATTGGTCGGAAACGTGGACCCTCTTTATAATAGGGCGACGGAGGAATTTTGCTGACAAATATTCAAAACCGTGTTATATCTGTTTAAAAGTAGACAACTATGTTCGCACACAACTAATGTGTTATTTAATTAAGCATGGCGGTTATTTAACCTTTTATCGGACAGGCCGGCAGTATGCTAATAAGCCAATTATACTACATTACAAACTATACTCGCTGTTAATACACCGCTGCGCACATGTCGCGGAATGAAAATGACTGCGAGTGTATCGGCTAATTCCAATGAACGGAAATGGACAGAACGTTGAAACACACATCTGGTGTAATTATACTGTAACGTGAATTTCGGTCAAGCATAGTGGCGATGATATTAGTTACTGGGTATAATATAAGGTGAAATTCTTCACTTGACACAAAACTACAGACATGGAAACACCTAAGGCATTTAGTGACGGCGAGACACCCACGATGGAAATGGTATGTATAAATATAACTTTTATTTCATTTTAAATTGAACATGATATTTAGTTAAAGGCAATAGTAGCGTTCGTTTGAGAAAGATTCATACTTGTTGAAACCAGGGATTTCTTTGTGTATTGTTTTTGAATTCGAACAATTTATATAGTATACTCGTATATTCTGTCAGCGGTGCGATTTTATTGTTTTTTAATTACACAACCCCAAACGCTCTTTATTATTTTCATATCGGGAAAACAGTAACTAATAACGCTCTTTACTATACCCGAGGGCTAAACGAAAGACGAGTTACTTGGAACAAGATTTTTATAGCATATTCATGTAAAGCCTATATCATTATAACAGGCCCTAAAATAGTAAGGAACCATATTGATAACCCAACATTGACACACCTTCGTTAATCACTCGTATCCGTATAATAATTTTTTTTGAATCCGAACATCTTTTCTTCTGTTTCCAGCCAAAAGACGAAATGAGTAATTGGGACGATTGGGAGCTGAGCGACGAGGAAAAGACAATGACTTCGTGCACGTGGGACAGCGATGACGTAGAGCCGCCGAAGAAGAAAGGGGACAATAAGGATTAACGCCCCTGACAATTTCTATAATAAACGGATTAATGTTTTATCGGATTTAGTTCCATTCTGTGTAAAAAAGGGTATAGTATACATATATATTTTATTCACTATAATTTGATCTACGCATTTTATAACTGTATGCGTGGGGGTGCGTTCAAACACACACAAATTTTACGGCAAACACTAAAACATTTCGTATATATTAATTTATGAGGGCGGTGATTATAAATAAAGTTTACCTGGCAATTTTGCGAATTTATCAAAGTACCACCATAGACAGAGATATATTTCAAAACAATTTTGTATAGAATATATACTTATACTCACATTATATCAAACGTTCCTTGTCGTATCTATTTTCATTGAACCATCTATGATATCACATCAAGAAACGACCGTTTATATACCTGAGTGGGGTCGACGAAAAGCTATATATATAATAAACATGTCCGTACGTGTTTATATATTTATAGATGGGGGATCAAGTCTGAACGTATTATAGCGAATCGACTGGCATGCAGAAACCGGCTGTGTCAGGACACGTTTTAATCGATAATTTATACAGAAGCACATCACCGAGTGGACACAGAGTAAATCGATATTGACTCGTAGTATATGACGTGAGAATGCGTGTTTGAACATGTCCGGCCAAAAATATCCCTTCCGTATAATAATATGCTAATGGGGATCATAAACCGACGCGTGGGCGGAGAATATAGGTCAAACACCAACGGTAGTACTGCAGAGAATGTAGGTCAAACTGTCTAGACTGGCACCAAACAGGGGCCTTATCATCACCCATCGCCCGTGGCGTGGAAACGCTTGGTACGGACAGCTGTAAAGGAGTTAGATGAACTTGACTGGTATAATCGTATCTCCGGCGACTCCTCTTTAACAGCATTCCGTACCATTCACCCCACGCTACGAACGATCGGTATATGGAAACTATGCTCACAATTTCCGGAGGAAAAATTTTTATTCCTATTGATCGGTCGCATAATCGCACATACAGCTTTCGGCCAAAATGATACATGCAAACATTGTTTAGCGACCTACTCATGTGTAGTACAACATATCTTGTTAGATTGCCCGTCATTGCTACATATTCGGAATGACATGTGGTACCATATCATTGACCATTATGGCATTAACTGTTTCCTCTACATAGACCAAATGCCCCGTTTGCAGCTACTGTCTGCCCTTCTAGGATCGCCACCTAGAGATCTCGCTTTACTCTCAGATAATCAATCTAACCTGTCTTGCTTGCTCGTTAGGACAACAGCATTTATGTGGAAGCGGTTTCACTTTGATAATGGTTAACTAAAGTGATCAGCACTCTTTAGGAGTAGAAGAGCGTTAATTTTCCATTAATACATTTACTGTTAGTTGGTAAATTATCTATGTCACAGCATTTGCCAATTCAGTACCATGCATCCTTCAGCCAAATATGCATATATTTCAAATTACCCATATTTCCTTCATTTGTTCACTAATTACAGTTTACGTACTATACACTTCACATAGCCTCACTTCATCGGACGTCCATGAATCTTAGTATTCTCCCGGATGCATGATCACACAAACCATACCCATGTGTATTCTCCCGGATACATGATCACACAAGCCATACCCATGTGTAATTGTATATGTGTATACACATGTATGCGTGAATATATATATACATGTGTATATGTGTATACATATTCAAGTGTATATATATATATGTATATTCATGCCATATAACTTTCGCAATTATCCAAACTTTAGAGTTATCCCGCTTGCACTTAAGATAACAGTCTTAACAAAGTATAACCTTTCTTTAAACACCGAAATAAACGTCCCGCTTCAGCTCAACGCGAATTTTCCATACCCTTAACTTCGCATACAGCCATGTACCATTTATGCTTTGGTGTATATTTAATCAGATATGCATGCACATATAATCGTGCACATATAGTTACCTGACCGTTACATATGTATTCGTATGTGTGTGTGTTGGTGTGTGTGTCTACCTGGATGTATGTGTATGTATATATGCATATATATTTATATGAACATTTATATATATATGTATATAACCATGCATATATTCACGAGTGCTGGCGCGGCTGTGCACGTGCGCACTCTCTCTCTCTCTCTCTCTCTCTCTCTCTCTCTCTCTCTCTCTCTCTCTCTCTCTCTCGTGCGCATGTATATGTGTATGCATGTATATCTTTGTATATGCATATATGTCAGTATATGTGTATGTACATGTTTGTATACATATATAGGTGTGTGTGAGGGTGGGCGTGTATGTGGGTGTGCGGGTGTGTGGTCGTGTCGGTGCTTGTGAGGGTATGCATGCTTATATGCACTCAAATATGTTCGTATTTGTCTCTTTGTCAGGCAAATTGTATAACCCTGTATATTGCATAGCCAAATTCCTGCATGCAGGATGTATTTGTGTTCTCAAATTGGATGTATTTGTGTTAACAATTTATTTATAATGTTTATATATATGCTCTTCATTATATGGAGGAATAAAGATATATACATGCGCGGCATGAAGCTTTGATTTTGCGAGATTTGATACCGCTACTGTCCGAGTCGATAATTAATCATGTATTCACGATTTGCTTCAATGGTGTGATCTCAGTATGGTATAACTGTTGTGTCAGTATAAATCGGCGCGTTTGTTTTAATTCAGCGCTCATCAATGTTAACGATTCTGGAATGTCAAATTTGACACTTTTACTCTGTTGGAGTTCCAGTGGTAATTAATCACTTTGTGATTTGCTTGCAACGGTGTTTACATTGCATAATCTGCCAGGGTGAACTGGGAATAATTCCAGGGCAGGTATAGCCTCTGTCTTTTGAGAATATATTACAGAGATTTCAAATTTTTTTGTGGAAGATTTTATGTTGTTATTTTGGGGAATAGGCCCAACAGTTCCATAGTTTAGTTTTTAGATGTTTTGACACATCGAGCATATACATTGTATATATATATATATATATATATATATATATATATCCATATTCCATATTAGCGTGATCAAGCATAGAACACACCACTCTTCTCAGATATATGGTTTGAGATAATGGTGCAGGCTAGTAGGCTCGCATGTGTGTATATATATATTTATTGTATGCCTCCAATGTGGAGAAGAAAATTTATAACATGGTAATCATATATACATGGTTGTTACACAAACTTAGATGTATACACAAGGAAGTGTACTATGCGTTAAGATCATTTTGATTTTCCGCGAATGCATCGACAAATGATGAACAGGTAGGAGGATGAGTCAATAATAATGTGGTCCATGTCTTGAATTACCACGTCGGGAGGCGTCATAACCACAGTTCCAAGCAAGAAGGCACATAGGGTGGAGTCATCAATTGCATCAAGGTAGAGGTATGTTGTCACTCCATATTTATTCAGAATGTGTTCCAAGTAGCTATTCCGAAGTTTGACCATGTGGTCTGAGATACAATAACGTATCGCATGAAGGAGCTCATTGTCATAGTTTTTAAAACAAACATGACACACGGTATTATTTACATACGAAGTTTTGTTTAGCAGCAGTGCAAGATTCTTCAATTCGCCATAAGCAGGGTATTTCCTCAGTAGAGACCATATGCTCCAACTTGTTGAAGGGTCGTTGTGTATTTTATGGAAGATATTAAGGCTAGCATCACCCGAAACTGAAGCCGACCACTGTTGCACATTGTGTTGCCACACTGCATGCTGAAATATCGATTTCCATGAAGACTTTGAGGGAAAAGTACCATTTTTCACGAATGAGTCGAGGTAAGAATAAAGGCCATAGTATTGCAATATATCTATGATGTCTGGTACGAAGCCTGTAGTCATGCGATCGAACAGCGTAAGTTGGAATAATTTCAGTAGGAATATTCTGAGGGGTGTCTGCCGATCCTGTGGTAGGTGAATTAAATTGGATAGAAATGCAAGTTTCTTCAAATGTATTTCACTCTCAAGTGGCAGGAGACCAAGCAAACTCAGCGAAATAGTAGTCGGTGTGCGCGATGGAAGAGACTGAATGTGTTTTACACACGTCCGATATGACTTCTCAATTGTGTACGTAGCTGTAGTGTTCGGAAGCTCCAATAGTTCACAGCCATACAAGGCTTTTGGTAACGATACTGATTTGAGTAGAGTTGCTTTCGTTATCGGTGTACACATATTGAGTAGGTTTTTACCAGCTAAGCTGAAATATGACTTTCTCAATTTGTCAGCGACCTGGGAACATCGAGTTGCCATGGACTGAAATTTGCACTGCTTTATGCCAAGGTGTAAACATTCCGTGCTTTCGTCTAATTGTTTATCACCGAGGAACCATGTTCTGTTGTGTGCAGAATCTTGACGGTTTGTTTCATTGAAGACGACAACGACACTCTTTGTACATGAGAAGGTGAACCGCCACATCTGGCTATATTTATAACACACGTCAATGAGACTTTGAAGTCCAGACTTGGACAAGGAAATTATGGCAATATCATCAGCAGCCGATGGTGCGACACAAGATATATTTCCCACACGTACACCGTGTTCAGATTCCTGTAGATTATTCAGAAGATCGTTAATGTATGCAAGGTAAAAGAAAGGAGAAGTTACAGCTGCCTGTCTTGTTCCTTGTAGTATATCAAACGGTTCTGAAAGGGAACCACTGTACATAACACGACTTGTGCAATTTTCGTACATGTTTTTTACAATTCTCAGCATCTTTCCGTTGATACCAAGCTCGTGAAGTTTAACTAACAGGCCTTCGTATCACACGCGATCGAATGCCTTCTGAGAATCCAGGAAACAAACAAAGGCTCTTGAATTTAGGTCTCGGGCATAGAACACAGACTCCTGTAGTAAATAAGATGTCATAAGACAGTTGACGCCTTTTTGGAAGCCGTTCTGAAGCTCGTTTGGGAAGTTGGCGAATCTCCCATCCTTAAGGAATCTTCCCAACATGATGCTTTCGAAGGTCTTGTACATTACAGGTAGCAGTGTGATAGCTCGATAACTATCCGGAATATTTCTGGGTTTGGGTGACCCCTTGAAAAGTGGAACAATAATGCCAATTTTCAGTGATGTTGGTATACACTCTAAGTCCACCATACCATTATAAAGACGACAAATCAATAATTTGAGTGATTCACTGCCATGCACGAGATGTTCATTCACCACGTGGTCAATACCACTAGATTTTCCAGACTTTAGGCCTCTCAAAACTTGCGTAAGGCATGGTACCAATTGAATTTCCCAAATAAATGGATGAATTAAATTTTAGTATCAGTAGGCCCTCATGTATATACAGAGCACACGCATTGCTAGTTGGAAATGATTGTCTTTCCAGAGCTAGAGTAGACCAATTTTTCAGGCCATTTCAGTTCGGAATTTTCAGGTTTGTGGATGAAGAGTTTATACTTCGAGACAATAATGTTACAGTACATTACCATGTACAATTAGTTTTATTACTATTTATCGTGTGTAATCACGTGAAGATTTCAATCTTCTAATTGCTGTAAGTTTATTCGTTTAGAATTTCCAAACACTAAGGCTGGCGCAAACCCGGTGGTAAGCGGGTCCTTGAAATGTTACATATACATGTAGAGTATATTTATTTTCCGTGTATGTTGAATACATTTTGCTATTTCTTTTTGTATAATACATGTTATATACAGAGCACACGCATTGCTAGTTGGAAATGATTGTCTTTCCAGAGCTAGAATAGACCAATTTTTCAGGCCATTTCAGTTTGAAATTTTCAGGTTTGTGGATGAAGAGTTTATACTTCGAGATAATAATGTCACAGTACATTAACATGTACAATTAGTTTTATTACTATTTATCGTGTGTAATCACGAGAAGATTTCAATCTTCTAATATCCCGAAATTCAGAATCCTATTGGTAACCCGTCCCTCTCGGTCCCTGTACGGGGTTGTAAGTCAAATGACGTGCGGCTCTTGTAGAGAACCCACCAGTGGTCAAGATCCCAACTCCGGTACACCCTCCCACTGACATGTAGAGATTTAATGCGAAAACAAACGAATCGGACTCTGGCTCCCAATTGGATTCCAGAGTCCGATTCTAAATACGACCCCATTGGAGCCTCCCCGGGGGATACTATATATAATTTGAAGTGGGGATCGGGTAGAGAATCTGCGGATCGACATGATCCCAAAATTCCACCCTCCCACCAACATACTGTGCTTTATTAAGGAAACAACGGGAACCGTACTCTGGCTTTCCAGAGTCCTATTCAAAAATCATCAACGCTCTTCATGGAACCTCCCATTTTTTTCGGAATTTAATCATCGGGATATTGCTTCCATGTGGTTTGAAGCCCGCACATAGTTTCACATTCAGCTTCCGACACTCCGACCACTCCCTTCTTGGACCCCCCCCCCCCACACATTGGAACCTCCCGTGGAATATAGGCTCTATACTGAGGGGCGCGCCCAAATGGAATAGCAAACCCATCGTGCACCTCCCGACAAACACAACGACAGCCAATTCGAGAATTGGCTAATTGGATTCTGGCGTACTATTCAGAATCCTATTGGAAACCCGTCCCTCCCCGGGGTTATAAGTCAAATGACGTGCGGCTCTGGTAGATGACCCGCCAGTGGTCACGATCCCAACTCCGGTACCCCCTCCCACCGACATGTAGAGAGTTAATGCGAAAACAAACGAATCGGACTCTGGCTTTCCAGAGTCCTATTCAAAATTATAAACACTCTTTGTGTCCCCTCCCACTAGTGTTCTAACCAGTTCAGATCGAGTCTGATCGACATGGTAATGCTAGACATTTCCCCGCCCGTCACAACATGTCTATAGTTGTATCAATTCCGCCAACCTCCGTCTGCAATAATGAAATATTATTATGTTATGACTACGTTTTGAATTGGGAACTGGGAACTGTACTTTAACTTCACACACCTGTGTTGTCGTTGATTTGTGATGTATATTTTATATTTATATAGTTTTTAAAAAGCAATACCGTATGATATATTGTTTGGTTTTTATTTTTTTTTTTACAAATTGTTACCCAGCTGGACGTATTTATAATTACTTTAAAGTTAATTTGATAACCTGCCTGCGCATGTGTCATTTTTATACATTCCTGATGTGGAATTTACTAACTTAGAACTAACGTGCTAATTATCTAACATAAAACATATGTGCAATTGTATAGCTCTTAAGAGCTATAAAGTTGCACATAATTATGCTTTATGTTAGCAATATATATATAGGTCTATATAGGTGGGTCCCTGGTTCTACGTTAGAAATTTAGTTGGGACTTTTCTAACGTAGAACTACTGTGCATATCCGCTAACCTGACCACATGTGCAATATGTTAGTTTTTAAGCTCTGCCTATCTCACTTTTGACAGTTAAATTACGACATTAGTTCTACATTAGTTCTACGTTGGCGAATCATATTAGAAATTCGCTTAGATCTAATGTGGTTTTAGGTTAGCAGATTTTGGTAAGGTCAAGATGTTGGGAAATCATCAATTATAGGGTATTTGATCAGTAACCTAAAACTCCTGCAAAAAGGTTACCTAGCTAGTAGCTAGTGATATAATTTGAATGTATACATGTAATTGTGAGTAGTTCATCCATTGTTATCTAGATAATACATGGCCCTTGACATGAGTATTTACTTTAAACTTATGGGAGAACATGATGTTTTTTATTGTATTCTAATGTTGAATTGAATTAAACTCTGCCCACAAGTAGGTTTAGTGAAAGTTGGAGTTACCACTTTTCGATCAATCAGTATGTTTCGGTAGTCGAGCAGGTCAGTCCCACAGCAATTTTGAATGGCCGCATGTCATATCACCACCATTTTGAATAAAGGTTCTACAATTTCCCTAACACACTATTTTAGAACAAATAATGGCTAGCCCGGCATGATCGCCTATATTTATATCCTGATTTAGTATGTGTTATTTTTTATGAATTTGAACATATATGGATATGTACACGTAGATGTATATTTGCCCTAAATTGTTTCTGGTTCAAAATTGAGAGCTTGTAAGAAATCAAGTCATAAGAAAGAATGCAGTTGCAGATATATTAAAAGATATTGTCCTGTTCAAAACTAATAAATGCATGTCTATTTGTTATTGGTGTGATATCCCGTAATAAAGACTGAAAATAATCCTTATTCAAATTATTTTATAAGGGCTTTAGTCCGGTTGTAATAAATATACACATTAAAAATATAGTGCTTCCGTACATGGCGAATATTTTCCAACTTGACAATCGTTCCTTGTGTTCAACTGAGTGAGTTCATATGAGGTTCACATAAACTTATTTCGCAAGCTCAATTCTATTAAAAGTGTCTAGCTTTATGGGCTTGAAATTCAGAACACAATCCTGTTGTATAATTTTGAGTTCAGAGTGAGTTATAGAACAAAAAATACAAGCATCAGTTGATATGCAGAGGTATTCACCAGACAAAGCTACATTCTGCAGGTTGCCAAGCTATGCTATACTCTCTCATTTTTTTTAACTTATCAAGTGAAAATTATCACATTACCAATGATTATTAAATTTTATAAAATACAGCCCATTAGAAACTGGTTTTGCTGACCCAAAAGAACTTCACTTTACCAGACTGGCCATGAGAAAAAACCACATACAAGACATGGAAGTGGTCATGCTAATAAATTTGCTATGGTACTCGGGTAGAGCAAAGCAATCTGAACAAATTGAGGATAAGCCACTATGTGTAGAAAACATTAAAAAACATGTACCGTATATTGTGAAATATTTTAATAATGGCTGCTGGTTGTTACAAACTGGCCATAATTGAGATGACCATTCATGTTGTTTAGCAAACATCAGCACACCCACTATTAAATATTTTGAAGTATATATGTTCTTGAATGTTTCATACAGACACTGGCTTTTACACAAATAACTCGGATTAGCCAAACAATGCAAAAATTACCAACTTTAGGTAAACTGATGGTACTCTTTCTTAACAGAATCGCTTTGACCAACAAACATCATAGCAATCCAGCAGTACCCATCAGCATGATATAAAATTAGCAGGACCACTTAACCTGGGGTGGTATTGAAAATGAAAATATTTTAAGAATGGTAAGTTATGAGGGCTATTAGCTATTATAAAGAATTATGTTAGCAAATTTATAGACCCTCATCTTCAACCTAAATAATTTTATGAGATGAGTTGTCATAGTCCTTTTGGAAGAACTGATTAATTCGGAAATATATACTGGTATTTATGGTCATCTCTCATCTGATTACAACATGATTTTACTAAACACAGATGTATTACCCAATTTAAGATTGCAACATGCTGCATGAAGCAAACAGCTGGTCATTCCATTTAGTAAAAATGTTTAGCATGTTCCATAGCTTGGTCACTTACATCAGATCAGCTGTTAAAATGTTGATAATTTTTTTTTAAACCATGTTCAATCTGTACATTTCTGTTGAATTTTGGTAAAGCACACTAATTTCCAAGGCATGTTCAAAGTCGGCAAGCGCATATGTTGTGTGTCAGGGTCAACATGATCAGCAGCGATTTCCAGCTAATCCCATTGTGTGCGGTCAATTGTGCTCTTAAGTCGGTCAGAGCATTCAAATAGTTCTTTACCAGAATAAATCTCGTCTTCTACTCAATTGATTCTGGTAAGAACTATGCTCCGTAACCCTTACTTATTAAAATAAATTTCAAACTAAAATGCAATTCAACATTAAAAGACATACGTGTCTCCTGTTAAGTTTAAATGAAATGCCACATTTCACTCATTTACAATGCTATACATGTGATATATGTCATCCCGTCTATAGCCATTTTGGCAGCCATCTTATATCAAAGGCAGTGAAACGAATATAAAAAGGATGAACTACTCATAAATACATGTATTTATTCATATCATATTATTAGCTACCCATATTTGCAGCAGTGTTTGCACCACTAATCAATTACCCTAAAATTGATGATTTCGCCAACATCTTGGTTATTGAGAAAAGTTTTCATTCTACGACTAATTAATTCCATCCATAATATGGGAGGCCAAATTCACATTCAATAATGAATTGCACTTAAGCGCAAATACACATATTGTGCTTAAGCACAAATAGGACATTCACGCTTAAGCGTAATGAATTGCGCTTAAGCGCAATCAATTGTGCTTAAGCATAATTGTGACTACTATCTAACCTACACAAAACTATTGGCATGACCTGGTGTATCACCTAGCAACACAAGAGAATTGGGCTAATTTTAACCTATTTTAATTAGAGTACTCAACAGTCAACTGTGAATATGTGTTCAACAATGATAATCCCTAATTACATATTATCAGCATCCCTATATCCAAAGAATTGATGTCTCCTTCCCGGAACTCTAGTAATTTTTTATATGATGTTTTTTAATGTATTTTATCACAGATTTGGGCCATAACTATGGTCATATACTATAGCATGCATGTGGTGTCACTGCATTAGGGCTTGTTTACCTCATATGGTTTACTTATTGACTTAAATCAGGGGGGGGAAACCCCTATTTTCATAAAAACAATTGGTGTCTCATTCCTGGAGCTTTGGTGTCTCAGTCCTCGAGCTCTAATTCTTTTTACTAAATCAGCATCTCTTAATTGCACAAATCTATAGTATTTCCATGGTCATATAGTGTGAATGTGGTGTCACCGAGGGCTTGATTCCCTCATATGGTGTGCCTGTATACTCGAAAATTGAAGAAAATCAAAGTCGCCCCGACTAATGCAGAAAGAAATGCTATTGCAAGTAGCCCGAACTAATATATACCGAAGATAATATAATGCGATCACGAGTAGCTCCAACTGAAACAGAAGGTGATACTATTGCGAGTCAGCCATTTTGATAAAGAAGTTGGGCTAGCTCCTTAACAATCCAAATCAATGAAACCAAGAGGCGATATGTCAATAGGAGTTAAGGTTAAGTTATGGATAAACCTATTTATTCACCAGGGGTGTTTAGTTACATATAACCATGAATTGCGCTTAAGCACAATTAATTGCGCTTAAGCACAATTGATTGCGCTTAAGCACAAATAATTACGCTTAAGCGCAATTAATTATTAAATGTGAATACATCCAAATCCTTGTTTGAGCACTCATGAATGGAAGCACAGCGGTGCTGATAATTTAAACATGCAAACAAATTCTATATGTTGCACTATTTTAATTATACTTTGACTATGCTAATTTTTTGCTAATTTTGAAGTCGGCCATTTGCATTTTCAGGGTCAAGAACTCCTTGAAGGTCAATTCCGCCCTATAATGCTATAGGAACTATCATAAATGATACATGTAAGTGGCTTTAATGCACATAGTGCATTAAAATTCTAATTGTGGTTCAGGCCCTTAAAAATGGGCCCCTTTTATCAAAAATCGGTTGGCACCACTGAATTCCTCATCGAAAAGTACTCTAGAATCAGTATCAAACAGAAAGTGGTTGGATATTCCCTAAAGAGCAGTATCTGTTCTTATCTGAGCACGCTATGCTTTGATCGAGCCCGTGCTGTGAGATACGTCCCCGGCGATGGTCACCCCATCTGACGGGACTTCCACGGTATGGGTTCGCAGCCTGAGGAGGACGAGTGGTCCTGACTGACTGACGGACTTCCGCTTCTAGCGGGGACTGACCCCGACAGGCAATTTGACCATCTCGTAAGGGTTGATCACCTCTTTCGGGGTGCTCCAGCCGATAAGAGTGGTCCGCAATAGCCCCGGGTTAAAGAAAATAATAAAGAGCCCAGTTGTGAGACTGACTAAATGGCCTCTTGTATTGGGATGCATCTTATGGAAGCCAACTAAGCAGTTTATATGTTACTTCATTTCAATTTATGAGTCCATGTGACAGTGAAGGATTGAACATCCTACAAATCAATGGATGGGTTTCAAGTAGTTTCTCATCTGATGAGAGTACTCAAAAATTCCATTAAATTTTGTTAAATGTTTAAATGGGTTGGGTAAATGATAATCAGAGTCAAATAAATAAATCTACTTCTGCAAGTCATTGACAACAAAACACTATAGTTGAGATTTAAATATATTTTTATAAATGTAAACAACCAATTTGTACAAAATATATTGTTATAAATCTGAAAGACAATAGCCAATCCAATAATATTGATCACAGACAATAGGCAGTTTTGAACTTCAATCTCATATAGCATAACTAATATAACAGATCAGTATTCCGTGATGGGAAGACTAGCTTCAGTTATTGTCCAGGGAGATCACTAGTAGTGGAAAACTTGGATATGTTCATATATTTAATAATCACTGGCAGTACTTAGAAAATGGGTCGGCACCACTGAATTCCTCATCGAAAAGTACTCTAGAATCAGTATCAACCAGAAAGTGGTTGGATATTACCAGGTTCCATAAAGAGCCTAGTTGTGAGACTGACTAAATGGCCTCTTGTATTGGGATGCATCTTATGGAAGCCAACTAAGCGGTTTATATGTTACTTCATTTCAATTTATGAGTCCATGTGCCAGTGAAGGATTGAACATCCTACAAATCAATGGATGGGTTTCAAGTAGTTTCTCATCTGATGAGAGTACTCAAAAATTTCCATTAAATTTTTTTAAATGTTTAAATGGGTTGGGTAAATGATAATCAGAGTCAAATAAATAAATCTACAAATTATCCGATATGTCAGAACATTTTATTTTATGAACATATAACCGTAGTCAAATATCAAATAAAAAAACTGATTAATTTGTATTCGCAGGTACATTTGTCCACAACTGAATTTGTTGGAGTAAGCAGTAACAAGATGACAGGAAATTTCTTTTTAAATGAGCAAACGTCAAACTATTGAATACGTCAGAATCACTATTCTTATAATCATGGTAATAAAGGTATAAAGATATATAAATTTTCCTGTCACCCATCACCGCTGCCTCCAACAGATCTGTTCATTCTACATTATTTATTAAACAATTTAAAGTGACTCATGATATCACTTCCTGGCAGTTTTTTCACTAGTTTCAGGTTTAGTTATCAACCAAAATTGGGATGGTGACTCGGGTACTCCAGCAATGGCATTAGTTTTACTAAATTGATTTTAAAACAAATATTACAAGTATATAGAGAATATCCGGATAGTGCAGCTGAATAAAGAATTTATTTTTGCGAGTATGTGGGCATCTATTTGGCGAGCCTCTAGGCGAGCCAAATAGATGCCCACAAACGAGCAAAAATAAATTCTGTATTCAGCTGCACTATGTGAATGTTCTGTTTATTCACCGAACGAATTTAAATGTATTTTATCGCAGTTTTTGTCAAAAATCATCGCAAAATTCACAGGCTCCTTACAGAGAAGCGATGACCTAATTAGCGACTTTATCTGTATAGTAGAGACTAATTAATTATGAAACAGTTTTGTATTCATGCGACTGCGCCGCGAAATAGTCCGCCATATAATTTCTTAATTATGCCGGAAAAATATCATAGTATGGTGTAATTTCTAATAAAATATAGATGATTTGCGTAACGTTCAAATCTAAAACTGAAATGTACGAATATAGCAGTCATGTGAATTTGGATGTTTGTGCTTGAAACTTTTTAATGAATTGAATGAAAGTCTGAATTTTAGCAGTACTTAGCACCAGCACTATAAGATCGGCAGTGCAAATGTACCACTGCCAGCTCACGGAAGAATATCTTATCTTATCTATCTTCTATCTATACTATATATTTTGAGACTTCGTATATATATGTGTGTGTGTGTGTGTGTGTGTGTGTACTTCATAGAATCCAAAACTCGTGTACAGATTGAGATCAAATTTCGTATGTAAGTGTAAAATCACACCGACACCGCCGTAGTCGTGTTTTCGAGAAGCCATGAGCACCCTTTATCCACTCCCAAATCACCGCAAAGGTACGGCGGGGGGGTTAAGGCAATTACGCTCTTTATCTATACCTTATACGGAGGTTTTAACAATTAACGCTCTTTATTGCAATGGACGTGGCTAAACGATACCCCATGCGTCCGATGCGGATTCCAATGGACGTGGCTAAACGACTGACCCCATGCGTCCGAAATACGGATGCGGACGAAATGCAACTAAAAAGGCAGAATTTATCTAAGAGCTCGAAATATTATGCAGAGGGATTTCACGACGGGATTAATTAACTGTCCTATCTGAATTTTAGGACGGGGAGGACGGGTACCATGAATTAACTCATTGAAAAACAAAGAATGCGTTATCTCGCAAACGGGTGGAGCTATCGACTTGAAATTTGCTATGTGAATGTATCTTGCCCCGGATACAAATTTTATCGGGTCGCCGAGTCCGTGCGATGCCAGCTTCGCGCATGCGCAGACGAGATCTCGGAAACCGGTGGAGCTATCGACTTTAAATTTGGTATGTGAATGTATCTTGCCCCGGGTACGAATTTTATCGGGTCGCCGAGCCCGTGCGACGCAAGCTTCGCGCATGCGCAGACCAGATCTCGGAAACGGGTGGAGTTATCGACTTGAAATTTGGTTAAATTAAAAAAATGTCATGTTTCTGAAACAAAGCCATGAGACGAATGCCGCCAGTGGCGGGCTAACCTGCTAGTACTTTATATAGTAACAAACTGCCAATTGCTTAATCAAGTTATAGATTTCACCAACTGAACATTTAAAAATTCTATTTGAGTGCGTTTTGGGGCGCATCCTTTGATCTTTTAGAAAGTTGTTGCACGAAAATACGTTGTGTACAAGAAATACCAGGAATTGCTAATAGATATTGCGATAGCTGAAAGAAGTGAATTGAATACATCTGATCATGTTCCAGTCACAGGGAAGATTAAATTGATTTTATCCGGCGAGAGAAAACAATAAAGTACCAGTCCGTATAAAATGGGAGAATTGCAACCAACAGCTATATGAGGACTATGTAAGATGTCATCTTAAAAGTGGGAAATCACAGTCACAGTTTGATATGGGTCTAATGATAGAAGATCTCTCAAAAATTCTCAAAACAGCTGCAAAAAAGAGTATTCCGAAGTTTAAAGAGATGGTCAAGGTTAAGAAGAAGGAACGGGTTTGGTCAGAAGAGATTGCTGCAGCGGTGAAGATGTCTAAGAAAGCATTTTGGGAATGGAAGACGCAGGGCGACCTAAATCTCCAACAAATAGATTATTGATGAATAGAAAAAGGACTTCGAGATTGCTGAGGAGTGCTCAAAGACTGGTGGCTGTTAACAATAGAAAGATGATGATTGAAGAGATTATACAGGCAAAGGGGGGAAACGCGTCACTATTCTTCAAATTAGTGAATAAACAGCGACAAAATAAATCAACAGTCACTATTTGTGCATCTCCATTGGAGGATCCTTTATTCAATGATACATATGATAAAGAAGTTGACAAGGACATATTAGCGATTGAATCTCTCTGCGGTGATCAACATATGCCATTACCGATAATCTCTGAAATTGCAGTTGAAAAGATAATAAGCAGTTTGAAGAATGGGAAATCAAAAGATCATCTAGGACTTCAAGCAGAGCATATCAAAATGGGACGGCTGCCGGTCATCAAGTTTTTAACTGACTTCATCAATCAATGTTTCGAACAGAAGAAAGTCCCAGATATTTTGAAGATTGGAGTTCTTACACCGGTACATAAGAAAGATGAAAAGATTCTACCAACTAAGTACAGAGGCATCACAGTCACTCCTATTATCATTAAAGTGATTGAAAATATTCTGATTAAAACATCATCAGAGAAATTAAACCTGACACAATCCAAGCTTCAAAAAGGATTTACCAAAGGGGTGTCTGCAACTAATGCAGGTGTAATCATCACAGAAGTACTGAATGAAGCAAAGGAATCAAAGAAACCATTACATCTTGTCACGCTTGATACTCAGAGAGCTTTTGATGTCGTCACATACACATCTGATGAGAAGATTATATCTGGATGAGGTACAGGGAGATGAGTGGCTATTGATTAACAACATCTATAAGGACTTGGCGACGAGAATAAAATGGGAGAACGAACTGTCTCATCAATTTGATATACAACAGGGAGTGAGACAATGAGAGGTCCTATCAGCTGTACACTACAAGAGGTTCAACAATCCAATGCTGCTGAATATTGAGCGTCATTACAACGGTGCGAGGATCGGACATATTCAGATTCCACATACAACATGTGCTGATGATGTAGCACTCTTGTCTCATGATGGGTCGGAAATGAATGCAATGCTGAAGGAGGTGGAAGATTTCTCACGCTTAAATAGATACAAGATAAATCCGTTGAAGAGTGCTGCCTTATCACTAAACATAAAAGATATACCTGCATTGGAGACATTCACGTTTGAAGAAAAACCGATTGTTGCAGAAGATAAGTTGACACATGTTGGGCTGGAAAGAAATATTGGAGGAAAGTTAAATGTTGATGAGAGAATCCAGAGAGGACGAAGAACTGTTTATGCGCTGATGGGTGCGGGTCTACATGGAAGAAATGGTCTGGCTCCAAATATATCAATTAATCTATGGAATGTTTATGTGCTTCCAAGAATGCTATACGGGATCGAATGTGTCACATACAGTACGACTGATTTGAATTTGCTAGAAATTTATCAGAGAAAGGTGCTGAAACAGTTGCAGTATTTACCACCCACGACTCCTAATGCTGCTGTTTATGCTTTGCTTGGCTGTTTACCGATTGAGGCTGTTATCCACAAGAAGATGTTGTCCCTATTCTCTAGTATTATCCATAACAAGGGTTCTGTGGAAATCTCCATTGCCGAAAGACAGCTTGCTATGAAGAATTTGGACTCTACTTGCTCAAGTCTTGCTGGTTTGTGACTGTAAGAAAGGTTTTGTGGATGTACGAGTTGCCATCAGTTTTTGAAGTAATGGAAAGCCCACTTGATAAGAAGTCTTGGAAGGAGTTGGTAGACAATAAGGTGCATGAGCGTTTGGAAGGGAGGAACAGGGCGGACACTGCTCGAGATGGTTGGAGTGTAGTCACCTTGAATTTTGAGGGTAATTTTCGGGCAATAAATTATGTGTGTTCGCAAATCTAGTGTCTAAAATTACATTTTTGTTCTTTGAAAGTAAACCGGTATACATTGTGAAAACCACAATAACTACAGAAAGTGCAATTTCTTCATCCGACGTGGCAGGTAGGCTCGTGCCTCTCCTATTTTCGTGCAAAAAAAAAAACATAAACAATACAGGATTTCCCCCCAAGTGTGTCAATTTTCGCAAAATGATGGCTATGCATCTGACATGGACAAGACTGTTGGTACAGGTAGTAATCCCCTCCCAGAATGTGGTAACAAGAGGAAAAATAAAGTTGACACTTCGCCTTTCGATCAACGCACAGGGACTTTGTAGAAAATATATTTATAAAATATACATAAACAATACGACAAGGGGAGACACCTGTCGGCACCCAAAAACCACAGTAGCGTTGAATTCCGACTAGCAACACCGATTTTGGTCGTGTAAACGGCAATTTCGCGTATATTTCGTCTAACAAATGTGATAGAAGCTCTCCTTACCTTGTTAGATCATCAGAATATCCGTTTAAACGTGTTTTACAACTTTGAGGTGGGATAAAATCACCTTGCTTGACCATCAACATGCAGGGGAAATAACTCTATCTATCATACCACAATTGGTCTCTCAGAATAGGTCCCTCTATAAGGCGGTGTATAAAAGAAATGGTAACATTTCAACCTCGCAGATCAAGACTATCTTATATCATGTTCAACATAACAATTTTAACATTTACAGGTATGCTACATAATTTAACGAGACCAATATTTCAGTAGATTGCACATTGTGAATGGAGTGTTCCTCACACAAAGGAAGGACCTCACAAAAGAACAGAATATCACTGTGTAAAGTTTGGATGTTAAAATATATTTTTCTGTTGTATGTTATTTTATTATCATAATACAACATTTTAAGTTGTAATTAAAGTGTATACTAGTTTATATTATATTTTGATTTGAACGTTTTGTTATATATAAAATATTCTTACCTGTGATTTTCTTCCCAAAAACATATAATTATAAAACATGACACATGTAGGCCTATGCATAGGCTCACATGAGACTAGAAGGGAGGAAGATGATTTGACAACAAGCATCAGATGCGTATATAGAGCCATCTCCTCAGAAAAGAACAGATTACATATAGTGGTCAGTGAGAAGTGGAAGAGTAGATTAAGCTAAAGGGATAAAGAGCCTGATGAGAAGATTAATGAACTGATGGATTACAGTTGGGTAGAAGAGAGAAAAAACAATTAGCACATATATTTGCAATGATCAATTATCTTATGCATGATATGGTGTTATATATGCAAAAATTAGAACTATGTGTAGAGTGGATTTATCACAATGACAATAACTTTGTATGGCTTTTTGTGCAAACAAAGTTACTGAAATTGTTACCACATTGTTAGCTACATGTATATCATTTTCGATTTGTGTCTCTGAAGATTATCAAATTCAAGCAGGTACTTATTATGAATCAGAAATACAATTGGCAAACAACGAAATCGATTGCTAGTTAGTATAAATGCTTGAGTTGCATCAAATATATAGAGAGTAATCAATTGGTTCCGAGAATTACGTTAAATAATTCACGAGAGGCGAGAGACGTCGGCAAGAAACGAGTGCGCGTTTCTTACCCAAACGTCTCATGCCTCGAGCGAATTATTTAACGTAATTCTCGGAACTAATTGATTACTCTATTTATTACACTTCTACGTCAATTTGGTTCACCAAATATTATTAAAACTCGCAGAATTAATGCATGAAAGTCCCAATGTGGAGAAAGATAAACAATCGAAACTTCAGTCTAAATCAGTAAGCGACATCATCAATGACAATATTGGAGACTAATATACGGTATTCGGTCATATAAGTTATTGCCTGCTGGTATCACACCAGAGTGCAGCACCATGAATGTAACTGCATGTCGTTTTAGTCGCCTCTGCCAGGCTCTGCTCCATGTTTTTAAAGTGATGTGATCACTCCAGTAGGGTGATCTATTAAAAATGTAGATTAATCTTGTTCAAAGTAGGTATTTTTTACAAATATTATATCCAAATTGACAATAAACACCATCATTCTTATATATTAATTGAATGCAGTGACTCTCGATGGCGAAATCACTTTCGTCAGTTTATCGCCGCGTTGTCTATGGAGTGGTACAGTTCATATGCTTCAGATTACTGGTGATCTTCGTAGAATGCTAAATTCCTACAGTTGGTATAGCTCCTGAATACTATCTGTTCAGTTTCACATACCCGAACAAGTACATATGTAATATTTTATTAATGCAACGTGACACAGTAAACTACACAGTTCTGTTCTGAGGTCCTTCATTTGGTTACAATACACCAAATACAAATTAGTAGAGTGATTTCCCCTGGGACCCCCAAGCTAGGATCAGCATAAAAAAAATTCTGGCAGCTGAATGGTCAATGATACATGGATGAAAAGTGCACGAAAAAATGCAGATGTGTTTCCCGTCGAGAAACATCAAATATAACCACATGGTAAATGGTTATGGCTGTGCGAGTGGCGAATAATTTATGGGAGGTGTTTGTGTTTTTTTCGATGTCATTTTTTTCACAATTTTAAGGGTAGTGTGACGTTTGTCAAGCTCCAGTGTGATCTACCATGTTAACAAGTACTTTTTTGCACATTTCTGTGTGTCTAAAAGGACGTTCTTTAATTTCAAATACTCGTGCAGGTCAAAGCTTTGCAGCGAATATAGGCCAGCGGGATTTGTTAACACTGAGGCCTATGTAAATCATTTGGTGTATTGTAACCATTTGTGTTAGGAGCACTCCATTCATAATTTGTAAACTACTAAATTATTGGTCTCATTAAATTACATATTTTATTATCTATTATTATATTATATATTATTGCATACTTGTAAATGTTAAAATTGTTGTTGAACATGATATAAGATAGTCTTGATCTGCGAGGTTGAAATGTTACCATTTCTTTTATACACCGCCTTATAGAGGGACCTATTCTGAGAGACCAATTGTGGTATGATAGATAGAGTTATTTCCCCTGCATGTTGATGGTCAAGCAAGGTGATTTTATCCCACCTCAAAGTTGTAAAACACGTTTTAAACGGTTATTCTGATGATATAACAAGGTAAGGAGAGCTTCTATCACATTTGTTAGTCGAAATATACGCGAAATTGCCGTTTACACGACTAAAATCGGTGTTGCGAGTCGGAATTCAACGCTACTGTGGTTTTTGGGTGCCGACAGGTGTCTCCCCTTGTCGTATTGTTTATGTATATTTTATAAATATATTTTCTACAAAGTCCCTGTGGATCAACGCTCAACGAGAATACGCTCATCAGCCCCAGAGTTTAAGCTGCCTGAGCTTGGCGAGTATGACAGTGATTCTGCATTACTTTCACAAGATAAATCCACCAAATCTAAAGTCAAACCTAGAACCACTAGGGAAAACACTAATTCCACTTCTGCTATTGTTGAATCTTCTGAATTTAAAAACATGTGCCAGTCATTAATCATTCCTCAACTGCAGCAAAGTCTAAAGGAGTTGGTTGAAACCAAAATTGTTGGAATTGTTAACTCTGCGATCAAAGATGCAGTAGACACAGCTATGAGTGGTATCCCTGATGCTGTAAAGTCTTCAGTTAATAAAGTTGTTACTGATTCTCTAAAGGATGTGTCTGCAATGAAAATTTATATGAACCAGTTAAAATCTCTTAACCATCAACTCATGAAAAAAATACATGACTTGGAGAGCAAACTTGAACATAATTGCCAGGACAGGGTAGAGTCACTGGAGCAGCATGGTAGAGGTAATAGCCTGAGGTTTCTGAACATTCCACTTAATGATAACACCCAAGACCAGTGGAAAATACCTAGCAGAAAGCTGATTGTCAACTTCTGCAAAGACAACTTGGGCCTCGAAATTAAACCCACTGACATTGATAAAGCTCACCCCCTGAGTAGAATAAGAGAAATTCCAAGTAAATTCAGCACTCCAGCCTCTGGTTCCACTGGACCACTTGATGCACATAAGATTCGTGTTGTTAATGTTATAGTTAGATTCAAAGACTGGTATGTGAGGAAAAGTATATTCGACTCCAAGAAAATGCTGAAAGGGAAATCGCGTGCATTTATTTGCGAAGACCTCACACCTAAACGCCAGGAGATCGTGAAAATTCTTGCTGGCTACAAGTATGACAAGAAAATTGACTCATTCTGGACTGCTGGGGGGAAAATATTCTTCAAACTAACTGCCAATTCCAATAAACTAATGATCAATGTGAAAGAGCTTGCCAAAGATCAGATCGACAGAGCCATCGCCGAACAAGACAGATAAAGTGACAATTAAAGGTCCCAAATTGACAACATTGGTGTGTTTGATACAATCACTGTATATAATATGCATTAATAACTAGCCAACTAATATATATGTAACCTGCAGGCAAAGAAAGCAAAATGCAGTTGGGCTTCTCTATCGTCCATGTTTAGAATATACTGAGACATAGAGATAAGTTTCTTCTTACATTGTTCTAAAAAAATATATAGTTAGAAATTGTGTGGGGGTGTAATAAAAACAAAACAAAACAAAATCAACCCAAAGTCTTAATATGAGGTTATTTCCCAATTAAAAAATAAATTAAAAAAAAAGAGTATAAAGTTGATACGAAAACAACTGAACAAAAACAATTACCCCACACACTAACCCAACCTGCATCTAGCTTTCTTTGACCAAGCGTTACAGTGAAATGTATCCCATCTTTTATAGAAATTCTGATATATATTTGGAACAAATCTGCACATTTTCCACGAGTCACAGATATATATGTATCGGCTAAATTTCCATTAATAGTAACATCCATCTTCTGTTATTATCAGATTGAAAAATTAACAGTACTATGAAAGGTAACTCGCTGTTGTCGTTCCACTTGTTTGTGAACTATACGAAAAGTGACCAGTGAACTGGGTCAGCATATGACCCACATTTCCTGATGTTCTAATACAGTCTGAGCAAAATAGGCGAAATGATAGGCCCACACATTATCTGTACCGTACTTACTTTGACCAAGGAACTAGCTAGAAACCTCCAGGTCACACATCCCAAATTTTATCAGCCCGCTTTACCTCTAAACTAAGCTTTTAATGTTGTTTGTGTTCGCTGGTTACAAAACGACTCGTGTTTTTCAACCGTTGTATAACTTTGAATTTGACCTGATTCTCAGTCCGCCCCAGATGAGATCGACCTAGTTTCCGGTATTTACTCGTCACGCCATGACAATCAGCTGTACTTATCCACCGTTGGACATCGGTCATGTGTTCTGGTACAGTAAGAGCAATCTAGGTGACCCAGTGATCTTCCGTTTAACTTGACCTACCTATGCCACACCACACGCCTTTAGCGTTTTATATATACGGCAAAGAAAGCCAAGGCCATACGTGGTCCTATGTACAGCCAAAGTGTGCCTTTCGATATAGCCGAGAAATGACAGATATCCATGCATACATGTATATAACTTGTTATTTATGTTTTGTTGCCTTTTGATTGTTTTTCTTGGTTTTCTCGGTGGTGTTTCATATTATGCTATGTGTTTATATTGCCTCCTATATATTGATGTATTCTGACTTAAAAACAATATCAACAGCACTCAAAATATTTAGGGATGGAGAGACCAATCGTGAAGGGATGTCCACTTGAATTGGAGCGCCTCCCAGTTGGATTTAATTCAAATTGGGGAAACTCAGAAACGTATCTAACTTACCTCAATCTTGGCGAAATATCTAATAACGCTCTTCATTATCATTTTGATACATTGACTTAGATATATACACATGAATATTCCTTAAATATTTTGTGTTGCGTAGATATACCTCGCATTAAAATCCCATAAATTAACAACCTAAATCTAAACCTATAATAAATCACTAGGTGGCGAGATGTGACGCATGCATGGATTTCGGTATTAACCGCCATGAATGTTGTCAATTTTGCCAACATTACACTAAATAAGTAATTCTGTCTTCTTATATCATTTCTGATGATACATTGATGTTGGTCCCCCCCCCTATTTGAGTCTGCATTCACGTAACAGCAGTGCTTAATGTCTGCACATTACCATTAGGTTACCTGTCCAGAAATACTGAGAACCGCTTTTGTTAACTTTATACACGTTTGCTAGAATGTTTTTCTCTTTACATCGATGAAGCCCATTATTAAATTGCCCCTAGAATTTGCAAAGGCTGACAGTCAAGATAAGATGTCGGGGATCCGATTTTTCGTATTGTTAAACGTGTATATCTTTGTAAATGTGTATTTCTCGATTCCGAGGAAGGAAGTTATTACACAATATGATGATATACAATGTAATCAAAATTACGAAACCAAATTCACATTGACAGTATACAAATTTATCACCCCCGGTCCATGGTTAGTTGAGCTGATTATTCTGATGTTTGGGATTCCCTTTCCGAAGCACAAATTGGAACTTTACTTTTGTACCATCTCTCATGGGGATTAGTATCCAACAGTATCGTGCTTCCATAGGGCTTTTCACTTACGCTAATTATGGCTTTGATCTCCGAAAGTACTTTGGAAAAAATCAAATTTTTTCCGCCAATCTATCTGGTATAAAAACAGCTGGTGCCGCTTGTTGCTCTACTCCTGATTATTTGTGGAGATATCCATCCACATCCTGGAACAAATTCGACCTCCTCTTCGGATGAGCTGCACCATATCTCGATATTTAACCTAAACATACGGAGCTTAAGACACAAACTCGCCAAAATTGCCTACTTACTAAACGATTATGATGTGATTTGTTTCACCGAAACACACATTGTTGATACGTTTCCATCCGAAAATATATTGATGCAATCCTTTTGTGAACCAATAAGAAATAATGGATCAAACTCTGGGGGAGGCATTGCAGTTTATTTTGCAAATCATATAGCATTTTCGCGTATACCGGAATTGGAATTTGATAACTCGGTTATGTGGTTCAGAATTTATATGCCCCAAACTAGCTACTTATTGTGCATATCCTACAGATCTGATCAATTTTGCGATCCTGAATATTGGAAATATTTAGATGAGTCTATAGACATTGCATTGGATCTTAACTTGCCGCTAATACTCACATGAGATTTCAATTCAAATGCGATCATCCCCGACTCTAAAATAAACACTATAAAAGATGCCTACCGTTTGAGAAACCTGATTGAGTCTCCCATTAGAGTAACAGAAACTACTAGTACCCTCATCGACCCCATTCTAGTCAGTGAAGATGTTGTTTCTTACCATGCTGATGTTTTGGATCTCGGTATATCAGACCACTATGCAGTATATGCATACGTTGCCGTTGAGTATAGTCCACAAAAGTCATTTTATCGTACTGTTTGGCAGTACCGAAATGCTGATTTTGAACGAGCTCGGTCACTGATTTTTGAACTAGATTGGAATAACATTCTGAAAGGTACTGAAGACATAAACTCGGCGACTTGTGTATTCTCTAGAAAATTTCTCTCAATAATGAGAGAAACGGTTCCGAGAAAGAAAGTTCTTATCCGAAAAAACGACAAGTGTTGGTTCAATACTGAACTAAGATATGTCATCCGTAGTAGAAATCGTTTACGCCACATAGCCCAAAAATCGGGGAAACCGAAAGATTGGATCAGGTACAAAAAGAGTCGAAATTCTGTGAATAACATGAAAAAGTATGCAAAAGCTAAATTTGATCAAGATCTCGAGACTTCAGTAAAGTCCGATTCACCAGCAAAAAATGTTTGGCACATTGTCAAAGAGCTTCTTGATAATTCACCGAACTCTTTCATTCCACCCCTGCGAAACAGCAGCGGAAATTTGGTGTTTGATGACGATTCCAAAGCCTGTCTCCTTAATGAAAAATGTGTTGCTAATTCAGATATCGACAATTCTAAATGCAACCTTCCTATTTTCCGAAAAAAATGTGATAATAATATATCAGATTTACCTGTCACGATCGATGATATAACTGAAGCCAGACAATCGACCAAACCAAATAAGGCACCCGGTCACGACGGAATTACCGTTCGCATGTTACTAGGAACGATTGACCGAGTGGTAGTCCCATTTTATTTTTAATGTCATTTGAATCGGGATGCTTTCCAGATTCTTGGAAACAGGCGAATGTTATTCCAATTCATAAAAAAACGACCGATCCGCTACTGACAATTACCGACCAATCTCACTGTTACCCGTTCTTGGAAAGATTTTTGAAAAAGTGGCATTGAAATACCTTTCCAAACATTTCTTTAATAACGGATTAATATATGATTATCAGTCCGGTTTCATTCCTGGCCACAGCACACTATACCAGCTGCTGGAAATACAACACTCCTTGTGCCAGGCTCTCGATCAGAAATTGTGCACATGTGCTATTTTTTGCGATATTTCCAAGGCTTTTGAACGAGTCTGGCACGAGGGGCTGTTATTTAAGCTTGAACAATGCGGAGTCAATGGACGACTTCTGGCCTGGATTAAAAATGATTTATCTAACAGGACACAAAGAGTAATAGTTGGACAAACATTTTCGAATCCCATACAACTGAAAGCAGGAGTGCCCCAAGGATAAATCCTTGGCCCATTCTTCTTCCTAGTTGTTATAAATGATATACATGAGAATTTAATATCTTTCACGCGTATGTACGCCGACGACACGTGTTTTACCTCATTCGAAGACGCTGGAACCTTATGTGAACATAACCTGCAAACAGACGTAGAAAGTATATCTGTGTGGTCCAAACAATGGCTGGTACAATTCAACTCTTCCAAGACAAAAATAATAAATTTGTCCTTCTCATCTAATTACAATACCTAAGTGTCGCAATGGACGGTCAGTTAATATAGCAGGTGGACACACATAGACACCTTGGTGTGTTTCTTCAGTCTAACCTCAATTGGGACAAGCAAATAGAAAATTTGTGTGGACGCTTAAGATCTCGCCTATCGCAATTGAGACGATTGAAATTCACAGTTAATCGGCGAACCTTGGAATGTATGTACAAAACCTTTATTTTGCCGCTTATGGATTACGGAGATGTAATTTGGGCTCACGCACCGAACACTCTTCTTGTACTGCTTGATCGGATACAGTATGATGCCGCTCGAATTGTTAGTGGGTTAAATAAATCTGTTTCGAATGAAAAACTCCTCACTGAAGTGGGATGGCCTACACTTTACACCAGACGCGAACACCATAAATTTAATACTTGGCAGAAAATAATTCTTGGTAAAGCTCCCAATTACCTGAGTACACTTTTGCCGACCTTTGCTAAAGATCAATCTACCTACTCACATCGATACCCATTATTATTCTTACAGAAACGCAACAATACAGAACATTTTAAATCGACCTTTCTGCCTGAGATGGTAATTAAATGGAATGCAGTGGTAATAAATGGTTCATCTGATCGTACCAAAACCGACATATTGAAATTAATGTATGACAAATTGCCTATATTTCCCCCAAAACCGCCGCCATACTTCAATTCAGGCACTCGCAATGGAACATCGTGCACACCAAGCTAAGGAATAACTACAGCGATTTAAATTTTGATAAACTTGAAAACTATATTTCTATAACAGCTCACTGTCAATGTGGGTTTTATATTGAAGACGCCTCACATTTTTTCTTCCATTGCCCGTTATTTGAAGAGAGTCGCTTAATATTCATCCAACGCCTTTGGCTAAATGGAATTTTCGTTGATAGGATTGAAGATATCCTCTTTGGTCAAAGCAACCTATCCAATACTTTAAATGATAAATTGTTTCGCAATACGATAACTTTCATTGCATCATCGGGTAGATTTCATTGACGGAAAACCTTCAAAATCCAAATAAGCCTATATCTTCATACATTCCCCATATTGCCATCAAAATACTCGGCTCAGCTCGCCATAGGACCTACATCCCATCCTTGATATCTGTCTACTCACTTTATACCTCACCCTCATTCTCGACCCTCCTCGTTTTAGGTACTACATTCCAATTATAAGCTAATATTGAGTCTTACATAATTCCATATATAATTAATAATTTGCGTTTCAATATTGTTAAGGGAGAGGAGCAATATTCTAAGTAGAATAACTTGTGCTCCCATCCCTTTTGATTAATTCATATCTTATTTCATATTCTAATTTGTTAAATGTATTATGTAATGAGGGTCAAATAAAATATGTTCAAACAAATCAAACAATCATGGCGGATTTGAAGTTGAAATCTTCACTGAAGTATTTGAACCCAGATACAGTACAGATTGGTTCTCCTCATCACTTATGGGTCAGTTTACACTCCAATGTTCATGATGTTAATTTGGCAGCAATAAAAGCAAGACTCCTGACTGGTACCTATACACTCCAGAGAAATAGATCTGTTTACAGTCGGCAAAAGAAGAGTTCGGTGTGTCTACTGTGTAAAGATGGAGAAGAAACAAGGGAACACTTTCTAACAGCCTGCAGGCATGACCGAATGATTGATGCAAGAGAGAAGGCAATCAGAAAACTGCAATCTATTCTCCCTGACTCTACTCTTACTAACATACTGGCAGAATCTAATCTAATAACTCAACTTATATTGGATTGTTCAATGTCAGTAATAGTGGAGATGATAGACCTACACATGGATCAGTTGAAGTTAAATTCTATTGAGATGTGGAGCAGACAATATATTGGGAGGCTCCATAGCATCCGCTCCTCAATCCTTACCAGATGTCAGTAGAAGATTCCAATTTCATTATTCCAGTTCTTTACCGATCTTAATCATTATATGAAATTCAGATTATATGTAATCAGTGTATATAGAGAATACAAATCAAAGAAATCAAAATTACTCTGACTCAACCGAATCAGAGGCGCTGCGACAAATAAATGCAGGGATTTACGAAGACAAGACAAGACAAGTTGACGTTTCTAAGGACGCTGTCACTAACAACGGAACCCAGCATGGTCCGTTCTAATGATGCTCCGTAACGTTGTTACGACCCAGTGACGTCACTCACGAACTGCTAGATGTTAACTGCTCCAAATTCTTGTAACCTTTCTTCCTTGCATATTTTAAGTTTATCTGTCTAGTAGAGGATGCTTTATCTGTCTAGTAGACGGATAGAGGCGTGGTTTATCTGATGGGCTTTATCTGTATAGTAGGCATGGGTAGGAGGTGGATAAATTATTTGTAAGGTTGATAAATAAACAAACTAATGATATACCAGCTGTATATGCTCTGAGCAATACTTGCAAATGTAAAGAGCTATTTTCCAGCTGTATTCAATGTTTGCTCATAAGTGAAACAAATGATCTTTATTTCTACAATATGAGGACAAGACAAATAAGGAATGCTCTTTATTGTCCCATGCCGAAGAAAGTTCGAGTCCCAAACGTTATCAAATTAGTTTACTAGATTTAATCTGTCTGTGGCACAAATAGGCTGCATAGCAATGTTTAGTATATTTATTGATATAAGTTGAATCACTGGAACCAAGTCGCAATGTAACAAAATCAATCATAATTTGGACCTTCAAACCACCAAGTGCCTTTAAATTGAGCAAGGATTTTTATGTTCTTCAGAATCTAAGTGTGCCTATATACAAGGACAAGAGAGGCACTCAATGACATGCTTGTAAATCAATTTGTTGAAAATCTGAAAGACAATAAATAGACAATACAATAAACAATGATCACAGACAATAATAAATATTATAACAGATCAGTATTCTGTGATATGAAGATTAGCTCAGTTATTGTGCAGGGAGATCGCCAGTAGTGGAAAACTTGGATATGTTCATATAAACACATAAAAAAAGAAAGTCCCCCCTAATATAATGTGTAATATTTTCGGTGTAAGTGGTGTTACAGACGATTGAGCATGAGTTGATTGGAAGAGGGGTGCTTTTCAAAAATGGCAAACACATATGTAGAGTGATTTCGACCACAGTATTGTTTCCTTGAGTACACATTGTGTACTGCCTGTAGTTTTGGTCAGAAAATAATGTTGTGAGTCCCCCTACATGCATGCTTTAGAGCATAACTTTGCCGAATGGGAACAGTATGTAGCCGGTCCATAATCATTCCCTCATTCATTCCATACCCCTTTAGCTGGGAAGGTTGAAATCAACCAGTGATACAGGTCGAATACCAACCGAAAACAGAGGCATAGCTATTGGCCTGTTGGGGGTAAATGTCTCCATAAAACATGTTGCCCGCCACATGGGGTAATGCCAAAAACCACACGGAATTTAAGTCAGTGAAGCCAGCAGATTGGCAATATCGCAGATCGCCCCAGAACTGGAAGACTCAGGGTTACAACCGCTAGACAAGATCGTTATTTAACAAATGCTACATTGCGTAGGATGACGCACAGGAGTGGTATGTATCAGCACCACACATAAGACTAACCTCGTCCATGTTAATGGGAATCTGAATGTAGGAGCCCAGAACATTTGAGGGACCAACTGAAGAGAGCTGTTTATCATCGTGTCAATGACCACACCATGCTCGGTGACATGCACTATCTGTTGCAGGACGAATGGAGGAACATTCCGAAGCGCAGAATTGCCCCTCTCATCAACAGCATGCTATCCCGATGCCAGCAGGTTATATCATGACACGGTGGCTACACGCAATATTGATTCATTGAATACAATCTCATTGTTTTCTTTTTTGTCATTTTTAAAATCTACCCCACTCCCATTCAATCGATGCTCAGTCAGCCGTAACACCGCGCACGTGGCTGTCCTTTGCATGGATTGTATATCTAGCTCCAATAATCATTTGTGAAAAGTTTTATCAAAATCCACCCAATATCTCCGAAAATATTACATATTATATTAGGGGGGACTTCTTTTGTTTATGTGTTAATTTAATTAAATATGGTTTATATATATGTACAAGTACATGATAAGGAAACTAGAAAATAAAGGACATATTTAACAAAAGAAGTAGCTTATTGTTATGCGGCTGATCAATAGAAGCATAATACACAGGGAAATAAGGACGGATGCAAAAGAATGCCCAAAAACATTTCCTTTTTCTTAATACAAGAACAAAATGGCATAATCTTTTAATACTGTGCATAAGCACAAAAACGTCATTGTAACACCGGGAAAACACAATATATTCTTACAATGTAACTGAGAAAAAACTTAAAGAATACATATAGACAGAACAGAATTTTCAAACAACAGAAAAGGGGAAAATAAAAGAACTACAAACTAGGCTTGAAACTTCAGTTAAAAATAAATAACGACATTAAACGCCCCTTAATTACTATTTATTAAACGCCCCTTAATTACTATTTATTAAACGCCCCTTAATTACTATTTATTAAACGCCACTTAATTACTATTTATTACATGATTCCACCCTTATTCCATTCAATAAACCCATTCTATAAATTGTGATATTAAACGTTCGTTTAATAACAGGAAATAGTGCCAGGTGGCCTTTGACTTCAGGTTTGTGGTCTGTTTACATTCCGTACGCTATGTCTCAAAATACTATAGCTTCCAATATTTTTCCAACAATCTATTATGAATGAAGAGTTTGAAAAATTATATCATTAAATATACGCCAATATATGCGCCAAAGAGTCTTTATTTATCTAGGACTATTTCTTTACGCGGCAAACAGCGAATAGTTACGTGAAACGTCATCGCATGTCTTATAGAAGCCGATGTTAGTTTCGCGTCCCATTTGTTGATTTAAGTATGTTTTGTCGATGTTTTGGATCATGTAATAAATAGAATCTACAACTCGTTCCCAGTTTATAGCGGAAATTACAAAACGCGTCCAGTAAATTAGGTCTGGACCTCGCCAAAGGCTCGGTCCAGACCTAATTTACTGGACTCGTTTTGTAAATTCCGCTATAAACTGGGGACTCGTTGTAGATCCTCTATTTATTAAACGCCCCTTAATTACTATTTATTAAACGCCCCTTAATTACTATTATTAAACGCCCCTTAAGTACTATTTATTAAACGCCCCTTAATTACTATTTATCAAACGCCCTTTAATTACTATTTATCAAACGCCCCTTAATTACTATTTACCAAACGCCCCTTAATTCCTATTTATTAAACGTCCCTTAATTACTATTTATTAAACGCCCCTTAATTACTATTTATTAAACGCCCCTTAATTACTATTTATTAAACGCCCCTTAATTACTATTTATTAAATGCCCCTTAATTACTATTTATTAACTGCCCCTTAATAACTATTTATTAAACGTCCCTGAATTACTATTTATTAAACGCCCCTTAAATACTATTTATTAAACGCCCCTTAATTACTATTTACTAAACGCCCCTTAAGTACTATTTATTAAACGCCCATTAATTACTATTTATTAAACTCCCTTAATTACTATTTATTAAACGCCCCTTAATTACTATTTATTAAACGCCCCTTAATTACTATTTATTAAACGCCCCTTAATTACTATTATTAAACGCCCCTTAATTACTATTGATTAAACGCCCCTTAATTACTATTTACTAAACGCCCCTTAATTACTATTTATTAAACGCCCCTTAATTACTATTTATTAACCGCCCCTTAATTACTATTCATTAAGCGCCCCTTAATTACTATTTATTAAACGCCCCTTAATTAATATTTATTAAACGCCCCTTAATTACTATTTATTAAACACCGCAATGTAACAAAAGCGATCATAATTTGGACTTTCGAACTGCCAAGTGCCTTTAAATTGAGCCAGGAGTTTATGTTCTTCAGAATCTAAGTGTGCCTATATACAAGGACAAGAGAGGCACTCAAAGACATGCTTTAACACCGCCATAAACAGTGACATATTATGATGTTGAGCTCGTATCGTCAATAAAATTAGTTATAACTTATAAAACTAAGAATTACTGCGAAAGTATTTCTACCAATTGGGTAACTAGATTCGGGTTGAGCTGGAACTTGAGAAATTTCAATTTCAACCAATTGAAATGCCGTTGAAAACCGAAGAGTTAAGCGATTATCGCAATAGGATATTGGAACACCGTGTGCGTAACGTAACTATCACAAGTATAACGTACTCTGAGTCTGATAACAACTTATCGCCAAATTCATGCTTCAAACAGTTTAAACATGTCATCTTCGGCTTCTTTTATTTTATTGTTATGAAAATTAATAATAAATGGGGTGATAAATATGTAGACCGCCCCCGCATATCATATATTATAATGGTGTACCAGACACATATATTATAATTTATAATGGTGTATTACTCTATAGTAGACCGACCTCGCATATCGTATATTACATCCTATTATGATGGTGTATCAGCTCACCAGCAGGCGTATGGTGTATTATAATGGTATGAAGCAAATCTATCCACCGATCATATAATAACTATATACCGGTACCTGCTAGTCTCAAGAAAACGCGAAGAGGAAATATTAATATAACAAAAATTTATAATGCAGCCAATTAATCTATTAATATGATTAATTGAAGTCTCAAGCCCTTGAAAATGCAGAGAGGAAAATATTTGTATAAGGACGATAGGTGCACTCGCATAAACTGTGAGATGAACTTCATTCATAAACAAATAAACAAAAGTCCCAGGGCAAGGTCCACGCCCATTTCCAAATCGCAAATAAATTAATGACAGGACACATTAGAGGTGAACTCTGTCCAATTAAACAAAAAACAGTAAACGTTTAACATCGAATGATGTATGGGAGGCTGTTTTCACATTTATTCCTTATGTGCGCTTAAGCGCAAATATTTGCTATTAAATGTAAATATTTGTGGACGCCGTCTTGTCTGGAGTCTACACGGCCACTTTGTTTTCTTGTTAATATTGCTTAAAAGTTAAGTCCTTGGGGTGCAAGGGTACCCTTATTACTTAGTAGCTCCCGGACTATATATAGGCTCCCTGAGGGAGATTTGCAATTTCTTGCATATATAATAAAACGCCTTGGCACAAGGTGTTCGCAAAATTTTAGGAAGCTCCAGTCATGGAAGGGTTAACACCTGATTTGAGATTTGGATAAATTAACTCTTCATGGCAACACTTCCAAAAACACAATTTTCCACGAAACTTGGATCTTGGATCTTGGGGAGGAGTTAACTTTTTGCTGAGCAATGAATATAAAGAGAATGAAGAAGGAAAGTCAAATTACAGGCCTGTATTGTTTAGATGAAATTATTTTCATTTCCCCAATAAATGCCGAATAATTCACATTTGAAATCCAAAATGACTGCTTTAACAAGAGCATCGCTGGGGTTTGGCCAAATATGCATGTTAGTTTACATGTAAAATCGTTATTAAATCAGATGAATTATATTTTTGAAAATAAAATAAATAAATAAATTTAAAGCCGTAAATCCCCAAAGAGCTCTTAGGCATTACATCAATACATATATAATACTGATTAGAACATAGTAAGAAATCTCAATTATGTACTCATGTAAAATGATTGGACGGAACACATATTCAAACACTTGAACCACATAGCGACCACAAGACTAATTGTAACATCTCAGCACTCAACCGCTATAGATCTCAGATCCATCTGCAATGCTGTGAGGCTGATCTCGGAAGATGCTGCTGTAAGGACGGACATCAACTAAAATGGAAAAACTACATGGCCTACATTGACTGATGTAGACACGTCAAAAGCACAATTGTAGCAAGGTGAAACATTAATTGTACGATATGCCATTGTCGATTCAGACCACAATAACATACACCGTGAATCTGTGCTATAAATGACATTCATATCGGATTGTTGGAACATGTTTCTGGATAGTGTTGATCTACAGTGTCATTGACATGGAACACTCAGAACCATAATGGAGTAGACCCCACACTCACCCAGAACACCAATGGAGTAGACCTACAGGAAGTGATGCATGCCCATAATACAGTGTGTGTCGAGTGATCAGCGATGACAGACATACATGGAATGGATGCCTAACATAGTGAGTTTATACCATTAACAGATAGTTGGTGATCAAAGAACATGAGCCATACATAATTATTAGATCGAATAAGTCGTCAAGTAACAATACAAGTAATCGGAATGTGATGACACATTTCTTCCAGATCTGGATACAATCAATCGCGAATAATGAGTTATAATTATACAAGCAAGCTAGGCCTAAGAAGTCATAGGTCGAGGAGTCCAGAATGAGGCAATGAGCATCTGTCTATGGAATGGGTGGAAAGGGTTAATTGCTGTAAGTCGATCATTGGAAGGTACCAAAACTATACATGTGAAGAGTGTCTTCCGGAACCATGTAATGTAATTTAAACAAGATCAGAGGAATAATGTTCAAGTTTGAAAAGTTTTTAAAAAGTCTTAAAAAGTTGGAAATGGGTCACAATTTCCTCAATTACAAATTCATTGAATGGAAATAAATATACTGTGATTGGATTTGATTTCATCGGCATAAATTTTCCAAGTTTTTATGAAATCATTTCGTGGGGAAGTGAAATCATGGATCTTGGGTATCATATTTATCCACACCAACATGTCAAACAAAAATAGCAAGTTTATGATATCTTTGAGTAGGCACTATTGAACAAGAGGACGATCACGATCGGCAGATGTTTAACCTATACCTTGGCGATAGTGATTGGCTATTTTCAGCTAAAATCCATAAGCCATAACTCTGTTTTAAAAAAATCAGATCAAACCCAAATTCGAATTCTATCTGTATTTTGGGCTGAGAAACTTCCATACAAAATTTGGCTTTGATCAGATAAATTTTTGTTTAGTTAATATAGAATGCGTGAATTCTAAGTCAAAGAAGGGCCTTAACTCTGCAAAAAAACCTGATCAAACCCGTATATTGAACTCGATCTGTATTTTGGGCTGAGAAACACATATTTTACAAAGTTTGGTTTTCAACGAATAATAAATTGTTTTGAGTTTGAGACAGACGGACGAACGAAGCATGGTCAATCCAGACGTTGACACTAGGGTGCCATACTATGGTATGGTTATTCATAACAAGGGGTACGCATCTAAGATGCTATGTCGAGTTTATGGCAGTCGAAAAAAAACTTCTGCTAAAAATAGACAAACTAAGTTCCATAACTCGGGTGAAACATTTGGACAAACCTAACGCTAGCGCTAACGCTAACGGTGAAACTAATGCTAAAAATAGACTAACTAAGGTACATAACTCCGGGAATTTTTTTGGAAAAACCTGGTTTTCGAACTCGTCCAAGATATTGTCGCAAGAGACTTATTTACCAAATATGGTTTGAATCAGTTAATATTTAATTGAGTCATCCTGCTAGCGGTGAAAAAAGTGCTAAAAATAGACCAACTAAGAGCCATAACTCCAGGGAAAAAATTTGGACAAACCTGGTTTTCGAAATCGTCCGAGATATTGTTGCAAGAGACTCATATATCAAATATGGTTTGAATCAGTTGATATTTGATTCAGTTATCGCGCTAACGGTGAAACAAAAGCTTAAAATAGACAATCTAAGGGCCATAATTCCGGGGAAAAAATTCGGACAAACCTGATTTTCGAACTCGTCCGAGATATTGTTGCTAAAGACTCATATATCAAATATGGTTGTAATCAGTTAATATTTTATTGAGTTATCGCGCTAACAGGTGATAAAATTGCAAAAAAAAGTCATCAAAAATGGATAACTCTTGTCAAAAAGTTCGGACGTGACCCATTTTCTACAGGCAGTAAATATTCATTGGGAGCAACTCACATACCAAAATATTTTTGAATCCGTGCACAAATGTCAAAGTTATAAGGCATTCTTTATGTCCGCCCGCCCGCCAATCGTCCCTCGTCAAACCATAAGTCGAGTTTTTGAAAAACTCGACTAAAAATCAAAATAAATTCATCATTCAATAGGGGCAAACAGTGTGTTATAATCCAATATAAAATGAGATATATCAGATGAAAGGTATTTCTGTTGAGTATCAGGAATGTTGAGAAGGGTTCAAAAAAATCCATACAAGTGACGGAGGAGAAACCTGGAGATATACATCATGTAATAGGAGAATGATTAAATGAGAAATTTAATGAAAATGTCTCTGTTGCTCAACTTGGAAAGGGAATAATTTCAAGTGTTACAGTCAATAGAGTGATTAGGAATGCAGAAAGTTGAAATGTCTAAGTAATACTTGATTACCAACAGAAAGAGATATATTAAATAAAAACCAAGATGGCCACTGGCAGCTATGTTTTCCAAAGAATATCAAAAACATTTGATAGCTCCCATCTAGTAGATCAATATCATGCCTGAATGACCCCGAACACCCTGGCCTGCAGCCCCGGCTAATGGATTGAATTTTGAAATACAAGATGGCTGCTGGTGGCCATGTTTTTATGCCGATTTGCCCCAAAATGACTCGTTCCCATCTACATGTCAATGTCAAAATCCTTGACAAATTTCATAATGATCCGACGAAAGGTATGACTTGTATGTAGCCCATGCCGAATGATTTAGTCATGCAAAGAGTAACATCCAAAATGGCCTCCAGCGTCCATGTTTATGGCCAAATGACCATGGCAATTTTAGCCATGGTATAAAGATTTTCTCGTTTTGGACGATACTTGTCATAATTTTCACAATTAAAGGCCAAAAGAATGTATGTTCTCTGGTGCAGCTTTTTATATAAAAGAGCAGGATGTCTGTTGGAGATTTTTCTCCCAGACCCCTGGACCGATTTCAACCAAATTTGATGTGGTGACTTGGTATCCTGGTGGATGTTATAATGGCATCTATTATTTTAATTTTGAATATTTTTTTTTAATTAAATTTTAATTAAATTGTTTTTAAATGTTTAAATTGGCCAATGAGTTCAGTCTAAAAACATTCAAAAATAATTTTTTTAAACCAAATGCTTTAGCAGTGCAGTTGTGTTCATTATATATATGACATCATCCTTACATAAATTTCCTATATATACAAACATAATTTGTCATTGTGTAAATCTGAGACTGCCGAAATGTCCAAAATATTCATAAGCTGGTGCCTTACATGACATCTTCCTATTTATTAGCCACAACCTAATCCCGGCGATGGTGCTACATGTCGCTAAAAACAGTGCAGTCAACGGCTGACCACAGAAGGAAAACAAGACCCTGCTATTTCTCACTGACAATATAACAATATACGTGTGGAAACACCAATAAATGTAAGCAATGACACTTGTTTTTTATTAAAAATATATTTGACAGTAATATTTTGCCCAATATACAACGATCGGTGATATATACGTTTTTGTTCTGTTTTCAAAAGTTTATTTTTCATATATTTACGCAAATATACCAAGACAGAGAGAGGTCAATTTTTAGCATTTTCATAATTTTTTTTATCAGAATCTGTTTGAAAACCAATGGGGTGTTAAGTGATTATATATTGAAATAGCTTGGAAAATTATGGCAACACATACTGATATATTAAATTTCACATATATCAATGATACACTGGTAAAAGTTTGTGAGAAACTTGCACCATAATGGGCAGAAACTACTGAAGATTCAACATTAATTTAAATGTTTTGTTGCCGTTGTCTGCTTTTTACCATCCGTTCAGTAATGACTCTCATACTTATTCCACATAAGTGTAAGAGCCTCACGGTGTAATGCTTTCTGCAAATACTAAGAAATTTCTATTCATATATCACATGACCATTCATTGTTCATGTCTTGTGGTGTGTACATTAGTTTTGGATGGAGACAATGTTAAGCATATATATACACACTTACTGTATTGTGTGTCCTGCATTACTGGAGAACAGTTTATGCCTGCAAAAAATAATAATCAGTCATTATGATCAGTTCTCTATGTTTTGTGAAACCCATAATATATGAGCAGGTGGATGCACGTGCCCCGGTCCCAGATATAGAGGCACCCCTGTCTTGAACCTCGATAGTGGAAACTTCACTAGTGACGTCCAGAGCAGTCTACCTTGCGGCAGTTTACAACATGTCAGGATAAGAGTAACAAAAATATAGAATATACGTCTAGACTCCCTTGGATTAACAGATGTTATCATATTGCCGTGTAAAACTAATAAATTAAACGCTCTTTATATGGGCGTGATATATTGACTCAGAATTAATATTCCGATGTGATAACACAACCAAACCCTCGGGTGGACTCCAACCTCGACCCAACCTGCATCCCGGACCAGTAAGCCCAGTAAAACCAGTTAGAACATTACCAATGCCATGCGTAGAAGGAAATCCCAACAATAAAAGGGCGGGGGCTATTCTGTAGCGGAAGTTGGTCGGCGCGGTTACCGAACACGCGGTCCCGGTCTGCACTCTGTGTTGGAAAACCCAAACACTCGATTACAGTTTATACAGTTATTACGTATCTTAAGCCACCACACATAAACCAAGACTGAATGATGGATGGACAGACGGACGGACAGATCAATAACATAATGCGCATGCTCCGCTAGAAAATTGGGGAATAATCTATGATTACATATTGATTTTGATATGTAAATATATGCATGTCACACGGGACTTGGGCATACGATGATATATACAATGGTAGTCAAAACATATACATCCATGTATTATCATGCGTGCATATGGCCACTTGGGTCCCAGATAATAATATTAAGAATCATGCTTAACACATCGCACGTAAACCGTCATGCAGATAACCGCCATTTAGATGAATGAGTTTGATGATGTAGCTGAGTGTCGGAGAGTAACAACACATAGCATTGTTGAAATCTACACACTATCCTGGCAAGGTTATATTGTTTTAACTAGCCATCGGAGGTCCCGTTGTTTATATGTTGATGGTAGCCCAATATAAGTTTAACCGATGTTATCATATTCCCGTGTAAAACTAATAAATCTAACGCTCTTTATATGGGCGTGATATATTGACTCAGAATTAATATTCCGATGTGATAACACAACCAAACCCTCGGGTGGACTCCAACCTCGACCAAACCTGCATCCCGGACCAGTAAGCCCAGTAAAACCAGTTAGAACATTACCAATGCCATGCGTAGAAGGAAATTCCAACAATAAAAGGGCGGGGGCTATTCCGTAGCGGAAGTTGGTCGGCGCGGTTACCGAACACGCGGTCCCGGTCTGCACTCTGTGTTGGAAAACCTAAACACTAGATTACAGTTTATCCAGTTATTACGTATCTTAAGCCACCACACATAAACCAAGACTGAATGATGGATGGACAGACGGACGGACAGATCAATAACATAATGCGCATGCTCCGCTAGAAAATTGGGGAATAATCTATGTTTACATATTGATTTTGATATGTAAATATATGCATGTCACACGGGACTTGGGGCATCCGATGATATATACAATGGTAGTCAAAACATATACATCCATGTATTAGCATGCGTGCATATGGCCACTTGGGTCCCAGATAATAATATTAAGAATCATGCTTAACACATCGCACGTAAACCGTCATGCAAATAACCGCCATTTAGATGAATGAGTTTGATGATGTAGCTGAGTGTCGGAGAGTAACAACACATAGCATTGTTGAAATCTACACACTATCCTGGCAAGGTTATATTGTTTTAACTAGCCATCGGAGGTCCCGTTGTTTATATGTTGATGGTATAGCCCAATATAAGTTATAACATACATATTTTTGAATTGTCCATATATGGCACTTAAAGAATTAAGAACCGTTTATATATAATATCATACGGGAGAAAAATCGAAGACAATAATATAAGTTCCAGGAGGGATATAAACAGTGGGGAAAACCTACCAAACATAGAGTATTGTAAAGAGGTATGCAAATATAACACATAGTGTAACGCTCTTTATAAATGGGTTCTTTTTATATTGTATATAATATATATTGTATTTTATACAGAAACACACAGTTGGCCTATATTTCAAGTTACATATTTTGTACAACCTCGTGATTTAGCCTAATGTTTGATTGTCGGCGTGGCTTGATAACATGGAGGAAACATAACATTTAATAATTTAGAAAAGGTTAACTACGATCATGCCGAAAATGGTATCTTAAAATGTTGGGAATCGATAAATAAAATATTTGCCAGGTCATCAGGAGAGCGTCTCTGGTTTAAACGAACTTAAATCAGAACGTTTATTTGTGGTTTCGGTTCTTAGTTTTGTGATACCCATAAACATATGAGCAGAGGGATGCTCGTATCCCGGTTCTACAGTAGAGGCACCCCTGTCTTGGATTCCGGTAGTGGAACATCACTAATGGTATCCAGAGCAGTCTACCTTGCGGCAGTTTACAAATGTCATGATAAGAGTAACAAAAACATAGAATATACCAGTCTAGACTACCTTGGATTAATCGCTCTTTATCATATTCTCGTATAAAAACCAAACTAAAAACGCAGACGCTCTTTATCCATGATGTGGCATATTCGCCGGAAACGAATCAACAACGTGTATAACGCATGTTAAAATTGGTCGGGCGGAGTCCAAATCCTAACTTTACCCGTTTATTAGTCCAGTAAATTTCCAGACCAAATTCCAGCCAATTCAGTTGAACCCACCAAACACCTCATAGGGAGATGAACAAGGGAGAGAATACCAACAAATTGGGGCCATAGCTATATATGGTCGAAGTTGGCCAGCGGTATCAGAATATGGACCCGACCTGTCTCTGTATATAGTATACCCAAATACCAAAATTACATGTTATCCAGTTGATACTATATAAAGTTATTATCCATAAGTCAAAATCGAGTAGATGGATGGACAGGCCGACAGACGGACAGATTAATAATATATTGCGTCCATATTCTTTTTAAATTTAAACATATGTTGCACGGGGAGTTTGAGTTTCCGATATTATGCATCACATCTAATGGTATTAAACAATACATACACATGTTTATGCATGCATGCTTATGGTGGAAATTCCAGATAATCGTAACAATCATGCTTAATATACATAATTTGCATATAAACCGTCGAAAACCGCTTTTTGGGTGGTATTGTATGATTATGGAGCCAATTATCAGAAAGTAACTACACTGTTACAAGAGGTAAACATTGCGTTGCTGATTACTCACACTATCGTGGCAAGGTTGTTTTGTTATCTTGTCATCGGAGGTACCGTTGTTCATATAGGGAGGATAGCCCATATACTATACCTGTTATTGAAACATAGCATTTAAAGGATTAAGAACCGTTTGCATACAATGTTATATGGGACAGACCCAGGAGAAAATATAAGTGTTTATATATAGGAGGGACTTAATTTAGTATGTCTATATATACATATACACATTAAACAACACAATACAACGCTCTTTATCAATGGGTTTCCTTTATATTGTATATATAATTAATGTATTCTCTACAATTATATACTAGTAATAGGTTATAGATCTTAAACAATATCGTGATTTAGCCTAATGTTTGATTATCAGCGTGGCTTGATAACATGGAGGAAACATTAAATTATATAATTTTGAAAAGGTTTACTACGATCATGCCGAAAATGGTCTTTAGAATGTTGGGAATCAGAAAATAAATAACCAGCATGGGTCATCAAGAGAGGATCTCTAGCTTAAACGAACTTCAAATACAGAACGTTTGTTTGTGGTTTCGGTTCTAATGCTCCCGACCTAATATGATCACTAGAGAAAGAACCGTGCAGTTCGAAATTACCGAACTACACCCCAGCTGAAAATGGGCCAAAGTAACCTCGTAATCAAGCACATGTAGATTTTCAAACGATTGATCGCGCGCGATGGTGCACCAAAAAACCGTACAGTATAAACCTGTATGTCGTGTACCGGTATAATAATATGCCGGTAAGTTTGTAATTGTTAATTTTTGTTCCTCCTTGGATATAGGTTGGATTTATCGTTCATCTGAATAGCAATTTTTTATAAACAGTTCTTGGGAGTTCAGATAAAGTTAACAATATTGAATTTATAGGAATCGAGCTGTCAAGTAGAATGAAACAAAGTGACCTTAATTTGTTGATTTACATGGTCGAAGTGTTATCCATTGTCCGAAGCATATATAACACGTATGGTGGCGAATAGACAGCCACCACTCCCAGAAAGAAAACCAAACAATGTCTGAATGTATTACAGGCAAAATGGAACCCCACTCCGTTGTATTGCAGCAGAGGTTGTTTTGGGGAAATAACGTTGATGAGTCATATGACGTAATCGCGCGCGACGTCGTTGATATGTGCTGTTAACCACAAACCTGCCAAATTAGTTATCTATAATGATTCAGTATCCAGAAAAGGAACAGTGTTTACCGTGGCAGGGATTGTTTAATTAAATCAATGTATTGCAGCCCAATGTATATCTAGGTGAAACAAAGGAAATCAAACCATAAAAAGTAGTCAAACTCAAAAAGGGTCGAAACATGATATGACATGCGCTTAGCGTGGCATATAGTCAGCAAACTGCCACTGAAGATGGTCTTATCAAAACATTCTGGCATCTTTTTAACTCATTGGGAGAATTTTTCAAAAACCTAGAAATTCTACCTTTGGCATTAAATGAATCTTATTTCGATGGGGTACGTTCTAAAACTATTTTCAAAATTCTGATCAACCGCTCCAGGGTCCAGCTTCCACCTCAAAATTCATGTGATCAGAACGAGGAGCAAATTGTCTGCGAGAAATTGGGACCTTGGTCGTCATCACATGTAGCCTCGAATCTTCTTTAATATGCATACAGCAGACAACCTCCCCTTTCTTTTGACAACCATGCATTTGTGAACCACCTTCATTTTGTGGGGAAATTATATGACAGATAGGTTGAAAGCCGTTAATTCTTTCACTATACTTATGTTGACAAACGGAAAGGCCGCAAGGTCCGTCAGCCAGTGCTCCATTCTGACTTTTTATTGTCATTCTGGAGGGCTAGGTGTGTTTTTCGTGCATATATATGTATATATATAATATTATTATCTCTACCCATATAATAATTGTTGTGAGATATAATGCTCACTTACATTTATCTTAAGTATATAATCTAACCCTTTATATTATGCTTCATAATCCTAAGGTAATAATTTACTGGTGTTAGTGAGTACTTTCCAGCATGCATACATCTCACAATAAGATGTATTACCCCATGTACTCATCTAAATTAATTATTCGGAATCTTGTTTAAGTGTTTAACCACCACCTATATGTCACATAGTCATATACTGATTGTCATATGTAAAGATACTTCACGATGACATATATGATAGCTATATATAGCTAACTTGGTCACATAAAGAGCGTTTAACAATATAATATAGAGAGCGTTTAACTCTAGTTATACCTACAGTGTATATGTTATAATACTATATGGTGTAGACCACCCATACCGCATACACACGATAACTTGGATAACGCTATGTATATATGTTCCCGAATACTATACTAATCATCTACACTTGTTGGGAAGTACATTCCAACTTGCATACCTCTTACTAGTATAAGATTCGTGTTAAATACCTCTTATAAGATTCGTGTGAAATATATGTGACACTTATCGGTTTGTAATTTGAAGAGTGGTGATGTGGTGGGATCCACATCATATATTACTTAAATAACAACGTAGGGTTGTATGAGCACATATACCCACATATACCTGTATATATATATAGATACTGTACAGTACTTGGGCGCGTATATATCAACCCATTGAGATTACTAGGCCATATAAATAGCGTTCTACTAATATATATTACGTTTTATATGGAATATACACTGTATAACCCTTTCCGTGTCACGCATATGTAATTGTTTCCAAACTTGCGGGGGACTATACTACCACTTTATATAGACCGTACATTTTGCACCGACCGGTATCAATTGTGTGTAAAATTCTTATGACAAATGCGTTCTTAGCCGTTTTACTTTTTTCTTTAGTTGACTTTCAAAAAGGCCTTCTGGTCCACCTGCCAGCACATTACTTTGACTTTTCTCTGTCTTTCTGGTGTGCTAGGTGTGGGGTCGCTAACCTTGACAGTTCTGCTACCTGGTCAGACACACCCTTACCTTATATGGTTACACATAAAAGCATACTTATTCCACATAAGTGTAAGAGCCTCACGATGTAATGCTTTCTGCAAATACTAAGATATTTCTATTCATATATCACATGACCATTCATTGTTCGTGTCTTGTGGTGTGTACATTAGTTTTGGATGGAGACAATTTTAAACATATATATACACACTTACTGTATTGTGTGTCCTGCATTACTGGAGAACAGTTTATGCCTGCAAAAAATAATAATCAGTCATTATGATCAGTTCTCTATGAATGATTTCATTTGGAAAAGAATCACATGAACCTCTAAACGTACTGGGTGAATCAACACACACCGAATGTCTATTTTATGTTGTAGATATATGGTATATGATAATACTATAGTATGAGTTATGGCAACATTTTGGCAATCATACCACATTTTAAGGCACTTTCCTGAGACAAAAATCATATTAAGTTACTAGAATGGATCTATTTCTTAGGACAGTAAAACATAGGACTTGGACATCTGTGCTACCTTGCACAGCTGAAGATATCACTCTACAGATGGTCTGAGTTCATTATAAATGTTAGTGAATTCACACATACTGCATGTCTATGGGAGGCAGTTTTCACATTTATTACTGATTTGCACTTAAGCACAAATAATTCCAGTTATTTGCGCTTAAGTGCAAATAAATCCCATTCTTTGTGCTTAAGTGCAAATAATTCTTGTCATTTGGGCTTAAGCGCAATTCATTTGTGCTTAAGCGCAAATAAATAACAGAAGTCTTAGATGGAAACTATTTGCGCTTAAGCGCAAATCATTTGCGCTTAAGTGCAATTCATCTGCACTCAAGTGCAAATAAATGTTTCTTTTGAGATAAACCCCCCTCATAGCAATGGTTCAATCCTTGTAATCATGTGATCATAAGGGGAGGATATCCACGGATGCTTTGCCAAACGAGAGGCCGAGCGCGATCGGCAGATGTTAACCCATCCCTTGGCGATAGTAAAGTAAATTACTATGATCATAATCATAACTGAGAGTTTTGGTGTTGAATTATAGATTATACTGTTATGTACTATTATAGACAAATGTACATAACACAAATTATTGGAATTTATGGGTCACTTGCATTTATATAAGAGAATGCACTGGTACAGGATCTCTAGTACTGCACCACCACATCCTTGGGTTAAATGTGAAAGGTGACCTGGACATGGACTTGGATTAAGAGAGTCCAATTTAAGTTTACAATGATAATGTACCAAATTTTACCAACAATATAGATCAAGATAAGCCACCTCACTGCTGACCATTAATGTCAATTATATAGCAGAGCTGTCAACAAATCACAGGAATTGTTTATGTTGAAAGCTGACATCTCTATTAAACCAATAACTTTTATAATGACCTCTGTAGAGTGATATCTTCAGCTGTGCAAGGTAGCACAGATATCCAAGTCCTATGTTATACTGTCCTAAGAAATAGATCCATTCTAGTACCTTAATATGATACAACATAAAATAATGAATTAAATTTCACATATATCAATGATACACTGGTAAAAGTTTGTGAGAAACTTGCACCATAATTGGCAGAAACTGCTGAAGATTCAACATTAATTTAAATGTTTTGTTGCCGTTGTCTGCTTTTTACCATCCGTTCAGTAATGACTCTCATACTTATTCCACATAAGTGTAAGAGCCTCACGACGTAATGCTTTCTGCAAATACTAAGAAATTTCTATTCATATATCACATGACCATTCATTGTTCATGTCTTGTGGTGTGTGCATTAGTTTTGGATGGAGACAATTTTAAACATATATATACACACTTACTGTATTGTGTGTCCTGCATTACTGGCAAATCGTGACTAGATAAATTCCTTGAGTTACTTGGTCCATTGTGATTTTGAATCACTGCAAAACATAATAATCAGTCATTATGATCAGTTCTCTACACAGTGGCCTGTAACGCGCTCCGCTGTCCGCCGCCCGCCCCCGCCCCTTGCGCTTCCCATGTACGCCGATAGGATAGGATAGGATATTTTATTTAAATACACATACATATTACATAATAATGATAACAATTATAGATAATTCTGTCGTATATTGTGGGGGATGGCATAATCTGGCAAGACTGTCTTCCTGCCATCCCCAGTATGGTAAATATAGAAAGTAATAACTAATAGTAAGATGGCCTTGTGTGAGCCGTGCACATATTGTGTATATGTAATTTATGAGTTTAGGGCTTAGTTTAAGAGTGTGTGAAAATGGATACTACCCGAGGGATGTTCAATACCATGTATATGGTTCCAATTCAGACGATCGGGTAGTATGTTTGGCGGATGAGGTTACAGGGACTACTGATTCGTATAGATTGACGTTGAACGTGTTATATGTATTGTATACTTAACGGGGTACGTTCTGGGGGCAGTCTGGGCATCCTCGATTCTTGCATTTGATATCGTTAGAATATGCGCTTATTATTTTCTCTGTGATGTGTTTTTTGAATACATGCCTACTTTGATTTTTAGTCATAGTGTTATCTAAGTTGTTCCATGAGGTTGGGAATGCATGAAATGGTAGCTGTTCAGAAAAGGAGGTTCTCGGGGTTTTGAGGAATAATGGGCGCTGTTGTCTAGTATCTGGTCCGGCAATACGTTTAGTGAACAATTGGGAAAAGGATTCAGGCAGGCGGTTGTAATACCAGTCATGCATGAATAGGGTAGTATGGACTTTGTGAAGGTCGTATACTTTCAAGATATTCTCTTTTTTAAACAAAGGTTCGGTATGGCTTCTGTATTGTTTATTACACACAATTCGTATTGCTCTTTTTTGTAGTAAAAAAACTCGTTTTACCTCGGGAACATGGCCCCATATCTGGATTCCATATACCAAGTGACTTTGGATTAGGGCATAATATAACGTTTTAAGGGCGCTGCCTGGGAAAAAGTTTTTGACTTTGTTTATATGATATATGGCGTGCGCTAATTTGGAGCAGACTGATGATATGTGTTTCTTAAATGATAGATTTTCATCTATGTGAATGCCTAAAAATTTCGTTGAGGTTTCGTGCTCACGATTTCCAATACGTTTCAATTCTGTGTTATTTAAGAGAATTTTCATAGTGCTCCATTTGGTGTCGTTATTTTCCGGGTGCATGAGCATATAATTGCTCTTTTCTGAGTTTATAGAAAGCTTATTGCAGCAACACCAGGTGTATATATTACGTAGTTCATTGTTCACATAGCTTTCAATTTGAGTACCGTTATCCCCGCTAGTCATTAAGGTGGTATCATCTGCGTAAGACAATATATTCATGCTTGTCGCGTTTGGCATATCGTTAGCGTAGATTAAAAAAATTATGGGGCCGAGTATGGAGCCTTGAGGGACCCCGCACGTTATGTCCATTAGTTTGGATTTATTTCCCTGTAGTTCAACATATTGTCGTCTGTTGTCTAGATAGCTTTGGAACCAAGATAGGGCAGTACCCCTTATCCCGTAATGATATAATTTTGAAATTAATATATCATGATTTATAGTGTCAAATGCTTTAGAGAGGTCTAGGAATAGTGCTATTGTTGAATCCCTGGTTGTTTTATCATTGTTATTGGCTATTTGGTCGAGAAGATGTACGATTGGATGAAAAGTAGAGTGGTTTGGACGGAAGCCATATTGGTGCTTGTACAAAATATCGTGCTCAGTTAAAAAATCTATTAGGCGTTTTTGCATTATCGTTCTAACAGCTTGGAAAAAGTAGGTAGGATGCTGATTGGTCTGTAGTTGGAAATTTCGTGTGCATTGTTATTTTTTGGTATTGGAACAACCTTTGCTATTTTCATATTTTCTGGGACAATTCCTTGTTCAAATGAGAGGTTAAATATATGTTTCAATGCTGGAGCTATGGTTTCATTTGTTTCCTTCATGAGTTTAGTGGTTATCCCTTTAAAATCCATACTAGATTTACCTTTCATTGATAAGCAGGTTAAAATAATTTCTTGGATTGTGGTTGGGGTAACATCAAAGATGTCAAGGTCGTCTATTCTATTGCGGAGATAATCAGAAAAATCTGGGTTGTGTTCATTCGCAACAAGTTGACTGGTTTTACGCCCAATGCTCGAGAAGTACGCATTAAATTTATCAGCCATAAGGCTGGGACAAGTGATTTCAGTCCCGTTATCGAAAAGGACCTTAGGGTGATTAACAGTGCCCCCTTCCATCTTTAGTGCACCCTTCAATATTGTCCAAGTTTTCTTCAGATCGTTCTTGTTTTCATCAAGAATTCGTGAGTAATATAATTGTTTGCTCTTTCTGAGAAGTTTATTATATAATTGACGATAATTTAAATATGTATTTGTAGCTCGATCGGATGCTGATTTAAGTTTCTTGGTGTATAATTCTTGCTTTACGATACTTGATTTAATCAGACCTCGTGTCATCCAGGGCTCGCGTTTTATAAATTTCTTGGGTATTTTACGATTCTTGGGTGGAAATGCCAATTCGTAGGCATTCAAATATATTTCAATTGAATTACATTGTAGTACAGATTCAAATTTGCATGTTTGTAAAACAGATTTGAATTTACTGATATTTTCAGCGCTAAAAGATCTTTGTTTGGTATTTGGGCCTGTGTCGAGGGTGTGAGATGCGTGTATTTGTTTATGCGGTTCGCTATAGAATATGCCAAAATGGTCAGATACGTCACATGTAATTATGCCTGCGCTATGTTCATTGCGAATATTGTTTGTGTAATTGTTGTCGATCAGAGTAGCTGAGTGGTCTGTCATTCGAGTAGGCTTGGTTATCGTGGGCACGAATCCTCTGGTGAAAATGTTGTTAATAAATTCATTTGTTTTGGAATGCGTTTTAAAATTAAGTAAGTCTATGTTGAAGTCTCCTGCTATGTAGGACTTGTGATTTTTGATTTTTTCTAAAATGCCATCAAATTTCGCCATGAATTTATCGTTATCAGCTTTTGGTGCTGTATTCGGCCTGTAAACACTACCGACAATATGGGAGTTATGCTTTCCTGGGTTTATTTCTATAAATACAGTTTCGATTACATGCGGAATGAATTCAGTAAGATCAGGTCTAATTTTGTATGGAATGTTGTCTTTAACAAATAGGCATACACCTCCCCTGCCATCGTCGTCGTCTAACCGACATCTAAATTCCATAGGATGATAACCCGGAATTTGGTGATCGGATGATTGATTAATTTTAAAAGTTTCTGTTAGGGCAATTATGTCAAATGCATCGGTGAGTTTCAAGTCGCATAGTACGTTACACATCGATTCGAAATTTGCATTTAAGCTTCTACAATTCAAGTTAAAAATGGAAAATTTTGTTTTCTTATTCAAGTAGTCATGGGCCTGTGTTGGGGATAAATACTGACAATCATTATCGGGTAGAATGCTAGGCTCTAAATACGTATCCGCGTTATTTTCTTCTATATTGGCCCATTATGCAGCGAAATCATAAGCGGCCGAGTCCCTGACCTCATCCAGAGTAACCACATTACTTGATGACATTGAATTGGATTGTGTGAATTATGAAAGTCGTGCCCTTTAGTGAGAAGGAATTATTCATAGGAATATACAAAATATGTACACAGTCACCCTGGTCGTACGTGCATATATAACAATAGGTTTGTTTCATCTAAGCATTATAAGGTGATATATTTGGCGGGCCTGTAAGTCCTTGTTGTGAGCTCGCCAGGCAGGATTCGCGCATATAAAAACCAAAATAACTAATAGGTTAAAAGAGTCTATGTATATAGTAACCAGTGGTGCGTGCGATATCACGCAGATATCTGCGAGACATTAATTACTGTGCCATTTAATTTATCGCATGGGGTATTTTTCTTATGCGCATGTACATGCGTGCCCCATGTATATAATTTATAGAACCCTATAGATAGGAGTGTAACATATTTTCTACCATATACACGAATCCTGCCTATGAGCTCGTATGTGAAATTTTGTCCTGGATAAAGTAGTTGCCATATTAGGAACAGAGATAAGCATTAAATAATAATTGATAGTTAAGCAGAGAGTATGATGTAAAAGCTATTGAAAATAAAGAGAACAAAAAAATGACAGTATCATACGCAAACCATATGAAACTCATTTATACATGACATATTAGTTAGTTAAACTATATATAAACCAACTATCGATTCTATATACGCGCCTGCTGCACGTTATTGGTAGTATTGTAGAGACAAGGGGAACTGTAGATATTCACCTTTTTACCATCGCTCGGCAATCGGACAAATTTAGCCCATTCACACCAGTAATTCTAACAATATAGCCACGGATGTATCGGCGTAGAATTTATCTTTCAATCAATACCACAAACTCCCATCAGAACAATTTATATACATAGCATTTGATAAAAAAAATTACCACCGAATATTATCTCCGGAAAGCGTAAATTTCCGGATTGATCCGGCTCAGAGAACAATGGCCGACAAGTCCCTCTAAATTCACCCCCACACCGCTTACTATAATTAACAAGACAGCCAATGACTGTGGGTTCGCTCACCAGACTGCAAAGACTGGGACTCTGGAGACCTCAACAGTCAGCACTTTTCATAATCACTTTAAAAGAAGTAGATTTAAACAGAATATGTGGCTAGAGAGAGCTCAAGTACGTAGATTGGTGAAAATCCACCTTGAAATTACCAACTGTACACTACTGATCACCCCCTCCTCCAGCTCAACAAGTCCCCTCCCGAACGGGCTCCAGACTCCCAAGTCTTAGGTTTGAATTTCACAACCGACACCTCAAACTTTCTCAATAGTTGGAAATTTCCAAACTCACAAGCACCTTTTTATAAAACCATTTAGACATGTTTGACGCCCAATTATCCACGGACCCAAAACACAATACATGTATGTCAGACTAATCAGTCAGGTGGTTCCAAGGTAGATGTTTTCATGAATTTGGTATTTCAATTATTTTATTAGACACAAAGTGTTAACTCCCCATAGACTGCCATTTCTTGACAGGTTGACCTCATGTTAACAAATCTGAATCTCAGTCACTAAAGGATCCTCCTGATTCCTCCATACTATATGTAAGCTAAATAGTCCAACCTCTCTTGAGAAAACATTTTAAGAATTACTATAGTGACATATAGTTATGTCCCTGGTTCCACCCTATTTAACCTTGTGACCCCATCTGAATAAATTTGAATCCCAGACACCAAAGAACCCTTCATACATATCATAAATATCAGTAAAATAGACCTGATGGTCCTTGTGACGGAAGCATATTAAGAGGGGAAACTGTCCTTCGCTTGGCCCCTGTTTGACCAGGTGACCCCATTTAAAAATATCTGAATTGCAGTCAAGGAAGAACATTCCATGCTATATAAGCCAACTAGTTCTTGCAAACATATTTTAAGAATTACTATGTAGTGAAATAGTTAAGTCTCTGGCTCTGCCCTTATTTGACATTGTGATCCCATTTTCACAAATCTGATAAAAATAAGATTGAAGTTCCCCAGTTGAAGTTGGTGATATTCACCCATTGGGCACCTCAATTATGAATTTTATCTTCTGCAAATTAGGGGATATAGAAACTTCCTAGAAGGGAAATTTAACCAGCTACAATGTAAATTTGATGCTATAGATACTTCCCAGAAGATGAGACCTAAGCAGAATGAGTTCTCCAGATGGTGAATTTTGTGATGCTAGCCCACTGTGCGGGATAGCATCACAAAAAGCGTGTCTGTTCCTACATTGTGCATGCCTGGCCTCAAGCACCGTGTATTATACAATCAAGCCTTGAAATAGTGTGATAGTGTGTCTGTCATTTGCAGAATGAGGTCCCCAGAGGGTTAATTTAGTGACGCTATCCCACACAGCGGGCTAGCATCACTAAATTCACCCTCTGTGGACCTCATTCTGATAAGGCCCTCAACTGCTATGGAAGACCTAGAATAAGATTGAAGTTCCCCAGTTGAAGTTGGTGATGTTCACCCATTGGGCACCTAAATTATGAATATTATCTTCTGCAAATTAGGGGATATAGAAACTTCCTAGAAGGGAAATTTAACTAACAACAATGTAATTTTGATACTATAGATACTTCCCATAAGATGATGCCTAACAGAATGAGGTCTCCAGATGGTGAATTTGATGATGCTAGGCCGCTGTGCGGGATAGCATCACTAAATTCACCCTCTGGGGACCTCATTCTGCAAATGACAGACATGCTATTTGTCCTGATTTGAACAATACATGATAGATTGGGAAGATTTCATTTGACATGATTGTGTAGGCATACCCAGCATACAGTTACAGCCAAAGTAAATGCTTCTTATTAATGATTCTGTCAAGAATTTGAGTAAATTTTATTTTTGGGACCAGGCCAGGGTGGCAGAAGCAGTGCACTTGAGTGAAGGGCCAGGGGCACAACATTCAGAAGTGTAATGGCATTAGTTTTTCAATTTTCATAAAATGTTAAACAATATATATATATATTATTGACCATGGAGTTAAAGGGGTACTGTACGCCAAATGTTGTTGTTGGTTTCTATAGTCTCCGAGTCGGAGAATAAGGTAACAATTTTTTCATTATTTGAAAGTCTGTTGAGTACAAAGTAGTGTTACGGATGACAAATTTACCGGAATGCAAAAATACAAATTGTCGTTGTCGAGTAATTTTTGTACAGTTTTCAACCAAATGAATCAAATAAAAGTTATATTATAGGCATACTAGTCCCATATAATCATTTAAGTTATTGTATCGTCGCTAGTCAGTGAGTGGCTTGAGTGTTCTCCCCGTATCATCATAATATTTTAAGCGATCGTGTGCGCGATCGGTTTAACAATCCAGTATCCCTCAATTAATTTGTTTGATTACGGAAATTCGTAATTTAATTGACGCCAATTTATGGCTCCAGTCATAAATTCAATTTATATCAAATTATTAACTTTTAAATTATTAAATTTTAAGATAGCCTATTAACCTGAGCGTTTACAGAATACATCTTCGACTCAAATTACTTATGTTTCTATATATTATTGATATTAGATCAATTTAATGAAAATGGCGTACAGTACCCCTTTAAATACAATTTTTTTTTTTTTTTTAATATTTTAATAAATAAAACAATTCCACAGTTTTTTTTAAATATTCTTTTATTTTTTAATATATCATTTTTTTCTATTCTTTTCTTTTTTGGTTAAAGAGTTTAATCTGAATTTTTTTTTTTAGTTATGTCCCTGGCCCCACCCACATTTGACCCAGTGATCTCATTTGAACAAATCTGAACCCCAATCAACCAAAGATCCTTCATACCAAATATGAACCCATTTGGCCTGATGGTATTTGAGAAGAAGATGTTTAAAAGAATTACTATGGAGGGAAAGAGTTATGGCCCTGGTTTCTCAAATAATCAACCTGGTGACCTTATTTGAACAAATCTGAATGTGAGTCACATAGGGAACATCCACACCAAATATGAACCCATTCGGCCTTATAGTTCTGGAAAAAAGTCGTTCTAAGAATTACTATGAAAGAATAGAGTTGTGGCCCTGCTTTCTCAACCAATTGACCTGATGACCTCATTGACGGACGGACAGACAGACGGAGGGACGAGGAGTGATGACTATATCTCCACCGGAGACTCCGTCTCAGCTGAGCTAAAAATCGGTCAAACGATCAACTAAGCATCTAGCGCTCAGTGATTTCGTGTCGGCTAATAATTTATTTACTCAACAAATCAACACATCGTCAGTAAATTTTTGTTATAGAGGCGAAATCTGTCGATAATTCTGATTTTTTTTCATTTATTGTTTGCCATTCACGCAGCTCCTCATTTTATTATTCATTATGACCTTACCTTTCCATGACTGCCATAGTAGAAACGGCTAATCAGCGCTCAGTATTATAATCGAGGTCAGGTCATAATGAATATTAAAATGAGGAGCTGCGTGAATGGCAAACAAAAAATGGAGAAAAAAAATCAGAATTATCGACATATTTCGCCTCTATAAAAAAATTTGACTGACGATGTGTTGATTTGTATGAGTAAATAAATTATTAGCCGACACGAAATCACTGAGCGCTAGATGCTTAGTTGATCGTTTGACCGATTTTTAATTATAGTAAGCGATATGTGGGTGAATTTAGAGGGACATGTCGGCCATTGTTATCTGAGCCGGATCAATCCGAAAATTTACGCTTTCCAGAGACAATATTCGGTTAATTTGTCCGATTGCCGAGCGATGGTAAAAAGGTAAATATCTTGTCTCTATAATACTATAATATTAACGTGAAGCAGTCGCGTATATAGAAGCGGCGTATATGGGCAACGCAAAAGGGGGGCGGACAGTGGAGCGCGTTACAGGCCCCTGTGGTTCTCTATGAATGATTTCATTTGGAAAAGAATCACACGAACCTCTAAAACATACTGGGTGAATAAACACATACTGAATGTCTATTTTATGTTGTAGATATATGGTATATGATAATACTATAGTATGAGTGTGAGTTATGGCAACATTTTGGCAATCATACCACATTTTAAGGCACTTTCCTGAGCCAAAAATCATATTAAGTTACTAGAATGGATCTATTTCTTAGGACAGTATAACATAGGACTTGGACATCTGTGCTACCTTGCACAGCTGAAGATATCACTCTACATATGTTCTGAGTTCATTATAAATGTTACTGAATTCACACATACTGCATGTCTATGGGAGGCCGTTTTCACATTTATTACTGATTTGCACTTAATCGCAAATAATTCCAGTTATTTGCGCTTAAGTGCATATAAATCCTATTAAGCGCAAATAATTCTTGTCATTTGGGCTTAAGCGCTATTCATTTGCACTTAAGCGCAAATAAATGTTCCTTTTGAGATAACCCCCCCCCTCCTCATATCAATGGCTCAATCCTTGTAATCATGTGATCATATGGAAAGGATCTCCACTGATGCTTTGCCAAACGAGAGGCCGATCACGATCGGCAGATGTTAACCCATCTCTTGGCGATAGTAAATTACTATGATCAGAATCATAACTGAGAGTTTTGGTGTTGAATTATAGAGTATACTGTTATGTACTATTATAATGTACATAACACAAATTATTGGAATTTATGGGTCACTTGCATTTATATAAGATAATGCACTGGTACAGGATCTGTAATGCTGCACCACCACAGCCTTGGGTTAAATGTGAAAGGTGACTGGACATGGAATACTTGGGTTAATAGAGTCCAATTTAAGTTTACATTGATAATGTACCAAATTCTATCAACAATATATATAAGGATAAGCCACCTCACTGCTGACCATTAATGTCAATTATATAGCAGAGCTGTCAACAAATCACAGGAATTGTTTATGTTGAAAGCCGACATCTCTATTAAACCAATGACATTTATAATGACCTCATACCATCTGTAGAGTGATATCTTCAGCTGTGCAAGGTAGCACAGATGTCCAAGTCTACTGTTAACATCATGTGATGTGTATTGTTGAGTCTTTATTTTAAATTAAATACCATAGCTTTCTTTATCAGATTATTTGCACATTGGCATAAGAGACATCAGAAAATAATATAGCCTTATCAATAGCTAAGTAGTGCAAAGGCTTGAGATGGAATTGGTTAATTGGATTTAATGTCGCTCCAAACACCTTTACCAGTACATAAAACAAGATTTTGGACCGATTAAAAAAAATTTGTGTGGTGACTCGGGGTACCCTTGGCAGAGTTATAATGGTGTTAGTTTTTAAAATTTTGTTAACTTAAAAAAAAATTGTTTTAATTATTTAAAAAAAAAAAAAATTATTAGGCCAAACAAAAAAAAAAGGTTTTGATTCTCAGGCAATTTTTTTTGAGAATCGATGAGGGAGCGAGGGTTTTATTTTTATTTTTTAAATTGGTTATGGGAATAATGCCCATAGTTAGCATGGGTTATTATACCTTCCCATGTTAAGACAAAGTAAGGAGAACATTGTTTTGATATAAACTAATGTATTCCACTATACAGAATGACCATAATTAGATCGTTCTTAACGTTGTAGATGGACCAGACTACTAACGTTTTATCACCTGTTGTCACATTTAATGGGATGAGCATATTTGCATTTCTAATATTGTTTCGTAACAAGCATGTTTTAGTAACAACAAACAGAACTAAATATCCGGTTCAATTACTCAAATAAAAATACGGAACGTGAATACGAAAAGATATAGTGATCTTCATAGAAAGTCTAGAATGACTTATTCTGCCGTGTCTGAATAAGTATTATATACCTCAATACATGCTAGCCATAAAACCTTCAAATATAGTCTTGTCGATAAATGATTTGACCTAGAAAAAGTTTGTTCTAAGTTGGTTTGTATGCCATTTTGAAGAGGATATATCCTCTATAACATGTCCAGAATCCGCTAAAATCCGCTTTGAGCATTTTTTGTAATTCAAGATGGCGTCCAAGATGGCTGCCATTTTCCGTTAAGTCAGTTTGATGCAATTATAGTGAGAAAATATTGTCATTTGTATACAAATGTTTACATTTTTGCTAAGACATAACGCCACATTTCTGTGCCTACAATGGAACTCCCAGTCCAAGATGGCCGCTAAAATCTCGGTCGGAAGTGGAACATTTTACGTTTTTTACTAATATCTTTAAGATCAGTTTCTGCCATTTGGAACTGGTTGAGGTAGCAATACACGATTTCCAGCAATTTTGCCAACCTGGGAGGGGGTACTGTACTTCAATTCAATGCTGAGACATTATCTTTGGCATAGGTATCATCAAGCATGTTTTAATTTCGACAGAAATTTTAGGTGTAATCACTTGTCTGTACTTTTGGTTCTTCGTACAATTTGTCCTTGAGTTATGCCCCTTGGTTTGCCCACACAAAACGCTCAATTTTACCCATTTTTGACTCAAATTGGCCATTTTCAACCCAAAAACAGACCATGATAGAGCGAATGTCAGTAAATAAGCTTCTTCCACCTGATAGAGCTATGTTAGAGCTAAGAAATATTTTAAATAGAAAAAAGTTATTGTATCAATTTAAAAAAAAATGTCTTGCGAGCCCAGATGACATAATTCAGGGGAGAGAAATCGGGCTATTTTCCTGTAACCAATAACACAAAGTTGGCCTTCACTGAATACAAAAACCCTGCTGCGTATCCAAATTTTAAACTTTTTTGAGAACTTTTTGTAAAATAAATAAACCTTCAAACCAGTAATTACACAGTTAACACAGGCTACACTGGCTGTTATGCCCCACAGATACTTATTTTTCTATTTTTCAGACCCCATACAACCCGTGAAATCGTGTACTGCTACCTTAAAGGAAAAATAGAGTTATCCCCCTTCAATGCGCAAATGTCCAGTTAAGTCTCTGACATACAGCGATAACTTTGATATATAACACATATGGTGTTTCTTCAGTGCGAATGGGAAATAATGTCAAATAAGTACTGTAATTTCAATAAAAATGAACAAATTTCACCCAAATTATTGGTTATATCGAAACAAACAAAGATAAATTTTAAATGTGACATCAAGCCCACCACCTTAAAACTAAATATCACAGTCGAAAATGCAGTCTGAACAGACATATTGCATGTGTATTCTGCTGACCAGAGCATAGGCACTGTGATTATTTACTAGCCAGCCCCCACCACCCCTCCCCGAATATGTTTAGACAATGTTCTTGCCACACCCCACCCCTCCCCCGAATATGTTAAGACAACGTACTTGGTTATTCGGAAACATGACCAAGACTGAATAACCAATATCAATACGCCTATTCGTAAGTGGTATCCGAGAAATTCCATTGTTGGAATTTTCCCTTAGCAACACATTTCGTTACATGCAAATCACTTTTATGTTGTCATCAACATGTAACAACGCAAAACTCCAAACAAATCGCAGGGAATAACTAATGCATATATAATCACCCCCTCCCCAAAATGTGAATCATGTTTGTTTGGCTGGTCGGTGTACATTCATTGATTCAATGACTTAATTGTCAAGTTGAAATCACACTATTTAATTATTTATGGAATCTCAGGCCGGCGCTCTCATTGCGCTGCAAAAGTATCAAAGCGCCCACCTAAACGCACTAAGGTCTCCAAGAACCGATTGGTGACGCAGTGGACACTGGCTACAACGGGCGATGATCTCCATGGTCGCCCATAGGTGCCAGAGCGCCGCGCTTGTTTTATGCATGCACAAAACAAGCGCAGAGGCTCGGCGTTCTGACCAGGACGTAGTACTGTCGCCGTGACAGCGCAAAGCAAAGCGCCAAGCGAGCGACGTGAGCGTTATGTGGACGTATAGCAAAAGCGCATATTAGGTTCTCGTGGTCGCAGCAAGGAATTAATCTTGTCTTAGCGACTACAGTAAGCTTAATCAAATTATCACTACGTGCCTTTCCCGTCCTTAATACGCTCAATGAGGCTCTGTCCAAAACTTATTGCGCTCTTTCTGCGCTGTCATGGGGTGTTATGGACTGGTTCCCGCTCACAGAACGTTCACATTGTGCTGCCACTGCGACTCTGGCGCTCGCTTTACGCCCAAGCGTTATACATGGCGTTCTTCAGGCGTTTACAGTACGATCCCACATGGAAATGCGGTCTGCTCACACCAACTGTTGTATTGCGTGTGTCTTTGGTAGGTATCTGTTATGTCCGAATTATATAGTTGAATTGCGTGTATCTGTTATGTCTGAATTATATATTTGTATTGTGTGTGTCTTTGGTAGGTATCTGTTATGTCTGAATTATATAGTTGTATTGCGTGTGTCTTTGGTAGATATATGTTATCTGAATTATATAGTTGTATTGCGTGTGTCTTTGCGATCAGGCTGGCGTTTGATTTGAGTTGAAAAAGTATCAAAATACGAGTAACGCACAGTGGAAGCGCGGGAAATTGTCAGAAATTTTCAATCTGTTAAAACAAGAGAACCAATGTCAGAAATGGTAACGCGCTCAAGATCATATATTATAAACCCAAGAGTGTAATTGTAGAATATAAAATATATTGGTTTTGCGAATGACCAACTCAGAATTCCGTTAAATAACAATAACAACTAGCACCTAATTAACGAACCGGTGGCCGACTCGACCGTCTCCGACCACAACCCCCAGTGGGCTGCAGAAATTTCTTTTATTTGTAATTGACATATAGTTTATCACAAACCAAAAATCAACATTAATCAACGTTGATTAACACAATAAACGAAAGTGAATTTCCCCAACTACATGCACCTTTTACGGGACTCGGCCTCCAGCTTGCAGTTTGACTTTTAATCATCCCAAAAATTCCCATTCTATAAATAAAACTAGTAAAATACCCATTGATCATGTCAGCCCGCACGCGAAACGAGAAACTCCCCCACCAGTTATACATGCGGCGCGCGTGACAAGCTATGCTCCTATCCCGCTTATCACGTTTTCGTCGCGCTCTTTGTACGATCCATTGCGTTCCTGCTTTGTCACGTCAATTCTCACGCTCTCACTCGCTCTCACTACGTTTCCTCCACGCCGTAAACGCTCTTAATGCGTTCAAGTCGTTGTCATTGCGTTGTTAGTACGCGTTGCGTTGTCATGGCGACGGTACTACGCCTGGTCAGAACGCCGAACCTCTGCGCTTGTTTTGTGCATGCACAAAACAAGCGCGGCGCTCTGGGGCGATCACGGAGACCCTCTCCCGTCCTAGCCAGTGTACACTGCGTCACCAATACGTTCTTGGATACCTTACTGCGCTTTGCTTGGCGCTTTGATTATTTTTCAGCGCAATGCAAGCGCCGGCCTGATCGCAGCGGAGTGTGACAGTAGTTTAATCGGACAGCAAATCTATTGCGGAATGTTGGGTATTTTCCCCACAACATAAAAACTGACTATGACTGGAGAACGCAGGAGGCGCTATCTATACTCTCCGCGCCCGCGCAGAGAACGTTTTGCGAACTTATTGTGAACGTACTAGCATCACAATGACAGCGACTTGAACGCACTAAGAGCGTGAGACTTGACAAAGTAGGAACGCAATAGGAGCATACTTTGTTTTAAAAGTTTGACAATTTTCGACAGTTTTCGGCGCTCCTCCTGCGTGTTACTCATATGTTGGTACTTTGGCAGCGCAGTGAGAGCGCCGGCCTGAGTGTGACAGGGGTTTTATATACCATTTGTATTGTGCTGGTGCTCACGCGTGGTTCGTGATATTTCAGTAGCTGACTTTACCCCCTCTCCAAAATACATATTGACATTACTCGGTCATTCGGAAACACGACCAAGACTAAATAACCAACATTAATACGGCTTTTCGCACCAGGTATATCCAAGGAATTCCATTGTTGAAATGTTTGCGTGGCAACACGTTTCGTTAAATTAATGTCAATTTTATGTAATTTACACAAAACCGCAACACTCGAAACGAATCGTATATATATAATCACACCATTATCCCACCCAACCCCCCCCCCCCCCAAATGTGAACCGGAATGTTTTGTTTTATCCATAGCAGCCAAACGTTGAATTTGGTTTTTGCCCTGTAGGTGTGATCATTCAGTGACTTGTCAAGCTGAAATCCAAGGTATTTATAGCCTCTGAAACAAATACTCTATACAAGCAAATGCGCCTAGTTCCGAGAACAACTGTTATCAATACGAAACTGTGCATGGTATTTAACTCACACACGAAGATAGGAAAGATAAAATGTTTCAGTTGATTTTCACCAATTTATCCAATTTCATATTCTCTTTCAGGTAGCAATACACGATTTCCAGCAATTTTGCCAACCTGGGAGGGGGTACTGTACTTCAAATCATTAAATGAGCCATCACCTTTGGCATAGGTACCATCAAGCATGTTTTAATTTCGACAGAAATTTTAGGTGTAATCACTTGTCTGTACTTTATGGTCTTCGTACAATTTGTCCTTGAGTTATGCCCCTTGGTTTGCCCACACAAAACGCTCAATTTGACCCATTGTTGACTCAAATTGGCCATTTTCAACCCAAAAACAGACCATGATAGAGCGAATGTCAGTAAATAAGCTTCTTCCACCTGATAGAACTATGTTAGAGCTAAGAAATATTTGAAATAGAAAATAAGTTATCTTATCAATTTGAAAAACAATGTAGTGCAAGCCCAGATGACATAATTCAGGGGAGAGAAATCGGACTATTTTCCTGTAACCTATAACACATAGTTAGCCTTCACTGAATACGAAAACCCTGTTGCGTATCCAAATTTTAAACTTTTTTGAGAACTTTCCCAGCTTTGTAAAATAAATAAACCTTCAAACCAGTAATGACACATTTAACACAGGCTACACTGGCTGTTATATGTCCCCCAGATACTTATTTTTCTATTTTTCAGACCCCCTACAACCCGTGAAATTGTGTACTGCTACCTGAGAATTGTGACTTTATTTTGGATTTAGAATATTAACTGACCATTGGAGCAATGAAATATGCCATTCATGATGTCCCCACCCCTTTCGATCACTCAAAAATTCGATTTTATAGAACGCGGTATAACATTTCACAAAAAGCCATTGGGATGCTAGTCATATATCATCAAGAAATGGGATGAACTGTGCAATCTAAGTGATGCATTCTATTTCTTATAGATGTACCAAAATTGTCACTTTGGCTTTAAATGGCTGCCAAAATGGCGGCCCTTAATATGGAAAATGGTAATTATTGTCTCAGCGTGCCATGCAACTGCTTACAAGTTGTGGTTGATGCACACAATTGATTATTCTGTCTTATATACATTGACTACTGAAAATGCTGATACACCTTGGTTAATTGCTACTACCACTGAAATTATCCGAATTATTCGATTTTTTTCTGTCACAAACTTGACAACAAAATCGGAAAAAAAATCACTGTTCAGGTCTCAGCCAATTTTTAAAGTAAAATGGAACAATCTTTGATTTAAATGTGTTTATTTGTTTGGTATGTGCTAAATATGTCACACTGAGGTATTTTAGTAAAAATTACTCAAGATAGCTTTCAAAATGGCAAACAAATTTGGTAAAAAGTTGATTTGTCACATATATGCCGAACATTATTAGAAGGGCTGTATGGCCATTGATGAGGTATATATACATATACACTTGGAGTGACTCGATGGTCTTGATGTTTATATGTATATCTCGAGTGGCTACATGGCCATGGTGTGGCCAATATGTATACAGGGAGTGACAGTATGACAAAATTAATGGCGAGGATCGGTTCAGGACATTGGTATATCTAAAAGGGCTGCTTGATTGGCTATATGGCCATGTGTGTCACAAATATATATACAGGGAGTGACAGTATGACCACTGGTGAGGCGAATAGGTATACACGAAATGATGTATGATCATGATATGATTGTGGCGAATATATATACCAGGAGTGAATATTATATGGCCAAATGATTTAGTCATGCAAAGAGTAAAATCCACGATGGCCGCTGGCGGCCATGTCTTTTGGCCGAACGACCCCAAAATGACTCGTTCCCATCTACATGTCGATATTAACATCCATGACAAATTACTAGGTGCCGAAACATCTGAAGTGACGAAAAATCGGGTGCCGAAACGTCCAGATGCCGACCAGCAACCCCCCCCCCCCCAAGTGCCGAAATGCCCAGGTGCCGAATTGTCTAGCATTCAAATACTAATATCAAGCAAGTAGCCAGTTAGGCCTCAGGAATTTAATAACTTGGATTACGAACCATGCTAAAACTTGTTTTCACATTGCCAAAAAAAGTACACAGACATGCCACATTTATACCATGAGAACGCGGCTAATTTGAATTTTTCGGACATGTTCTACATGTATGCCTCCAATTTTTATGTACATACCAGAACTATGCTGGTCTCCAGTATTTCCTGTTTGCTGTTGTGGTCCGACGTTTTTTAGAGCGCTAGCAGAAACATGATCTCCTCTTGTTGCTTCCCTACCTGGGTTACATTGGGCACCCTACAAGGTAAAGTGTTGAGGTGGTTACTCATTTGGGTCAGACCATGCAATGTCAATTTCATGAATTTCAGGCTGTTCCAAGAGAGTACATAAGATAGTTAAAAGTTCGCTGTGTTCCTTGATTTAGGATAAAGTTCCACTCCCCAGTGATTGTAACGATATGGTTAAATGTATTTGTAAGCACCATATGTAGAAGATATATACAGTATACGAACATACAAAGTTATAAACATAATTAACAAAATCATATCCTTAACAATAGTGTGATATATGCTATCGGCATGGGCATCTTGATGTCTCAGACCTTTAGTCTGGTCGATACAGTAAATTTATGGTCAACCTAGAATAAATTTGAACTTTAGTTTGTTTTATACCATTTTGAAGAGGAAAATTTCCTCTATAACATATCCAAAACCCGCTAAAATCCGCTTTGAGTATTTTTTGTAATTCAAGATGGCTTCCAAGATGGCTGCCATTTTCCGTTAAGTCAGTTTGATGCAATTATATTGTCATCTTGTCATAAATCTTGTCATATGTATACATTTTTGAGAAACTAATATATAACGCCACCTTTGTATGACAAAATTCGAACTCTTCGACCATGATGGCCGCCATTTGTGGGAAAGTTTATGTTTTTTTACTGATATCTTTGAAATGAGTTTCTGATTTTTGAAACTGGTTGAGAATTGTGACTATTGGAGCAATGAAATATGCCATTCGTGGGGTCACCACCTCTTCATATCACTCAAAATTTCGCTTTTACAGAACGCCGTATAACATTTCACAAAAAAATCACAATTGGGATTCTAGTCATATTTCGTCAAGAAATGGGCAGAACTGTACAATCTAAGTGATGAAATCTATTTTTTATGGATATTCCAACTCAAACGTACCAAAATTGTCACTTTGGCTCCAAATTACTGCCAAAATGGCAGCCAAAATATGAAAAATAACAAATATTGCACCCGCGTACCATGTAACGGCTTATAAGTTGTTGTTGATGAACAACATTGACTATTCTGTCTTATATACATAGAATACTAACATTTCTGATGCACCGTGATTAATTTTTACTATTTTAACCACTGAAATTACCAGACTTATTTCACAAACGGCATCAAAAACGGCAAAAAATAACTTTTCAGCTTTGGACCATTCTTTTTAAGCACCATATTTACCTCACAAGTGGTCATACAGTCACTCCCTGTATATACATTTGCGACACCCATGGCCATATACCCACTCGAGATATACATATACACCCAACCCAAAACCACAGAGTCACTTCAGGTATATATAAACCTTCCCAATGGCCTTACAGCCATTCTAGATATACCAATATCCCACATCGCGAACACGGCCATTCATACATTCCAGACTTGCATATACACCTCACCATGATAATTCAGCCTCTCGCTGAATACTCATAAACCACATTCGTGATCATATAGTCACTCATTGTATACCTTTTCACTATAAATTTTGCCATTCTGGTACTCCTCAGTGTACGCGCTGGACCGAACAATCTTGTGGCCAAACGTTTAGCCAAATGAAAATTTTATTAGCCAAATGAAAAAAACTTTGGCCAAATGGTTTTTGGCCAAATTTAAAAAAAACTTTGGCCAAATTAAATCCTCATTTTCTGGGCGGTTCACAATTAATGACTAAAATATTTGTTTTAAACTTTATTTGTTACTCAGAATAAAAACATAATTAAATCAACACAAACACAACTTTAAAAACAATATTATGCGAACATAGGTATCACACAGGCAGATCAACTCATAAAATATTAATATAGAATACGGCTATCGCAAACATGAAACTAAAATTCGATATAACTATAATCACACAAATCCGCTAAACCAATTGTAATAACGCTATCTCGATGACACCACAGCGGTTCCTACCTATTGCTTATTATAGTAATGTGATAACTGTTGAATATATATTGTATTCATACCTTTTATGGTGTGAAGCCAGGTTATTCGACGGGACGCAGTTAATGACACATTATGTAACCATTGAGTTAAAAACTGCTCGTCTATAAGGAACAAAGCATTTAGGTAATTTATCTAAATTATCTTACAGACTGCCTAATCAACAAATAATTACATAACCAGTATACAACTTAAGCGTTTTGACGATTAGTCTGTTAAATGTTATAGCTTATCTTTTGCTGTCTCGTGAAGTTTGATTATGTGCAGTTTCGATGTGTAATGTTCCCTTTGTACAGCCGTCACAATTCAATCGACGCCACCGTTACGGTACAATATTTCCGTGGTACGAAATACATTCGTCGCCTAATTTCGTCTTGAATGTCGATCTATTCAGCGATTTTTTAGTTAGCTTTCCGACTCCATGCTTTCCGTCTCCATTTGGGGTAAAACAAATTTAGCCAAAAGTTTAGCCAAATGAAATTTTTATTAGCCAAATTCGAAAAAGATTGGTCACTGGCTAATTTGGCTACCGACAGCGCGAAGCCTGGTACTCCCTATATACATATTGGTCACACTATGGCCATATAGCCACTCAATATATACATATACACCACCCATGACCATAGAGTCACCCGGGTGTGTATATATACCTCATATATGGACATACAGTCCTCCTAGATATAACAATACCACGCACACGGCCATTTGTACACTCCAGACTTACAAATACATCCCAACATGACAATTCAGCCACCCCCTGTATATTTATACACCCCATCGTGAGAATTTAGCTATTCATTGTACACACTCCAATGACAATGCAGCCACAACAGATAACATATACACCCCACACATGACCAAGAGTTTACTCTATATACACAAGCCGACAAAAAAATCCATACACATTTTTCGGTGCTTGGAAATTCTTTCCTAATGGTTTTTTCATATTTATAGACAAACACTGCGACTGTTATTTTGTCCAGTAGCCTAAATATCATTATTACGATAGATGTGGGAGGGTGAATATATATATATTTTGCAATACTATGCTGCTTTAATTTGCCTTAGATTAGACCGAGGTCTCAAGTCCATATATAACATCATGGTCAATAAGTTTTGAGGGATCAATTTATAATTAACGGGAGAAATACATAGCAAAAAATATATTATAGTATAACATATAATACTTATCCTGTTAATATAATATAATGGTCATGATATCAGTTGTCCGCTCAATAATGACCATATATTTGCAGATCGATGCATATGAGTGTTCAACTGATAATGCCATTAGTGATCTGAAGCCAGATATAATCAAGAAGTTTTCAATAGCAGCATAGAACAGGGAAGAATACTCTGTCTAAATATCCACTCATTTGACCATAAAAATAGGTGTGGTCAAATACATGAATATGTAGAAAATATTTTCACTCCCACAGATCCAACGAATGATAATATTAATCCGAAACTAGGATTATGTTTTGTACGGTGTTCTTCTCTTATCCTCGCCGCTTTTCTCTCTTATTATAGAAAACATACATATTCCCTTCCACTTTAAATTGTATACAACACAAGATAGAACAGTCACATTCGCAGGCAATGCATATCTTAAGCTAATAATTGTTGCTATCGCCAGAGATCATCAAAGGTATTTCATTTAAGTGAGTCAGACCTTTGAATAAAAATTTTAGTTGCAAATTAGCAAAGTCAAATGTTTGTCAAGCTACGCGATTAACAGAGAAACAACTTTGTCTGCATCAAATATTCTATCACTGAGAGATATACATTAGTCAGCATTAGGGGTTATGACTAAACAGTTTCAATTGTCAAAATATTATTAAAATATCATTTATAAGTGTAAAAATACTCGGATAACGGGGTGAGGCTCAAATTTGTCACAGGAAAAAAGTTGTGGGCCCCTGGTTGGTGGCATTTTTATTTTCAGCCCTATGTACGAAATTTGTTTGGCAGAACCCCCTGACTGCATCCCTTAAAATGAACTTGTCATGCCTCATGGGGTACCGGGACAACCAGAATAGAACATGTTGTTGATTAAGTAGCATGTGTAATAATCAAGTGAGTCACAATTTGTTACCTTTTCGGAACTGCAGAGAATAATGTTCGGAATATATGTGACAAATCAACATTTTACCAAATTTGGTTGCCATTTTACGAGCCATCTTGTGTAATTCGTCTAAAACACCCCAGTCTGACACAGTTAACACATATTAAGACAATATACACCTTTGATACCATAGTTCTATTTCACTATAAAAAAAATGGTTCAAACCTGAATTTTTATGTCAAGTTTGTGACAGAAAAATCCGAATAATTCTGATAACTTCATTGGTAAAAATAGCAAAAATTAATCACGGTGCATCAGAAATGTTAATATTCAATCAACATTACAAGTTGGACCTTCTAGCTTCTTCGTTGTATACTACACATTTGGGAAGCTAATTTATACCACTGAAATAGTGTCATACCGGTGTGTGCTATAGGTGTCAAATTAAACACAAATGGGATATGATTAAAAAGTTGTATACTAGAACATGTATCGTGATGGCTTACTAGTATATATATATATATATATATATATATATATATGTTCCTCTCTGTTTCTTCTGTGTGGAGAAGTGCACGACTGCGGACCGCTTGCTTAAATAATTCCCGTCAAGATACGATCAGATAGTGGGTAAACAAAAGAATTAACTCAAATACACAACAAAGTGTCGAGACTACAAAAATTATTATTAAGAAACTTTGGCATAACTGCATTTTTTTCTAAATTGAAGGCTTGCCGGGCATTGTTTTTCTGTTTGTTGCTTGTTTTTATTTTTATTTTACATTTTGATAGCAGATATTGACTTTCAAGAAAGGAAGTTTTTAATTGTTGTATAGTCTAAAAAAAATCCAATGAATGCCTTAACTAATAAATAGCGTTAATGCTTTCGTCGCCAAATGTGTTAGACAATACTGAGCGTTCTCAATTATAAACGTGATCATTTTCGAGGTATCATGGATGATTTGGTATGTGGTATTGTGCCATTTAAATATAAAGAGCTTCCATGCTTTCGTCTCCCAAAAGCAGTAGACAATAAAGAGCGTTCTAAATTACATACAATGTTGTCTTTTTGGAGGTACTATATAATGGTGATCTGTTTGTGGCATGGTGGCATTCGAATATATGAATGATTGAGAATTTGGAAATAATTTGAACAAACAAAACACCTGATATATAGTTAAATTATTCCACCATAGTGTTTTTTTTAACGTTTGGGAGCTTATTGTGACAAAGTTTATGCGATCGTCTGCTGCCATTTCCACTCACTTTGGGTCTCATTAGCTCAACTTTACTTTGTAAAGTTTGAGCTATTGCCATGGCTTGGTATCCGTCGTCCGTGTATGTATGTGAGGGTGTGAGGGGGTGTCTGCGTGCGTGTGTGATTCGTCAACAATTTCATTTAGCACGGGCTACAGGTCATACCTTTTGTTGGATCATTATAAAATTTGTCATAGTCGTTGACATTGACATGTAGATGGAAATGAGTCATTTTGGGGTCATTCGGAAAAAACATGGCCGCCAGTGGCCATCTTTGATTTCAAATTTCAATCCATTAGCACGGGCTACAGGTCGTACTGTTCTTCTGATCATCATGAAATTTTTCGTGGATGTTAATATTTACATGTAGATGGGAACGAGTTATTTTGGGGTCAATCGGCCAAAAAATATGTCCACCAGCAGCCATCTTGGATTTTACTCTTAATAAATCCTTTGGCACGGGCTACAGGTCGTAGCTTTGGTCGGATCGATATGAAATTTGTCATGGATGTTAACAGTGACATGTAGATGGGAACGAGTCATTTTGAGGTCATTCGGCCAAAAAACATGGCCGCCAGCAGCCATCTTGGATTTTACTCTTTGCATGACTAAATCTTTGGCACGGGCTACCGGTCGTACCTTTGGTCGGATATTTATGAGATTTGTCACGGCTGTTGACATTGACATGTAGATGGGAACGAATCATTTTGGGGTCATTCGGCAAAAAAACATGGCTGCCAGCGGCCATCTTGGAATTCAAAATTCAATCCATTAACACGGGCTACAGGTCGTACTGTTCGTCTGATCATCATGCAATTTGTCATGGATGTTAATATTGAAATGTAGATTGGAATGAGTCATTTTGGAATCGTTCGTTCACAAAACATGGCCGCCAGCAGCCATCTTGGATTTTACTCTTTGCATGACTAAATTCTTTGGCACCGGCTACATGTCGTAGCTTTGGTTGAATCATCATGAAATTTGTCATAGATGTTAATCACAACCCAAAGGTTGTTTACGGTTCCTAAGCGACGCAAATATAGTTGTGACGTCACTAATTTCTATACTCTATCAACCTCAAAATTATATTTTTACATCCTGGCGATTCGGACCTATGGGGCATTTATGGTGGCCGCCATGTTGGAATAACCTTGACAAATTAACAAAACGAATTTATATTTCTTCTTCGATCATCCTCCCCATAGCAACACTGTTAGATTTGAAAAACAAAATCAACCTTATTCAAAATTAAATGATTGAAGTGGATTTAGTTGACATAGGCACATAGCATTCGGCAAACTTCGTCAGATTCCGAACCGTGTGTTTGAAATTACGTCCCCTGGCAACGTTGCGATTGATGACGTAAGTTTCGTTACAAAATGGGTGCGCATAGGTGCAAGAAGTTATCGGCGAGGGCATATTCGAAATTCTCCGTTGTTGTTGTTCTCGTGTTTAATTTTGTTGGTATAAGCCAATCGATTGGGCATACATTGTGTGTGAAGCCTCCGGACTTGGTTGAACAGTGGAAGTGAAATTCAGTCATTCGGAAAGTAACTGAATGATGAATCTGTGACTGAAAAAATATGAAAATCAAAATGATTATGAGTGATGGTGTCTGTCAGTGTCATGGTCAGTGGAGACGTTGGACTGATCTGTGGTCACCATGGTGATTTGACTTGCTCTGTTAAATTTTAAGTATGTTTTCACCTGGACTGGTTAGATTTGGAAGCGGCAAATTGTTCTGTCTACTTCCCTAAATTTAATTGTTAATAGCTGACACTGTCAGGTCAAGGAAATCAGAAAATGGACTATTTAGAGCTGACTGATTTACTCATTTACTACTAGTACTACTAGGATTGTATTAGTGATTACAGATTAGTAAATTTTGTTTTCAACGACTTCTGGCTCAGCCTCACCCACTCACTATGAGTGTGACTCGGGTCAAAATACAATTCTACAGAGCAGTCGACACACATATGTGACAAACATGTGAAGCCCAGTGAATTGGTGACTGACAAAGTGAGTCAATTAACTTGGTGAGTGAAGGAAAAGAAGAACATCTCCCATTTGGTCTCGGCACAATGCAGAGTGTAGTGACTGCATGGTGAGAGGATACATGTATGCTTTCAACTTTCCATCTATGAATTCTGTTTCCTGTGATGGACAGATCAAGTTAAATATAACAATTAAGTTAACGGTGATTTGTTTCAGCATTCTAACATATTAAATATTTCATGATTTTAACACTGCGTTCTCGGTTTAAACTTTAAGCATTAAGCGGGAGCTCGATCAGCATGGCTAGCATATATACTAGTGGCTATTTGTGGAAACATTATTAAATATAGCCCTGCGTACCGTACTTGCTATTGTCGACTTGACACATTGGGATTGGAATAATCTATATGCTAAACATAATAATTCCAGGCCAAGCTGTTCGAACTGTCATGACCTTCTAGTTCTATATGACTCATGGGGCAATCGCAGATGGTCATATAAATGTTTAATCTGGTAGCTTTTTCTTAGACCATTCCATGAATCTCTGTGTATCTATGCCCATCGAGAATGATATATTCCACCAGTACAAAGTTTTTGCTGTTGCGATAGGGAAGTTTGTAACAATGAAAAAACAGTACAGGTAATAAATTATGAAATACCTGTTCCTTAATAATGTGTGTCATAGAATGTGAAGGTCCAACTTTGAAATTGCAAGATTTAAGTGACTTTGTGGTTGATTTTGTTTTGCGTCCCTTACACTAATGTAATTCCTCTCGGGTAATTATAAAATTCTCAACGATCATTAAATTATTTGGCATAGAGAAATTAAAATAGAATTAAATAGAATTAAATTTCCATCGCTATTATTAATTTCAGTCTAAGTCTCCACTATCACTATTATTGACCATCACAATGATATGACACCTGCGAGTACGATATAATATCACAAAAGTCACAAACAAGCATGCAATCTCGAGCTGGCACCAGTCCTACTGTGAAGTAGATTATTGAGGAACAAGTATTAACAATAAAGGGAAATATATTCCCTTCTTGTTTATTCATTGTTTTAAAATTCGCTGTCAGAACATAAAAAAGTTCCCAGGTTTTTGTACAGTGCAATTGGTGTAATATGGTCTATAGTACGGTCATATCTAGTGTAGAGATTCATGACATGATCTAGTATTTTTTGTGGTTCGATGGTCTTTTAATGTGAACTCGGTAAACGTGCATATATATATATATATATATATATATATATATATATATATATATATAATTAGTAGCAACCGTATAGGAAACGCCCCGAACATACCACTAAATATGCACAATGACATCAGTTTGTTTGATCTAAATTATTTATCCACTCCAGCCCCAAAACAATAGTCATTTGGCAAATTATGTCATTCCTTTTTTATTATATACCATGCATTTCAAATAGGAAGCTCTCTAACATTGTATTATCAACTTATCCGTGTGTAATACACTGTGAACATGTTTTTGTTGAGTTGCCGACGTGTTTTTGTGCTAAAGTTTCATCTGGTTTTGTTGTGCAAAGTGTATTATTTTCAATGGAGTGGGAATAACTCTATATTTTGAAGATAGAGTTGTTCCCCTTCCATTGAAAATTCCTTTTTCTAGCTTGAATTCTGTTGCATTCTGGGAGCCATAACGGGGGGATTTTTTTATGATTTCAGTTATCTTATATTTCTTATATGGGCATTGGAAACATAGCAATTGTGTGGGCTGCGTGACATTAAATTTCAAGGAAACCCGCGAACAAAAAATCACATTTATTGTTTCAATGTTTAAATTTATTTCCTTCATAAAAAAGAGTCTTATGATAAAGAACCCTCTCAATACTTTAGAATATAGAATTAAACTTCAAATTAACAAAAAACTTTCGGAATAGAGACCCTTCGGAATAGAGAACCATCGGAGTAGTGAACATTCGGAATAGCGAACCTTCGGAATAGAGACATTTCGCTGTCCATACGGGCATACGTACTAACGCGAACATATATATCCCAAGTTGGCCGGAAATACAGGCACTCCCATGCATATATTTAAGTAGTCTGCGGTCTGCGGTCAACGGCATCTACCCCAAGACACTCCAGTTTATCCCTGTGTTACAATTTTCACTAACCAGTTTCAGTCATTTTGGGTATATAATTAGTTGGTTAGTTAAATTATCACAGTCCCATTTTAATTAATACATATGAACCCGGACAAACGAACACATAGACAAATAACATTGAGATTTATAAGTATAAAGTATTCTAGTTCTAACGTGTGTTGTTTCTGTGGGGACTTTAAATTTTTGTCAAACTTTATCAGCACATTCTCTGTGGCTTCGCTGAAATTCGGAAATGCAGATTCGCATTCTCAAAAAACGTTATCTCCCTTATAAAATAATATTTTCATTTTTCTAATTGGAGTTATTCCACGATAAGTATTGGTAACTTTGTGACAAAAAAAACACGTCGAATTTTTGAAACGAGTTGCGCTTGTATCGCTTTGTATCAAGGGTTACTACTGGGACGCAGATAATCACTAGAAATAAAAGCGATTCATTAACTGCTGTAACGCTTGTATAGCTCTGTATCAAGGGTTACTACTGGGACGCAGATAATCACTAGAAATAAAAACGATTCTTTAAACTTCTGTAACGCTTGTATCGGTCTGTATCAAGGGTTACTACTGGGACGCAGATAATCAATAGAAATAGAAACGGTTCTTAAACTTCTGTAACGCTTGTATCGCTCTCTATCAAGGGTTACTACTGGGACGCAGATAACGATGAGAAATAAAAACGATTCTTTACTTCTGTAACGCTTGTATCGCTCTGTATCAAGGGTTACTATTGGCACGCAGATAATCACTAGAAATAAAAACGATTCTTAAACTTCTGTAACGCTTGTATCGCTCTGTGTCAAGGGTTACTACTGGGACGCAGATAACGATGAGAAATAAAAACGATTCCTTAGACTTCTGTAACGCTTGTATCGCTCTGTATCAAGGGTTACTACTGGGACGCAGATAATCACTAGAAATAAAATCAACTCTGTAAGATTCTGTAACGCTTGTATCGCTCTGTATCAAGGGTTACTACTGGGACGCAGATAACGATGAGAAATAAAAACGATTCCTTAAACTTCTGTAACGCTTGTATCGCTCTGTATCAAGGGTTACTACTGGGACGCAGATAATCACTAGAAATAAAATGATTCTTAAACTTCTGTAACGCTTGTATCGCTCTGTATCAAGAGTTACTACTGGGACGGAGATAACGATGAGAAATAAAAACGATTCCTTAAACTGATGTAACGCTTGTATCGCTCTGTATCAAGGGTTACTACTGGGACGCAGATAACGATGAGAAATAAAAACGATTCCTTAAACTTCTGTAACGCTTGTATCGCTCTGTGTCAAGGGTTACTACTGCGACGCAGATAATCACTAGAAATAAAAACGATTCTTAAACTTCTGTAACGCTTGTATCGCTCTGTATCAAGGGTTACTACTGCGACGCAGATAATCACTAGAAATAAAAACGATTCCTTAAACTTCTGTAACGCTTGTATCGCTCTGTATCAAGGGTTGCTACTGGAACGCAGATAACGATGAGAAATAAAAACGATACTTAAACTTCTGTAACGCTTGTATCGCTCTGTATCAAGGGTTACTACTGGGACGCAGATAACGATGAGAAATAAAAACGATTCTTAAACTTCTGTAACGCTTGTATCGCTCTATAGCAAGGGTTACTACTGGGACGCAGATAATCACTAGAAATAAAAACGATTCCTTAAACTTCTGTAACGCTTGTATCGCTCTGTATCAAGGGTTACTACTGGGACGCAGATAACGATGAGAAATAAAAACGATTCATTAACTTCTGTAACGCTTGTATCGCTCTGTATCAAGGTTTACTACTGGAACGCAGATAATCACTAGAAATAAAAAAAGATCCTTAAACTTCTGTAACGCTTGTATCGCTCTGTATCAAGGGTTACTACTTGGACGCAGATAACGATGAGAAATAAAAACGATTCCTTAAACTTCTGTAACGCTTGTATCGCTCTATAGCAAGGGTTACTACTGGGACGCAGATAATCACTAGAAATAAAAACGATTCTTAAACTTCTGTAACGCTTGTATCGCTCTGTATCAAGGGTTACTACTTGGACACAGATAACGATGAGAAATAAAAACGATTCCTTAAACTTCTGTAACGCTTGTATCGCTCTGTATCAAGGGTTACTACTGGGACGCAGATAATTACTAGAAATAAAAACTATTTCTTAAACTTCTGTAACGCTTGTATCGCTCTGTATCAAGGGTTACTACTGGGACGCAGATAACGATGAGAAATAAAAACGATTCCTTAAACTTCTGTAACGCTTGTATCGCTCTGTATCAAGGGTTACTACTGGGACGCAGATAATTACTAGAAATAAAAACTATTTCTTAAACTTCTGTAACGCTTGTATCGCTCTGTATCAAGGGTTACTACTGGGACGCATATAACGATGAGAAATAAAAACGATTCCTTAAACTTCTGTAACGCTTGTATCGCTCTATGGCAAGGGTTACTACTGGGACGCAGATAATCACTAGAAATAAAAACGATTCCTTAAACTTCTGTAACGCTTGTATCGCTCTGTATCAAGGGTTACTACTGGGACGCAGATAACGATGAGAAATAAAAACGATTCCTTAAACTTCTGTAACGCTTGTATCGCTCTGTATCAAGGGTTACTACTGGGACGCAGATAATCACTAGAAATAAAAAACGATTCTTAAACTTCTGTAACGCTTGTATCGCTCTGTATCAAGGGTTACTACTGGGACACAGATAACGATGAGAAATAAAAACGATTCCTTAAACTTCTGTAACGCTTGTATCGCTCTCTATCAAGGGTTACTACTGGGACGCAGATAATCACTAGAAATAAAAACGATTCTTAAACTTCTGTAACACTTGTATCGCTCTGTATCAAGGGTTACTACTGAGACGCAGATAACGATGAAAAATAAAAACATATTTTATCAGCTTCTGTAACGCTTGTATCGTTCTGTGTCAAGGGTTACTACTGGGACGCAGATAACGATGAGAAATAAAAACGATTCCTTAGACTTCTGTAACGCTTGTATCGCTCTGTAGCAATGGTTACTACTGGGACGCAGATAATCACTAGAAATAAAATCAACTCTGTAAGATTCTGTAACGCTTGTATCGCTCTGTATCAAGGGTTACTACTGGGACGCAGATAACGATGAGAAATAAAAACGATTCCTTAAACTTCTGTAACGCTTGCATCGCTCTGTATCAAGGGTTACCACTGGGACGCAGATAATCACTAGAAATAAAATGATTCTTAAACTTCTGTAACGCTTGTATCGCTCTGTATCAAGAGTTACTACTGGGACGGAGATAACGATAAGAAATAAAAACGATTCCTTAAACTGATGTAACGCTTGTATCGCTCTGTATCAAGGGTTACTACTGGGACGCAGATAACGATGAGAAATAAAAACGATTCCTTAAACTTCTGTAACGCTTGTATCGCTCTGTATCAAGGGTTACTACTTGGACGCAGATAATCACTAGAAATAAAAACGATTCCTTAAACTTCTGTAACGCTTGTATCGCTCTGTATCAAGGGTTGCTACTGGAACGCAGATAACGATGAGAAATAAAAACGATACTTAAACTTCTGTAACGCTTGTATCGCTCTGTATCAAGGGTTACTACTGGGACGCAGATAACGATGAGAAATAAAAACGATTCTTAAACTTCTGTAACGCTTGTATCGCTCTATAGCAAGGGTTACTACTGGGACGCAGATAATCACTAGAAATAAAAACGATTCCTTAAACTTCTGTAACGCTTGTATCGCTCTGTATCAAGGGTTACTACTGGGACGCAGATAACGATGAGAAATAAAAACGATTCATTAACTTCTGTAACGCTTGTATCGCTCTGTATCAAGGTTTACTACTGGAACGCAGATAATCACTAGAAATAAAAAAAGATCCTTAAACTTCTGTAACGCTTGTATCGCTCTGTATCAAGGGTTACTACTTGGACGCAGATAACGATGAGAAATAAAAACGATTCCTTAAACTTCTGTAACGCTTGTATCGCTCTATAGCAAGGGTTACTACTGGGACGCAGATAATCACTAGAAATAAAAACGATTCTTAAACTTCTGTAACGCTTGTATCGCTCTGTATCAAGGGTTACTACTTGGACACAGATAACGATGAGAAATAAAAACGATTCCTTAAACTTCTGTAACGCTTGTATCGCTCTGTATCAAGGGTTACTACTGGGACGCAGATAATTACTAGAAATAAAAACTATTTCTTAAACTTCTGTAACGCTTGTATCGCTCTGTATCAAGGGTTACTACTGGGACGCAGATAACGATGAGAAATAAAAACGATTCCTTAAACTTCTGTAACGCTTGTATCGCTCTGTATCAAGGGTTACTACTGGGACGCAGATAATTACTAGAAATAAAAACTATTTCTTAAACTTCTGTAACGCTTGTATCGCTCTGTATCAAGGGTTACTACTGGGACGCATATAACGATGAGAAATAAAAACGATTCCTTAAACTTCTGTAACGCTTGTATCGCTCTATGGCAAGGGTTACTACTGGGACGCAGATAATCACTAGAAATAAAAACGATTTCTTAAACTTCTGTAACGCTTGTATCGCTCTGTATCAAGGGTTACTACTGGGACGCAGATAACGATGAGAAATAAAAACGATTCCTTAAACTTCTGTAACGCTTGTATCGCTCTGTATCAAGGGTTACTACTGGGACGCAGATAATCACTAGAAATAAAAAACGATTCTTAAACTTCTGTAACGCTTGTATCGCTCTGTATCAAGGGTTACTACTGGGACACAGATAACGATGAGAAATAAAAACGATTCCTTAAACTTCTGTAACGCTTGTATCGCTCTCTATCAAGGGTTACTACTGGGACGCAGATAATCACTAGAAATAAAAACGATTCTTAAACTTCTGTAACGCTTGTATCGCTCTGTATCAAGGGTTACTACTGAGACGCAGATAACGATGAAAAATAAAAACATATTTTATCAGCTTCTGTAACGCTTGTATCGTTCTGTGTCAAGGGTTACTACTGGGACGCAGATAACGATGAGAAATAAAAACGATTCCTTAGACTTCTGTAACGCTTGTATCGCTCTGTAGCAATGGTTACTACTGGGACGCAGATAATCACTAGAAATAAAATCAACTCTGTAAGATTCTGTAACGCTTGTATCGCTCTGTATCAAGGGTTACTACTGGGACGCAGATAACGATGAGAAATAAAAACGATTCCTAAAACTTCTGTAACGCTTGCATCGCTCTGTATCAAGGGTTACCACTGGGACGCAGATAATCACTAGAAATAAAATGATTCTTAAACTTCTGTAACGCTTGTATCGCTCTGTATCAAGAGTTACTACTGGGACGGAGATAACGATAAGAAATAAAAACGATTCCTTAAACTGATGTAACGCTTGTATCGCTCTGTATCAAGGGTTACTACTGGGACGCAGATAACGATGAGAAATAAAAACGATTCCTTAAACTTCTGTAACGCTTGTATCGCTCTGTATCAAGGGTTACTACTTGGACGCAGATAATCACTAGAAATAAAAACGATTCCTTAAACTTCTGTAACGCTTGTATCGCTCTGTATCAAGGGTTGCTACTGGAACGCAGATAACGATGAGAAATAAAAACGATACTTAAACTTCTGTAACGCTTGTATCGCTCTGTATCAAGGGTTACTACTGGGACGCAGATAACGATGAGAAATAAAAACGATTCTTAAACTTCTGTAACGCTTGTATCGCTCTATAGCAAGGGTTACTACTGGGACGCAGATAATCACTAGAAATAAAAACGATTCCTTAAACTTCTGTAACGCTTGTATCGCTCTGTATCAAGGGTTACTACTTGGACGCAGATAACGATGAGAAATAAAAACGATTCATTAACTTCTGTAACGCTTGTATCGCTCTGTATCAATGGTTACTACTGGAACGCAGATAATCACTAGAAATAAAAAACGATCCTTAAACTTCTGTATTGCTTGTATCGCTCTGTATCAAGGGTTACTACTGGGACGCAGATAACGATGAGAAATAAAAACGATTCCTTAAACTTCTGTAACGCTTGTATCGCTCTATAGCAAGGGTTACTACTGGGACGCAGATAATCACTAGAAATAAAAACGATTCTTAAACTTCTGTAACGCTTGTATCGCTCTGTATCAAGGGTTACTACTGGGACACAGATAACGATGAGAAATAAAAACTATTCCTTAAACTTCTGTAACGCTTGTATCGCTCTGTATCAATGGTTACTACTGGGACGCAGATAATTACTAGAAATAAAAACTATTTCTTAAACTTCTGTAACGCTTGTATCGCTCTGTATCAAGGGTTACTACTGGGACGCAGATAACGATGAGAAATAAAAACGATTCCTTAAACTTCTGTAACGCTTGTATCGCTCTGTATCAAGGGTTACTACTGGGACGCAGATAATTACTAGAAATAAAAACTATTTCTTAAACTTCTGTAACGCTTGTATCGCTCTGTACCAAGGGTTACTAATGGGACGCAGATAACGATGAGAAATAAAAACGATTCCTTAAACTTCTGTAACGCTTGTATCGCTCTATAGCAAGGGTTACTACTGGGACGCAGATAATCACTAGAAATAAAAACGATTCCTTAAACTTCTGTAACGCTTGTATCGCTCTGTATCAAGGGTTACTACTGGGACACAGATAACGATGAGAAATAAAAACGATTCCTTAAACGTCTGTAACGCTTGTATCGCTCTGTATCAAGGGTTACTACTGGGACGCAGATAATTACTAGAAATAAAAACTATTTCTTAAACTTCTGTAACGCTTGTATCGCTCTGTATCAAGGGTTACTACTGGGACGCAGATAACGATGAGAAATAAAAACGATTCCTTAAACTTCTGTAACGCTTGTATCGCTCTGTATCAAGGGTTACTACTGGGACGCAGATAATCACTAGAAATAAAAACGATTCTTAAACTTCTGTAACGCTTGTATCGCTCTGTATCAAGGGTTACTACTGAGACGCAGATAACGATGAAAAATAAAAACATATTTTATCAGCTTCTGTAACGCTTGTATCGCTCTGTGTCAAGGGTTACTACTGGGACGCAGATAACGATGAGAAATAAAAACGATTCCTTAGACTTCTGTAACGCTTGTATCGCTCTGTAGCAAGGGTTACTACTGGGACGCAGATAATCACTAGAAATAAAATCAACTCTGTAAGATTCTGTAACGCTTGTATCGCTCTGTATCAAGGGTTACTACTGGGACGCAGATAACGATGAGAAATAAAAACGATTCCTTAAATTTCTGTAACGCTTGTATCGCTCTGTATCAAGGGTTACTACTGGGACGCAGATAATCACTAGAAATAAAATGATTCTTAAACTTCTGTAACGCTTGTATCGCTCTGTATCAAGAGTTACTACTGGGACGGAGATAACGATGAAAAATAAAAACATATTTTATCAGCTTCTGTAACGCTTGTCCTGCTTTGTATCAAGGCTTTCTACATGGGACAAAAACATACCCCCTTAACTTTTTGCTCACGTTTCTTGCCATATCTACTCCCATGAAACATACATTTATCATTTTATTGATGGACGTTCGTGTTTTGGGCTGTCCATACGTACTGACGTAATCATATTATTAACATGTAGATGGGAACGAGTCATTTTGGGGTCATTCGACCAAAAAACATGGCCACCAGCAGCCATCTTGGATTTTACTCTTTGCATCACTAAATCATTTGGCACGGGCTACAGGTCCTACCTTTGGTTGGATCATTATGAGATTTGTCATGGCTGTTGGCAGTGACATGTTGATGGGAACGAGTCATTTTGGGGTCTTTCGGCAAAAAAACATGGCCGCCAGCAGCCATCTTGGATTTCAAAATTCAATCCATTAGCACGGGCTACATGTCGTACTGTTCTTCTGATCATCATGAAATTTGTCATGGGTGTTAATATTGAAATGTAGATGGGAACGAGTCATTTTGGGACCATTCAGCCAAAAAATATGGTCGCCAGCAGCCATCTTGGATTTTACTCTTTACATTACTAAATCCTTTGACACAGGTTACAGGTCGTATCTTTTGTTGGATCATCATTTTGTGATGGATGTTAACAATGAAATGTAAATGGGAACGAATCTTTTTGGGGTCATTCAGCAAAAAACATGGCTACCAGCGGCCATCTTGGATTTTACTCTTTGCATATATAGCTAGGCCTTTCAAACTTTTCACATTCCTAATCACTCCATTGACTGTAACACATGAAATTATGACCTTTCGAAGTTGAGCTACAGTATCATTGACACTTTCATTTTATAGTACAAATAATTTAGCCAGTAGACACTGATGAATAGTCACTGTGTGATTTAGCACTATATTAACATGGACCATGAACCAAACACGCGATGGCATGTTATTAATGGCTGCAACAATGACTATCATATACGCTACTAATAAATTTATTAATATAAATATATGGTAATGCTAAACGATAATGAATTCCAAAGTGAACCACGCTATCATGGTTTACTGAACTAACTCATCGCATAGCGATGTAATCTATATATACACTGCATGCGCTCAAACTGATTCCGCATTTTAGTATCGGCTGACTACGATTATGTAATCGTAGTCAGCATAATAAACTCCGGCTCCGAATCTGTGTTTTTAGTTTGCTCGCCCACCACTACGTCATCCATAGTTTTGTCACGGAAATCTCCAAATATCGATGGTAGTATTATTTTTTTTTTCGGCTTATTTATTATGTGGTCGGAATCGGACTTGGGTCATTTTAATCACAACAGGGAGGGCTTTCCTATTGCATTTGGTAGTTTCTAGACCGAATAAATACGGAAAATGGCAGCCATCTTGGATGCCATCTTGAATTACAAAAAATGCTCAAAGCAGATTTTAGTGGATTTTGGATATATACTAGAGGATATATTCCTCTTCAAAATGGTATCCAAACCAACTTAGTCCAAATTTATTCTAGGTCAAACATTTTATCGACCAGACTACAAATGCAATTGAGGGAATTTCAAAATAAGATATTTCATCTAATAATGAATATTCAATTGGTGATTTATTGAAACCCTTACTGAACTTGGCTCAAAATGGAAAATTTGAAAACTCAAATTTAAATTTTACGAATAACTTATATTAATAATATTTCGGTCAGAATTATCCCCTTCTAGGCTTCTAGCATAATAAACTCGCCTGTGGTGGAGCGCAGCGAAACCATCCAATCAGATTAAAGCAATTTAATCGCCCCACAGCTTGTGAGTGGACCAATCCACTATTGTCACTTTCCTTTTGGCGCTTTTAGAAGCCGCCATTCTGGAAAGTATTATTGACTCTCAGCGGGGAGGATGGGTGGGTCCGATTTATTTTTAATATCAATTAATTGTAGAACTTAAATTTGAGTTTTCAAATTTTTAATTTTTACTTCATAACTTCCTTAATAATATTTCGGTCAGAAATATTACATATTCCGAAAACCTACTACGGAGTGGTACAGTAACAGAGTCAATAATACTGCAACTAATGACTCACTAAACTTTACCCGAGTTCCCCTTGTATTCCCATCTATGTACATATCATCACCAATAGACTATATATACATGTATATATATATATATATATATATATATATATATATATATATATATATATATATATACATATATATATATATATATATATATATATATATAGCTATGTAGAGTAAAATATGCAGACGAAATCCGGTCTGCCTAATTTTTGCATGCCAGTCACAACTAGTTATCTTGCGATTTAATTGTTAACACCTCTCCTTGTTCAACCGATTTAGGTTGTCTTTTGTCTATAAAATGATGGGATTGAAAACATTGTTGTTAAGGGCATTTCCGCCCCAATAATTTTGAGACATGTATATTCGATCGATATATAGTTTCATCATTGTGCGGTCTTTTTTCAATCCCGAAATTTGTACTCAATTTCGATGTATACACCAGATTTCTCGATGTGTTAATGACATTTGGTCAGTTATCTCCTTTTTTGCTGCATCCCATACATAAAAAATGCAAAACCAGAAAAGTTGATTTTTTCAAGAACGCTGTAGATGTTTCATAATTTTGAGACATGTATATTCTGTCGATATATAGTTTCATCATTGTACGGTCGAAACATCCACAGCGGTCTTGAAAAAATCAAATTTTCTGGTTTTGCATTTTTTATGTATAGGATGCAGTAAAAAGGGAGATAACTGGCCAATTGTCATTAAAACATCGGGAAATCTGGTGCATACATCGAAATTGAGTACAAATTTCGGGATTGAAAAAAGACCACACAATGATGAAACTATATATCGATTTCGGAATAACTTTATAACGTGGTGTTGGTTCTTCTCCAACACATCCCAGCTTCCAAATAATATTTCACCAAATATTATACTAAGCAATCCGCTAATACTAGCGCTGGATGCCAAGTAACATGAGTTCATAAAGACCCAGGTGTAGCCATCATAGATCGATCTACAATGTACTCCAGTGGTTTTGTCGTTCCCATGTTGGACACATCCTGACAATCTTCTTGTCATATAAACTAATATAATGCATTTTACAATTGACTATAGTGATCATCACGTTATGATCGCTCAAGAGAGAGAGACACTGGCATATTTGTTGGCACAACCATGGGTAAGTAATGTTATAATTATGGGGTATTGTGCAGCATTGTGAATAATTATACATGAAGTGCAAGTGTGAAATAATACCTTTTAATAATACAGCAATAGAAATACACGATGTTGTCAATAGGTTGGTTTGGATTCAAGTGATGGGTTTCCGTCAGCCTGGTCATATCGCGAGCTTCCGGCTATCTTCGGCTATCTTCGGGCATCCTCGGTGGCTTCCGGATTTCCCCGTATCTTCGCTCCAATGTCGCTATATTGGAGCCATTTGCCGAGACGTATCTATTTGGTACCGATCTTACTCTACCAGGCCTAACTATTAAAACCCATAAATACAACACTCTTCCCCATTTTAATAAAAAGAACGACCAAACTACTCTAAATTTCAGGGAAGGTGGATATACCCACACCTCTTGGCCCAAAATGAGGCAGCATAGTTCTCAGAGACATGGTTATAACACCTCTCTGAGACCTCTCAATGAACACCGCTCTGATGGGTTCCAAAAACCCATGTTACGAACCCACGAGCCAAAACAGGGTTACTTGCTTGTGTTAAACCCTTAACAACTTCCAGCTACATGAATTTTGAACTACAGAATTTTGAACTTTGATCGTAGAATCAGGTAATTTTATTACCATCAGCTGATAGTAATAAGAGGTATGAGTAATTGTCACGAGATATTTTGAATCTGGCATAGTTTTCGTGTGCTGAGATTTCTCTCATGTGGGTGTGTTTTGCGTCAAAAAGACAGCAGTCCTCTTCATCGGGAAATTGTCAAATCAACTAATGGCTCTGTATGAGATAAGCTCTAACGTATGTCATTTGACTTATTTCTTGCTAAGTTTAATTTGATATATTGCCCCGATCCGAATCACATATGCAATTGAAGCGCATCATATTCAGACTGCAGCTGCAGTCTAACCATCTTCAATATTTATGCGATTATTCAAACATTATCGTAGACCATTATTGAGAGTTAGCAACCGCTCATAAACTTCCCCTTGGGTCGGCCCCATCTCTGAGCTGGTCTGTTATGCTTGCGATGTTTTGATATTTTGCTTTATTTTAGAGTTATTGTTCTTGTTAAATGTTACTGTAAACGATTCTTGAGTTCTCACAATTGGATGATGATAATACGATTTGAAACCATTTTGTGAGTGGAAATCATGGAATGTGTTTCAAATATATATACATTCCCAAACAATGTATTGTTACCAGAAAGTGGGAATACAACAACTTGTGGATTGGCGGGTGCCTACATATGCCACTAAAAAGAGGGTGCAGACTTTACAACATAAACAACCCCCTACTCTCGTATCTAATCGGGACCAATGGGTGATAGTGTTAGTTGGCCCTATACTGCTGGGTGATAATGTTATCTTCAGCAACGAGTGCCGACTCCCGTGCACTTATGATACACATACAAATGAAGGCAATGTTAGTGGTGATTTGGAAGAAACACAGAAATTAGTTAATCCCTATTTAATTTCTACCGAACGCCAATCCACTAGACACGACACAAGAAAGGTAAATAGAAACATAAGATATAAAAAGAAACTCCTTGGTAATATTCGAGCCTTAGTCCGTAATCGTTTTCATTATGGTCATGTGATTAAACGCTCTTTATTGCCTATTCAGCAGAACAGAATGGAGGTTAGGATAAGGCATACTGTTGTAACTATTTAAATTAGGCACTCTCGGATTAACAGCAAGTTCAGATGTTCCTTATGGTTTATCTCAATTTTGTAAACATTACTTTCTGTTGCTATATATTTCTGTTCTGGCAATATATGCAACTCTCTGCAATGCAGATGTGCCTTTAACAATAGCATGAGTATTCTCTTCTGGACAGCAGGTCAGAAGAGACAAGATGCTTGTGAGCTTGAGTGATCATTTCAGTATCAATCCTACATTTGATGGAAGCCTACATTTCAGGAAGGCTCGTCACTATACTTAGATGCAGATTGGGAACGAGAGCAGCAGCTCTGTCCCGTTTGTCTTGTGTTACACGCCCCTGTTCTGTGTTACGACTGATTTTTATTGTAACTAGGACTTTTGTTAACACATTGAAATAGTTACTTGGCGCCCATTCTGCTGAATGGGTGCAATGTTTGAGGTTAGATGCGACCCTGTGCTGGAAAACGCATAATCGCTGGTGGTCCTATATATATATACAGTCAGACATTATATGACTCCATTTCCCCTTTTTCCTTTATACGCAAGGCATCACGTGAAAACAGCAGATGTCACCAAAACAATGCAGCCATTATATATATATATATGGAATATAATTACCGAAAAATAATTAAGTAATTATTATCCACCATGGTCAAGGAAAAATTATACAATGAGGGATGCGAGACATACAAATACGTCAATATTATATTATTTTGAGTTTATCTACATGTGTGCCCAAAAACCAGCTGGCTTTGGTGAATGAAAATTTGTATAAAAAAAACAGGCCACATATCTATTACACTTTTCAATCACTCCATTTACCCAGTTAAAAATAGAAAAAAGCATTTTCCTATGAGATCACAACTTAATTATTGTCGCGATGGTACACGAGGTCCGTGCATTACATGGAGAGTGTTAGTGCAAGAAGCTTTTTGCTTTCTTTCGCCATAACAGTGTGAAAATCCATAATGACGAAAATGGTGTGATTACAGCCCTGGCTACTAGGTCATTACTAGTGCAACATTTCAATGATTTGTGCAAGAAACAACGAGGACCATTCATTTTGGTTGACTTTTTGCAAATTTGTTTTTCCTTAGTTTGTTCGACTGTGGTTTCCGTATTTGAACATATTGAAAATATAGAGTTAGTGCGCCTTGTTTCTTTCTTGATTGCGCAAGGCCCTACTCTGATAACATGTGTTTCTGGCATGTCAGTACTGGACAAACTATTATCACTCTGGTGCGATTCGACAAATTTTGCCGTTTCGGATGATTTGGTATTATTTGTAACGTCACACTGTGGTTGCATTTCGAGCGACTGCACATGTGTGTCCCACGATTGTGGTATAGAAATGATCGTTTTGGATTTTAAACAGAACACGTTACTTGTTTTCAATGAAATTTGCGACAGAGAGCGGAGACACTGATCAGAAATCCCACTTAAATTTGATGTATTTGATTGCGATTTCAGCAGAAATCGTTCGTTAGATTCTTCGTTATTTAGTGTGTTCGATTGCGATTCCCGCCGTAGAAATCGTTCATGAGATTCATCTTTGGATTTTGGATTTGATAGCGATTTCAGCAGAATTCGTTCATTAAGTTCATCATTACTTCTCCCGTTGTTCCATTGAGGAAATGATATGGATTTATCTACAACATGTATATCTCTGGTTCGCGGCGGACTGTCGTTTTCCGATTCAAAATAATCACACGATAAATCTATCACATCTTGGTTCGTAATATTGGCATCGCCAAAAGTTACGTTTCGGTTAAATTGGTGGAATCGAACATGTTCTATAGCAGCAGCCATAGACTCTGTTGGGGTAGACACTTCTCGAAACTTTAGTTCTTCGACTTGCGGCCGATCATTATCACCGAACCTATTCCCCATTTCAATAAGGATTTCCTTGAACGTCATATGCGAACTATTTTCTTCGAGCGACTTGTGATAATCGAGGGCGGAACCCTCCAGACCAGATGACAGTGTAGCTTTACATTCGGCTTTATTCCAACGTTGAAATTCAGCAAATGAACGGAATTCGAAGTCAAACGGCTGCCCAGTTACTTTACCGCCCTTTGATAATGGTATTTGTGGCGTTATTGAGTTTACTCCATTTATAGATACATCTCGAAAATAATTTTGTCTGGGTCCCGTGTCAGCAGACGCAGGCATATTTTGGGCTGGTTTTGCATTTACCTTCTCGCGCCCGGATGTTACTGAAATTCCACTGATTGTTGGTTCCCGTAATGAGTTTTGGTCAGACCGACGTTGAAACGTTATGTCAACATCACCCCTTTCTGGCGATGTGGTTAGATTTTTCGTTGTAACAGTTTGGTAACCACCATAAACTTGTCCGTCAGTTCCGCTAATTGTTATTGGAACATTTTGCATAGGTGGGTTAGTTGGAATTCCGCCAGATGGATATTGTTGCATTGGAACATTCTGAGTAGTAACTAAACTCAGATTGTTGGCCTGGACCATGATCGGAGGGTTATTTGGTACCTGTATCCGAAGTACTGAAGGATTGATTGTTGTCCCCACAGGGAAACTTTGCCCATTCCCCATTGACTGCATCCCGGAAACTGTCTGGGCAGAAGGGATGGCTCCGGCAATCATGTTTGTCGCTACAGACATCATTGCCTGATTTAAATAGCACCCAGGCGGGATTTGAACTGCCATAGCTTGATTATACCCTGGTTGTGGAGGCATATTCACTGCAGGGTTAAATTGCAGTGCCAACGCTTGGTGTATTTCTCCGGATTGGTTTACCACCGGTTTGCTAACGGGTGGGACCGACACTGGTGACACGGACATTGTAGAAACCTCATTCTGAGGTACATGTTGGGGCACAGAACCCGACACAGAATTCCCCAGCCAAACTTGATTCGCCCCTGCATTGCTTTGCATTGCCCCAAGTGGACCCGATAATGGCCCTGAAGTCGTGCACACATTTGGGGTAGGCATACTCCGAATGTTTGTACCCCATGGCGTTTTATTTGGAACATAGCCATGTGGTAGTGGCACTGTGTGCATGGGCCAAGATGTCGGCTGTACTGCCGGTGTCTGTACAGGAAGAGATATTTGTTTGAATGTACGATCTCCAAAGGGAGCATAATTTGTAGTAGCTCCTTTATACCGAGTCCCATTCAACTGAATGGGGGCAGTATCCAACTTGGAAATCGGACACGTCCCTGTACTGGAACATGTGTAATGAGACGTTGGTACTTGCATACCTTTCCAACCCAGTACGTCGCCCCTATTGGGATACGGTTTCCACCTGTTTGAAACTGGTTTCGCTCTCCTAGTGGACCCTGGATTGGTTTTGGTTACCTTATCAACATTGTGAATTCCATCAACTTGCTTTGGTCTAACGACCTCGTGACTTCCCACTGGTTGTGGACTCACTTGATTTGTGACCACCGGAGCGCCATAATTAAGGAAAGGCGAACCAAACATTTGCATGTTATGTGGATTGAATACCGGCGGATTCCAATATGGCGGCGGTACATCTGGGAGACACCAAAATTGTGGCACGCACGGTTGCACGTCTCTGGGTTGATAAGAGATATATGAACCATTTGTTGTCGGATCTGGTGTCAAATTTGTGTCCGATTGTGGAATTGTTACAGTCGACTCTGGAATTGTGGACATCAGCAGATTTCCCATCCCATTTCCCGATAAGTAACTGGACATATTTTGCACATTGGTAACTTGGGCCCCTGAATCAGAAATGGTACCATCAACATTAGTTGGGTACAATGGTTGTTGGTATGTCATGTTTTGATTCGTTCCAACTGTCATTTGTTCTGTATTCGGGGTTTGGACATTGCTAGCCTGCCAAGCGTTAATTTCAGTTGACAATACGTCCGGCGCGTTGAAACTGTTATGTGATGCCCCACCACCGTTGCTCACTTGCGAATATATTTTTTCGCAATGGTTAGTATCACTCCCGATAACCATTGAGTGCATGAACGTTTGATTTGATGGGTAATCATACATTAATCCGATTGAGATGTTTGACCCCGTGTGACTAGAAGCTCCATGAGCAAATCCGGACATTGAATCATCCTGTTGGCTAATCAGCGGATTAGCGACAGAGTGTACCCACGGAGTGTGCGCTTGAGCGAACAATGGCTCAACTCGCTGGCTGTTTATCGGATTATACGCCGCTTTCACATCTGCACTGATGTTTTGAATCATCATGCAAATGACCTACTTCCCGTTTCAACAAAATAACGATTGGCCGTTTTAGCAGATACGAATAGTTCCGAAAATTCCAGCAAGAATTTTCATGAGATCGCAACGTTGTTATAGCGACGTCCCCTCGTTGGACTGTTTCGGGAAATTATTCGTTATCTTCCAAAAAACAATTCGCGCAAATAAAAACTCCCAAAATTTGCTAATGTCGGAACTCCTCGATAAAAGATGTTATACAAGGTGTAAATGCACGAATATTGAGCAAATGGTGATATACTATCCGAAATATGCCTATATAAACGCTATTGGTAGCCTTTATAGACAAATTCACCTACATTTATAAAACCATTTGAAAAATTGGAAAATAATCCTACGAAAATTGGCAAAAATAATACTCTGAGACAAAAATAATTCAATTGCATAAAATTAAAAAATTGAAAAGAAATTTCCGTGAAAATGGGCAAAAACCAAAAAATAAGTGCCAATTAATTGAAAAATACGGCGAACTTGATTGAAATGTCCGCGCAGCAGAATGAAAACAAAACAGCCTTCATTCCCTACTAAAAAAATAAATACTCCAATAGCAACTGGTTTGAGAAAAAATAAATATTCAACAAAGTGGCAAACACTTGTGTGAAAAAAAAAAATGCAAGCCAAAAAACAATCAGAAAAATGGCAAAAAAGTATGACAAAAAGCTAAATTATCTTATAAATAAATAAATAGGAAAAATAGTATGCAGTGCAAAGTGCGAAGAGCAAAAATTACGGTGCGGATTGCAGAAATTACCAAAGATGATAAACGGATTGAAAAAAACATGTGAAAAATTATTTTGCCAGTGTGAGAAAACAGTGTATTTTACCGGCGAGAAAAATATCAAGAAACAGTGCACAAAAAACGCCGCAAAGATTCGAGTAAGATCGACGACGCCATTTGTTATAATTATGGGGTATTGTGCAGCATTGTGAATAATTATACATGAAGTGCAAGTGTGAAATAATACCTTTTAATAATACAGCAATAGAAATACACGATGTTGTCAATAGGTTGGTTTGGATTCAAGTGATGGGTTTCCGTCAGCCTGGTCATATCGCGAGCTTCCGGCTATCTTCGGCTATCTTCGGGCATCCTCGGTGGCTTCCGGATTTCCCCGTATCTTCGCTCCAATGTCGCTATATTGGAGCCATTTGCCGAGACGTATCTATTTGGTACCGATCTTACTCTACCAGGCCTAACTATTAAAACCCATAAATACAACAGTAATAGCATATTGGTGACTCGATATGCAAATTCCGATGAGCGCGATAATCGAGTCCTCTCTAATGTAATGCATGTCTGCTCTCTATTGGTCAAGATGTTCACACACACAATCGTTTGTACCCACATTTGTGCCTTCAAACCAGTGCACATCTACTGGAAATTTAAATCAATTGATATTATATATACTGTCGTATTGATAAGCTGCCAAGTGTTTGTGCATTCCAACTGACACGAGTAAACCTCACCATCGAAAGCTGGTTGATAATGAACCCATCTGGATTGCGAATCAACCACTTGTATTCGAATGTTAAAACCTATGCTGACAGCATAAGGATTTATAAACAGAACTAGAGTATAACGCTAAAAATAAACAAATATGTACGGTACCCTGTCTGAAGTAATGTACATGTAAGTACAATCTGCCCTAAGTTATGATAACAAATCAACCGGTTATCCATAGTGGCCGCAACTAATATAGCAAAGGGTTACATACACACACATACGGTATTATATTCTTTAACCTGTATGCATTGTAACTTTTGTATCAGTATTGACGTTTTGGTTAAAATATTTAATTGATTTTATCTTGTATTTTGAAACCAGGCATGTCCCAAAAACTTTATGACTCTGGATAGCAGTATATACAAGAAAACCATAGTCAGAAATGGTAACGCCACCAAGATCATATTATTAGCCATAAATAGAAATTATAATAATATGATATAAACTAGCTTTCAAATCCCATGTGGGAAATTTGGATACTTCCATATATCAAGTTTTCCCAGTTTCTCGTGTTATACATTACATTCTTCAAGCTGTCTTTTTTATCACACTAGCTGGTGGGTCCGACTTCGTCCCGGCTGTTTCCCATCTGATTTCCGGCGAAAGGCGCGATTTGACCTTGAATTTACTATTTTGAAAGTCAAGGTCAGGTCGGGGTCATGATTTGACCCGTCCAAAACACTCCCCGGAGAAAAGTACCCCTAGGTATAAAATTTCGTCGAAATCAGTCCGTTTTACCCGATTTGACCTTGAATTGACCATTTCGAAGGTCAAGGTCAGGTCGGGGTCACGATTTGACCCGTCCAAAACACCCCCTGACAAAAGTTCCCCTAGGTATCAAATTTCGTCGAAATCAATCCGTCTTACCTGATTTGACCTTTGATTGGCCATATTGAAGAACACTCCCCGGATAAAAGTAGCCATATGTATCAAATTTTGTCGAAATCCGTCCGTTTTACCCAATTTGACCTTGTCAATTGTCAAGGTGAGGTCGGGGTCACGATTTGACCCGTCCAAAACACTCCCCGGACACTATTTTTTCAAAATATCAAATTTGTTGACAGGACTGCCCCTTCCTATTATAATAGTCTTCAAAATTAACATCCATAAAATAAAATAAAGCAAAACAAGTTTTAAAAATCTATTCCCAAATTTAAAAAAAAATGATAAATTAAAAAACAAATCTACCGATCTGCATGCCTGTCCGTTTGATCGCCTATATAATTTATAGCAAAAGTTATAAACATTATTAGCGCCCTTAATGCCCGGGTTACGTGCATGCTATGACCCCATGTACACATTTTCAGAGGGGTTCAGTCGTTTTGTCGCCTTTTGCCTTACAGACACACGAACTCAATTTATTTTTATAATAGTAAAAGTTAATGCTATATGTCACTCATCGTTTCGGAGCGATAGTGTAGAGGGCGCTTAATGGAGTTTGGCAGTTAACGCATTCTGTGATAAACACAACGGCACTCTGAACCAACGGAGCATATCGGTACGATTGAGCCAGCGTCACGTAGAGGAACTGTAGCTCTCTTATCGAACTATTTGGGTAAATATTCGAGAACACGTTTTTAGTACGAACATTTAGAACGAAGAATATGTAATACCGCACCAATACCACCGTTGCGGACCGCGCCATCGGTGGTGATGACCAGTTGATCAGATGGCCTCGGAATAACGATAGATTTGGGGGATTGCAAGGCCTGTTGAGCTTTGTGAAAAGCTGCAGTGGCGTCCAATGACCAAGAAATCTTCTCAGAGGAAGATTTTCCAGCAGTCATAAGGTCGAAAGTGGACAGTAAAGCAGAGCACTGAGGGATGCATGCATTCAAATGTTTATAAGCGCCACACCATGAGCGCAGATACTTCACAGTTTGAGGCAGATTGCAAGTAGAGAGTGGGTTGATTTTGTGAGGAGAGACTGCAATTTTCCCTGCTGACCAATCCCAACCAAGTACGGTGGTATTTACCGGACAAATAGAAGTTTTGGCAGCTGATAACCGAAGATTATTCTGTCGAAATTTCTGAAGAACCTTCTCCCAGATGTTCAAAAGAGATAGAACATCAGGTGCGCCGATGTACAAATCATCAGCGAGCTTTATGACCTCTCCAGAATGGATAACATCTCCAAGAACTCTGAACATCAGCTCACCCAATTGCTCTGTTGAGCCAGGCATTCCCATAGCGCCACGGGTGTAGACTCGTATACCTTTGGAGGGGGAAACAATGCCAAGGTATTTCATAGACGAATGCTCCCTTGCTAACTGAAAAAATTGTTTCGTCATATCAGTTTTTATTATGTATTTGCTTTTGGCGAGGAAGCGCATGACATCATCGGTGCGAGTGACACGACTTGGTGTGGGTCTTGTGTAACTACCAATGGTATTGAATGCTGTCACTAGCCGATGACCCCCGCCTTGCTTTTTTACTAAGAAGCTGGGGGACACATATTCAACTTTGACATCGACTTGTTCTGGTTTAGCTAACACGCCAAGGGATTCAAGTTCATCAATCTTGTCCTGTAGGAGCTGAAGGTCACTGGTTTTGTATAGGGGTAATCGGCCATTCGGTGGGGGTGGCTCAACAGGACCCATATTTATGGATGCTCGAATTTTGCCAGATGCGTCATTATATTTGCCAATGACTGGGTTGAACACATCTGAGTATGACTGATGTGAAAGGTTGTGAAAAGTTTATGCTCGTTTGGAGTTAATTGGTTGTCTGGATCAAGTAATATTTTGGAAAAATCAGGGCTAGTGTTTAATAGAAATGTCAGCCTCTGATGGTGTAAATGTGGAGTGTTTTGAATGAGACTGAATGGATGTGGTGGTAGATGAAGTGCAAGTGAACCTAACTTGAGCGACATGCTGGTTTCTGTGAATTTCTATAGGTCCAGGTGAGTTGTTGGGTATGCGAATCGTGCCAGCAATGGGTTTGGTTGTGATAGGTAGAGGCCAGGTATGAGAGGATTGTGTTGAATCGTAGCGTGGTTCGATTGCAATTTCCTCATCATCGGGCAGACCCAGAGGGCAACTTATTTCCAAGTAATCACCAGGTAGGATAATATTTTTCTCAAGTGTTCTAAGTAGGTACGTGGAACACCGTCGGATGTTGGAGAGTGTAGTACCAGGAGGTTTGTGTAAATATGTCACGGAATGTTTGTTATCGATGATTATTTTATCATTGGGGATGTCTAAGACAATCTTATTGTCTTTCAAGAAAGGCATGCCAGCAAGAACATCACAGTCTAGGTCTTTGACGACGACTGCCTCCAAATTAAATTGTAAGGATCCACGAAAGAGAGTTATATGAACTTCACCACAGGCTTTTAGGGAGGTTTTTCCATCAGCCTGGTTTGCGGAATGCTTAGTGTTTGTAATGGGTGCCTGAATTTTAATGGCAACGTCGTGTCTGAAAAGAGATGAAGTTGCACCGGAATCACATGTGATGGTAATCGGGTGATGATTATAGAAAACGTTGAAGGATGGAGAGTTAACAGTTTTTACTCGTTTGACAACTGGTTGAACCGGACTCTCCTCAGAATCGTCCACAAAATTATCCTGTGAATAACCAGTGGAAGTGCTTTCCGCAGTATCAGAGGATTCCAGGAGATCGAAAACAGGATCTTCATCTATGTCCACACGATAGGCATTAACGAACCCGCGCTTCTCTACTCGAGATAAGAAATCACATTCGTGAATAGTATGACCGAGGTATTGGCGGCCTTCAGCACGACATATGCGGCATTGTTTACTGGAATTCCGATAAGTCTTTTGAGAAGCTGGTGCGTTATTGTGGAATTTGTCACTGTTCCTGGAACGTTCACCACGAAATTGTATTCGAGAAGCCTTCACACCATCAGAACGGAGTTCTTCCAAAAAACCATCAAGAGCGTCAACTATTTGCGGTTGCAAATCTTTCAGTGACATCCTCTGTAGATCGTACGTAAATGTGCGTTGCACGAGTGAGGTGAGGTTTGGGTGGATCAATTCCATCCATTTTAACACGCCCAAACGCTCTACGGTAGGGGATATCTGTTCATCTTTCTGAATAGGTTGACCATCATAAAGTAATTTACAATCATTCCGGGGCAAATTGTCCTGTAGGTGCGCGATAAGTCTCTGATAGAGCCGTTCAGGTCTCTCATTTTCTTCCCATTTGATGGATGCAAATTTCAAAAACTGAGTTTCTGACTGCGAAAAACCATAATACTCTCACAATATGCCAGATGGAAGCTAAACTTGTAGAGTTTTGAACAATATCCGCCGAAAGGAAGTGTGGAACATACTGCGAGACCAAGCCTAACATGTGAGTCAAGTGAGTGTTAGTGGCTGCATTAGCTAGCGAGTCCTCTGTGTTGCACAGAATTAGATGTTTTTTGCCATGAAGCATCATCACGCAAGAACTGTCCAAAGTTGTCGTCTTGTGAGAGAGTGTAAACAAGATTATTCTTCCAAGCAGAATATGACGAAAATGACTCGTCTTCCGTCAGCTTCCATTGCTTGGGCGCCGACATAATTTAGAACGAAATTAGGTGACAAGTCACGAGGAAATTGTGACCTGTAAACAAGCGTTTTCTTGCAAAAATTCGAATAATTACAACATGTAGTCGAATCCCGTGGGTTCTTGAGTAGAACAGCCGCTGCCACCACGTCACGTGGAGGAACTGTAGCTCTCTTATCGAACTATTTTGGTAAATATTCGAGAACACGTTTTTAGTACGAACATTTAATGCAAAAAGACAGACGCATGGAACAGGCGAGATAACTCTAGAAGTACATGATAATTAACGAACTCAAGAGAGTGGCGCAGGGTACAAAACATAATTTCCCCACAGTGATACAGTGATACAGGCGATATGAAAATCTGTAAAACAACTTACACCACCTTGTGGCGTAATGATCTAATACTTTCTGTGTGTCTAATTGGCAAACTATAACTAGTGTCAAAGAGATAGAGCCACAAATATTTAAAGACAAAAGCCATAATATCCATTGTGTTGGTTGATCAAGGGCAGCGCCAATAACACAATCCAATCAGAGCGCCCCCTTTCTGTGTTACCACCAAAATAATATCTGGAAAAGTATTGTCATACCATTGCCGCCTTACATATCCCTGGAGTAATTGCTTTAAATTTTAAACCCAGGATGTGCTATTTCTTGTGTCAGAATGATTATGATTCTGATGTACCTGTAGTTATGAAATGACGACTGAATAAGCACTTCGCATAGTTTAACACTTTGATTTTTGGAAGTATTGATGTCACAAATCTTGAGTGATAGACCTACATGTATTTTACCCGAATATAAAATCATGGTATATACAGGTATGCGATGGACTATGGTTATTCCTGTCTGACATATTTGAAAATTAATGTCTCCATGTCCCCAAAATAATATGTTACTGAGAAATCGTTCAACTCCCATGTTCTACGTGTTGTTGATCTCATATGATCGCCAGGCTTCAACTTCTGGCGAATCAGAATCACCAATCTTAGCGTGATTCGAATAAATTAAGCTGATTCGCTGTATAGAAAAGTTATAATTTGATTCTCATCCCAGTTTTATGTATTGTTATATTTCAGTCCTGCCTTTGGCATTATAGTGACTAGGTGCTTGATCGTGAAATAAGAAGTTGATTCCCTCTGCAATATTGTGTGAATGCAGTTTTGGATCCACGCCCTTAATATACATGTGACCCTATCCTGTCCCAAATATGCAATTGCAATTGGATACGACAACATTCCATATTGAGATAATTCATTTAAGCATTTTGTTGTATGATTCTCAGTCATGGACCGATAGACAATTTTATTCACATCTTGGCTTTACAGTATAGGAGAGTGCAAAACATTGCAGCCAAGTACCGGTACCTGTATATATACCTCACCCTGCACTATATTCAGTTACATGTTGGTTTTTATGTATAATACATGCTGTCTTAAGGAATAAATCACTTAGGTATACGATTTGACCACAATTAATGAAAGTTCGTATTCCAAAAACGAAACCTTGAGTGATATGAACGAATTCATTCAAAAAGAATGCTTCTGTCAACAAGATTCTCCATGTGTGAAGAAGAGAAATATGATTTACTGGTCTCGATTTCCTTCCCACTAACAAAGTCTTAATATTCTTTCATAACGAAAATGTCCCGATCGCATCCCATTTTTAGACCAGGCCTAACTCTGCTGTAAAAACAAAAATTCCAACTATTTTCTGGAATCAGTTTGTGCAAAATATTTCAGATTTCGAAAAGAATTGTTAAGACAAAATTGCCTTTATATTTAATAAATGAATGTAATTAAAATGAAGTAACCCCCTATCACATATATAATAAGTTATATCTAATTTGTCGGCTTTGCATGCTGCTATGGTTATATCTCCCTCGGCATAATAATTATTATTCAATGTCCGAAATGGAGTATGTGACCCGTTAACAGCCTAACATATTAAGGTCGTTCCACACCGGGCGCGAGCGAGCGATTATAACGGCTGTTTTCTAACGTCCGTAGCAGTTCAAAGCGCGCGATTTTTATGTTCACACCGCAGGCGACTGAAACGCTTCGTCGCGCGCGATAGTCAGGTTATTATTCTGTGTGTACGCTAAATTCAGAGGAGTCAGCTGGCTGCATGGGGGATACCCCCACCCCACACTCTTGTGACTAATGTGTAGGGTTTCTACACACAACGTGTAGCCCTGCTACACAACCATTATTCATTTTTTATCTTAAACATATTTTACACAATAAATGGGTCAATTTATACACATTTATACACACTGGTGTGCATAAAATCAACACCTATGCCTTAGACATTTTGTGTAAATTCTTACACATATATATCGTAGACAAGAATGTAAGTTCTTATGGGTATATCGGTAGACAAGAATGGAGATTTATATGTTAAAACTTTCATGGCGAACAATGGTACGTAATATTTTGCTCTGTCATGTGTGAGTTTTCGTTTTAAATGAACAAACCATGGTCGTGGCGTGGTTGCACGTGATTAGTATTAACATATTACAACAACCATATAAACAAGAGTAAGAGCAGTAATCTTCATGAAAGTTTTAACAAATAAATCCTCATATATCATTAATACAATACTCACAAGTCGGAATTCTGAACTTACATTCCTTGTCTACAATTTGTTTATTCTCGTCACTCAAAATTACATGGGTATTCAGACAGTAGCAGATTTTATTCCAAAAAATATACTCAAACAATATCGCGTCATGTAGCAGACTATGAAACTGAAGGCACGCAATGCGCACGCTCTACGTTCTTACACAATTGTGTGTAATAAGATGTACACATTATGTGTAGAACGGCATTGTATTTGTATGTAAAACTACACATTCCTATGTGTATTAACCGGGTTTACACATTTGCTGTGTAATCGTTTCTACACATTAGTTATAATAGTGCTCCCATCCGGTAATACGCGGTTATTATTAGTTGATGAATGCATTGTCTCATGTTTACCACAACGTTTTTTGGAATGAACTAGCCTCGTTATATTCTTTATCATTTCCCCTGATTATACCAAAATATAATTCACCAGCCAATGGAGCAGATTATACGGTCCATGATTTTACTTCTTTACAAGGAATAAACTGAGTATAGTAATCTAAGGTGGAATTTCAGTCACGAAAAGTCACAAAAATAAATGGTTTAATTATTTGGTCATAGAGACACACAGTCATACAGACACACGTGGCATACATACATACATACATACAGTCATACAGACACACACAGTCATACAGACACACGCGTGTCATACAGACACACATGGCGTTGTACTTCGATTATTAGCCTCTCGCTAAAGTCCTCCATTATCGCGGCGACAAATCAGTGTGCCGTCATCAAATAGAAAAATAACGGTCGTATAAACACCTATTTGAGAGCCGTCCAATTATCTCGCTGGTTTGCAACAAAGCGACAATTCGACGAAGCATAAAATCACTGCTATAATCGCCTCGTGGTCAGCGAGTCGGTCGCTTGCGGTGTGAACATAAAAATCGCTTTGAACTGCTACGGACGTTAGAAAACGGCCGTTATAATCGCTCGCTCGCGCCCGGTGTGGAACGACTTTAAGGACGTCAGAAACGGCCGTAAATATCGCTCGCTCGCGCACGGTGTGGAACGACCCTTAGCTGTATGTCTCATGAGAGGCGATTTTGTTTATACCATCAGATAAATCGTCGGCCTTGCATGCCGCTATATATATGGTGTATCTCTCATTCGGCCATTTTTCAATTTCCGAAGAGGAGAGTTCGACCTTATAACAGCCTAACATTACTGTATGCCTCTATATACTAGGTGTCTATAGACATTCGATATGAATATCGAACATGTTCCATTTGCTTTCACACAAGTCGAAAGCATTGAATGTAAATCATTTCGATGCCATGGCATCGAAAAATCTTCGTAGAAAACAGAACTATTAAATCGGTTACGAACTCAAAAGCCATATACAATCGGCAATAAAAATATTTTAGCCATGTTAAACACACAGCGAAAATAACAGGCGTGCGTTCTAAAAGCGCCAGAATGAGAAAGTGACAAAAGTCACAAGCTGTGGGGCGATTAAATTGCTTTAATCTGATTGGATGGTTTCGCTACGCTTCACCAGAGTCGAGTTTATTATGCTAGAAGGGGATAATTCTGACCGAAATATTATTAAGAATGTTATGAAGTAAAAGTGAAAGGGATAATTTAATATATGTCTATCAGATAGATATGTGCCCATGGAATGGGACAATTTTAATCCCAAATCCACGCAAGTGAAAAGTGGATTACCATCAATCTGGACATAGAATAGAAGAATGATCGAATGAAAAACATCAGAAGACCAGAGAGGAGAGGGTTAATCAGTTTCAATGACATCATATGATGAAACTAAGGAAAGTGATTAATTATTTTCTAAGATAAGACAACAATGTCTGTAAACAGCAATGTCTGTAAAACATCCCTACAAATGAACAATGGTTTATTCCAATTTTTTTTATAGAAAAAGTGTCTTATAGAGTGTATATTAACTAATATTTTATCTCACGTGACTATCTAAGCCTTATCCAGGCTTGTGATTGGTTGATTGACATTCACTATTATCGATAGTGTTGTACGCGAAGCCATAGTGGGCCTCCTAATTTTAGCACATCCACTATCGCTTGGAAAATCCAGAAATCTATTTTTGGCATGCCCACTATTCCGGGGAGGTAATTTGAAAGTCATCTCCACCTCGCTGCAAACGTTCAACGTATTTTTGTCCGAAATGTCTTTGTAATCGACAACTAGAGCATAATAAATGTTATTTGTGTTGTTTTACCCATGTCTGATGTGGCGATTTATCATGTTCCTTTCTCCGCTGATCACAATATCGCTTCGAAATTTTTGTCTATTTCCTTAGTTCGCGCTACTAAATTTCTAAACGAATCTTCAGTTTGTTTTCGGTAAAAAATAGTATTGTTTTGAACTGACGTCATTGTTTAACAACAACAACAACAACGACGTCTGCTTTTCATTGACTTGTCAAAATGGCAACAATAATGCATGAGGAAGAAAACTTAAGATTCGCAACATTAGAAGCCGGTCAATTTATCGAAGAAAATCTGACCAGCAAAAAAACGAAGGACACAACCAAATTTTAAAATCATTCTGCAATGAAAAGGGAATAAATGGAAATTTAGATGAAATTCCGCTGGCCGATGTTGATGGAATGCTAACCGATTTTTTGTGAATGTGAGAAATCAGGACGGAGAGTATTATTCCAAGTCAAGCCTGCTTGTAATTCGGCAGAGAATCAATAGGCAGCTAAAGGAGACGAGGAAAACCGATCTCTTGACAGATGCAATCTTCACTCAAAGTTGTAAGGCATTCAAGGCAATGTTAAAAAAATGTCATTCTGTCGGGAAAGGACAAGTAACTCATAAGGCTCCCATTACATCTGGGGACATTAAAAAGATGTACAACTCTATGCTATTTGACACCAATACACCATTTGGACTTGTGAACAAAACATTCTTCGAGATTGTGTTGTTTTTCTGCCGAAGGGGTCGTGAAAATCACTGTGAACTGAAGCCAACTGATTTTGAAGTTAAATGTGATGATGAGGGTAGAAAGTATCTCATAAAGGTTACATCTGAACAAACAAAAAACTATCAAGGCGATAATGTGATCAGCGGAGAAGGTTCGGGTGCTAGGATGTACGCCACCGGCAAGCCAACGTGTCCCATTGAGTCATTTGAAACATATTTGAGTAAACGGAACAATCACTGTAGTGCGCTGTTCCAACAACCAAGGGATTCCTTTATTGATAGTGATGAGAGCTGGTACAGGAATGAGCCCATGGGACACAACACCCTGGGGAATATGATGTCCAAATTCTCAAAATTGGCATGTTTGTCATAATTGTACACTAACCACTGTATCAGAGCTACAGCAATTACTATACTCAATGATTGTGGCTTTGAAGCAAGACACATTGCATCTGTATCAATGCATATAAATCCACAGCCAATTATGAGTTATTGCACCGACGCTTCTGAAAAACAGAAGCGCAGCATGTCAAATGCTATTGCTGACCATCTATCTGCTGGTTCGAGTTCTGATGTGACACCAGTACCAGTCAACAATGACATGAGTGAAAATAACAATTCTTTGAATCGAGGGGAAATTTTAGGACTGGATGATATTCCTATTGATGACCTTTTAAGTAGCATCCAGCAACCTGTAATACCACCAAAGTCTATGATAACATACAATCCAACAATTTCTATTGGAGGCAGCTGCACAGTGTACATTACCAATGTTATTCATGGTCAAAATAAATCTGAGCAATAAGTGTTGATGTGCCTATCAAAGTGTTATTAATGAATCATTATATTGTTTACCAGTTAATGCTTGACATTATGGGTCCTGGGACAGAATGAAGAACGTTCGATAAAATATAATAAATATTGCACGGCTCGGGGACTATTCCTCCCCTGGGACCACTATTTTGGCATAGTCACCTCCAAGCCGTGCAATATTTATATAATATCATGAACCTGTTTCAACAAAGGGGTTAACTTAATATTGCACAGAAAACAGAACTGGACCAGACAGTCATCAATCACCGTTTGATATATGGTAAACAAGTTCTGCCAGCCACCATTGCTTGTCTAGGGGTTTAATATTCTTTTGTCAGGTGAGATTAGATATATAGGAAACCAAGCTTGATACAAACCATGCACATTTAATAATGCAGAAATGAAAGCAAGAGCATTTATAGCTACATATGATGCAATCTACAAGGAGTGTAAAATGATGAAAAGAAATAATGAGGCAGTTACATACTTTCTTAATATCTTTACTACCATCACCACGAACACCATCACATGCCCCTTGTTGTGGTATACTGAAATTACAGAAAACATGGCCTTTGTCAAGTAGTTAAAATAGTCACATCCGGTAAAACCGCTATAAACAGAAATAATATTATATAATAGACAGATGTTGTTCTTGTAAAATCATAAATAGTGCGTGGATTGCAAAAACGTTACAAAACCATTTGTTTAGAGTTAAACACTCGGAATTACGGATTGTCCAATGAAAATGTTCTGTTGCAATCATCAATCGCATTCAAATCGTGTTCCAAATTTTATTTTAATTGACATATTTTACCCGCTGTCAGTTCAAAATCCAGCTAATCCACATTATTCCATGATTGGGAAATGATCAGACAGAAAAAGTGTACATAATATAATTGTTCTTACAAAGAGATGGATATTTTTCAATCCAGTTAGTATTTTCTCCTAATTTATGGTAATTACGTCACATAGATATATATAGTAATAAAAACCAAATAAGGAATTTACAAATGATACTATTGTGAGTTGTTGTTGTAGACACACCAAATTAGGGGTTTTACAACCAATGTATAATGCATGTGAATCCAAATAAAGACATGACACAATATCGTGACTCTGCTTGCAGCTGCTTATTAACAATTCACTGCGCTTTTTGAGAGAAACTAACAACACTCAACCTGCATTTTCTCCGACACAAGTGTGTTTTGTGAATAATATCGCATTCATATCATCATTATTCTATACTATCAGTATATTCTTGAGGAAATTATCATAAATTGATAACTGTTATTTCTAAATTAGAACCTACAATGAAGGATGCCCGTCCTTTTAATATAGTCTCCAGAGACACGTCTACCAATTTTATTAAGTTGGCATTTAAGAGCATTATTAGAGTATAAACAAGCAACAAATTTGAGAGAAAACAACTACAAATATATCATACTAGAAGGTGACCCGACTTCGTCCGGGCTTTGACCTTGAATTGTCTATTTTGAAGGTCAATGTCAAGTGGGGTCACGATGCCCGGACAAAAGTACCCGACAAACGGGCCCGTCGAAATCCATCCGGTTTTACCCGATTTGACCTTGAATTGATCATTTTGAAGGTCAAGGTCAGGTCGGGGTCACGATTTGACCCGTCCAAAACACTCAGTGGACAAAAGTAACCCTATGTATAAAAGTTCGTCGAAATCCCATCAAAATTGGCGATTTGACCTTGAATTGACCCGATTTCATGGTCAAGGTCATGTCGCACGGGCAAATGAATATGCTTATGAGACTCCCCATATGAAGGTACCCCCACATACCAAGTTTCATCGAAATCCCGTGATATTCGGGCGTTTGACCTTGAAATGACCCGATTTCAAGGTCACGTCGCACGGGCAAATTAATAGGCCTATGTCACTCCCCGGCCGAAGGTACCCCCACGTACCAAGTTTCATCGAAATCCTGTGATATTCGGGCGTTTGACCTTGGAATGAACCGATTTCAAGGTCAAGGTCACGTTGCACGGACAAATTAATAGGCCCATGCCACCCCCCGGCCGAAAATACCCCCACATACCAAGTTTCATCGAAATCGGGTCGGCCGTTTTCGAGTTCATCGCGAACACACACACAGACACATACACACACACACACACACACACAGATCTTCCAAAATATATAATAGATGTAGTAAATAACACTATACTGGTAGACGGTTTTAATATATACAGCACTTACATACCAAAGAGAACCTGGCTTTGTGTGCTCGTGCGTATGTATAGGCATAACAGGCTGATAATATCTATAAATTAATTATATTCCTAATTCAGGAGAAATCCAGAAAAAAAATTGATGAAAAATCAATATTTTATTGTTCAAAAACTTAAATAATTTCAGTTTTCAAAAGTGTAAGAGGGTATGAGTTATGAATCAACATCACCAGAAACTTAACACAGATTGTAATAGTTGCACAAGGCAGATTCCCTCACCCAGCCAAATATTCAGTTTAACATAGCCAACCTGGTACAAATCGCAATCAGGATTTATCAACAGATTTCTCAATGAATGCCATAATTGAATACAACTATACTCAAACCAGCTGTGTGATATCTGGTTGTTTCATTTCAAAATTCAATCTCTCACATCAACAAGAAAGTAACTTTTGAGTCGCTCACCTGACTAAGAAGACAGGAACTCTGAAGACCATAACAACGTGTCACAATCACTAAAAACAAGGACACAGCTGAAGGGGGTGTTACATCTTGATATTTCCATGACAATATGGATGACCCCAACCCCAACCCCAAACCCAACCTGATGACATCCCCGTTGTGAATGTGGTTAAACAGTTTGAAAAGTACCGATAGGAAAATAAATATACATACGACTGTTGGTCTGAAAATAATAATATTACCACTAAATGCTGGTTCGAAATTCAAATTCAGAGAATTTCAACCTCTTTCTGGTGTGAGATTTACAATTAAATGTTAAATATGTCATGTAGGCTTGCCACGATTATTCGATTAATCTTCGACAGGTGTGGTAGTCAACGGTTATTTACTTTCGTCGACTAATCGCCCAAGGGGGTGTGTGTGTATGTATGGTTGTTTATTTAAGCAGTACTATGTGCAAATGCCATGCCTGGAAGTAAAAGTGAACAGTGTATGTAGCACAATTTACCACCCGACAGCCTGTTCTCTCGCCACTTCTGATGCGGGTTCCTTTGATCCTTCGATGTCACAGCCGAAGTTTGGCGACCATCTTCAAAGAGTTCGGAGTGTGACATGTTCTCAGTCAGTGACGGGCCAGTGGTATCCTTTGCTTTTATGCCGTGTCAAGGCCTTGTCAATGTTTATAAATTAACTGTGAAATTAGGTTCCTATGGATTGGTAATTAGCGATCATTATATCCAAAAAAGACCATAATGAACGACGTGCATCGGAATGCATCTATATTTCATTTTTCAAATCTCATACTGTAATACGTTCACCATTATTGACAAAGTCATGGAATGTACAAAGTTACTGGACAGTTATCAGTACCAAGTGTGTGTCGTCACTTATTAGTGCTACATGCATTACATTCTCCAAAGTGGTAACCGCATGCATGCACTTTGAATAACAAAACTAAAAGTGCAGCAGACAATTAAGCCTGATAAATCAAATTAAGTGTTATACATGTATATATGTCAGGTGAAGCAATCGATACACAATGGTATTCTCTTCAAAACTAACTATAGTCCATTTAAAAAAATATGCGAGTCGCGACAGTTCCACACGCTTTCAGTGGCACCGCGATGCGTGTTCACGGGAAACATTGATTGACTGGAGAGATATTAAAAAAAATTCTCGTTTGCGGGAATAGCGGGAGGATGTTTACCTGCCATCATTGTAATTTTGCATTTATCACGTGTTTACCTGGGTGTAATATGGGCCGCATATATGAATGATTAATCGAATAACCGTCGATTATAACGGTTGATTAGTCAATTATGAAAACTCCTAGTCGTGGCAACCCTAGTGTCATGCAGCCACAAAAGTTCCAACTGTTGAAAATGTTGCCCAAAGTTGGGGATTTCAAAACACCAAACTCCCTCTCCCCCATTCCATGTACACACATCATGATGTTGTCAGACAAATATTTATCTCATTTGGTATTCACATTTTCCTTGAATTTGATAGTTTTTTTAACTGAAAATTAAATACAATTAATGTTATTGTTAGAGACAATGCAATTCGGCTGTTGGATGAATGGGTACCTACTCAGCCCAATAACCAGCAGATTCTTGAATTAAACATTGATCTCTTCAAGCCTTATAGTCTGCTCTGATATGCTGTTAATAACTCGTGGCCATATTGGATCCATCAGGCCTGGTTCAGTGGTTTAATGCTAAAGTCAAATTTCTGGAGTAGCATTTCCATATATGGAATCATGAATATTCAAAAACTTCATATATGGAAATGCTACTCTAGAACTTTGACCTGTAGCACTAAAACCACAAAACCGGGGCTGGATGAAACTCTGAAACCAGCTGGATGAATCCAATATGGCCGAGACGTGATCTCGTTTATTGACAGCTTTTGGTTATAAGTTAGTGTAATTGGAGAGAGAAAGGGCTGATTCCATTTACGCTAGAGTGGAATGGGTAATTTACCCTGGGCAATTATAAATGGAATGATTTTGGGTGATCGTAGTAAACTGCAAATAAAAAAAAAATATTGAGGAAATGTGAAAACCCACATTGATATTCACAATGAAACTATTAATAAGAATTTGAGTATTATAGAACAAGCAAATATACCTAATTTGTGAACAACTTTGACACTAAGTATCTAATACTTTAGAAAAATAATTTATATATTATATATTAATCATGACAAATTACACAAAATAAAATTCATTTAATCCATAACATATATATTTTCCATGTGCTTTCTCGGTTGACAACCGATCTTCGCTGGGAAAGTGATATCACATTACAATAAGCCCACAGTTACACCACCTTGGCCGTGTGTGTAGTGGGTGTAGCCCAGCATATTTATGCCTGATCATTCCATTCATTGCCCATTCAAGTTTCATTACCAATTGTAGCCCAGCCTAATGAAAGAAATCATCACCAAGAAATTAGTAGAATGTTGGTAGGGAGAGGGTTAATTACTACAGTACTATCAGATTCGCTGTTGTGGGGTGACAGTGGTCATGTTGTGTGCACTCTTTGTTTAACTCTTTCAGCGCCAGGCTTATTTTGTAGGTTTAGTGCCAGGGAATCTTACGTTTTTCATTGGCATCAAAATTATTACTATGAATACTTGGTGATTGTTTTGAGTTATAACATGCCCCTCAGGAGTTATCCAGTTTGTTTTTAAATTCGCTATAGCATGCTTAAGCATACCCAAAAAAAAATATATAAATTTGTTTTTATTTTATTTTTTATTTTAGGGCCGATTTTATCGGCCCCTGGTACTCTACATACCGTAAATTAGGGCCGATGAGATCGGCCCCTGGCACTGAAAGAGTTAAATCTAATCAATTTACAGAGCGAGTGAGAGACATAAGTTACTTATTCACAAACATAAATTTTAATACAGACAACAGACATGCTAACAGCAAATGTTCAATCTGCCACACTATGACATGGGTGTACATAAATAGAGTATCTCACATGAGTATATATTTTATATGGAATTTATCAACCGAGTTCACTAAATTCAATTTGAGCCGAGGTTTACTGAGGCTCAAATAGAATTTAGTGGACGAGGTTGATAAATTGCGTATAAAATAGAACAAGTGTGAGATACCTTTTATCACATGATCAAATAAACGTGAACAACGCTAAGTATTCATCGAAAACAACAATCATAAACTTCAGCAATCGCAAGTCATTTAAATAAAGGTGTGACATCATCGCATGCCCTAATATGACACGTGTGTCTTACCAATAATTATGAAGCTGGTTTTGTGGGTTAATTATGTGATAAAGATATATGTACACTCACACATGCATGCGCATTGTGGAACATGAATGCAAGACGTTGGTTAGTCAAAATTACACAAAAAGTCACATGATGTCGCACGCCGACCTCAACTTGCATTCATTTTTGTGTATACGCAACTTGCATCAAGTCATGAGAATAACATTGGAAATGTGTGCTTAATGCTCTTTTAATCTGTTAGTTGACTTAGTTGAGTGTAAATATAAGTAATGGATGTTGATTTTGTTGTATTCCATAAAGTATGGATGCATAAAATGTCAGACCAACTTGCATCCATACTCTATCGAACACAAGCAAATCAACATCCATTTCTTGATTAAAACCAGACTAGAATATCATTGCTATTATATGTAATAACATGGGGTTACACAGATAATGCGCAGCCCTGGGAATTAAGGATAATTTGCCTAGGCAATATATTAGCCTAGGTGAAAGAAATCGGCCTAGGTAAAAACAGATTTTACCTAGGCAATTTTGCAACAATATGGCCATCTCAAATCAATATGATTCAATAATAACCTGAAATGCTTAATTATTTTGAGGAACATTATTTTCAGGCCACTACTCATCATATATGTACAATTCCACGAATCATCTCTAAGACAGGTGTCCTTATACCGGGTAGCTAGTTAATGGCTCAGTGCCGTGGAAACATTTGTAGGACAAGATAATGTAAAGAGTGATTTAAGGAAGTCATTTTGGCTAAAGAGGTTCTATTTCTGATAGACACAAATCAATTTTAGTAACCCAATGAACTTGTTTTACATAGGAAATATAATTGCCTAGGCGAACTGATTTTGCCTCTGCTTTTACCTAGACATTGCCTATTGTCTAGGCTAATTCCCAGGGCTGTAATAGTATGTGTGGGTTAATAATTAATACCAAACAACGAACACTTAATAACTTTTCAACACAACAAATTCACTGACCTTAGGTCATTTTTCTGTCGATTTGAGATCCAGTTGAAGAAAGCCTGGCACTAAGGCTGAAGCATGGTGAAGAAGATGACTAGTAAATTTCAATGCATTAAAATTTAAAGTATGTGTATATCTCGAAAATAATCCCACAGTTCAGACTTTTTGAATTATTATAATGCTTACTGTTGAACATCACTCCTCTCTTCTACAATTTGGCTTCTTGTTGTGATATCAGCAGGCTGCAGTTGTTGCTTTTCATTAGGTCCTGAAATAAATTTATTGGCAAATGTTTAATTAGAGTTAAATCCAGGGAACGGGAATGGGGTGCATTGTTAACACTTGGTATAGCATACGTCAGTGAAAACTAAATTTCATTTAATTTGTCCAAAACGGCGCACAGTACAACATATATGTTATATATCTGCAAATGTTACATAAAGCGTGAGTTGAATCGACCACACTATCATCTAAGTGTCATATAAGGACTAAAAGTTCGGTCTCCTTAAAACGTATATTAAATTATAAAACGTGGCAATGTTGCTCAGGCTATTCTTGGTGACAAATGCACGGACTTTGATGCGGTACTCCTATGCAGTTGTTTGAATATGCGCTGTATGCTGTGAATAGTCTGTGATGCACTTGCAGTTTCTGCTGATATCACATTCTAATTTAAGCAAGTGCAAATCGTTTCGTGCAAAATGTGAGTCTTGTGAATGTCATTTGAGTCCAGTTTGAGTATTATACATGTACAGTTCGAGCTTCCGATATAACGCAAGTTACCTAACATAGACCTAATGTATAGCACAATGGCTTTAATTCACTGAGTGACTTGGTGTTGCTCCAGATGTACTTTTCAAGACTACATCATATGTAATCTCTTAAGTTAACATACAAAGTTAAGAGATGCCACAAGAAGTTCACCACGTCGGCAACATTTTGAAATTTCTTTTGAAGTTGAGGAAGTCGGAATGATCGTTTTATGTTTTCCAACTTGTGTTGTGTTATATTGTATACCATAACGTGGTCCAAGGAGGTCAAATGTAACAATATGGAATATCCATTAGTTAATCTAAATTCTCATTATTATAATCTCTGTCACCCAAACTAGTCAAATTGCGCATAACCTGCATTGTACAACTTGTGCATACATTTCCCGGGAACGTTCCAGGTTCCCAATTCTGAAGGGGTGTCATTCCCGGTTCCTGTATTTTATATTCTCGGGCATATATTAAAATCTATGTTTAACCCATACCTTGGCGATAATGATTAGCTATTTTCAGCTTGTATGCTAAAATCAATAACATTCAATGTTAATCCTCAAAGCACTCTGTGGCCCCTAAAATTTAATCAACCATGACAGTAAGAATAAATTGGAAAATAGGGTCCTGGCAATACTCCACACCAAGTATTAACAACATCTGCCATCTTGGACTGGAGAAAGAGATTTTTGACGAACTTATTTTATTTAGTGTTATCTGATCCTTTTGTTGAGCCCCTCTTATTATAACTAAATATTATAGCAAAGCATAATAGCAAGTATAGTACATGGTATATAGCAATATAATACACGATAGCTAACTAGAAATTTCATGTTGAATTATAGAGTATACTATTATGTATTAAAGTGGTATTCACTCAACCATGACCATATGAACAAATAATGAAACGTCTTATGGCAATGCTCCATGCCAAGTAATACGGAAATCCTTTGAGACTGCAGAAGAATTTTTAATTCCAATTTATACTTTTAGAACAGAATGGGAGAGTCCACTGAATCATGAATGGGTTACAAATTACACTGATGTGTGGTAAATTCTATGATATAGGGCTAAGTTGCTATGATGGCTAAAAAATAACTCTAATTCAATAAACCATATTATCATCTTCCTTCTCTCTTGCAGCTAACCTGGTATTACCGGTAATTAAGCTCAAATCTGTTCGAATTCTTAGTTGAAAAAGGGCCATAACTCTGGTCTCAGATCTAACCCATATTCGAACTTGATCTGTATTTTGAGTTGAGAAACTCGCAAACCAAATTTGGTTCCTATCAGATGAAAAATGGTTGATTTATCGACGCATGCATGAATTATATGCCAAAGGACCACAAATTCATTAAAAAACATTGGATCAAACCCATATTTGAACTCTGTTTTTATTTTGGGCTGATAAACTCACGTACTAAATTTGGTTCCAATCAGATGCAAAATGTTTGAGTTATGGCAGCATGCGTGAACTCTAAGTAGAAAAGGGCCATAAATCCAGTTTAGAAAATCTGATCAAACCCATATTCGAACTCGATCTCTATTTTGGGCTGAGAAACTCATAGACAAAATTTGTTTCCGGTCGGATAGAAAATGTTTGAGTTATCACACCATGCGTAAAGTGTCTACGGACAGACAGACGAATGAACAGATGATGAGTGGTCAATCCAGATATCGACACGATGTGTACCATACTATGGTATGGGTACACATAAAATAACATGGCCGCATTTAGTTTCATGAAAATTGACAAGCTAAAGGCATAGATTATGACAATATGATGTTTCATTATCAATACTTCCAATTATATCGAAATATGTTTTAAGCACAAAAGAGATCTTAACAATCTTTATTATTACAATAACAAGAACTGATTTTATTTCTCACCCATGGAATTTTTTTATGAGATAAATTTCAATTTCAAGGTATGATTATATTATTTATTACAAACCTGTTGTTAACTGACAGTTGATTACGTTACTTCAGTATGTGTGGTGATATCACACAAAAGCACAGGATTTGAGAAGTGCCGATATCTTACTTGACTTAAATGACATCATGCACGAAAACACAACCGAAACTACAAAAAATAGAGGTGTGACGGTCCCAATGGGACTAATGATACCCCCCCCCCGTGTTTTTAAAATACTAAGATGTTTCACATGTCAGTAAACATTCAGTTAAAATAATAAAATAACAGTCCCCATTGCAGGTGCACAACCCTAACCTTAATCTTAAACCTATTGACTGAAACGTGTAGGAATAAAAGCTCAGACAAAATTATGCATGTTGCGAAAATGTTCTAAGTCGAAAAAGGGGAATAACTCCACAAAAAAGTCGGACAGACATCATAATCGCAGGTGCACAGTTTCCCATGGTACTAAATATCTGTGCCAAGTTAAAAAAAATTGACCTAAAAATGTAGGAATAAAAGCTTGGACAAAATTATACATGTTGCGAAAATTTTCTAAGTCGAAAAAGGGGGGATGACTCCACCAAAAAAAGTCAGAAGTCAGAAGTCATAATCGCAGGTGCACATGTTCCCATGGTGGTTGATGTTTGTGCCAAGTTTCATGGAAATTGATAAAAAAAAAACGACTGAGAAAAACTTTGTATCCACGGACGGACGGGCGGACGGACGACGGACGAATGGCAAGCTGATTCCGGTATACCCCCCTAACTTCGTTACGGGCGGGGGTATAATAATTCAACATCATTTTGTGTTGAGTAAATGACTAAACTAATATGGAATTGATGGAAATCAAACAGAAACAAGAGATCAACGACACTCATCCTGGACGGCAATGAAACAAGTGTAAGAGAAGCATATCACATTCTTGACGTTTTCGCACAAATTTCTGGTTTATGGATCAACCCTAGTAAATGTCAGGCGTCGTGGATTGGTTGTTATACAGGGCGAAGTGACCATATATGCCCAGACCTGTCAGATTCTTTCGACCTACTTGGTATCCGCTTTAATACAAACTTAAACTTAATGTCAGATAACTACGAAAAACAATTCGACGACATAACAAGATCCATTGAAATTTGGAAGCACAGATTACTTACCACGCTAGGTAGAATAACGGTGATTAAATCTCTCATACTCCCCAAACTTACTCACCTATTCATATCGCTCCCCAACCCAGAACCACAATTTGTACATAGACTAGAATCATTGTTTTTTAACTTTGTGTGTGGCAGCAAGCGTGACCGAGTCAAGAGAAAACTGTTATGCCAAGACTATAAACAAGGTGGCCTCAAGATGGTAGATATTAAAAACTTCATCAAAGTGTACCCCCTTCTCGGAAATGGATTTCCATGGTAAAGTGGTGCGCGATGCGACCGATGTGTTATCTGGTTGGAGAGACTACTTCGCTGATCTGTACGCAGAAACTCCACACAGTGACCCACTATTCAGCCAACAAATCGAAGAAGAGAAGGTAACCTTTCTCGATTCGACGAATGAACACTACTCGTGTGAATTATTGTGCGATGCAATATGTCTGTCCGAACTTAAAACGGCGATCAAGACTCTCAAATATAACAAATCTGGTGGCATAGATGGCATCGTTAATGAACACCTGTTTCATTGTCCAGACTCATTCCTGTTAGTGTTAGTTGCATTCTATAACAGGATGATGTCGCTCGAGCACATACCCCCGGAGATGAAAGTGGGTCTTATTGTGCCCTTATTCAAGGGATCACCGAAACCGAAGCACAAACCAGACAGTTACCGCGCTATAACGCTGCTTTCTGTTTTATACAAACTCTTTGAAGGTACTCTCTTAAATCGGATCAAGTCGAGTTCGTTATGTGCAAACTTCCCTTCGCAACTCCAGAACGGCTTCCAAAAATATATCAGTTGCACAATGACTTCTTTTGTGCTCCAGGAATCGGTATACTATATCAAGGATATGAACTCTCGCATCTTCACCTGCTTCCTTGACAGCCAGAAGGCGTTTGATCGGGTGTGGCACTCTGGCTTGATTGTCAAACTCTATAAATTCGGTATACGGGGAAAGCTTCTGAGGATCATGAACAATATGCTCACACACTGTTCCAGCAAAGTGATGATAAACAGCTGTCTATCGGGCTCTCTCTCCATTGCACAAGGAACCCGACAAGGAGCAGTATGTTCACCTTTTTTCTATTTACTTTATGTGGACGAACTGCTGACGCTACTTGCGAACTCAAACCGAGGACTCACCATCCATGGAACCTCCTGTGCAGCACCGACAACAGCTGACGACATTGTCATAACTTCGCTCACAAAGGAGGGACTCGACCACCAACTGGGGGTATGCCATGACTATAGCGTCAAATGGCGCTTCAACTTTTCTGAATCAAAAAGTAAAGTTGTTGTGTTTAATGAACCCATTCGCGCGCACACCACTCCAAGGGTATGGACCATTGGAAAAAACGTTCTATCCGAGGAGCAGGAATGCATGCATCTAGGAATCCTTCAAAGCAAACTCAACAGTGCCACAGTCAGGTCGCAGCTAATGTCGAACAAACTTAGGAACACATATTTCGCAATAGCAGGAAAGGAAGCTGTCAAGTCATGTTCCCCAGCAGTCATATCAAAACTGTTAAAATGTGTTGTGCTACCAAAGGCACTATATGGATGCGAGTTACTTCCCATGAACAACAACACTGCTCTTCTCAATATAGAGCGTTCATTCCGGAACTGTGTAAAACACGCACAGTCTCTACCTTCCCGTGCTTCAACTAATATGACACTTGGTCTCTTAGGAGTGTTACCAATCGAACGACAAATCCACATTCGCAAGTTGTGCTTCTTGGAAAAACTCATCCATCTACCAACACACCATCAGGTGCCTCTCAAGCTCTTCCTCTGCAGGGTATACCAGCATCTTTTGTACGGAAATGTAATGTCCGGATTCGTCTCTGATATAATTCCCCTGTTGGAGAAATATAAACTGTTTGACCATATGCGCTTATATCTGGATAAAGGTACCTTCCCTTCGAATGATGTCTGGAAGAAACTCGTCCATTCCAGTGTCGAGGCGGACTATTGTGCTTTCTGGCATCAATCAGCTAGAGACAATCCAAATTTCGCCCTTGTTCTTCGATGTCATCCTTACCCTAACGATATGTGGAACATATGGCGGATATTAAAATCAAACCGACTTCTATCGATGCCGCTAAGAAATCTTGCCTTGCTACTTAACAAGTCAACCAACGACAACAACTCTGTAATGGAGGCAATAAAGATATATATATATAAGAGAAAACTGTTACGCCAAGACTATAAACAAGGTGGCCTCAAGATGGTAGATATTAAAAACTTCATCACTTCCATGAAAATAAAATGGATCAGGCGTTTAGTGAACAAAAGCTCTAAATGGACCCCGTTGACAGAACATATTTTTACAGTAAAGCGAAAAGGTTCAATATCACTTCTGGCGCGACGTACTTATAGCATGGGCAAATTTCCTAGAAAAAAAATATTAGAAATGTAAACATATCTACATGCACTCTCTGGAACAACGCCAATATAAAAATGAATGGAAGCCCTATAAATTTTGCTGCATGGCGCAAGGAGGGAATATATTTTGTACACGATCTGTTACAAGAAAGCGGCAATTTCCATACGACTGAAACGATATACTCAACTTACAAAATACGTACAAACTTCCTTATCTTAAATAGTATCCGACGACAGCTTATCTCTTACTCAAACAAAATCTCAAAACCCATTGTCCGAAGCCCGATGCCCACTCTCCCAGATAATTTCGTGACCCTACTCAAAAATCCTCGCGGAGGACGCGATTTCTATGACATATTGAACTACGATTGTCATGTACCCACTTCCCATGCAAAATGGCAAATAGAAATAGGCGAAGAAGAAATTGACTGGAATATATACAATAAACTACCATTTTCCACGACGCCTGACACAAAGCTTCAATGGCTTCAGTATAGAATTAACTCTAGAATTATATCAACTAATAGCTTCCTGAAAATAGCCAAAATTCGACAAGATGACACATGCGTGCGTTGCATAGACAAGAAGGAAAGCATATCACATATATTTTGGGAATGTGAACACGTTCAAACTTTTCTGACAGACATACATTCATGGGGTAACCGAAACAACGTCAAATTGCAAGCGACTAAACGAACAATGATAATTGGGTCCCGCTGTGTAAATGACAATTATACCACTAATTTATTCTGGCTCTTAGTAAAACAATATATCTATAGAATAAAATTCACACCAGAAAAATTAACAATTTCGTCATTCCAAGGAGATTTACGCTTTCGATATAAATGTGAAAAATATAATGCAAGCCGTGAATTAAAATTGGAAGAATTCGAAAAAGACTGGTTCTTGTTCAAATTTGCCGTGAAAGAAAATGCACTATAATTACTCCTATCACCATAAATGTTATTATTGCTACTATTATATTACTCCTACTATTCATAGCCGTCCTTAGTTGGCCATGAATGAATACAGAAATGTCGACCAGAGCACATAACTAATTCTTACTTCCACTGTGTATATATATACCCACATCACATGTTCTTATACTCTGTTAAAGAAACTATATATCTACTTGTTCACCACCGATGACAGCCGACCTTCACCCACGGGAAGGCTACGTTCACACACCTCGACAAATTGCACGCCAAATTTCCACACGATTCGTCAAATTAAAGCTGCACATATGAATGATAAATCTTGAATTCTTAGTGTATATTATTTTAGCATTAGAACATATGATGTTAGATACTAAACACAAATACCGATTACACAGTTGACCCTTAAAAATATTTTTTATTGTATGTCTGAAATCTCTAAAATTCCATGAGCGCATATATATTTCCAGGCTTCGAAACTGTCCAATATATAATAGACGGCAATGACTGAAAATAATACTCGTAGTTTATACTCCATATTTAGCAAATCTTTACATGTAAGTCAAATGCTACGTATTCCTCTGACAGGGTATCCTGGTTCGTGAACGTGGCCTCAGTCGGGATTGTATGTAAGTCACGTATGAAAGCTGGTATGTCTGTAGAGAGCGCAAGACAGAGCGATAGGCGTGTGTCTGCATATTAATGCATTCTTTAGATGTAACTTGTATTAGCTATGTATACGTATGTTCAAATGTTATTCAATAAAATATTAAAACAAAAACAAAAACAAAAAAGAATCAAGAGATCAAAATCTCTCCTCATCTTAGTGCGGGACAATCTGCTTCTCTCAGACAGCACATAACTGTTTTTGTTATTTTCTTCCGTTCTCTTACGTTCTTCCTTTTGTTTAGCTAATTTCTCTTCTCTTTCTCCGTCTCTTGCAGTATCAGCAGGCTTTGTCTTCCAGAACATGGAAGATTCTGAATTCTGTTCAAGGACACGTTATTTGTGCATGTGCCGCGTTCTATATTTTCCTACTGTTGTAATAATGATTTATTTTCATTTTAACATTTCTCAAAAATGCGGCCATGTTTTTGATTGAAAATCATTCAAATATGATGCCTCCTATCTAAAGGTGATCCCGAATAAACCTGTAAATTTTCAAAACCATTCTCCAATAAATGCAGACTGCAGGGTGTCCTGATGGATTCAATTTGAATTCCAAGATGGCTGCCAATTTGTTTTTTTAATTTGGAAAAAATGATAACTTCCCATCTAGATATCACCCCGAGGATCCATATGAAATTTGGTGATATGATCAGAGATGTGTAGGATGTGCTAAAGGAAAGTGTTAACAAATGCCCCAATGCATGCACGGACACTGGATACCAACCAATATCAATAGATATTTTTTCAATCGGACATTTAATGAAAGTGTCAATGACACTGTAACTCAACTTGGAAAGGGAATAATTTCATGTGTTACAGTCAATGGAGCGATTAGGAATGCGGAAAGTTGAAAGGTCTAAGTAATACTAGATTATTAACATGAAGAGATATATATAAAGTAAAATCCAAGATGCATGGTTGCTGATGGCTATGTTTTCCAATGAAATTCAAAAACATTTGATAGCTTCCATCCAGTAGATCAATATCAAGATTAATATGAAGTTTGGTGATGATCATTTGAGGGAAGTGGACTGTAGGGTGTGCCAAAGGATTTAGTCATGCAAAGAGTAAAATAAATTATGGCTGCCAGCGGACATGTTTTATGGCCGAATGACCCCTAAATTACCCGTTCTCATCTACATTTCAATGTTAATAGCCATGACAAATTTCATGATAATCCGACCAAAGGTACTACATGTAGCCCGTGCCAAAGGATTTAGTCATGCAAAGAGTAAAATCCAAGATGGCTGCTGGCGGCCATGATATTTGGCCGAATGACCCCAAAATGACTCGTTCCCATCTACATGTCATTGTTAACATCCATGATGATCCGACCAAAGGTACGACCTGTAGCCCGTGCTAATGGGTTGAATTTTGAAATCCAAGATGGCTGCTTGTGGCCATGTTTTTTCCCGAATGACCGCAAAATGAATCGTTCCCGTATATATGTCAATGTCAAATTTCAAAATGATCCGACCAAAGGTACGACCAAAGGTAGCCTGTATTGTTGACACCTCACACATGCACGGCGGATACCAAGCCATGGCAATATCTCAAACTTTACAAAGTAAAGTTGAGCTAAAAATCAGACATACATTGAATTTTAGTCAGAATATATTAATTTGGAATATCTGGAGATATGTTGACAACTAACCAATTCCACGTGTGTCTGGATCTTTGTATATAGATAGAGGTCCTGCATTACGACCATCCGTGTCTAGATCCTGTTGACTAATCATCGGGCTTGGACGATCGATTGCTGGTATGTCCACTGTTATTGCTGGTATGTCCACTGTTATTGCTGGTATGTCCACTGTTATTGCTGGTATGTCCATTGTTATTGCTGGTATGTCCACTGTTATTGCTGGTATGTCCACTGCAATTGCTGGGAGGGTGTAAAATGCTTGGATCACCTGAAATGAACGACTATCATGTTATAACTTTGATATTGTAATTATCTTAATTTTTAATTGATTGGTGTTCATCAAGAATCACGTTAGAATAGCACTGGGAGCCTGTTAGACTACCTCATATAAATATAAACAAAAACAATTTCTGTGAAACACTTTTAGTAAAAATAAATTAGTATTTTCAAAAACATAGGAAAAACATTTACACATATTTCACTTAAAATATTTTAATAGATTGATTTGCAATAAATACATTGTAATTTAAATAATGTTCTAAAATACTAACATTTCCTGACCCAGCTGAAACAATTTTGGAAACAAATTATTTTCAGATGAAAAGCTCCGGTTGACTGATTTCCCCAACCAGATCCGGGCTCTGACCATCGATTTCTACAGAAAGTTCATCTTGACAGGTCCCCGGGTTCTGACCATCGATTTCTACAGAAAGTTCCTGTTGACTGGTCCCCGGGTTCTGACAATCGATTTCTACAGAAAGTTCCCATCGACTGTTCCTCGGGCTCTGACCATTGATTTCTACAGAAAGTTCCTGTTGACTGGTCCCCGGGTTCTGACAATCGATTTCTACAGAAAGTTCCCATCGACTGTTCCTCGGGCTCTGACCATCGATTTCTACAGAAAGTTCCTGTTGACTGGTCTCCGGGCTTTGACAATCGATTTCTACAGAAAGTTCCTGTTGACTGGTACCCGGGTTCTGACCAACCAATTCTACAGAAATTTCCTGTGGACAGGTCCCCGGGCTCTGACCATCAATTTCTACAGAAAGTTCCTGTTGACTGGTCATCGGGCTCTGAATATCGATTTCTACAGGAAGTTTCTGTTGACTGGTCCCCGGGCTCTGACCATCAATTTCTACAGAAAGTTCCTGTTGACAATTAGGCAAAGTCCAAAAAATGCCCCAATCAGTCTGGAAGTGGGCCAGCTGGGCGGAACATTTTGGGTCGAAAACTTTTTGGGTCGAGTTTGAAAAGTGGTGCGAAAAAGTCTGATCTGTGCTCGGTCAATAAAACGATTGAACACTCAATTGATTGCCATCATAGTAGTGATCATCCATACCAAATCACCAGATAAACAAAGATGAATAACTCTGGACAGCAAACTCCGAAAACAAATGATTGAACAATCCAGTGAGTGCCCATATAGTAGTGACCATCCATACGAAATTTCATTGAGAATCGTCAATCGGTGGTGGAAATATCTACTTGTACGGACTAAAAAAACGATATTTCCAGATTAACAATAACTCTAAAATAGAAAATCTGAAGAAATGTAACGATTGAACACGCTGTTGAATACCCTCATAATAGTGAACAACCATACCAAATTTCATTCAATTGGTCTTGGTCATATCTGCCCAGACGGACAGAAAAACGGATGGCTAGATGTCTGGACAAACGGACGGAAGGAGGTTGTCAATCAAGTATACCCGCCCCCAATTCTCTTTGAGAGTGGGGGGATAACAATCATATATCTTACACTATAGAATATTGACTGCTGGTGTGTAATAAACACAGAACTGCACAGCCATGTCAAAAAAACATGAGAAACATCTGTTACACATATTTATACCCGGAGAATACACACAACCACTAACTTTAAAACAGATCACATAATCTATATACAAATTGTTAATTGGGTGGGTTCACAAATCTTAAGACGTATTTTAATCTATATAAGTACATTTAAATAAATTGAAACAAATATTAATAAAAACTTTCCTAAAGTCCAGTATGTCATTTTCTAATAGAAAGCTAAAGGTACATGTAATACTTTTGACAGATGTCATGTTAGAAAGCAAAAAAAGAAAGATATTTGATTCTCAGGCAATTTGTTTTGAAAATCAATGTGGGAGCGAGGGTTTTATATTTTTATTTCCGCCCTCCGGGTGTATACTAATGTAGAGATTATTGTATCCTATGGGCACTGGGGATTTTCTTTACAGAAATATTTTTTTTTGGGACCCATTAAACGTTGTAGTGCGACCCCGAGTCCGGTAAAAGGTGTAGTTGTTGTGTCAATAATGTTGTTATGACCTATTGGTGTTTACTGCTTCGCTGAACTGGCAGGACAACACGTTTTATTTTGTTCTGCCCGACGACTGGCATAATACGCATGGGCTATTATACCTTCCCAGGTCCAGAAAATATAGGGAGAACTTTTTAATAGATTTAATTATGACTAATTATGACATTATACTACCAGTACATCATGCAGGGATTACCTAGAACGATAGATATATATATATACTAGAAGGTGACCCGACTTCGTCCGGGCTTTGACCTTGAATTGTCCATTTTGAAGGTCAAGGTCAAGTGGGGTAACGATTTGACCAGTCCAAAACACTGCCCGGACAAAAGTACCCGACAAACGTGCCCGTCGAAATCCATCCGGTTTTACCCGATTTTACCTTGAATTTATCATTTTGAAGGTCAAGGTCAGGTCGGGGTCACGATTCGACCCGTCCAAAACACCCAGTGGACAAAAGTAACCCCACGTATCAAATTTCGTCGAAATCCGATCAAAATTGGCGATATGACCTTGAATTGACCCGATTTCAAGGTCAAGGTCACGTCGCACAGGCAAATTAATAGGCCCATGCCACCCCCCGGCCGAAAATACCCCACATTCCAAGTTTCATCGAAATCGGCTTGGCCGTTTTCGAGTTCATCGCGAACACACACACACACAGACAGACAGACATATCTTCCAAAATATATAACACTAGAAGGTGACCCGACTTCGTCCGGGCTTTGACCTTGAATTGTCTATTTTGAAGGCCAAGGTCAAGTGGGGTCACGATTTAACCCGTCCAAAACACAGTGCCCGAACAAAAGTACCCGTCGAAATCCATCCGGTTTTACCCGATTTGACCTTGAATTGACCATTTTGAAGGTCAAGGTCAGGTGGGGTCAAACACCAACACCCCAAAAATGGTGGAAATCGGCCCAGCGGATACCGGGAAATCGGCCCAGCGGATACCGAGATACCCTATGCATCAAATTTCGTCCGTAAAAATCCGCCAGTTTAACCCGATTTGATTTCCACTGAAGTATATAAACGCGCCTCATATACACACGCTCATTAATTATCAAGTTTCAACGTAAAGATAAATTACCATCGGTGCCCGAGATATCGCCAAGACGTCTGAAACAGTCAAATGCATCGGCCGGAGAAGAGTTAACGTGATCTAACTTTATGACCTCTAACGACGTCATAGAAGTTACGCATTGTTTTTACCCTGATAGAAGATCGTACCACTTCTTCTTAATAATTGAGGCAGATAACTAAAACGGATACATATATATTATATATCGTTGGAAAGAGGAAACACGAAAGATTCTCATAGTGTCATTATTATGACTGGCATGTTATTATTCGCGCTGTTTCGAATCGATTTGTAAGCACCGAACTGAAATATATTAGCGCAAAACGGCGTAAAAACAGATTTGACCTCGGCACGTGAGAAGTTGACCTCGCACGGACAAATTAATAGGCCTATGTTACTCGTGGCCCGAAAATACCCCCACATACCAAGTTTCATCGAAATTGGCTCAGCCGTTTTTGAGTCCATCGATTACACACAAACAAACAAACAGATCTTCCAAAATATATAATAGACTAGCCGATGAGCCCGACGTTGTCCGGGCTATTCATCCGGGCTATTCAAAAACCAAATTTCAAGTCGATAGCTCCACCCGTTTCCGAGATCTGGTCTGCGCATGCGCGAAGCTGGCGTCGCACGGGCTCGGCGACCCGATAAAATTCGTATACGGGGCAAGATACATTCACATAGCAAATTTCAAGTCGATAGCTCCACCCGTTTCCGAGATCTCGTCTGCGCATGCGCGAAGCTGGCGTCGCACGGGCTCGGCGACACGATAAAATTCGTATCCGGGGCAAGATACATTCACATACCAAATTTCAAGTCGATAGCTCGACCCGTTTCCGAGATCTCGTCTGCGCATGCGCGAATCGGGCGCCGCACGGGCTCGCCAATACGACAACGTCCACCGCCTGGTCAAACTACACACACGTACCAAGTTGTGTCCCGATCGGTCGAGAATCGTAGATTTGTATTAATGACAGACAAACATACATACAGACAGACAGACGGAGGTCTTCAAAATATATATGAGATATATTGATATGATTTTAATATCGGCACTATTATGTTTAACAACATGCTCAGAACTACACATCCGATTCATATAAAAATACGGAACATAAATACAGTAAAAACGAAAAGATAAAGTGATCTTCCATACTATCGTACAGTCTTGATTCACTTATTCCGCTGACTAAAGACTATATATGTACCGCAATGGATGATAGATAATAAAACTTCAAATAGCCATCATAAACATGGCCAATATACATCACTTTTCAAACTGCATTGTGGTTCGGTTTGCGTATAGCTTCCATCACAATAGCATAGCAAGGGAGAAACTCACATGGGAGCATTACTTACTTATTGTGCAATGGTCAATATCCAACTTTCTGATTTTATCGATATATTTTTCACATTTGGCCAATAAATTTGGGGGTTTGGCCTCTGGTGACAATATACCTGATAGTTATCATTGCCTGAGGTAATTTAATGTATTTAGCTCCTATTAGATATTTGAAACAACTAATTTCCATTTGACAGTTTCCTATTTCCGTGTCGCCGGTTTTCAACTAAGGTGAAAATTTTAAATCCAATAAAATGGTCCAACAAAGACCATTTTTTTCGACGGGTCTATACCTGAGAATCGAAACCCTTTTTTTTTTGCCTAACTGCTATAAAACAGTTTCTGTTGTTAAAATGGGCATTTTACCAGTTTGTTTATCTTCATCAGGCGTACTGTAATTATCAGAACCATCTCCTGATTCACCAAATGGATATACAAGACATGTTGGTTAAATGTACTACCAATAGAGCATGATAACGTGTACAATAGTATGTTCATCTACATGTACATATGCATAAAGACAACAATGAACAAATGTAATGGATTTCAAGCACAATTTAGAACAACAAATCACTACCTGGTATAATTATGTACAGTCCTCAAAATTGGCCACGGCAATATATTTAAAGCAGTTTGCCATGTGACATTTTCCTAATCTCGAAGGCTGTATGTATGACTACAACCTCGAAGGAATTATCAATCGTGTAAACATTTATGTTTAAACCAAACAGGGAGGTGGGGTCTGATGAACAATTCCGTATACAGGTTATTAAACTTTAAATTGTTTCGTATCCCGTTATTATATGATAAATGTAGATATCAGTGTGAGAGACAACCAGACATGCTTCACTCAACAATGACCCAGTTATGCAGATTAATGATTATAATATGGGTTTAACCCTTTCTATACTAAATACTCATTGACGAGTAGTTCCATTTGGAAACGTTCAAATAAAGTTCAACAAACAACCTATTAAACAATACGTGTATCATATCATGCCATGTGTATCGTGATACAGGAAATAAAGTAACCCTGAAGATGGGCTAATGTAAGAAAAAGCAAAGCCTCCAATTATCTCTCAAGTTTACATGTATACTATGTATAGTAGTGATGTGCGGTTTTGAAATTTCATTTCGGTTTTGGTTTTGTTATGGTTTTTGTAGAAAAAACTGGTTTTGGTTTTGTTTATGGTTTCACTCACAAATGACTATATGCCTAGAGTAAATGGTACAATATAGGGCATAATATTTCCAGCAATTTTGCAGTAACTATGTGGCAGAATGTGCCATTATCTCCCATATGACACCCAGATGTTCAAATTAAACAAATATAATATGGTGAGCAGCTGACAAAAGCTCACACTAACCATATATCTTGCAAAAGTGACCCGATGTGTCGGTTAATCGAAATTGGTCAGAAGAATTGGTTTTATATAATATATCGGTTGCGGTTTGGTTTTGAAATTAAACCAAAAGGAAATTGAGAAACTGTAAAACTTCACATCACTAATCTATATTTGACTCATCTAGGCAACAATTAAATTCCAATTTAGTTTAAAATTCACTGTACCTCCAGTTATAAACTTGGTGTTTGTGATATGTCAGGTGTTATTCATTTGGAAACCGTATTTAATATAATATCGTTGATAATGTATCGTGAATCGTATCGTATAGTGACCAAGTGTAGTGTTGCAGCCCCAGTAGTAGCAAAGAAACATTTCACTGAGCATAAGTTTGAGTAAAAAGAAAAATAACTAATTAAAATAAAATAAAGGGATGCCTACAAAACTGTATTTTTGTTCTTGGCCAATGGAGTTTTTTTTCTTTTTTTTTCGTCTTCTTTCCCTTCCTTGTCTACATAGTATTCGTCAGATGCTGTCTTAATTGCTGTGTTTCCCTGAATTTGTGCTCCAAAAATTACCATGCCTGGGGATAGTTCCAAATCAACATTTGTATCTTTCTGAACCCATGGTTTTATCTCGAGCCAAATATTTTTGACAATTTCACAGTCCCAAAATAGATGTATTATACTTTCACTGTGTTTCCCACAGAAGGTACGCCATTCTTGAACAGATTTGTTAATTTTATTTTATTATATTTTATTTGTTCCCAGTATTCTTGTATTAACTCTATACTGAAGCCACTTGTATTTAGTATCCATACCGCAGAAAAAGGATTCTGATAAAATTTTACTCCACTCTTCTTCATTGAAGTCATAGTTTTATGTATAATTCCATCTTTCAATCAATTTAAAGTTCATATTATTGTAAATAAGGTCATCATTTTCTTGTTTGCTATATTTGTTGATGTAGCAGTCTAAGTAAAATGGATACATTGGGTTACTCACTGCAGTATTATCGGCTGTTTTTTTTCTTTACCAATTGCTTAACTGCTGCCCTTATGCCATTATATCTCACACAATCCATTGTTACGTTGTACTTCTCTTTTGCTTCATTATATGTCAAGATTTGACCATCTCTGGATATAACACCATTTATGAAATTGGTCCATTTGATTTCATTTCACTGGATGTTAGCTTGTTACCACCCACTTTAATTTAATCCTTATTTGCCATAGGCGATCTATAGCACTGATTATATAATTTTGGTATGTTTATGTTACAATATAGAGAAAAGACTTCAAAGTCCATTTAGGCAAAATGTGAACTGTCAAGTGACTCAGGGGAACCATCGACACAGATTTACATTGAACCGTAAAACACTGGAAAGACTATACTTTGCCTATATAAGACCAGTGCTTGAATATGCATCACCAGTATGGGATAACTGTCCTGATTATCTCTGCAGCAATGATATAGAGAAAATACAATTTGAAATGGCAAGGATCCTTACTTGCGCGACGAACAGCGCCAGTAAAGAGAGCCTGGTTGGGAGACCCTGGCATCTAGGAGAAAAAAACAAAAGCTTATACAATTACACAGATAGTCAATAGTACAGCCCCTGTGTACCTACGAAATTATATATGTCAGTCTGAAAATCAAACCGGTACAATCTTAGACATTATGCAATACGACTACCATTGGACGCCACGAAGGATATTTATAAAGATACATTTTTACCTTCAACAACTAGAGATGGGCTTGTCCCAGATGGGACTAGGTAATACACCCATCCCGTATTCAAAATGTTATTTGAGTGAAGTAGCCATCACTATATATTGGGCACTGAAATTATGTCAACAGGTATCCCTAACCCTAAACCCCTAACCCTAACCCCTAACACTAATCACAACTCCACAAAAAAAGTCGGACAGACATAATAATCGCAGGTGCACAGGTTCCCATGGTACTAAATAACAGTGCCAAGATTAAAAAGCATTGACCTAAAAATGTAGGAATAAAAGCTCGGACAAAATTATACATCTCGCTATCTGTTGTTGAGTGTGATCTATATCAAGATCACCACTAAGTTATCTACAGTACAAACCATAAAAAATCCCACCTGACTCGCCCGAATGGCCTTATGTAGTTTGGGAAATTTAAGCGATCTGGGAGAGGACTTACAAAAAATCCACAATAGGCTTGTTATCTCATCCCATTTCAATCACATTATCATCCATTAATATCGCATTTTTGTAAAATATTCATCTTGTTTTGTATTGGGAATAAATATTGTTTACACCAATCATGACACAAATAGCTATATTGTAGCCAAGGCCAAACAATTCTCGGTAGACGGGTAGGGAATTGTTTTTTAAACAAGCAATATATCTAGATCTTTATTGTTAATAAATTTATCCTCATAAGTGGAGACTGTCTGTGTATTATGTGGGAAGAACTGAATCAAGCTCAATAAGGTGATTTACTAAGTTATATAAATTTTGGCAGAAAATCGCTTCCCAGGTGCAGTGCCTGAGTTTACAAAATAGCAGATAAATATCTTCAAAAGTCTTCCAAAATCAGATTAAGAAGTCACCTTGTCACTTGAGTTTGCAGACATAAGAGGTGCATGGTGATCTTAAAACTTAAATATTATCCGCCATGAAGGTTGTTACGTCATATTCTATACTCTAGTATAGCAGTAGTTGTAAGTATTATATTCAAATTAATAGTTCTAATATATTACATGTATGATCTTGATATAAGTGAGTATTTAGACCTGCCAAAACAAATTCCAACCCTCCCAAAATGCTCAATGTTTGCATTCATACTATTGTTACACCTTTTAATGCCTACCTATCGCTCAAATTTAACTAAAGAATGTTGAAAACTTCTATGAGCAATCACTTAGTTTAAACAATATTTTATTTAAAATAAACCCAACAAAATTACAAACAATCACTTGTCATATATGCCCAAACTCATTTAAGTTCTATTAACCAACACCCCTTCACATATCAAAGTTATAAACCTATTTCAGCTAAAACATGGACCAAAAGACTTCCTTTTATTTTTGTTTAAAGTTCCCTATTTTCGATTTAGTCTATTCAGCGATGTAAATTCGCATATTTGGAAGTTTTTTTCCATTAGGGTCAGTTTGATGTGTTTTGTGAGCATCATAGAGCCAAGACAAAACAAGCTATTTGTGTGAAATTATTAATTATTCTTGCAGTTCTTGGTACTGAAGGGACAACAAATTTTATATTTTCAAATTCTCACAGAATTGTTTTAAAATCCATAGTTTTTGTTGTCTTCATAATTGCTCAGATTATATATACAATGAACATGTGAGAAACTCAAAATTCTTTGCCTGACAGATCCAGGGAAATTCTTCATTGAAAACCTCTTGCCATTTTTGGCTGGATTTATGAAAAACATGCGTCTCCCCCTTAAATTTGTGTATAACAGTGAATGTTTATTACATTTTAAGTTTGAAAGTTATGACATAAAACCTAAATCTAACCTTTGCCGTCCTGATTTTGTTCTGCTAAATCACCTTCATTACGGCTCCCATGAACCTGAAATATGAGACAAATCTATTTATTCTGTGAGATTGTGGCTATTAAAATTCAATAGAAATAGACTATAAAATCACCTAAGTATATATACTATCTGGTCTCCTACCCTTGCAAGCCGTCATCCACAAAAGAGCAATGGGTCTATTTGGGAATATATCATGCTTAGCTGTGGACTCTTGCGAATATCAACTTGTCATGATGCAACTTTCATTCAAGCCATCCACCAGTAACAGTTGGTTTAATGCTGTGCAACAAATGTTTGGTACATAAAACCTCCCAGATCCTTTATATGGACTTACTTAAACATCCTATGTGTAAAATGGAAATGAAGAATATGATCAACAAAGCAGTCCACACATACTGGAAAGAGCAAATTCTAAATGATGCCAACATGTACCCATCAATAAACTTCTTATCTAAAGAGTATTCTCCTGGAAAATGTCGTCCATTAATTACACCCAGTACCATAAGCAGTAGAGACTATACTCGGATCCCAGTGAAAACTAAAATATCCACTGGCTCGTATATCATATAAACTAATAAAGTGAAGTTTGCACATTTTTTAAAGTATTCTATTATTTTTTATATATAATATTTTTTCTTTTTGTTTTTGTTTTTGGTTAAAGAGTTGAAGCTAAAACATATTATTGGAGTTATGTCCCTGGCCCCGCCCACATTTGAACCAGTGACCTGATTTGAACAAATCTGAACCCCAGTCACCCAAGGATCCTTCATACCAAATATGAACCCATATGGCCTGATGGTATTTGAAAAGAAGTCATTTTAAGAAGTACTATGGAGGGAAAGAGTTATGGCCCTGGCTTCACAACTATTTCACCAAGTGAACTTATTTTTAAAAAATCTGAATGTGAGTCACCTAGGGAACATCCGCACCAAATATGAAACAATTTGGTCTTATCGTTCTGAAGCAGATGTTTAAAATAATTACTATAGTGGGAAAGAGTTATGGCCCTGGCTTCGCAACTATTTGACCCAGTGACCTCATTTGAACAAATCTCAATGAGAGTGATCTTGGAAACATCCTCACCAAATATGAACCCATTCGGTCTTATGGTTCTAGAGGAGAAGATGTTCAAAGAATTGTTGAAGGATGACGATGGACGGATGGGCGGAAGACGGACGAGGAGTGATGACTATAGCTCCACCGGAGACTTCGTCTCAGGTGAGCTAAAAACTCACTTGCCAAACTTTTTGCCAAATGAAAATATTTTTTTGCAATTGGCAAATTTGGCAAGCGGCAGTGCGAACTCTGAGCTTGACAAATTTACAAAATGATTCGACCAAAGGTACGACCTGTAGCTCATGGTATGTTTTCCAATGAAATTCAAAAACATCTGATAGCTTCCATCTAGTAGATCAATATCAAGATTGATATGAAGATTGGCGATAATAATAATAATTTTTATATAGCGATTTATCCCAGATGGCCCGGAGTGCTTACATTCCCAATAGTACCCTGCCCTCCATCACACGTGGTATACATCTATACACACCATAGACCTACATACACATACATAAAAATAATTAAACAACATCTGAGATAACTTCCCCATAGTGAGCACAGAATAATTCACTCTTTAACAAAGATTTGAATTCGGTCAGAGAGTTTGCAAATCTTGTGTCGTGTCTCAGTTAAAAGTTTATCAAAATATTGAGGTAATACAGCAGTGTTCGCGCTGTCGGTAGCCAAATTAGCCAATGGCTAATCTTTTTCGAATTTGGCTAATAAAAATTTCATTTGGCTAAACTTTTGGCTAAACTTTTTTTGAACCCAAATGGAGACTGAAAGCATGGAGCCAGAAAGCTAATTAATAAAAGCGCTCAATAGATCGACATTCAAAACGAAGTTAGGTGACGAAAGTATTTCATTATTTTCGTACTTATGAAATATCGTACAAAGGGAAACCCGATCGACAACTCTATCAATCAAGCGATCACAAAGTGATATGCAATCATCTTTAGTTTTCACAAGACGGACATTCAAAGAAGCATGGACATTAAACCGACCATGGTTGGATTATGACAATGTGAAGAAAGCAATGTTTTGTAAAGTGCATTGACGCCGGTATATAAGCAATTTCTTCGTAACAGGCTGTTTTAATCTGGCGAAAGATTACGTCACTCTGCACGAAGCAGCAAAAGGTCATTATTAATTTTTACATTTAATCCCCTAATCCCCCATTCAACCCATTGTCTGTCTGGTCACACACGACGCGCCTGCACAATGCATGTTTATGATGACATTGTATTTATGACGGTCGAGGTTTATGAGCACCAAGTGTAAGACAATAGCTTAATCAGCCAAATGTGAATCACGACAGATAGTTTGTGGCTATTTGTCGTCAATACCGATAGGCCTACAGTCAAAATAATATGCATGCTTTTATGACAGATTGTAATTTGATAATGGCGTAACAATATTAAGTTATTAGTTTCCAGATGTCACTTAGATATTTTCGCAAGGATAAATATTTAATGATTTTAAAAAAGATGACATTAAATACAGGGAAAAGGCTTGAACTAGATTCTGATTTTTTATAACAGAATGACGCACACTTGGTGATGATCGTATGAGGGAAGTGGACTATATGGTGTGCCAAGAGATTTAGTCATGCAAAGAGTAAAATCCTAGATGGCTGCCAGCGGACATGTTTTATGGCCGAATGACCCCAAAATAACTCCTTCCTATCTGCATGTCAATGTTAACAGCCACCACAAATTTCATGATGATCCGACCAAAGGTATGACCTCAGCCCATGCCAAAGAATTTAGTCAAGCAAAGAGCCATGTGTTATGGCCAAATGGTCCCAAAAATGAAACATTCCCATCTGCATGTGGATATTAACATCCATGACATATTTCATAACGATCAGACGAAAACTCCGGTCTGTATCCCGTGCCAATGGATTGAATTTTGAAATACAAGATGGCCACTGGCAGCAATTTTTTTTTTTGCAGAATGACTCCAAAATGACTCGCTCCCATCTACATGCCAATGTCAATAGCGACGACAAATTTCATAATGATCCAAACATAGCTACGACTTGTAGCCCTTTCCAAAGTATTTATTCATGCAAAGAGTGAAATCCAAGATGGCTGCCAGCAGCCATGTTTTATGGCGAAATTACCCCAAAATGACTCATTCCCATTTTCAATGTACATTATACATGTATAAATAACAAGACAGTTATACATGTATAAATAACAAGACGCTCACCTACTGTAAAGACTGAGAAGAAAGGGACTTTGAAGACTAACACAGTCAGTACTTGTCAAAATAACTTAAGACAAGTAGTTCTAAACAGGGACATCATAAGCTATGCTATGCTGATGAGTCGGGCTCTTCACCTTGTAATTTCTAAGATCACACTACTGTCAAATCTCCAACCCCTTTTTAACAAGATAATCTTAACCATACCATAGTCCTAATTTCACAATATTCCTTTTGCACAACCCTCTTATGTTGAAATTTTATAACTGGAATGGGTGCTTCAAGCTCTCAAACTTTTGGGAATTTCAAACCTGCACTGCACGAAAAGCGAGATTTATAAGATATAAATGTTGCATAAATTTAGGACCCTGAATTTATGCATGCATTTATACATACTAAATTCGCATTTATACAAAAATATAAATCTCGCATTTATATTTTCAAATCTCGCATAAATGTTGCATAAATTTAGGACCCTGAATTTATGCATGCATTTATGCATATTAAATTCGCCTTTCTTGGAACAGTGCGGGGTCAGTAGAGCTATTATGTCGCCAGTGAACATTTATAGCAATGTGGTAAATATTTGATGTCATTTTAACACTATTGAGTCAAATGACATTCTGACAACGTTTACCCACAAAAGGCCCATGGCTGAAGATATTTTGCATCAGGTATCCTGACAAAACGCCCTACAGATAATGTACCGCTCTCATAATGCAGGCATTCAGTTATACCAAATCAGGTATCATACTAAATAAATCGAGAATTTTAATGTTGGCCTGGCGATGTACATATAACGAATGACTTATAGATGTCGTGCATTAATTTTGCTGATTTCTGTAACTGGCCGCCGGTTTCATTCTGAGCCCATAATTTAATTATTTCGCCCGAAGGGGGGTATATAATAGTGGAAAATTGGATTCCACTGTGTCACATGTGTCACTTGGTTTACCAATATGAGTAAATGTTAGCCCGAAATTACGATTGCTTTTCTTTGTTATCATATGAAATCTGAGTAAATCAGCTTCGAACTATCAGCTATCTTGGCATGTGTCAATGGTACAACTGTATACCGAAAACAATTAGCAAAAAGAAAATGAAGATGCATGCATCAGATCGTCCATGAATTATTTTACAAAGAATTACTTTTTAAATCTGATACAATGTTTGGTGTATTAAATAACGTATTCTACTAAAGTATGATGTATATACTATACATATTAGGTATGCATATCTCTCTTTTAAACGACGTAAGGTACAGTTTTATACTTGTTCTTGATAACCACGTAATGATTCTTTTAAATTAAGATTATTAAGTGAAATGAATTAAAAATTGATACGATATTAAATCATATGTACATGTACGGAAACGTTGTAGTTGCGTATTTACGATGAGAAGAAGCAAATAGTTAATTAAAACTAAAACAGTTAATATTATTACTGACCTTTAGTAAAGTAAATAGGTTTTAAAAAATGTGAATTAAAACAAACTCCACTTTACAGACCATTTTACAGATAACCATTTTGACTGTTGCATGCCGGGACAGAAACTATGCAAACACATACCCATGCTTATCGGCGGCATGCATTTACTATGGGAGATTTAGAGTGGGTCTATTAAACTAATTATAACCTTTTTTTTTTAGTTTTTGCTTGAAATTTTAAATATATATCAGGGACATATACCCCTTCTAGAATGTTCAAAAACATTTTCAGTTGCTCATCGTATTTTTATTGATTTTATGCGACGAAATAGTCCGAAAATTCAGAAAATTGCCTTAACTGCTGAATGTTTTAAGGTGTTACAAAATGTCTGATAAAAATAGTTCTATCGAGAATATTCACACCATTTTTTAGAGAGCATAGAGTAAACATAGTCCTATCGGAATATCTTAAAGGAGTTCCGTGTATTTTGGGATTAATTAAGACTCAGACTGCCGAAACTGCCAACAATAAATTCGCTTTTTCGTGTTTCGTGTCGAATGGTGATAGAATCTCCATTTGTCATGTTCATGGATAAATTACATCACACTTAATCGGCTTATGTCCGCGGTCATAAACCTGTGTTTTTATAACAATTTATATGAGACAAACTGTTGCGCGCGTATCAAGCGGTGCTTATCAGTTGAAGTTAATGATCGTGCAGCATGTGTAACAAATGTTCAAATACAGCCATGGGGGGGGGGGTCAGGAAACAAATTCCGGACACTAGGCGCTTTTTTATTTTTTCCGCCCACTTCCGATTCTGGGATAGGGATCCACCCCCTTCAAACTGCTTCAAATGACTATTTTACTTAGTTGTCCTGATCTTATCTGATCTATGTTCCATATCATGATTATAGAAGCTGTCCTACTTATAGCTGTAAAGTTTCAAAGTAATTCTCCTATAAATGTGGGCTGTAGGTTGTGCTGATGGATTCACATTTGAAATCCAAGATGGCTCCTGGTGGCCATGTTTGTTTTTGAAAAATATTTCGGGGGAAAGGGAGGCTCCCTTTCTTGAGGTCACCCCGAAGATCCATATGGTGACGACTGGATGAGAAATGTGACCTGTAAGACGTGCTAAAGGATTTAGTCATACAAAGAGTAAAATCCAAGATGGCCGCTGGCAGCCATTTTTTTTACAGCATTCGGGAAAAAATGGTAGGCACCCATCGAGAGGTCACACCAAGGATTGACATAAAGTTTGGTGATGATCGGATGAGGGATAAGCTCTGTAGGGTGTGCTAAAGAATTTAGTGATGCCAAGAGTAAAATCCAAGATGGCTGCCAGTGGCCATATTTTTCATTAAAAATCAAGTTACAGCTCCCATCTAGAGGGGATCCTAGACACATATACCGAATATCATTGAAATCGGTCAAAGTTTGTTTTAACGCTTTTGTTTTATTTTTTATGGTTTTTTTGAATGGTCTATTTGTATTTGAAGAGTTCAGTGAAGAGTTTAAATTTATTTGAAGAATGTTATGTTTTCATTTATATCAGGTTGAATAAATGATTTCTAATAGGACTATTTAAATCTGAGCCTTTCCATGTTAATGTGCAGTGATTGTCTGTTGATGAAAAAATTAGTTTTATAGACCCACCCTAAATCCCCCATAGTAAACACATGCGACCGTAAGCACGTGGCTTTGTTTGGATACTTTCGTTCCCAGCATGCATCATTCTCGCTATCTGTAAAATGCGTGTGTGTGTGTGTGTTCGCGGTGGGTCACAAGTGGGGACGCAGTGACAGGAGGTTTGGGTGTAAGTACTTACATTGTATGCGACACTATCGGGTATAATTGAAAATTTAATGTGCATGTTTTCACGTCTGGCCATCACACGTATGGACTATGGGGGCGGCGAGGGGCTATTTGGGTGCACGTATGTACTGCTTTTCCAATATTGATTGTGGCACTTCCGGGTCTGTTTTTTTTCATTGCATGTTCTCACGACTGGTTATATGTAGGGACGCGGCGACTTGGGATTGACGTGTACGCACTTATATTGCACTAGCTGGTGGACCCGACTTCGTCCGGGCTGTTTCCCCTCTGCTTTTCGGCGAATTGCGCGACTTGAAATTGAATAGACCATTTTGAAGGTCAAGGTCAGGTCCGGGTCACGATTTGACCCGTCGAAAACACTCCTCTGACAAAAGTAACCCTAGGTATCAAATGTTGTCGAAATCCCGTAAAAATTCGCGATTTGACATTGAATTGACAATTTTGAAGGTCAAGGTCAGGTCGGGGTCACGATTTGACCCGACCAAAACACTCCCCTGACAAAAGTACCCCGTTTTATCCGATTTGATCTTGAATTGACATTTTTGAAGGCCAATATCAGGTCGGGGGTAACGATTTGACCCGTCCAGAACACTCCCTGGACAAAAGTGCCCGTCGAAATCCATCCGGTTTTACCCGATTTAGAGAGTGGAGGTCACTCCAAGGTCAAGGTCACGCCACACGGGCATTCGGGTGTGACGAAATTGCTCAGCGCTTCATACTACCCGTTTCCACCAAATTCGGTGGAAATCGGCTCAGCGGATCCCGAGATATAAGTTCAAGGTCATTCGGAAGTCGAGGTCACGCCGCACCGACATACAGACATGCCCGTGTTACTCCTGGGGTCAACCTACACCAACACCCCAAAAATGGGATAAATCGGCCCAGCGGATCCCGAGATACGGTTTCAAGGTCATTTGAAATGTCAAGGTAACGCCGCACGGGCATCCGGACGCGACGAAATGGCTCGGCGCCTCACACTGCCCCCACATACCAAATTTGGTCCAAATCGGCCCAGCAGGAGCCGAGATACAGGTTGAAGGTCACCGGTTTGAAGGTCAATGTCACGCCGCACGGACAAATGGACGGTCCCATGTTCGTTCCCGTGTCGAATTACGTGTCCGTACCAAGTTTGGTCGAAATCGGTCCAGCCATGTTCGAGTCCATCGCGAACACACAAACACACACACACACACACAAACAAACACACAGATCTTCCAAAATATATAATAGACAAGCCGATGAGCCCGACGTTGTCCGGGCTATTCAAAAACCAAATTTCAAGTCGCTAGCCGATGAGCCCGACGTTGTCCGGGCTATTCAAAGACCAAATTTCAAGTCGATAGCTCTACCCGTTTCCGAGATCTGGTCTGCGCATGCGCGAAGCTGGCGTCGCACGGGCTCGGCGACCCGATAAAACTCGTATCCGGGGCAAGATACATTCACATAGCAAATTTCAAGTCGATAGCTCCACCCGTTTCCGATATCTCATCTGCGCATGCGCGAAGCGGGCGTCGCACGGACTCGCCAATACGACAGCGACGACCGCCTGGTCAAACTACACACACGTACCAAGTTTCGTCCCGATCGGTCGAGAATCGTAGATTTGTATTAATGACAAACAGACAAACAGACAGACAGACAGACAGAGGTCTTCAAAATATATATGAGACTAGAAGGTGACCCGAATTCGTCCGGGCTATTCAAAAACCAAATTTCAAGTCGATAGCTTCACCCGTTTCCTAGATCTGGTCTGCGCATGCGCGAAGCTGGCGTCGCACGGGTTCGGCGACCCGATAAAATTCGTTTCCGGGGCAAGATACATTCACATACCAAATTTTAAGTCGATAGCTCCATCCGTTTCCGAGATATATATATTGCCCAATGTCATTTGCGGATACCTCGGCCGGTGATGAGTTAACGCGACATCGGCCGGCCAAGAGTTAAACGCGATCACGTCACGATCTCTTGACGGCGTAATATATTTACGGAATGTTTTTCGATGACCGAAGCATGTTCCTGCGTTCTTCCCGATAATTAAGGTAGAAACTTTAAACGGACACAGGCGTGTGATACATCGTTGGAAAGAGGAAGCACCACCGATTCTAACCGTGCACGTTATATGACTGGCAATTTATTATTCGCGCTATATCGAATCGATTTGTGAGCACCGAACTTAAATATATTAGCGCAAAACGGCGTAAAAACAGATTTGACCTCGGCACGTGAAAAGTTGATCTCGGATCTGAAATTTGATGAGCTCATATTGACCGCCTGGTCAAACAACACACACGTACCAAGTTTCGTCCCGATCGGTCGAGAATCTTCCGAGATCTGGTCTGCGCTTGCTGGCGTCGCATGGGCTCGGCGACCCGATAAAATTCGTATCCGGGGCAAGATACATTCACATACCAAATTTCAAGTCGATAGCTCCACCCGTTTCCGAGATCTCGTCTGCGCATGCGCGAAGCGGGTGCCGCACGGACAAATTAATATGCCCATGCCACCCCCCGGCCGAAAATACCCCCAAATACCAAGTTTCATCGAAATCTGGTCGGCCGTTTTCGAGTTCATCGCGAACACACACACACACACACAGACAGATCTTCCAAAATATATAATAGACTAGAATGTGACCCGACTTCGTCCGGGGTTTGACCTTGAATTGTCTATTTTGAAGGCCAAGGTCAAGTGGGGTCACGATTTGACCCGTCCCAAACACTGCCGGAACAAAAGTACCCGACAAAAGTACCCGTCGAAATCCATCCGGTTTTACCCGATTTGACCTTTTAACCCGATTTGATTTCCACTCAAGTATATAAACGCGCCTCATATACACACGCTCATTAATTATCAAGTTTCAACGTAAAGATAAATTACCATCGGTGCCCGAGATATCGCCAAGACGTCTGAAACAGTCAAATGCATCGGCCGGTTAAGCGTTAACGTGATCTAACGTTATGAACTCTAACGACGTCATAGAAGTTACGCATTGTTTTTATCCTGATGGAAGATAGTACCACTTCTTCTTGATAATCGAGGCAGATAACTAAAACGGATACATACGCATTATATATCGTTGGAAAGAGGAAACACGAAAGATTCTCACAGTGTCATTATTATGACTGGCATTTTATTATTCGCGCTGTTTCGAATCGATTTGTAAGCACCGAACTCAAATGAAAGTCCCGTAACACAGCGTAAAAACAGATTTGACCGCGGCACGTGAAAAGTTGACCTCGGATCTGAAAATTGATAGGCCCATGCCACCCCCGGCCGAAAATACCCCCACATACCAAGTTTCATCGAAATCGGCTCGGTCGTTTTCGAGTCCATCGCGATCACACAGACACACACACACAGATCTTCCAAATATATATAATACTAGAAGGTGACCCGACTTCGTCCGGGCTTTGACCTTGAATTGTCTATTTTGAAGGCCAAGGTCAAGTGGGGTAACGATTTGACCCGTCCAAAACACTGCCAGAACAAAAGTACCCGACAAAAGTACCCGTCGAAATGGTTTTATCCGATTTGACCTTTTAACCCGATTTGATTTCCACTCAAGTATATAAACGCGCCTCATATACACACGCTCATTAATTATCAAGTTTCAACGTAAAGATAAATTTAATATACCATCGGTGCCCGAGATATCGCCAAGACGTCTGAAACAGTCAAATGCATCGGCCGGTTGAGCGTTAACGTGATCTAACGTTATGAACTCTAACGACGTCATAGAAGTTACGCATTGTTTTTATCCTGATGGAAGATAGAATCACTTCTTCTTGATAATTGAGGCAGATAACTAAAAACGGGGAAATCCATCCGGTTTTACCCGATTTGACCTTTTAACCCGATTTGATTTCCACTCAAGTATATAAACGCGCCTCATATACACACGCTCATTAATTATCAAGTTTCAACGTAAAGATAAATTTAATATACCATCGGTGCCCGAGATATCGCCAAGACGTCTGAAACAGTCAAATGCATCAGCCGGTTGAGCGTTAACGCGATCTAACGTTATGAACTCTAACGACGTCATAGAAGTTACGCATTGTTTTTATCCTGATGGAAGATAGAATCACTTCTTCTTGATAATTGAGGCAGATAACTAAAACAGATACATACGCATTATATATCGTTGGAAAGAGGAAACACGAAAGATTCTCACAGTGTCATTATTATGACTGGCATTTTATTATTCGCGCTGTTTCGAATCGATTTGTAAGCACCGAACTCAAATGAAAGTCCCGTAACACAGCGTAAAAACAGATTTGACCTCGGCACGTGAAAAGTTGACCTCGGATCTGAAAATTAATAGGCCTATGCCCGTTCCCGGCCGAAAATACCACCACATACCAAGTTTCATCGAAATCGGCTCGGTCGTTTTCGAGTTCATCGCGAACACACACACACACACATACAGATCTTCCAAAATATATAATAGATATGATAATAATAATAGAGAACATTTATATAGCGCTTTTCCCAAAAGGCCCAAAGCGCTCGGCCACAACACAAGTTCACGCACAAATATGCAATATGCAAGTGGGTCACGTAATAAACATATGCAGAACTAAGAGGCATCACTCTCAGGGACGACGTTTCCATAGTAGAATTCGAAAAGTTCCGATTTAAGTAATGTTTTAAAAGTGTCCATGGTATCGGCTTTCTTTGTGTCGGCCTGTAGCCCATTCCAGACGGACGGAGCATGATATTCAAATGAACGTCTTCCGTAGTTTTCCGAGTCACGTCTAGGAACAGCCATCAGATTTAGATCTTCCGATCGCAATTCGCGCGGCGGAGAGTACATATTGAGAATAGAGTCAATATAAACCGACAAAGGCTTTGTGATGTCATTTGAAAATTTCTTATAACAAAAAGTGGCACATTTATAATCAATTCGAGCTTCAATTGGAAGATAGTGTAGTTTCGCGAGAAGAGGTGTGACGTGGTGAAATTTATGTTTTCGTAGAGCAATGCGAGCAGAAATGTTAATTATTCTCTGCAGATTTGCCAATTAGATGGGACCATGTATGTTTGAACATTTCATGTGCATATTTTCACATGTCACAATATGTCCCGTGTAGAGACGTGGCGACATGGGGTTAGGGTGTGCGTTCTTATATTTCACGGGGCATTGTCTGGTCTATTTAATTATTTCATGTGTACGTCATCAGTGCTGATCACATCGTCACAGAGGGGTGGCACAGGGCTGGGGTGTACGTATACTTATATTGCATTAAACGCTGTCTGCATGGTCAGTTTGAACATGTCATGTGTATGATTATCATGGCTGGTCACAGCGGCGTGGTACAAGGGGTGGGTTTACATACTTTTATTGCATTTGATTATAACGACGATATCTTTTATTGCATGTGCATGTTTTCACGTCCGGTCATCACGTGTGTGGACACGGCGACATGCGGTTGGGGAGCAGTATGTACTTTTTTATCATATTGATTGTGACACTGTCGGATATGTTTTACATTTTCATGTGCACGTTCTCACGACTGGTTACATAGAGTGACGCGGCGAAATGAGATTGGTGTGTACGCACTTATATTGCATGGGACCATGTCTGTTTGAACCATTCATGTGCATGTTTCACATGTCATAATGTGTCCCATGCATGTAGAGGCGTGGCGACATGGGTTAGGGTGTGCGTACTTATATTGCATTGTACGTTGTCTGGTCTACTTGATATGTCGTGTCTATGTCATCAAGGCTGATCACATCGTCACAGAGGGGTGGCACAAGGGTGGGGTTAAGTATACTTATATTGCATGCAACACTGTCCGGTCGGTTTAAATATTTCATGTGTATGTTCTCATAGCTGGTCACAGCTGCGTAGTCGAGGGGTTGGGTATACATACTTTTATTGCATTTCATTATATAGGTAACATGTTCTATTTGATATATCTTAAATTGCATATGTGTATTTGTGGTGACAACTCGGTAAGCTGACGTTTCTGTTCTCAGCATCCGTCTTGTTACCATATGTCGGCAGCAAGGATACATATGCGAGAACTGTATCAGATAACAGAAGCCAGCGTCGGAGATAGCTTTCTTTTCCTCTCAACACTGCTACAGCGCAGACGTGTTCCACGAGAAATGCGAACTATTAACTGCATGAGGTAAGTATCTATATGGATTATGTATATACAAATACGTTTGTTTTCGCATGTTCTGTCTAAACTAAGGCATCGTCTGCAATGGGGTATATTTGCATGGGTTAGAACATGATCTCCACATCATTTCAGTTTTTAAATTCCTTTTCTAATTATAAATTTTACCAAGGGTAAGTTAACATATATGTGAACATGAAATAAAGCTATTTCACAATTTATGTTGCAGATTCATTCTTTCATCAATTCGCATCAGTTTAATCGCGTAAAATTGCAATTGTGGTCATGTTAGGGTGATATCATCCTTTGCTAGCATCACATATACATCCATTGTACAATATATCCATGATGTAATCCCGTTTTGAAGTTTTAATCGCGTAAAATAGTGATCATGGAAGGGTGATATCACCCTTTGCCAGTTCACATATAAATTCATTGTACAATATATCCGTGATGTAATCCCGTTTTGAAGTTAGAATCGCGTAAAATAGTAATCATGGAAGGGTGATATCACCCTTTGCCAGTTCACATATAAATTCATTGTACAATATATTCATGATGTAATCCAGTTTTGAAGTTAGAATCGCGTAACATAGTGATCATGGAAGGGTGATATCACCCTTTGCCAGTTCACATATAAATTCATTGTACAATATATCCGTGATGTAATCCTGTTTTGAAGTTAGAATCGCGTAAAATAGTGATCATGGAAGGGTGATATCACCCTTTGCCAGTTCACATATAAATTCATTGTACAATATATCCGTGATGTAATCCTGTTTTGAAGTTAGAATCGCGTAAAGTAGTGACCATTAGTGATGCGGACCGGACCGGACCGGTCCGGTCCACCTATAATAGGCTATATGTTAATGAATTCTCTGTTTTCTCAAAGATTTTACTCTGAATAGTACAAACTATAAGTTACTGAGTTCAGTGCATTGTAATGAGTCCATATATGTTAAAACTGACATTGTTTGCCGATTGTGTGCATCATTGTCTGTCTCTGGCGGGATATTCTGGGAACGATGCACGATAATAGTATTTCTGGTAATGCGAACATGTACTAATTAAATGTATTGGACAGATAAAAAGCTAGGGCCAGAATGTGTCATAACCAATATAACATGGCACTCAACTGATCGTATGCATGATTCGTATCATACTTATTTTCATTAAATTGAAATGTAAACGAAATAACTATACTGATGACAATTATACAAATGTGTACTAATATGACTACTACATTAATATTGGAGTCTTGGAGATTGTGATGGCTGATTGTATAATCCTGACAATTACACTTATATAGTTACCTAAGTACAACTACTATTGGATTAATGTGACTGTCTTGTTTTTCATTATAAGGAAATTGACATGTACAAAGTACATATATACATTGTTTTCGTGGCATCAAACGTTTAATAGATATTAACCACTTGAATGCGTCAATACATCGTTGCTAATTGATAGGACGGCAAATACGCATTAATATTCGCGATTGTTTATTATAACTGAAGTAAAATAGTGGACCGGACCGGAGAGTACCGGACCGGCGGCAAAAAGCGGTCCGGTCCGGTCCAGTGACACCCGGTACGGACCGGATAGCGGTCCACCCCTGGACCGCGGACCTGACCGGTCCAAAGCGGTCCGGTCCGCATGACTAGTGACCATGGAAGGATGATATCACCCTTTACCAGTTCACATATAAATTCATTGTACAATATATCCGTGATGTAATCCGGTCTTGAAGTTAGAATCGCGTAAAATTATGGTAATGGAAGGGTAATATCACCCTTTGTCATATCACATATAAATCCATTGTACAATAAGTCCATGATGTAATCCCGTTTTGAAGTTTGAATCGAGTAAAATTGTGGCGATGAAAGGGTGATATCACGCTTTGTCATATGGCATAAAAATTCAATGTACAATAAATCCTTGATGTTACACAATTTTGAATCCCGTAAAATTGTGTTCCTTGAAGGGCGATATCACTCTTTAGCAGAAAAAAAAAATTCTTATTTTAGTTTTAATATTTTATCGTTTATACTTATTTCCCATGCGATCACTTAATTATTTAATTTTTATTCTTTATTGCAGAGACTACGAAAATTGATGACGGCAAGATACAACTATGACACAAAGTGCCATGTCCAAGAAGTTCATATTATATTTGTCACTGGTATAACCAACAATAGGGCAGCATTTTGTTGGCAAATTACTACACATGGAGATACCAGAATCAGGGCGACACATGTGTATATGTATAGTTAGATATACACATCCGTGTCGCCTTATATGCTGGTTACAAGCCAAATGTCACCATAAAGTAGATTTCACAAATATATATGGATATATATGTTCCAATCTAAATAATTTATACGGGGGTATAAATGTGCATAAACTGGAGTTTATAACCAGAATAAATGTAGCTATATATATTTATGCAGCTTTATTCAGTGTATACATTTGCATTTGTGCATAAACAGGTCGATAATAAATGTGCATAAACGTACGAATAAATGCCGAGTTTATTATGTTGAATAAACTTGGGTTTATTCAGTGAATAAATTGTGTATAAATGTCGGCCTTTATTCGTGAATAAATTGTGAATAAATGTGCATAAATTTCCGGATTTATGCACATTTATTCAGTGAATAAATTTCTGATTTATCCAGATTTATGCACATTTATCCGGAATTTATGCAATGAATAAATTCCAGTTTTCATGCAGTGCTGACATCTCCCATAAAGTTGAAATTTGTGCCCCATTTTGGTACAACAGTTTAACATGAAGTAGGCAAATATGGACTGTTGGTTTAAAAACATACTGGTTGGAAAATAAAATCAATAATGAGAACTATTCTAACTTATTTTTGGTGTGAAAATCTAATCTACAACTAATGTTGTATCAGAAATGAAAGGATTATTAAATGAGGATTATTATTAAACCAGTAGCATACCACATAGATACAGGTAGTGTGGGTGGGGGAGCTAAACCTCTTACCTCTGCCCCTATTTGAACAAACATGAATCCCCATCTATGAGATCTATTCATCTAGTAATTTTAAACAGTCGCTTCGAGTTGAAGTTAATTGATTTTCCAAAAAAATTACCCCGTTGAAACAGATCTGAACATGCCGCCCAAGGACCCTGCATACCAAATATAAGCTAAATAGACTTGATGGTTCTTGAGCAGTAATAGTTGTTAGAATTACTATGGAGGGAGAAAGTTATGGCCCTGGCATCCCTCCTATTTGACCCGATGAACTTATTTGAACAAATCTGAACGTGAGTCACCTGCAGGTAGGGATTTCATATGGATCTCGAGAAGAAAACAATTATTGATGGATGGTGGACAGACCAATGGATGGAAGAACACTCTGACAGACCGACAGTTTCCAATCAACAACAATATACCTCCATTGTTTGTCCATAATCAGGTGCAATGAGTTCACATAGATAAGTTGTTAAGAAAATAATATTAGAACAGCCAAGCATGAATTTAGTGTGTCTGATGTCCCCAAAGGGTGAAAGTAGTGATGCTATTCTGTAAGGTGGGATAGCATCACCAAATTCACAATCTGGGAACCTGATTTTACTTCATCCTCAACTGCTTTAGGAGACATAGGGACAGATATAAATTCTCCAGCTGAAGTTGGTGACGTATGGGCACCCGTTGGGCACCTCACGTATGCATTTTATCTTCAGCAAATTAGGGGAAGAACAGAAGGAAAAAAAGCAGCTAAAAATGTCAATTTGAGACTCTATATACTTCCCAGAAGATGAGGCGTAAGCAGAATGAGGTCATCAGAGGATGTATTTAGTGATGCTAGCCTGCCATGTGGGGTAGCATAATTAAATTCACCATCTGGGAACCTCAATGTTACTTCATTCTACAAATGCCAGACACACTTAATTCAAGCTTGGAGAAAATAAATTTAATCTGATTTTAATGACCACTGAGTATTAATGTAAACAATCAGGGTGCTTCATTGACAACACTATTAATCTCATTTAAATTATGAATGACATGAATGTACACTCTCTGGGGATGGAGAGAATATGGCCATAGCAGTTGTTATCTATCCATATGGCACTGTTTTATAAACATTTGTCCATCGGAGTACATGGATGGCTTGCTGTAGCGGGAATACAAGGATATTAAAGTAACTTACTGAACATTCCTGTACATCTGTCTCCCAAACCCCTGATTTCAATCAAATTTAGTGGAGTGACTAGAGGTGCATCCCTTCCCCCTCCCGAAGTTGTAATGTCAAGTTCTTCAAAATTTTAATGAATTTTGTTTATTTTATTTAAAATAAAATATTTTATTTAATAAAAAAAAAAATTATTAAAAGAAAATATATTTAATTTTCTTTTGTGTTAAATTGAATAATAAGTTAAATCTAAAAAAAAATGTTTTCTTCAGATTTATGTCCATAGCCCCACCCACATTTGACCCAGTGACCTCATTTGAACAAATCTGAAACCCAGTCACTCAAGGACCCGTCATACCAAATATGAACCCATTCGGCCCGACGACTTCAGAGAAGAAGTCGTAAGAATTACTATGGTGGGAAAGAGTTATGGTCCTAGCTTCGCAACTATTTGACCAGGTGACCTCATTTGAACAAATATGTGAGTCACCTAGGGAACATCCACACCAAATATGAACCCATTCGGACTTATGGTTCCAAAGAAGAAGATGTTTAAATAATTGTTGACGGACGGACGGACGGATGGACAGACGAGGAGTGATGACTATAGCTCCACCGGAGACTTCGTCTCAGGTGAGCTAAAAATTGATAAAACATTATTTGATTTTAATACTGTCTGATGCACATATTTTCAAATAATTTGTGATTATCTTTCCAGATTTCTGGAACTTCAAATTCAGCTTCGGAATTGACCATGCTCCCAGGCACGTATGGCATTTTTTCCCTTTCGATCATTTTTTGTACCCACCCACCCCCACCGCCAATTTTTTTTCCGTTTTCGGCAGTTTTTTCCGACCATTTTTTGACACCCACCCTCCCTTTTAACACTAAAACAGAGATTTGCGGGGGGAAATTCACTGTAAACAGCTGTATATGAATTTCTGTGCATACTATTTATCATGGATGTTAACATGGACAAGTAAAAGGAATGAGTCATTTTGAGGTCATTCGGCCAAAAAAACATGGCTGCCAGCGGCCATCTTGGATTTCAAAATTTGCAACAAAATACAACACGATAACTGCCTGCAGTCAGTTTACAGTTAGAATTACATTATTTCTCTCATTCAAAGTGGGTTTGAAGCCCAACTCATTGCCAAAACACTAAAAAACAAGCAGGATTTTATTATTTTTAGTTGCGGAAAAAATTGCTTGTTGGTGGCTTTGACCACGCACCCACCCCGGCATAAGTACCGAAAAAAAAAATTCACCCCCCCCCCCTGATGCTCCAGGAAGAAAATTTTAAGTTAAGGAGGAGAACAGATTACCTGGATCAACAAATCAAACTCTGGTGGATCAGATCAAAGATCTTGAAGCACGGGTGTTGGCATATAATTGTAAGTACAATCTGATTGATGCATGTTTTATAGGGCTGTAACTATTCATCATGAATAAGAATTGAATATATGGTGATACACTTTCAAAAATATGCATATCGCAACATGCCATGTGTATCGTGCTACGGGAAATCAATTAGTTTCTTAAGATGGGAATGTGTAAAAGATTAAAACCTGCAATGTTGAAATTTTTGTTAAGCCGTGGTGACAGTGGTAACAGCTGGTTCCCGGCTTCATTAGCCACAACTTTGATTTATTTGAAATAGGTTTATTAAAGTAGCAGGGTCGATTCTTGTATTTATTATAAACAGGGGCATGAATTTCATTTAGACAAGTATCTCTAAGTTGCTGGATGTTTGCCTTGGATTCAGGAATTGCAAAATCAGATGTTTGCCTTTCATAGTACAAAGCATTCCTAAGACAAACATTTGGCATTCACTAGTTGAGTAAATTTTGATTTCTTTATCTAAAATAAATGTTATTGTTGAAGTTCTATATTATTTGAGTGATAATTATCAATTAGATTTTTGAACTGTATTTAATAGTTGGTCTTGTATAGACAACCCTTACAGAGAATGTGTATACTAATGCAGGGTTCCTGATCACCCTAGTCGTGAGTCATTGCATAATAGGTTTGGAACCGCTACAGGTGTGCCAAAGGATATCGTCATGCAAAGAGTAAATTCCAAGATGGCTGCCGACAGTCATGTTTTTTAATAAACGATTGTTCAAATTTGATAGCTCCCATCTAGAGGTGATCCTTAACATGCCTGTGAATTTTCAAAACATTTCTCTAATAAATGCAAGCTGCTGGCGGCCATGTATTTAACAAATTGATGGCTCCCATCTAGAGGTCACAAATGAATTTTGATGATGATCGGATAGAGATGTGGCCTATTGAGTGTGCTAAAGGAAAGTGTTGACAGATGCATGGATGGCTAGATGGACAGATGCGCTGATAGACATATGGACGGCTATAAAGACCTAACCCATGTCAATAACATAAACTTGACTTTGTCAAGGTAAAGTTGGGCTTAAAATAGTAATCACTTGAAGAGCCTTACTCAGTATGAGTTAAGTCCCAACCCCATATACTCTCACTAACGTAATCGGTGTCTAGTATGTTAATTATTTCATCTTTTAAAAGCATAAACACAAGCACATGGCCGCAATGATGAAATAAATTAACACTAGCACATGGGGTTATTATCATGTATGCTCTGAAAACGCTCACGCCATCTAACGTCGGTTTAGTCAAAAATATATTGTGGGATCGTTTTGTTTATAAAGTAGGCCGTCACACCTACGGGCAATTCCCAAGACTTGAAGAGTCAAGCAGAATATGGAAATGCCGGCCCTGTTTATTCTGTGAGAATGAATTATCTTTTCACGGACACATTTCGGTTCATGGTGTTAACATTCCGATTGTACTGATTGTACCATAGCTCTTGATCACGCCGAGGATACCTCACTGACTGTCAAAACATTTTTGCACTGACCCCATATGCCACTCCCAGTGTATACATAGTGCAGGGGGTGGCATAGTCACTACGTACGCTCAGTATAAACCTTGTGTACTATATGTAATTCGACCAAGCTCGGGAATATCACACCACAGTCCTTTAAATTGATTCTTGGTACAAACCAGTCACCAATCTAAACTGAACAGAAAATTGAGTCCGAAAGGTGTCCGGTTTTTGGAGAGGTTTTACTAAAGTATCAGCAGAGAATTAGCAATTAACCATTTCATGACAGGAGTTGCACTGCTGCAGCATTAACCATTATGTGCATTCTCTTATATATACAAGTATCCCATAGGGAGCATCGCATATATAACAGAATGCACTGGCTCATAATGTCAATGTCAATATTGTTAAGGGAATACATTGGCACAAGGTTTAACAAAAAAAAACAGTTATGGAAGGGTTAACCTACATGGTTGTCATGGTGATCTTCTGGTGGATCATTCTCAGTTTGTTTTCCTGGCGGTATCATCACTAACTTAGAAAGAAAATAGAGCAAAACTATTATAGAGTGTAATCTCTCTATCTTTCAGGCCTGCAAATGGTTCACGCTCGCCAAAATTACTTTTTAGAGTCACACAATGTAGTGAAATAGTTCCGTGTTGATATACTTCCAAAAAACATTTTGACAGTTCATACTAGTTAATCTTGCGCCCCCACCCTGATGATCTCCCCTTCCCACCTGAGTTTTTCTTACCTTAACATATAGTGTCCAATTAGTCCCATTGTATCATTCAATATGACTATGTGACTCAGAAAAACTATCATTGGTGACAAAGAAGCATGTTATTTTTCTTCGGCAAATGCACAGTTCAGATCTTCTTCTTTTTTTGTAAATTACCCTGTTAAATCATATGATGAAAGATGTGTTTTTATGTTATTGAGATTTTAATATAACTGAGCTATAGATAATACAAAGTAGTGATTCCTGTCTATAATTGAGTACGACATTTGTATAAGGCACTAACTACTGTAATGTTGAGTTCGTGGGAATATGAACTCTCTATATATATAACACTAGAAGGTGACCCGACTTCGTCCGGGCTATTCAAAAACCAAATTTCAAGTCGATTGCTCCACCCGTTTCCTAGATCTGGTCTGCGCATGCGCGAAGCTGGTGTCGCACGTGCTCGGCGACCCGATAAAATTCGTATCCGGGGCAAGATACATTCACATACCAAATTTAAAGTCAATATCTCAACCCGTTTCCTAGATCTGGTCTGCGCATGCGCGAAGCTGGTGTCGCACGTGCTCGGCGACCCGATAAAATTCGTATCCGGGGCAAGATACATTCACATACCAAATTTCAAGTCGATAGCTACACCCGTTTCCGAGATATATAGCCCAATGTCATTTGCGGATACCTCGGCCGGTGATGAGTTAACGCGACACAGTCAAATGCATCGGCAGGGTGAGAGTTAACGTAATCTAACTTTATGACCTCTGACGACGTCATAGAAATTACGCATTGATTTTATCCCGATAAAAGCATCGGACCACTTGTACCTAATAATTGAGGCAGATAACTAAAACGGATACATACATATTATATATCGTTGGAAAGAGGACACGCCACAGATTCTAACCGTGCAAATTATATGACTGGCAATTTATTATTCGCGCTATATCGAATCGATTTGTGAGCACCGAACTGAAATATATTAGCGCAAAAACGGCGTAAAAACAGATTTGACCTCCGCACGTGAAAAGTTGACCTCGCACGGACAAATAAATATGCCTATGTTCGTCTCCGGCCGAAAACACATCCAAATACCAAATTTCATCGAAATTGGCTTAGTCGTTTTTGAGTCCATCGATTTCAAACACACACACACACACACACACACACACACACAAACAAACACACAGATCTTTCAAAATATATAATAGATATCCCTTTTTCACAAACATTAAAAGCTCTACTTAAGTCCCAATATTATTTACAGTCATAATGAGTCATTGTTCATCTCCAGTTGTATTCAGTTTCAAATCGCAGTGGTGGTTTAGATATTGTGCCACTTCTGGTTTGTGAACTTTGAGTTGGTCTACTTATGATTGTATTAGAAGTTGGAGTTATGTCTTGATCATTATCATCGTATTTAAAGTTTGTATACTACTTCTCATTTGTTGCCAAAATGTCTCGTCTATTCTTTCGATATATTCCACCATATTTAGTTTCTATGATGTATGAGTTCGGCGCATCAGAAATGTCCTTCACCTTTGCCGGAATCCACTCATTGGTTTTCACATTCCTCATTCGAACGATTTGTTAGTTTCTTGGCTGATCGACCATGGACAGATTTCTGCTTCTGCTGTCTCTCTCGAAGTTTATTAATCACATCTGGTGTTGTTTTAGGTCTGAGAACTTTATTGCTCACTGGTGTGTGTGTTCTCAGTTTTCTACCGAACAGAATCTCAGCAGGTGATGGCATTCCATTTTCAATAGGTGTATTGCGAAAATCTAATATTGCCAGGTGTGGATCCTCACCTGTATCTTCACATTTTTTAAGTGTGTTTTTATTGTCTGAATATTACGTTCAGCAAGTCCATTGCTTCGATGGTATTGTGGTGACACTGTAGTTATTGTAAATGCCCATTGTTTGGCGAACACGTGCATCTTCTCACTGGTAATATTTGGTGCATTGTCACAGATTATTGTCATCGGTATTCCATGTCTACTGAACACTGATTTTAGGCTATTTATGACACTGCACGTCTTCAATGATGATAATAAACATGTATCTGGAAATTTCGAATGATAGTCCATAATCATCAGATAATCCTTTGATTTATAGTGAAATATGTCTATTCCAACTTTGTTCCATGGAAGTTCAGGAATGTCATGAGGTTGCAGTGGTTCCTTCTAATTTGCATTTCTATGCTTCAAACAAGTGTCACATTTCGAAATGTATCTCTCAGTGTCGGTCGTCATGTTTGGCCAATACACTGTTTGCCTCGCATTGTTTTGGTCTTTCCCATGCCAAGATGTGAACTATGTAGTAATTGTATGATTTGAGTTACACAGTTTGTAAGTTGTAGGAATCACCACTCTGTCCCCTTTATATATTACATCATCATGCACATATAAGTCTTCTCTGAATGTCCAATATACCTGAGTTTGACCAGGTAAGTCCTTCTTATTCTCAGGCCATCCACGATGAATCACATTTTTCAAGATTTGTGATGTTTCATCAGTCTTTGTGTTTTCACGTATTTCCGCCAGAGTTAATGCTTTCATCGGAATGTTCGTTGTTACTAAATGAATATGTGCACCAACGTCATCATCTAGATCATTCATAGTGTCATTTTCCAGGTGTGCATCACATCGGGATAATGTGTCCGCTATGAATAGTTCTTTATCTGGCTTGTATTTGACATTAACGTCGAAATTATGTATTCTAAACAACAGTCGTTACAGTCTGGGAGGAGCTGTTGGCAACCCTTTCTTGAAGATAACTTCGAGCGGTTTATGGTCCGTCTCGATGTTCACAACTGTTCCATACACCATTTGTCGAAATCTCTCCAGACCGAACACTATTGCCGTCATTTCCTTTTCCAACTGACTGTAGTTTTGTGGACAATAAGTTAATGCTTTTGATGTATAAGCCACAGGACGCTGATTTTGTAGCAAACACACACCTAACGCATTTCTGGATGCGTCAACTGACAATGTGACATCTTTATTCACATCGAAATGCTGTAGAACAGGTGCATTCGTTATCGCGAACTTTAATTCCTCGAATGCAGCTGTATGCCGTGTATCCCAATGCAACAACACATCTTTCTTTAGTAATTCCCTCAACAGAGCAGGTTCTCTGTTGCATTTGAAATTTTTTGACACATAAGTGATCATTCCGAGAAATCTTAACAAGGATTTCTTTGAATCAGACACAGACATATTATTTATAATATCCACTTTAGAATGATCAACTTGTATGCCATCTTAATTTATTATGTGGCCAAGATATTTAATTTCACTGACGCATATTTGTGATTTCTCCTTCCGGAGCTTCATACCACACACACGTATACGACTGAGAGCGCACCTCAACCTTTGATCATGTTGAAATTTGGTGGACTCATACACACATATGTCATCTACATAGTAAGTCACTCCAGGAATTCAATCCAGCAACTGGGAAATACTTTTCTGAAATTTCTCCGTCGCACGTTTTACCCCATGTGGTAATTTTAAGTACCTGTGCCTTCCGAAAGGTGAGTTGAGGGTACACAACATGGAACTTTTCAATTTCAACTGCCAAAATGCATGGCTTGCATCCAGGAGACTCCAGATTTTGCACCAGCCATCATTCCCGTTAACTCCTCCACTGTCGGTATCTAGAAGTGTTCACTCTGAATGGTTGTGTTCAAGTCCTTCGGATCTAGGCATATCCTTAGACTTTTATTTGGTTTTTTCAACAATCACCATCGAACTGACCCATTCTGTCAGGTCATTAACCATTAAACCATCTTCTTCCATTGTCTGCAATTCATGTTTCAGGGTCTATTCTCATTGCACACGCGCGTGCGATTAAGCGTTTTTTAAGGTGCGTGTTAACATAACACAGTTTCGATTCGTGATCAATTACCTTCTCAAACAACCACGTCCTATTCGTGACCAATCATCTTATGCAATCAACCTCGTCATCGAGATAGCCATTACAGAGAATGGCATGGTTCACTCGGTCACATATACTATCCGGGTACAGTCATTCTCATAACTGATGGGCGATAAAATAATAAATGAAGTACGGAAAGGAAATGGCTTGGAAAGAAGTTTCCAACGTATAGCTAGCATCAGTGGTGATTTTTGTAGAATTCAGTCGAATTATATTACCTGTCAGTCTCGCGCAACACTGTACCCAAGATTGTGAATATATAGATTGATGGTAATGTGCCGTTTAGCATGTGCGATCACTGATGATAAGCCGCCAATGGCGATCACATTGAAATCAATCGCTCATGCATACGAACAGCGTCCTGGCGACAGAATTCGACCTGAAACGATGCGAGTGTGACTCTTAAGGTCGAATTCTGAGTCCCATCACTTATTCTATTTGAATGGTGGTTCGTCAATTATAGTACCGCGTTGTCGCTGTTGCCAGCGGCTATACAAATGAGCACTCGATGATAGGGGAGGGGGGGGGCTGGAAAAAAACGTTCATACACAGGGTTGAGCATAAAAATCCCTCCCAACCATGGGTCTACCATCCTCCCTACATGCAAATCTATTAGTTTTTCTCCCAACAAATTGGGGTCTCATCCCCTCTTTCCCCATAATTTTTACTGGATATCATATGTTTGAGTACAAATGTTTTAAATGAGCTTTATTCAGAAAGACGATTTGTGTCAGACCTAGCTAACTATAAGGTAAAACGTTGAAAGATCTAATTCAACCACTTGAATCGTACACTTTTGATAATCTTGAGTGATAATAACAATTATATACATAAAACTCCTGTAATCTGGGTTGTGATCGTACTATATAGTGTTATATACGTTTCAAGCTGGAATAAAATATGCATATTTATGCCCAACTACATGGAATTGAACCCTCTAATTCTAATTATAATTAGCTAGATATAATTGTGTCCTCAAAACGTATGTCATTTTGATGGCATGGCTCGTTATACTCAACTTATACCTGAGTAAATCTAACTGAGGAAAATTAAAGTTAATGTGTCAGCATATATAGGCCTGTATGTGGTCACCCCCAACCGAAAGTACTTTATCATCCTCCAACCTACCCTAGACATGTATATGAATGTGTTCGTCAGACCCCACCCCTATTGGGGGAACTCTTAGCAGTGGGAGGAAGGAATGCCATCGAACACACCTATAGAGCCGCTCGACCTTAAAAAACGCTGCGATTAATCGCACGCGCGTGTGCAATGAGAATAGACCCTCAGTCTCTCTTTCAGTTTATGAGGTACACGTCTCGGTGGATGAATAACCGTTCGAACTGATTTGTCAATATGTATGTGGTGTTCCCCTTCAATTGTCCCAAGTCCTTGAAACACATCCTGAAATTCGTCAAGAATGTTATTCGGTTTAGACTCATTGATCACATACGTCATCTGTACCAGCTTAAATTCTAATGAAGTTTTCAGTCCAAGAACTGGTATTACATCACCATCGACAACTTGAAAATCTGAGACATGATTTTTGTCTTTGTACGAATACAGCAAGGAAGCTTTTCCAACAGTGTTCATTTTATGTCCAGAATACGATACTAGCTTGACTTTTGTCTTAGCCATTTTGTCCTTGCTCAACTTGTCATGAATTCTTTTGGGAATAACATTACACTGTGCACCAGTATCTATTTTGAACAGAACAGTTTTATCATTAATCGCCAAGTCAATGTTCCATTCATCTGCAGCAGAACTGTCAACATATAACACCAATTCATCACTGTCAGCTTCATCGGTGACCACGTGAACTTTCTTTGTTTTCTTCTTAAAACAACAGCGTTCGTAGTGATTTAACCCTTTGCAGTAATTACAGCTCTTGCCATATGCAGGACAATTCATTTTATTGGTGTAATTATTATCAGGCATCGCACCTTTCACAGTTTCTGTTTTTGGCTGCCATCTGCTCTTCTTTCCAAGACGCGGGTCGATTTAACTGTTTCAACCAGTTTATCCTCATCTTTGAAAGTTTGTAGTTGTGCATGTGTCACTTCCACAGCACGACAAATGTTCATTGCTCTGACTAGTGCTAAGTCTTTATCACGCAGCAGTCTTTCATGCAAAGAATCCGAATCAGTGCCACACACGATGCGGTCTTTAATGAGACTATCTTTAAGGTCCCCAAATTCACAGGCCTGACGTTTGGTACGTAGTTCCGTAATATAGTGGTCAATAGTGTCACCTGGTCTCTGGTTGCAAGTAAAGAAACAGTGTCGCTCATATGTCAAATTCTTCTGCGGCGCACAGAATGCTTCGAATTTTCATATTAGCAGGTCCAAATCATTCGAGCCCTCTATCGCGGCATACGAAAAGTTGTTGTACACTTCAATTGCATCCGCTCCAATCATATTCATGTGTTTATTTTCTTTCAAGTTCAGACGCTCCTGAAAAGATTGTCCATTGCTGTTTCCATCTTCGCCAGTGATCATCAACATTGCCTGTTAACTTCAGTGGCTCTGGGGCCCTCAGCTGATCCATGTATTTGGCCATAGCTGTAGCTCCAGTCCTATACTTCTGACACCATGTTAAATCGTAAGATGAAAGATGTGTGCTTGTGTTATTGAGATTGTAATATAACTCAGCTAAGGAAGCAGAATGATATATACAACGTAGTGATTCTTATCTATAATTGAGTACGACATTTGTATAAGGCACTAACTTCTGTAATGTTGAGTTCGTGGGAATATGAACTCTCTATATATAACACTAGAAGCTTAGCCCGCCACTGGTGGCAATCGTCAGAAACATGACAATTTTTAATTTTTTAAATTTTTTTTTAATTAATTTTTTCAATTAATTTTTTTTTTCACTGAGTTAATTGTGCCTTTTTAATTTACTGGCTTTAATTTTTTAGATTAATTTGTTAATTTAATTTTTTGATTTGACCCGATTTGACCTTCAATTGATCATTTTCAAGGTCAAAGTCAGGTTGGGGGTCACAATTCAACCCGTCCATGAAACTTCCCGTAGGTAGCAAGTTTGAGTTCAATCGGTTTGAGTCTATAAAGGACACACACATATATATCATTTTGTGGGTACCCGTTTCAAGGTGAAGATCACCTCGGGCGGAAAAACTGACCCGATGAAAATCTCCCCCGTTCCTAGGAAGCCCTAAGTATGTAAGAATCACACAACACGCGCATGTCTGAATTCATACGCTCACGCCCGGACACAGACGCAAGAATCACATTACACGCATACACTCTTTATCAACGACACTGTGGATACGAACGCTCTTTAACTATCAACGCGGTTAACCCCACAGTGCCGTTTTTTGTGACTGCGAGTGGGGAACGGGTGCTCGGAGCTTCTCCAAAACGCCGCGACGACAACGACACTGCGGATACGAACGCTCTTTAACTATCAACGCGATTAATCCCACAGTGCCGTTTTTGTGACTGAGCGTGGAGAACGGGTGCTCGGAGCTTCTCCAAAACGCCGTGACGACCATACCCTTAGATGGGAAGTTTGATCTCGATCGGTGCAGCCGTTTTCGATTCTATAAAGTATATACACACATATATACACACATATATACACATATACGTAGTTCTCAAAATAAATAGTAGATACCCAGTTTATCTTAGTGACAATGAATCATATACTTGTGTGGTTTTTAGATTGCGGAAATGAGCAGAACATATCGTTTATAACTTCCCCACAGTAAATTTTAGCTGAATTCCGCTTAGTAAGATAGATTTTTTTTTCAAGCTGAATATCCAGTTGTGCTTGACCTGATTAATAGTATACACTGGAAACTGTCCAATTTAGTTAATGAACACTGAAATATTTCAATGTTGTGACATCTAACAAGTGATTTTTATCTTTATCACTTTTAAATATTTTGTCAGTCATGTTCATCGCTCAGCAACACAGTCAATGTTTAAATGTGACTGAAGGTCGATCGTATATTCCCACAACTCGACAATATTATTAATGCCATGAGCAGTACAATGTGCGAAGATCTCTCACATCACAGCTATGTTGTAACACAAAGACGACACTCTATTTATAACCCCACAACTTGCGAAACATCGAGAACAATGTGTTTGCACATTTGCATAATTATCGTTTTAAAATTGCAATTGAAATGCATTGTGCGTATTTTGTGTTGCGATCGACATAAATTTGTTCTATGGTGTAAGGTTCCTATTGGGTCTTCTTGCATGAACACCGTGGAGTACATAGTTGCACACTAGCATTACATTGCAGCTAATATAAAATACCGCAGACAAACGTACAGCCGAATGACCAGAAATACGTTTCGTGTTACAAAGCGTTGATGTTCAAATAACTGCGCAACTCAGTATAAGTTTGATCATTTTCCTTGCCGCTACAAATATTCCCTCGACCTCACAAATATATCATTATGGTAGAACGGCGTGTTGTCAATTTCTTATCCACAGCCGAAACCTAATTGTTAGTGGATACCGTTCAGTAAATTCGCCGGAACTCAGTTAGAAAAACCACATTCGCGGGTCGGGACTAATAATACAGTGCGAACAATACTGCCGACGCTAATTGATACTCTTTTAATTTTTCAGTTGAGGGCAAATCTGATAAAAGAATGTTTAAGATAATATAATGTGCGCGAAGCTCACAAAGGGACAACAGGCCCCTCCCCCGCTAAATAAAGCTCCCGAATGGAGCCTGTTTCAATTAGTATCTGTATCTATATTTGCGCATGTCTGTCTGCCTGTGTTCTATAGAAATTCATAGGGGGAATCTAGATGACACCAAAGGGGTTTACTAGGGGTAACTTTTTTTTATGAGAAAGATAATGTTGCTGGTTAGGATTTTCTAAAGTGACGCCGTTTTTGTCGCCGATTGCCACGAAACTAATATATAATCATCCCCATGATATAAGGAATCTGATGGTGTGGTTTTAATATGTCAAAACGGACGCCGTTCGAGTCAGGGATGCACGGAAGTGGAGAGGGGCGCCAAAATTTATAAACTAAGTTTAGCACCGAGGGACCATCTTCATCGGCAACTTTTTACGAGAAAGATAATGGTGCGAGTTAGAATTTTCTAAAGTGACGCTGTTGTCAGGGGCAGAAAAGGGGTATTTCAGAAAAAATGTTTGTCGCCGATTGCCACGAAACTTATATATAATAATTCCCATGATATGAGGAATCTAATGGTGTTGTTTAAATATGTCAAAAGTGGCGCCATTCGCGTCAGGGATGCACGGAAGGGGGGTGGGGCACAAACATCGATAAAACTAATTTTAGCGCCGATTTCCACCAAATTGATATATATTCTTCTCCATGATACAAGGACTCTAATTGTGCGAGTTAAAGACTCCAAATTGATGTCGTTTAGGTGAAAGATTGTGGGAGGGGCACCAATTTGATAAGAATGGGTTTAGTCGTCGATTGCCACCACACTTATACAATATCATCCCCATGGTATGAGGAGTCTAATGTTATGGCTTAAATATGTCAAAAGTGGCGTCATTCGAGTTGGGGGTAAACTGAAAGGCGGAGGTGCACCAAAATTGATACACAATAATTTTAGCGCTAATTTCCACCAAGAGTGATACGCATTCCTATCCATAATACGAGGAGTCTGATCGTGTGATATAAAGACGCCATGTTGGTGCTGTTTTGGTGAGAGATGGGGGTGGGCACTAAATTTGATCAAAATTGATTCAGTCGCCGATTAGAATACCAAACTTATCAATAATCATCTCCATGATATCAGGAGTCTAATTATGTGGTTTAAGGATGTCACAAGCTGTCACAAGTGGGACCATTCGAGTTAGGGTGCATAGAGGGCGCGAGGAACACAAAAACGATGAACAATATGTTTAACGCCGATTTCAACCAGATTGATACATATTCTTCTCTGTTATACGAGAAATCTAATCATGTGGTTTAGGTACGCCAAATTGGTGCCGTTTGGATCAGAGACATGAGGGGGGCACTAAATTTGATACAATTTGTATACTCGCCAATGTTCACCAATGTTATATACATTTTATTATATTTCCATAATGAGTCTAAGTGTGTGGAGTGAAATAGGGACGGGAGGGTCACCAAAATATGTTTAGTGCCAATAACCATCAAATTCATACAGGTTCTTCTCAAATGATACGAGAAATCAAATCGTGATTGTTAAAAACATATAACGAGCTAGCAGAACAGATACATAGAAGAAAGAATTAAACTTATATTTCTCATTTTATTTAACAGATACCGGTACACATATTCTTGCAAACTGAGAGACCTCGAACGTCAGGGATTGCATATTAGAATGGATCATGTATATATTATAACACCATTGAGTCTGTTCCATTCAAAATAGTTTACACACAAAAAAATACAGTAAACCACTCAAAATCGCGCTCTGTGCTGGGCAGATGTAACTGATATACTTGCATAGCAACATTTATTTTAAACTGAGAATATTTCGCCATTAACAGAGGAGCACCTGGAAATTTCTTTAAAATATCTGTATCTTCATTGAGATATGATAGCCAGGGGGTACAGGACGTTTCGTACCATGGTCGTTTCGTACTTGGTCGTTTCGTACCATCTGGTCGTTTCGTACCATATTTCTTGGTCGTTTCGTACCGCATTGTTTGGTCGTTTCGTACCATGTAGAAAATCAATTGGTCGTTTCGTACCATGTGTTGGAAATGGGGAAAACACGGTATTTTATATATATATTTATATTATGTATGTATAATTATTCATGTTCTGGAATGCGGCGAAAGATCTTATGAGATTTGCTTACATCGAATGTGAATAACAATCACGCTGACAATAGTATTCATCTGATTGACTGCGGGAAAGAAATTGGCGAACTAATGTGTTTATGATTAGTTAGGGAGCCAGGAGGGTTTTAATTACACAATCGCGCAAGGAAGCTTTAAGGTTTGGTGCTCTTGATTTGTTGGCGGTGATAGATCATTACGGAAAACTAATTTCTTAAGTTGTGCATTCCTGGCGTTTAGGGGCCAGATGGCCCTCCAAAACCCCAAAAAAGACTTTTGATTACACTATCGCGCAAGTACACCATCTTTACATTGAATACTCTACTATGTTCACTGATCATAAAAACATAACTTAAGAACGGAAATTTCCTGTCGTTTTCAAATAAGGGGTCTTCTATGGGGACCCAAAAATTTCACTTTTAATTACACAATCGCGTAAGTCCACCATTTTCTCCTGGAATAGTCTACTGTATTCACTGATCATAAAAGCACAACTTAAGAAAGCAAATTTCCTGATCATAAAAACACAACTTAAGAACGCAAATTTCCTGGCGTTTTCAAATAAGAAGGGGTCTTCTGGGGGGGACCAAACATGTCAAAATTTCACCTTTAATTACACAATCGCGCAAGTCCACCATTTTTTTCAGGAATAGTCTACTGTATTCACTGATCATAAAAACACAACTTAAGAACGGAAATTTCCTGGCGTTTTCAAATAAGAAGGGGTCTTCTAGGAGGACCCAAAAATGTCAAAATTTTTCACTTTTAATTACACAATCGCGCAAGTCCACCATTTTTTCCTGAAATGGTCTACTGTATTCACAAGCGAATGGACGTGGTGTTCGACACATGCATAGGCTACGTGGAACTTCCACCCATGACTGTGAACGAGAATGCAGAGGTGCTGAGCAGGTCACATATATGATAACTGGTCCTGAGCAGTTGATCCCTAAATATGCGTCTAAAGCATTGAAATCTACATCTTTCAAAAAGCAGCTGCCTCGATTTTTTGCCAAAGATTGGTCTTCTTCACACCACACACATGTCTTGGTCGACAGGGAAGTGTACCTTGGCTTTGACAAAGAGTGTGTGAAGTTTGTTGTTGTCGATGGCAGTTTTATAGAAATAAAGTGTTCCTACAAATGGGCCACACAGTGCAGGGGCCTGTGAACCTTAGTTTGCATGCTGAATACAGTGTCCGTATAACAATAAAATGTGCTGCATGCTTCCTTCGTTGCCGAATAAAGGCTCCCGAATTTAGTATGTTTCAGTTAGTATATAGTAATATTAAAAATAATATGCTGATTTTGTTTCGTTCAATATGTGCATGCGCATATGTGGGTTGGGTTTGTAGAAATACAGTTTTTATTGAAATAAAAGGTTCCCACGTGCATCCAGTGACAAAAAGAGAAGCATGACCATTCCATTTCTAATATAGAAATAAGAATTTAATCATGAATTCGGACACTAGAAATTAACAAAGAACATTTATATACCCGTCATTTGTGATGGGCAACCCCCAAGTAATATAATAGTTCTTTATAAATCTTGGTAGTTAGTGTTCAAATTATTCACAACAATGTTGATAACTAATAGGAATGTTGACAGTATACTAATTGATGTATTCTGCATATGTTAATTGTCCAGTTGAAGTGGAACCGCATCCCATGTAGCATTAACAGGATCTTACTCTTTATAACATCCAACTTTGGAATCAAAATACATGCCAATATTTCTCTCCTACACAGGGTACAAAATGCTCTCAAATAATATAAAATTCTCTATCTTCGGACTAAATTGCAGAAGCCTTAACGCAAATTATGGAGATCTAAAAAACCTACTTTGTGATTTGAAAACAGAAGAAAATTTGTTCGATGTTATAGCCCTAACAGAAATATTCAAAGTGCATAGTTCCTCAGATTTTTCACTTCCAGGATATCACCCCTTAGAATTCAAATCTCGACCTGATGGTGACGATGCCAGATGTGGTGTTGGTATTTATATTAAGGAAAATCTTCAATATAAACCCAGACCAGATTTGATAATATTTATACCACACGTAATAGAAACATTATTTATAGAAATACACCGAGGAGCGAACGATAATTATATAATAGGATGTATTTATAGACCGAACACAGCACCAAAGGCCGACTTGGACAAATTTATGTTGAAATTCGATAATATATTAGAACAATTGAACAATGCCAAGTCTTACATAATAGGAGACCTCAACATCAACCTCTTAAATTTCGACACGCATCAAAAAACTAACGATTTCATAAACAATGTCCTTCTAGAGGATTTGTGCCCATGATAACGAAACCCACAAGAATGACTGAGCACTCTGCTACCCTAATTGATCACATCTATACCAACAAAGTACAAGGTGGTCACCAAACAGGGATAATTACTTGCGACATCTCCGATCATTTCGGTATATTCCTCTTCGAATCAAACAAACACAAACCCATAAAACCCCTCATAAAAAAGCCACGTACACGAACTACACCCCAAATAATGTCAACATTTTCAAAATCTTGTTAAAATCATGTTAATTCGACTCAGTTCTCAGTTGTAACTACCCTAATAAGGCATATGAAATTTTTTGGACATATATATGAATGCGCATGATCTAACTTTTCCTCTAATAACACGAAATGTACCAAAACAATATATAAAGCGCGAACCATGGATGACACCTGGACTGATCAAATCCTCTATTACTAAGCAAGAATTATACTGAAGGCACCATCAGAAACAAATAAAATCGCCTATTTAAATTATCGTCAATTATACAATAAACTAATAAGGAAATGTAAAAATAATTATTATTGTGATAGTCTAGAAAAAAATAAGAATGATATAAAAAACACATGGAAAATTCTTTAAAATGCCATCAATAAAAATCAAAAATCATGCAACTACCCTCAGATATTTAATTATAACGATACAGAGCTATCTGACCCAAACATAATAGCCGAAAAATTCAATGACTACTTTTCAACAATCGGTCGAAACACCAGCAACTCTATACACACTGAAAATGACGCAAATTTCACTGATTATCTTCGAAATAGGCGAACAAACGAATTTGAAATCGAACCTACATCGAGCACTTATGAAAGAGAGTATCTTCATAATAGCTCCACCACTTAAGCATATATTTAATCTATCGTTTGAACAGGGAATATTCCCAATGAAAATGAAAATTTCCAAAGTAGTCCCCATTCCTAAAATAAATAACTCTAAGGAAATAACAAACTATCGCCCAATCAGTATCCTGCCATCGTTCTCTAAACTACTTGAAAAAATTATGCAAAAACGATTAGTAGATTTTCTAAATGAACATGAAATATTGTATAAACACCAATATGGATTTAGACCAAATCACTCAACATTTCATCCGATTATGCACCTTTTAGACCATCTCGTTAAAAATAATGATACACCGACACGGGATTCCACCTTAGCTGTATTTATTGATTTATCTAAAGCATTCGATACGATCGACCACGACATACTGATATCGAAACTTGACCACTATGGCATCAGGGGTGTAGCAATGTCATGGTTCCATAGTTACTTGAATGAGAGGAGGCAATACGTTGAATATAGTGGGAGTACTTCTCACCTTATGAATATTTCCTGTGGAGTCCCCCAAGGCTCAATACTTGGGTCGATTATTTTTTTAATATACGTGAATGATATGGTAAATTCTACAACAATGGACATTTTATCGTATGCGAATGACACTACACTATTCACAAGCGGTAAAGATGGCGAACTAGTACACAGTTATGTCAACAATGAATTAGCCAATGTATCCGATTGGTGCTGCTGTAATAAACTATCAATTAATATTAATAAAAGCAATTATATGCTTTTACACCCCCAAAACAATGACAACAAATGGAATACTTTGACATTAAAGCTAAATAACATTCAATTGAACCGGATAGGGAATCTTGGGCGTGAATACTTGACATTAAAGCTAAATAACATTCAATTGAACCGGATAGGGAATCTTGGGCGTGAATCATCGACACGATTTCTAGGTATCCACATTGATGAAAACTTGACATTCAAAAAGCACATATCCATAATCTGCTCCAAAATATCACATGCAATCTATTGCATCAATAAGATGAAAAACTTTTTCCCAAGTAAAGCATTGAAAACATTGTACTATGCACTGATTCAAAGCCACTTAGTTTATGGTATCCAAATATGGGGTCATGTCCCGGAAGTCAAGAAAGTATTCCTTTTACAAAAACGAGCATTGCGTATAATATGCAATAAGAAGTACAGGAGTCACACAGATCCACTCTTTAAAAAAGAGAAAATCTTGAAAATATATGACTTACACACTTTCAATTCGTCAATTTTCATGCATGACTGGTGTTATAATCGCCTGCACGCGTCTTTTGGAATAATGTACACCAAACGAGCAAAATCAACACCTAGACACCCGAATCCCGTACTATTAGAACTACCTAGAACTGACTGGTCAGGAAAACTACCCCACCACGCCTTCCCCACAACATGGAACAATATGGAAAAAGATTATACATCTTGCCAAAGCAGGCACACATTGAAGAAGCGCTTACAGATAGCCATGCTGAGAAATTACCCAGAAAATGTACGATGTAAAAACAAAGGATGTCTCGACTGTGCTCTTAAATAATACGAACATTCATTGTATACTTCACACCGGTGTTCACACTATCGCATTCTCGTTCCTAAAAATGCCCATATACTACCATGCATCATAATACTACCGTACATCATTAGGATTTCTCTAACAATGACTATGACCCTATACCACTAGACATACATATAAACATTATATATATGTACTGTTAATTTGAATTATCCCTAAACCTCACTCAACAAAAAGACTTTCCGGCGATCTATATAGATTCCTCTTATAAAAACTAAATACTTTGTTCTTAAAATACCCATGGAACTGGAATCGAAACTGTTCATATGTGTTAGAAAATATGAAAAGTTCAAAACATTATTATGGAGAGATAATACATTATCGATCTTATAATTAGTCTGGATTGTCTCACAACCACACCGATACTTGTTTGTGATATGCCCTAAATACTATGTTCTAGATACTTTTATATGTATATGATTATAGTCTGTACGTGTGCGTGGATATGAAATACAAGCCATCGATTCAATTATTTATGGTGATATAGGGCTAGCAGGAAGACAGCCCGATAGGGCTAGGCTAACCCCCAGCAATATACAACATTACCTTTTATTTTACTTCCATTGTATTATTCATGTGTATATTGTAAATAAATTATCCTATCCTAACTGGCATTTTTAAATTTAGATTGTGTTGCTTGTATATATTTATAGTTTTTCCATACTTCATGTTGTATTATAATTGTAAGCATTTTAGAGCATGTCAATGTATTTACGCTATATAAAATAAATTACTATTATTATTATGGACTATAAATTGCATCTGTAATGTTGTTAATATGCAGACAGTAATGTTTTATCACCTGATCGTACTCTTTTAACTGTCATTTTTAAATTTAGATTGTGTTGCTTATATATATTTATAGTTTTTCCATACTTCATGTTGTATTATAATTGTAAGCGTGTTAGAGCATGTCAATGTATTTACGCTATATAAAATAAATTATTATTATTATTAACACCACACCCTATCTGTCCAATCCTGATGTTTTTTTTTCACATTTGGAACGTTGAGTACCATGGTTATACATGGGTACACAAAGCATTAAGAAGCCCATTGGTTGAGTCAATATGATTCGGCAATTGAACGGCTAATTTTGACACATCTGATTTTACATTAGACTACAAACAGAATATGTAACAGATGTATGTGTACATACATGCATCATAATAAGGTCAACGGGTGGTGTGTTTAAATTGGATATATTCACTTGGGTATAACCACAGACGGTACATTCCTACCCAGATGATAGCCGGTATAAGGAATCACACACCTGTATTAAATGTTATTTGAGATTTAAATAAAAGGCTGCTGTTACGTGACTTTGGCATATAAAAAGCATCATGGTACTACCACGATAGTATAACGGTACTTTACTAGGTTACAATACCATGATACCTACACGGGAGATTACTTTCTTTCACAATAGCTTTAATTGTGATTATGGCGTGGTTCATCAAATTGAAACGTATTTGTAATTTAAATACTTTAGGCATGTGTTCACCCCATCCCAGACACTAGCTACACATATTATACTTAATAATTCGAAATACAAAGCACTGGTAGAAATCAATGTGATATATTATGGCATATCATGTACAGATGTTGAATTTAATTTATTGATTAGATTGACGACTGCTGCTGAAAAATATAAACAGACACTACCGATGGAGATTATACGCACAATACAAAAGCAAATTAAAGTAGAATTGCTGCCCTTTGCTCAACTTTGTATCAACGAATAGTGATTAAAGCGTTTCTATGACTCCTTACGTGCTGGTGCACCATCTAAATGAATCAAAGTTATCAAGCATATTATATAAAGATAAAAATGTCAAAAAGATCATATTATTAGAATTAATGTTTTGGGAACAGCGTTCTAATTAAGTATAAAACATTATTGGAAATGAATAAATGCAATAACAAGTAGAGGATCTGAACTAGAATAAGTATTTAATAGAGAGCAACACTGCTTAAAAACTGTTAAAAGAATGTTAGTTTGTGATGGAAAATCATAACCATCCATTTTGCAAGCACGGTTAAGTTGAAGAACCAGCCCATGTAATACAAATGTTAGTATGCAGGTCATTCGCTCCAGTTGGGAGCAAGGAAAATACTCAACAATGAGTTTTTAGTCAAGAAAGGGTTAGCCTACGACCACTTGGAGCAGAGTATTACACACTGGTACTCACGGGCTTTACAATTGATATTAACGCACAAGAAAAAATATATATTGTCTGAATTATTAAGTACCAGGGATGAGGCGGTTACACGTCCAATCAAATAATTAAGTATAAAAAATTATTGGAAATGAATAAATGCAATAACAAGTAGAGGATCTGAACTAGAATAAGTATTTAATAGAGAGCAACACTGCTTAAAAACTGTTAAAAGAATGTTAGTTTGTGATGGAAAATCATAACCATCCATTTTGCAAGCACGGTTAAGTTGAAGAACCAGCCCATGTAATACAAATGTTAGTATGCAGGTCATTCGCTCCAGTTGGGAGCAAGGAAAATACTCAACAATGAGTTTTTAGTCAAGAAAGTGTTAGCCTACGACCACTTGGAGCAGAGTATTACACACTGGTACTCACGGACTTTACAATTGATATTAACGCACAAGAATAAATATATATTGTCTGAATTATTAAGTACCAGGGATGAGGCGGTTACACGTCCAAAGTAGTTGATTACAATCCAAATACTTTCCAATTTGAATATTACAAATACAATACAAATACTTTATCCAGTGAATGTATTTGATTAAAAATACAATACTTTCTAAAAGCAATTAACTATTTTTATTACTTTGATATGAATTAACGAAGACATTAGTGTTTTTGTATATTAAAAAGAGACAGAAAATATAGTCAACCTCAAATTTAAACTGACATAATTATGTATGAGTCAGATTTGATAAAAACAGAATGCAAACCCTGTTTAATATGTGCTTGGTGTATATTGTAAATCTTCAACAAAATTAGAACATTGGAATTTATTATATCATTTGGCTGGACACAGAACAATATACATTTATGATCTCTCAAAATATCCTGTCACATTAATCAACATTTATAGTTATTGAAGCTGCTTTACTTAAATTATCTGCCATGTGCTCCGTTTTCTCTGTGGCATGTATTAGGAACTTTCCTTCTGTCTATTCAAACTCCACTTCGGTTTCAAGTCATTTAGATACACCGGTTTATTGACTGGTCCTGGAGCCAAATAACAGTCACGAAATAACATGTAAAGATGCTCGGAATGCAACCTATGAAAATGTATAGCCATTGACTCATTTAAATTAGATGCTATAGTTATAACTGTTTTGTCACAATTTTCTACAAAAAAATAATCTAGATTAATTAAGACGTAATCACAAAGTAATTGAAAATACTCTCCAGTTTTCAGAATATTTTATTACAAATGCAGGATAATATGGTGGCATTTAAAACAACAATGCTGTATATATTTATTTGCAGATACATGCCTCTAAATGTACGCACAAGACTATATGTTATAATTACTATGGTGTGTTATGCTATTGTGGTGATTTTGTAACACTTTTAAATTTATTAAGTTGGAGATCTCTCTATTTCGGTCATATTGGAACAAACTGCAACTAGGTACGTGGGATATACCCTTAAAACTTCAACAGTTAATCGCGTTCAGGTCAGGGGATCTCACTTGACCTGATCATAAGCATGTATATACCTTGAGAATAGGAAACCTGAAATTTGTTTGTGCAAACTATATAATTTTTTTTAGAAGCAATTTTTTTTTATTCACTTATCATACCATACCACCACTTTCATTTGCTTAATGGCTTTAGTCTGGTCGTTGAGACTCGATTTTGAGCTGAACCTAGAATAAATTGGTGACAAGCTGTTTTGTTGTCATTTTGTCAGGCATAATCTTGGGAACAAAAAGCACGAAATTAGAACATGTAAATTTCTGTTTTACGTGTCAGACACAACGTGAATTACAACTATTATAGTAAAAATACGGATTTTACTATTTCAGAAATTTGACAGAGAAGATATAAACATGAAGTTGGATGATACCTGGTGTTATTGGAATATTTAAAAGTGATATAACAAATAAATTTGTTTATGTTTCAAATCAATAATAGAAAGTTGAATACTTAATCCAAAATGTTTTTGGTACCTAACTATAAGCTAGCAGTTGGATTCAGAATGTCGATCGCTGAACAAAATTTTGTATGAACTGACAAAACAATAGTTTCGAGAGTTAGTTGGTGGTTACCAGGGTAGCATACCGGCATGTCTCCTTTAACTTTAAGGAGTGGTTGTAATAATGAAAAAGTTTATGACTGAATAATTTTGAAATTTCACAAGGGTTTACCTCTGGTCAATGTACAATAACAAGATACATGTATGCATTAGAGGTGGATTAAGGATGGCAGGTAGGACTAGCGGAACAGGTTATGAATTTATCAGCCCCTGTATGAAATACAAAAGTGAAAATTAACATACTGATTCACAAGTGGAATAGTGAATATCGTTAGGTTATCAAAATCTTGAAAAGAGGCCTTCTCTTGAACAATCAAACATGCATTGCACTTGATGCTTCATGTGTCCCTACTACATACCGGCACATACCCCAGTAGCAGCCAACGTAGCCAAACCACACATATTCAGGGTCAAATAATCAACGTCTGAAAGCTATATAGTCGAAGATTTGACCACAGACAAGCTACTCAGAAAACAACGTTTGAATTTATTGTTATTAAATTTATATGTATTATCATCTTATTGTTTCATTATTATTATTAGTAGTAATCTGTTGCTTATTATTTCATATCATCAAATAATTAAATTATTATCTTAAACAAAGTTAATGTTATATATAGGGCTGACTTCTCTTGTATTCCCACTGTGTCCATTCAGACACATGCACACCCTCACATACACAAACTAATACCTAAAGATAAACAGTTACAGCCACCCCTCATGCACATATGTAGATCATGGTGAAAGAAATAAACTGAATAGTCTGCTCCTACAGGGGACTGTTGTACTGAATACAGGTACAAATACATTCAGTGTACTGCCAGTACTTCTTATGATAATTTAGTTGAGTTACACTGAACTAAATTTTGAGAGAAATGGACAATGGTAAATCTACAGGGTAAAAATTTATTTGGTTTAAGACAATCAAATCTGGAAATGAAATTTGAGAAATACCTGTATATTGTTTCAATATTTTCCGATACCTGTAACAGAACCATCACTCCAATCAGAATTAATGCTTAAGAACAAATTCTTGGAAGATTAATATTATACATATTATGGCTGCCTGCTAGTATGGTTCAACTAACAATGAATAGGTAACTTTTTCATTTAAAGCAGCTTGTATTATTATACATGGGTATATACATGTAAGGCGAAGTTGGTATAAATATGAGACTGCCACTCCCATTTCAACTAGTTGAAGTCAACTGTGTTCATCATGTCAGCATATACCAGTCTACCGCTTGCACTTCTAAATTGACTTCCAGGTCAGTAAATGTGTTATATATAGTATACAACTTCAGCAGTGTGATACTAGTACAGTTTTATCACACATCCAACATATGTTGTGCTATGGCATACATATTCATATATGATGCGGTCTTGCTTATAAGTATGCCATAACACAACATATGTTGAATGTTGTTAGATGGTACGGCACATATTCAAATCCCACCACACTGGCATCTCCCCTCCACGCATCCCATTGAAATTGATGATGGTGACAACCGGGGCAATTACTAGATATCATAGGAACAGACTAAAGTGTTAGTTTTGTATCAATTGTATAAATTATTTGGATAAATAACTGAAACATAAATAATTATACAAATTTATCAACTTTTGGGAAAACCTAATGTATACACACCCCAAAAAGCACAGATTTGGCTTTAAAACACAAAACATACAAGTTTGTAAGTTTATTGGCAGCTATCCATCGATCTGGTAACAAGAAAGTAAGATGGAAGGTGAACAATTAATTGACACCAGATTATCGTCATTTTGACGAAATTTGAGTGGTTCGACACCGGTCAGTAGGCCACCTTTACAAACATATGTTTTCTATTTGAAAACAGAACGGCAGTTCTGGATATTATTCATATTTAAAGCTCTATGAAACGGTAATACAATTATACAACTCCCAATTTGTGATCGTTCATGTGGTTCATTCTGCAGACCGGCAAACTTTTTTTGGATGTTTTGTTACCACGAAATCGGGAAACAAAACTGGTGCTGATCGTAGTCTTAAAAATAAAACGAGACATCATTACCTTTTATTGTCAATGCCTATATAATTCTGACAAATATATAATACTAAACAAATATTTACTAAGTTTTATTTATAATGTGTCCGTATTTAATATAGGTATTGTTTTAACGGGATTTGTGTTACCAGACAAAAATATTTACTGGACCAACAACTGTATGCCTGTACGTGCGCACAAAGTCAGATTTCGGTTAAGTAAGGGCCATATATATTTTCAATCTGCTACCAGTATAGAGTTAGTTATACCATGACTCCCTATTGTACTGTGTACAAACATGCTATATAATATATTTGTGCTGTACACCCTACTGTGTGTGAACATGAGTCCGACCGTGGGTAACACGTTTCTATTGTGGGTAACACGTTTGAATGGCATTTCAATGGTTAAAGTTTATACCTATAGTAGAACTACCTCCGAGTTGACCTTTCATTCTATTTTTATAACGTAGAGACTCGCGATGAAAACAATTTGATAATTTCGATTCAATTGAATATCATACTCACTAATGCGATAAAAACGAACTACGTGTGTATTCTATATTTACTACATATGGTAATTTTCTTGTTGTTTTCTGTGAAATTGCGACATTATTATTATTTTACTACCAAATTTTAAATGTGATACACTTATCTCTGGTGGCCATATTAGACTGCTTTGGTTAAGACTTTAACACTATTGTCTTCGCTATAATTTGAGTATATAACCCTTAACAGACAATGTCAGAATGTCATTTGTTTATAAACATACATGGCAATAAATATAATATAAACTAACCTTATGAAAATATGAGAGAAATCCAATGATGGATAATACAGCAATATAATAGCGGAGATAATTGTTTAAATCATCTGCTTGTTGCGGCGTGAGTTCATGAATGAACGAGTGCATGTATTCTCCCGTCTGCGTAAACTGTCGTAACAATTTACACCATGGGAGTATATAGTTCCAAGTTGACAAGTTAATGAACAAAACGTTAGTTATACTTTCATAAATCTTTCACAAATCTGTGATATTATGTGACATCTGGTATTATGTGAGCACAAAAATATTATAATTTCAATAGGTTTTATGCACGTTCACAAATCCCTCAGGTATCATATCTCTTCGCCAGTAGCATTACGGCTTCCTACCGAAGCGGAAATGGCCGAATACCAAATTTACACCACTCGTGGGATTGGTGACATATAAAGCTCGTGGAGTATATCATTGAGGGTCTGCTGAAAAATTCCAGACACAGGGAGGGGTGGATGAGCATCTCGGTGTCGGACAAATGGTGTGATGCAAGTTTTTTTAAATCTCCATATTTATCACAGATTAATCAGGAAACATTAAGCCATAGAAGTCATATCACTTAGTTTCGTACTGTGCTTACCTGTTACATCATTCCTTAGTATCCATATTAATAACTAGAGAACACTATATTTATCACCTGGTGAGACACTCGTGATTATATTATTCGGTATATGCAGCCCAGCTGTGTGGCACAACTTTCTGGAAAACAGGCTACAAGGGCCATTTTATCGCTGTTATCATTGCTTTAGAAATGTAAGGCTCTGTGCTTAGTTTGTGTACATATATACAGCATACATTCGACTGTCTCGTTTCTTGAAATAACCAACAATGGACATTGTGTTTTCTTGATAAACATTGCAGTTCCTCATTTTTGTTTTTACTTTTGTTTACGCTGACATATTTGAGCACATTGCTCCTTGCTACTGGAACAGATACAATGATCAAACAAATAGAACGTTAACCAGTATATCACAGAACTCAGTCTTTATCACTGACATTTCCAATAGTTCTGTCCGGTGAACACAATTGACGAAATATGCCTTGAAGTACAGTTATACAGTGCAAGTCACCTGATGAATTAATTTATATCAGTATTTAGTTTGGAAACACAAATGCAACTGACAACAAATATATAAGTCTGAGCATCTTCCTGCTTCTGTTAACTGTCACCATTCTTTTACTTAGATTTGCAAATAGCTCGCCATCACGAAATATCGAATTTGTTTTAATAATGGTTTTCTCGAGCATGGTGACACAAGTGTTTTATTGTTTACAAACTCAATTTCCTGGAGCAACGTTTTTTCTAAAGCGGGATATATAGGGTGTTAAATGATATAATCCACTTCAACACTATTACATGTACTTCAGACAGTGGCCATCAAAATCCTATTCTTTCTCAGTATTTCTGCTATTTTAGTTAATAAGCATGTACCAGTAGCCATATACATGGCAACATACATAAAACATAAACCCAGTCTAAAATGCGACATCCGCATGTCAACAATATAAAATTACAACAAAGTATTCAATAACCGTGAAGTGATTATGACTCATTTTATTTTATAAATGTGTACTTTTGAAATATTTATATTAACTTGTAACAGGGGACTAAGAGCCAGTGCGACTCGTTCCTGAATAAAGATGATGATATATATGGGGCGCCATTCTTCTATTTATTAGCTATTTAGTGATATCACTAATTAATTTTATGATATCACAAAATCGATTTTGTGATATCGCTAAATGCTTATTATTTTGTGATATCACAAAATCGATTTTGTGATATCATAAAATGAATTAGTGATATCTGTGATATAAATTTGATTTTGTGATATCACATATTCATTTTGTGATATCACTAATTCTGACAACATGACTATTTAGTTACATCACTAATATTATTTTGTGATATCATGAAATATTTTGTGATATCACAAATTCGTGTAAATGAATTTATGATATCACAAATTTGATTTTGTGATATCACTAAATGCTACTATTTTGTGATATCACATATTCGATTTTGTGATATAATAAAATCATTTAGTGATATCACAAATTCGAATTAGTGATATCACAAAATGATTTTATGATATCACAAAATAGTAACTATTTTATGATATCACATATTCGATCTTATGATATCACAAATTCCACAGCTTTCTGAAAATACGACCCTAATGAACGATTCCCGTGTTAAATTAACTCATTTTGTGATATCACTAATTCGAATTATTGATATCACAAAATGTTGGTAATTTGTGATATCACAAAATGAATATGTGATATCACATATTCGAATTTGTGATATCACAAAATCATTTTGTGATATCACAAATTCGAATATGTGATATCACAAAATAGTAAGCATTTAGTGATATCAATAATTCGATTTTATGATATCACAAATGTTACATAAATAGTAGAATGGCGCGACAAGCTATGCCATTTCCTATTTATTGATATCACAAAATGAATTAGTGATATCACATATTCAATTTTATGATATCACAAAATGAATATGTGATATCACAAAATAGAATTATTGATATCATTAAATGCTACTATTTTGTGATATCACATATTCGATTTTATGATATCATAAAATCAATTTGTGATATCAAGAATTCGAATTGTTATATCTTAAAATATTTAGTGATATCACAAAATAATTTGTGATATCACAAAATGAATTAAGGATATCACATAATCGAATTAGTGATATCATAAAATGAATTAGTGATATCACTAAATAGGTAATAAATAGAAGAACGGCGCCCCATAGATATACAGTCTTAGATTAACATTGTTATTAGTTACCTGTTTCCTTCTGTTCAGTTTCTTTATCCTGTAATTTGCAGAAGATATGATTTGCAGAAAATGCATGATAGATGTGACTAATTTTTTAACATAAATAGCTGATTGAGTTCAATCTGATCATAGGTCTCCCATGGCAGGTGATGCCTCAGCAGAATGAAGTTCCCCAGTGTGAATTTGGTGTCTCTAGCCCGTTGTGCATAGGAGAGTCACTAAATTTCCCTCTGGGGACCTCATTCGGCAAATGACAGACACACTGCTTCAACGCTTGATCAGAGCTGACAATCTCTACAAGCGGTGTATATATTATAGCGATACGACCTTTGTGACTCTCAATGAGAGTACCAACACTATATATAGCTAATATTTAAACAGGAACAAAATGCCCCAGATGCACAGGTGCATAACATAAACACATGGATGTTAACAATGATCGATATGTATGGTCCGTACTATCACTCACTAAGTTTATAATTTCAGTGTTCTATAGTGTACTCGACTAGATGAATTGGAAATTGGAATTTAACAATTGTCGATGTCTCTTTGTTTACAACATACATCGACGTGAAATGTCTTATAAAATTATCTTCGCGGTGATTCACCACTAACATGGATCGTTTTCGAGAGCGAACTGCTTACTTTTTTTGTCGATTGGAGTGCTTGAAACTTCCAACCTTTTGTTATTCTATAGTACTAGAATATTGGGAAAACCTAGAACTCGCTTGATGGTATGATAATTTACCAACTTAGGGACTTTGATGGTACAGAGATAACGCAACCTTGGGTAGGGAATAGTATTGAGTTACAAGTAAACGAGGTTGAATTATTGATTTTTACCGCTGTGATCCATCGCTGGGTATTTCGCATTAATTTCTTCACCCTGCGTCGGTGCGCTAACATCAACGGGATGAAATGTCATGTTATGTTCAGGTGATTAGCTCAAATCATGCACGGACGTGTATTAATATATATTGTGGTCGAGTTCATAAATAGATAAAAATATATAAATAAAATAGAGAAGTCGTGGGAGTATTCACTGCACTCGTCGTGATATGGCTTTGTTGCTAAAACGACTTTAAACCCCAATCAATCAATCAATCGATACCGGTCAAATAGGCAACCTTTACAAACCTAAGTTTGCTATTTGAAAAAAAGAACTGCAAGTCTGTTCATTTTTAATATTTAAAGCTCTGTGATATGACAATACATATATGTAACTCTCAATTTGTGATCGCACATGTGGTTCTTTGTACAGATCGGCAAATCGGGAAACAAAAATGGCACATGAGATGATTGGTTATCTTATCAGTGAGTTGTGACCTATTTACTAAAAATAGGGTGATAGCCTGGTAGGGTTTGGTTGAAGCTTAACATTCTATTGTCAACAGATTTCACAGCAAGATACAGCTAACCCATACCTGCTAGCATCCACCCAGCAAGTAAATATGTCATTTGTCAACAACTGGTTCTAAGTATATTTTTCAAAGAACACTCAAGAAATATAATATTTGTTTTATAGTACATCATTCATCATAGTGTTCAGTACACATTCCCAGATTTGATTCTTAGATATTGACTTTGTTTTTCTTGGACCATTGCCTGTAAATATTATTTTTTTAAATCTCTATAATGTTCACATTTTGTATTTTTAACATAATCCACCATGAAGTATGGTCTTAAAATTGTGCATCAATGGGCATGGTTTCTGTGATTACTAATATATATATATGCACAGAATCCTTTATTTGAAATTGGCCCAACAAAGACCTTAAAGTCAACATTTAATCGCGTTCAGGGTCAGGGGACCTCACTTGACCTGATCATAAGCACGTATTTGCCTCGAGAATAGGAAACCTGAAATTTGTATGTGCAAAATATGTACATTTTTGGAAGCAAAAATATTATTTATTTTTTATTCACTTATCATACCACCACTTTTATTTGCTTTAATGGCTTGTCAGTTTAGTGAACTAGAGGTAAATTTGATTATATCAAATTTTAGCACAAGCACGTATTGTTGTTACTAAAAATGTTGTGGTCCATTTAAAAAGCACGTGTTTGCAGTGAATCGGGAAACAAGACATTTTGAAGTCTCATTTTATATAAACATACATTGCAACACATATAATATAAACTAACCTTATGAAACTGAGAGAAATCCAATAATGGATGATATAACAGAGAGAATATTTGAAAACGTTTGGTGTGTGTGGCATTGAGTGTCTGAATGAACGAGTTAACATATTCAAAAATGAAAGCCGGTGAGAAATGATATAATTGCTTTTTTTGTCAGTGCAATATTTTCCTATAAAAATCGGGACCGTTGCCATGAATTAATGTTATAAAAAAAATCTCACGACCCCCTCCCTCCTAGACTTGAAAATCGAGATTTTTAATTTTGATGAGTGGATGTGGTTAGTAGTATCCACGCACAACTTTAGTCTGATTTTATAAGTTTTGGAGTGGACGAGATTCTCCTTGTACCGGATATGTATTGCTCTAACTAAACCCTCTATTTTTCCAGAAAAATCCAAATGGGCTAATGAAGGAGCAAGTCTAATAGTCTAGTCCATTAGTCATTTTAGCAAGACAGACTAGACAAAAGTCACATTTTTTCACAGTAGGTAAGGGCAGCCTTACTTATCATATTTTGCTTGGAGAAGCAACATTCTGCGTGATGTGACACGTTTTGTGAGTATTATTGTGAAAATTTCGACAGGTAGGGCTTTTTTATGTTGAATGAATATTTACGAAAGTTTATACATGAATGCTCGAATTGCGAAAAGAACTTCGATTTATCGTCATTACTAAACTGTTATGTATATCAAGCTAATTATCAAATTAAAACATGTCCCTAGTGGTATAGTAAACTGTTTCTGTGTCATCTGTACAAACAAATAAACATTACAAATCGAGAATTTGAATTAAGAAAAGGGGCGTGGCCCTGCATTTGATGATGCATTCTTATACTGTACATATCGATGAATAAGGCACGACCATGGACGTTGTTATATGGGTCTGTATAGGGGTATTTGAAATATGCCACTGACCAACTGTAGGTGAAGTCATTTCCAAACTACATGTAACCCCCCCCCCCCCCCCCCCCCCCCCACGTTTGGGAAATTATCAACTGATAGCAATTACGAGTCCGAAGACGAATGTGGAAAACTGTTCGACGGTCTTACAAATTTCATTATAAATACTGTTTTAAAAAATCTCAACATCAAAACAATTCCAACCTATTTTTGGGTCTGTAATTTTGTGTACACAAGAGAAAATGACATAGAATACAATTTAACCACCATGTGATGATATTCATAAATGCATGAGATTGGAAATAAAAACGCGTAAAACCCCTCCTGTCGCCAAGATGCACAATCGAGCCTGACTCGGTTAATGAAATGGTCAATTTCGTAATATGGTTATGATGTAAATTTTAGCTGGACATTAGTTGTGAGCACAACTCCATTATATTCTGCTGAATGTCAGTTCCGGGTGCATTGACTGGTGCTCTTTCTGTCTATCATATAGTGTTGCCACCCGTCACAGTTGAATCGGGTTACATACAGTCTCCTTTTAAATTGATAGCACAATTCCCTATACCATATAGTATCCAAATATGAAATGGATTAAAGTTGTATATATCATCCTTATATGTAATATAGTTTATTCACGATCTTCAGATCCTTCTATAATTATCTTTGTCAACTTTGCACTTGGACCCATGGACAAAAGAATCGGAAGTTCGTGGTTATAAGGTATTAGCAAATTAATAACGTTTCATGTTATCTAGTTTCATTTCGTCACAAGAGTACTTATATTCATAGGCACACAAGCAGCCACAATAAAAATCTAATTTTGAACATAAATTTTAATTCATGTATTAGCATTTGAATGCCAGAGGGGAGGAGCTCTGATATGTTCTGCAACTTATGCTCCGATCCTCTGCTCACACTGCCCACATACCTATCTGTTTGATTATAATAATAAGTGTAATTTATATTGTATAGTGTGGATCACACTAAATATGTTCAACAACCTATATTCATATCGTTAACAGAGACGTGTAGGCATATCCTATATACTCAATCACGGAATCCACATAAGAGTTCAATTTGATCTCATTGGTGACCGAAATTGGTTGTTTCGTTCAGTAGAACCCAAGCACAATTTTTTAACAAAGATCAAATTAATTCAATTTTAGGTGAATGTCATCGGTGCAACATCGTTAATTCCGGATGTTATGCAATGATATCTTTTTGGGCAGGCCATTCATATAATGTTACATGTAAATAGATATTTAATCGAAAGGGTTGATTATATCTTGATAGTAGTTAATATCTAATCCCAACCACAGGGGACACATGCGCATGATCACTATATGTCCATCTTCATACTCGAAGAAGTATTGATCTGAATTCCAAGCAGCTTAAAATTGACGATGTAAGAACAGCTTGTTCTCCCGAAAATTCGCACATTATCTGATTTTAATATAAGTTGCGAGTCTTGTTATTGCGGGCACAAATTTATAATTCTGGCTGAATCTGGCAAATTATGGGTTAAGATCGCCACTTCTGCTCGGCCGTCTATGACACCCCGCACGGTTATGTCCACTCAAATCACCCCTGGACACCACTGGACTATTAGCTGCATTTGCGGCGAATATATTCGCCGATGGCGGCATTTTGAGGGTTAATAGCGACACTTTTGTGTGACAGCGATCCCGGTCCGTGCGTGGGTGGGTTTGCCACTAAAATCCGCATAGGTGGTCCGGGCTGTTTGGTCACACCGGTCTGAGACAGTCAGAGTGAGAATCAAACTGACAGTGCATCTGAATGAACGAGAACTAATTTTAACCATAGCCTCATAGGCTTACAGAAAGAGAGATAATTTTGAATACACAAAATCTATTCTTATTCTTACCTTCAAATTGATGGAAAATATATTTCCTTGTTTATCTCCATATCGACAACATTTAAGTATACTGTATGTGAAAAAACACAGACATCTGCACATATATTCAACGATTGTTTGTCACATTATCGATTGAAAACAACACCTTGATGATGGAAACATGAGTAGAATAGAACAGGGGTAGTGGATCTAGCAGCAAGCAGATATCTGCTTTTGTTGAGCTATATCCTCAGGCAAGAAGAAAGATTGTAGAAATAAAGAAAGTGCGAATGGCAAGTGGCCGAGTTCATGAAACAATAGGTTTAAAAAACAAAATGGTATATAATATGTAATTGTACGGACAAGTTTACAATATGTGCTGAAAGGATAAGTAAGCTTAGGAAGGTAATAAGGAGAGGGTTTATATTCACGAGGAATACGAGACAGAGACATTATTATTAATTTCTCTGCTGGTGTTATTTCCATTTATTCGTGCAAATAACATATATACTTTATACAAAAGTTTATAATTTTAAAGTGAAAGTGTAGGCCAGCCTATTCGTAAATATAGGCATATAGCAGTGTAGCACAGTGGTGCATGTGCGATTTTTTTTATTTCTGTATATTATAATTTGACATCGAATTTGAGGTTCTGGTCTCATAAACTACATAGGGTAACCTGTTGATCATACCCAATGCTGTATATTTAACACTAAGAGCATCAATAAGCATTATTGTATTATAATGTATAGACATAGGGCATATATAGATATAAGTCAAGGGCCATATTTCACAAGGGCTTTAGTTTTCGATTTCGCTCCACTTTGTCAGAACACAGGTCTCTTTATATCAAATTAAAGGTCATCATCTCACGGATTAAAAATACTTGTTGCTAGGCTGGCAAAGCGACCGAACATGGCCAAAATTACGGGGGATAATTCCTACCCCATTAAAATAGAATTCTAGCCAATTATTTTCCAGCGACCATGGTGACAGTAAATGATGAACCATTACATCAAGATTATCGAAAATTTTCTAAACTAAAGTAATTTTCGATATAATACATAGCCTCCCGACGTACGTATACGGCCATAAGTTTTCGAAAATAATTGTGTTTAAATTGTCGAAATGGTGCAAAAAATGCTTAAATTTAATTTTCCCCAAACTTTTAGCCGGGGTGTTATGTAACCAATATGACGACAAATGATACCAGTGTGAACAGGAACAGTATTGGAAAATTACTGCTTGCTTTTATTCATAATGGCTAACCAATCTGCAGGTGTTTTGACCCCATTAACTGAAGGTGTTAACTCACAAATCGCTGCCATGTCTATGTCAACGGTGACACAAGAAGTAAGACCCCTCGGAGGGCCAAATTTAGAATTTTATGGGCCCATACCTTTGAACTCTGGGCATATAATATGAATATTGGGGGGGGCATGCCTCTATTCCGAAGGTTCACTATCCCGAAGGTCCACTATTCCGAAATTTCTCTGAATGTTCGCTATATCAAAGGTTTACCAATCCGAAGGTTCGTTATTCCGAAGGTTCTCTATTCCGAAGGTTTTTGTTATTTTAAGGTTAATTCTATATTCTAAAATATTGAGAGGGTTCATTATCACGAAGATTCTTTTTATGAAGGAAATGACTTAAAACATTGAATGTGATTTTGTTTTGTTTTCACGGGTTTTCTTGAGTTTAATGTCATTACGTATGACCTTATTTCTCATTACATATTCACGCCAAGCAGCCCACACAATTGCTATGTTTCCATGCGATTTAATGTCATTACGTGTGACCTAATATCTCAATAATCTGAGGCAAGAGTACGCCTGCTAAAGGCGAATTTTAACAGTGGGGCTATAACGCTTAATGAATACTGGAGGCTATAACAAACTGCGCGGTAGAATATCGCTGAATAGACGAGTATGAGATGAGCCTAACTGCAATTGTGACTTTGTTTAAAGGCCCACTTAATTTACGAGTCATTGATTTTTTTATAGTATATACGGTTTTAATAACAATTTATGCCATAAAATTTGAATAAAATACTATAATTCATCACCATTTGAAACGCAGAATACTTCTATCTCCTAGTTTGAAACACCTTTAAAAAACCACGACAAGTCGTGCGTCGTATATCTAGCAATTAGCAACTAACATGTCCTCTTCGTCTTTCCATAGATTTCAACGTAATTTGATACTTAGGGGTATTTGTGTCCGGGGAATGTTTTGAACGGGTCAAATCGTGACATCGGCATGACCTTGACCTTCAATGTGGTCAATCAAAGGTCAAATCGGGTAAAACGGATGAATTTCGACGAAATTTGATAACTATGTGTACTTTTGTCGGGGGAGTGTTTTGGACGGGTCAAATCATGACTCCGACCTTACCTTAACCTTCAAAATTGTTAATTAAAGGTCAAGTGGGGTAAAACGGACGGATTTCGACGAAATTTGATACCTAGGGGTACTTTTCTCCGGGCTGGTGGTGTTTTGGACGGGTCAAATCATGACCTGACCTTGACTTTCGAAATAGTCAATTCAAGGTCAAATCGCGCCTTTCGCCGGAAATCAGATGGGAAACAGCCCGGACGAAGTCGGGCCCATCAGCTTGTGTAATAAAGAAGACAGTTTGAAGAATGTAATGTATAACACGAGAAACGGGAATACTTTAAATATGGAAGTATGCAAATTTCCCACATAAAAAATTTGAAACTAGTTTATAGTATAATTATATTATAATTTATATTTATGGCTAATAATATGATATTGGTGGCGTTACCATTTCTGACTATGGTTTTCTTGTATTATCAGCTTCGTAGATTTATATAGTGGATGGGCGAAAGCATTCCGGTCAAGGACAAATCAGCAGATAACATTGTTCATCTCTTGATCGATGAAATCTTCCCGCGACATGGATGCCCCCTAGAAATAATCACTGATAACGGCAGTGAGAACGTCAATTCCAAGGTTAGGGACACTTTGAAGGCTTTAAAGATTCATCACGTGACTACATCCTATTATCACTCCAGAGCAATAGTAGGATGGAGAGATTCCACCGCACTTTGAAGGAAGTAATCTCAAAGAAAATGGCGGATCAGCTCAATACATGGGACGTCCATTTAAATCAAGCACTAACTGCGATCCGATTTAACAAAAATAAAACTTCAAATTTTCCCCATTTTTATTGTTGCACAACCGGGACGTCGTGTTCCCAATAGATAATCTCTTAAAGCCAAGGCGTAAACACGCCGGGGAAGACTATCATTAAATAGGTCACACAGTCCCATGCTGAACACATGCGCACCGACACCGAGACCCCCGGCTTCATCATGGAAGAGGAGAAGGAACCAACACACCCTGCTCCTGTCGAAGATGGAACGAAATTCACAACAGCTGAAGAATGGGAACAGCTCAGAAAAGAGGATTCACTGAAATGGCAGAAAATACGGGAAGATCAAGAGAAAAGGGTTGAAGAAGCCATTAGACAGTTCCACCAGCAACAACTACAACAACAACAGTCATCTCCTCCATATTCGACAGAAAAACCAAACAAGAAAAAAAGAAAAAATAATTAACATATCAAATTGCTTCTTTTTTTAGGTTGATTCTTTAATAAAGGCAATAATATGAGGGGCGAAGGAAAGGGCCTGTCGGCCCCTTTGACAATCCCGGGGTAGCCCCCCACCCCCCCCCCTCAATTACATACTTCACATAAATATGTCAATGGTTGAAGGTTGAAGGTTCATTCATCACCATTCGTGTTCCGACCGCCGACGGGAGAGGACGTCCTGGCTTGAGCGCTCCTGGACTTTGCCCGTTGGTGATCGGATTACTGATTTCAGCTGGACAATGGATTCATCTATAATCCCAGCTGAAGTCAGGCACGTACTTAGCTCACTCCACGTGGATCCCTGCTTGATCTGGTCTTTACGCAGGTCGGGTAGCCACGTGGAGCTTTTTCTGGAATACCGGGTTACACCGACACGGTCCTTTTCATGACCCTCTGTCGGCTATAACCCGGTAGATGGAGACCACCAGCTACCTGGGGACCGAGGAGAGAAGGGGCGGAGAAGAAAGAAAATCCCTTCCCACAGAAGAGACGCGGACAGGGGGCCAAATGGAAACAGGGGCGAACTGAGAGACACCCAGCCCGCCACTTGGCTTCCACAGACGACATTACCACCAGGCACAGGGACGCCGTTGATACCCCGGATGTTCCTGTCGTCGTCATCCAGGCCAGCGGAGACAGGGACGCCGATGTCACCCCGGGGGTCCCTGCCGCTTACTTCGCGGTGGACATGGACACTTTACCACCTCTGATACCGGAGTATCACAACATCCCGGGTAAGAGAAGAAATAGCAAACCTGGAATTTGAACGAGTGCAAGCCCAAGAGGAACAATTCCAAGTACACGACAGGATAATCGCAGCAATCGGTGTGGTACTCTCTTCGACATCAACAACAACAACACCAGTAACAACATCAGAAAACAGGAAATAAAAGAAAGCAAAAAAAAACAAAACAAGATCATTTTCACCCATGTTCATCATTTCATGTCTATGTACTCTCATAACATGTACTTTATTAAATATCATAAGTGGGCTGTAGGGAAGGGTTCCGCCCCTTCAAAATCCTCCCGGGTTAGATCCCAAGCCCCAATAAAAAAAAGGTGGGCATCAGATATATATCTAGACCCCGTGTTCGTCACATAAGCCGTTCATTCATCATTCGATATACAGCTTTCACAGCGACAGGTTGCATTTTATTTCGCTGCCGAACAACAGCTAACAAAGCATTCTCGTCTTGAAGACACACCTGCTTAATTGGCTGACCTACACATCACAGAGGACAACAGGAAAGCAATTAACTCGCTAGCAACCACCCACTTTGATATAGTGCTATCGGCCGTCCGACGTTTAGTATTAATCAATTCTCGCACCTCGCACTGTCAAATCGGCTTATCTATAGACAATAATTTGGACACTTCGGCTCTCAAGTTTTTGTATTTATTCTCTCGTAGGACACTTGCACTGTAGTTAGCTATATTTATTCATCATAGGTAGGATATTTGGTGTACTTGGACCTTGGTACTGAATGACGATTCCCCCGGCGTTCAAATATTGTGTCTGAGGTCTGACCACACCGATTTTCGACAAATTTTCCACTTTTTCAAATTATACACTTTTTGCCATATTTTCAACTTTTTTCGAAATTTTCCGTTCTTTTTCGTAATCTTTTCAATTCTTTTGCAATTTATTAGTACCTTTCACTTTATTTCAACTTTTATCTAATATTTTTCTCAGTTTTTCGAATACTTTCAAATTTTTCTCAGTTTTCGTTATTTTTTCAATATTCTTCAAAATTTTCACACATTTCGACACTTATTTCAACCAATCATTGATCCCGAATTGCAATCTAAAGACTCACTATCTGCGGTCATCTCAAAGTTACATGACACAATTTCAGAACTCAAAGCTGACTTTGCGAAGAGCACACTAAAACTTGAACAATGACTCGAACGACAAGAGCTACTAACCATCGAAGCAAACAAACGAGCTGACACTCGCACACAGCAGCTACTCGAAATGACATAACTCAAGACACAAACATCAGAAACTACACAATCACAAGAACAACAGAAAAAGAAACTCAAACCTACAAAAACAAACAAAGCTAAGCAGAATCCAATCAAATCACCTTCCAAACCACCCACCTCAGAAACAACACCAACCACAAACAAGCTCAAATCAACCACCACATTCAATGCAGAAATACATAGAAATGACGAACCAGACATGTCGGGAATCACAAGATTCTCTATCACAAATTATCTGATTACCCCAATCAAAGACGCATATATGTTGTCTGATGATGAAGGTTTTGAAATAGTCACAAACAAAAAGAAACGAAATAGGGAAACACCGAGCCACTCAGGCTCGTCATCATCAACGGCCAGGGAAAACAAACGGAAACAGAACAGTAACACTTCCCATCCGACCTTACCTAAAAAACAAACAGGCAAACCTACCGTAATAAACACCTTACCTCAAAAACAAACTGCCAAACCTACCGTAACAAACAAAGCGCAAAACAACAACAGCAAAAGACCAGTCACTCTATCAGACTTTTCAGATGGACATTTAGTTAATGTAATTGAATTTCCAGTAGTTCCAACTTGTGGCTGAGTCTGTACATCTTACAGCATGTTTAAACCAATTAAAATAAATTTAAATTTGGACAAATTCTAGTAGATTATTTGAGCACACTGCTTGCAAGACAAGGCAGTTTATATTAGGAATAGCTATTTATTACAGGTGATTTTCAAACTGGAATCTACATGTATGTAAATAATTGTTGGATTAATTTTCATTACCAATTAGTCAATATTTATCACACAGCATTGTATCATAACCAACCTGGGTATATTTCCTGAAACTTAGCAGGTGATGGTGCTATTTATGGAGTAAACTGTTTGGGAGCAGTGACCTGTATGACTAGAATCACCATTTGATTGTAAGTAAATTCTATTAATGAAGTTAATGAACCTACCCATCACTGTCCTGTCAACTGATAAATTTAGGAAACACTAATGTTCACTTACATTTATATCCGGAAACAACAATACCATGAGCACTGTAACAATTAGTGAGCATATCAGGATTATACAAATAGTCCTAACAATCATGAACATCCCACCAGGTTGTTTAATTTGTTTACCTGGTACTGCTTGAAAGGGAGAACAACCGTATTTATCATTATTTAGTATGCACATCTCTTTTCAAGTTTTCAGGGGTTGTTCTCCCCATGAGTCATATAAGGGCCCACTTAATTTTTGAATCACCAGATCACATTATATATATTAAAGTATAAAACATTCTATAACATTTGAAAGAGGAAGCTCCAAAACATTATACTATCAATTATCCGGTCAAATAAACTGAACATGTTAGTTTGTTAAGTTATTGACATGTTCTGTGCTTACTTTCGATCTGGTCTGTACTCTTAGCTGTGAATTATGATGCACTCTGGGATAAATAACGGGGGAAGTCCTGGGGTGAATCTGAGAATCTCTATCACTTGGTGGACACTCCTAGGCCACATATCTTCCCTATTCTGGTGAAATATATATATATATATAAATTCTTCATAATTGTATATAATATGTAATATGTTGTGTATAATCTTATCTGGGTATACGAAAAATAAGTGGAACTTTAAGGGCCCTATAAAATTTATAAATATCTAATCTTTGAATTTTGCCTTAATACCAGAAGCTTGACAATCTATATTAATAAAACTAAATTTTATTTGTTTGTCCGAGCTATATAAAATGATTTATTAGTGACCAATTAAGTTGTCTGAGGTCAGCGGCACCTATCCTGACACTTCACGGGTCAAAATACCCCTGTGAATCAATTTTCAATGACAAACCATTTTGGGTATTATTAATTATTTAGTTAAATTAATTATTAGTGCCCTTTCAGATTTTAAAATCCGAGGGTCCAGCCGTTTGGTCGCCTACAGGCGGGTGTGTGGGTTTTTATGGGTGGGTGTGGGTGTGGTGTTTATTAACAGGGGCGTTGGTGTTTATTATCGGGGTGGGTGTGGGTGTTTATTATCGGGGGGCGTGTTAATTTTAGGGAGGTGTGGGTGTTTATTATCGGGGGATGGGTGTTTTCTATCGTGGGGGTGGGTGTTTATTATCGGTGGCGGGGTGGGTGTTTATTATCGGTGGCGGGGGTGGGTGTTTATTATCGGTGGTGGGGGAGGGTGTTTATTATCGGTAGCGGGGTGGGTGTTTATTATCGATGGCGGGGTGGGTGTTTTTTGTATCGGGGGTGGGTGTGGGTGTTTATTATCGGGGTGTGGGTGATTATTATCGGGGTGTGGGTGTTTATTATGGGGGTGTGTGGGTTTATATTATCGGGGGTGTTGGTGTTTATTATCGGGTGGTGGGTGTGGGTGTTTATTATCGGGGTGGGTGATTCTTATCGGGGGTGGGGGTTTATTATCGGGTGGGTGGGGGTATTATCGGGGTGTGTTTATAATCGGGGTGGGTGTTTATTATCGGGAGATGGGTGTTTATTATCGGGGTGGGTGTTTATTATCTGGAGGGGTGTTTATTATGGTGGTTGGTGTTTATTATCGGGGGAGGGTGGGTGTTTATTTGGGGTGGGTGTTTAACTAGATAATTAATAATACCCAAAATGGTTGGAATATATTCATTGAAAATTGATTCGACAGAATTCCGAATTATGACACATTTTGTTTGAAACCTCTATTACTCCGTAGATTATGATTTCCAAACAAACACATCGTGATTCAACGATTCGGAATCAGAGGCCCAGTTGATGTAAGCCCCGTGCGTTATTAGGCCAACATAAATAAGCCGTCCAGTAAACTTGAATCTTGTTCGATCTCCACAAGCGACGATGTGTGGCCCACGCACATAGACCTTAACCTATTCGTGTATCTGGGCAAGTTTTGTCGGATGCTTTTTTGAGTTCGGTGGAGACCATGTGTATTGGAGTAATTTCCAGGTTAAATGCACGGATGACCTCGCGTGGGTATTGCTGTTAAAATCGTCATAAACAGAAAGATATTAAAATATAGACAAAAACTTGTTTTTATACCAATAATAAATATCGCGTAAATAGTACGTTATTGTCAAATGTGTGCGCTTTGTTATCTAAACAAAAAAAAAACGTTACAGTACCAGGCTATTGATTACATAACACACCATACGAACTTGACAATAACATATGGATTTACGTGATATTTATTATTAGTATAAGAACAAAATATGTCTATATTTTAATATTCGTTCTGTTTATGGAAGTTTTAACAGGTGTGACTATTTTAACATCATAACCATCGTGAAGACCATCCGTTCCTTTAATTTAACCGTGGTCTTTCCTCCATTCATAAAGCCGACGTAAGCCATTATTTGTAACATTATTCGTTATCTGGGCAAGCTTTGTATGTTTCTTTACAGGGATAAGTGATTTCTATGTGCGGCAGCTCTTTGTGCAGTCTGTTACCACCTCAAATGTGAGCATTAACGTCGTAATATGTCCCCGCTGCTGACACGATACACCAATCTGTTACCCACCCCTCAAAGTGATCATAGACATCGTAATATGTCCTCGCTGCTGACACGCTACACCAATATGTAACACACCCCTAAAAGTGATCATAGACATCATAATATGTCCTCGCTGCTGACACGCTACACCAATATGTTACCCACCCCTCAAAGTGATCATAGACATCATAATATGTCCTCGCTGCTGACACGATAAACCAATATGTTACACACCCCTAAAAGTGAGCATAAACGTCGTAATATGTCCCCGCTGCTGACACGATACACCAATATGTTACCCACCCCTAAAAGTGAGCATAAACGTCGTAATATGTCCCCGCTGCTGACACGATACACCAATATGTTACCCACCCCTAAATGTTATCATAAACGCCGTAATATGTCCTCGCTGCTGATACGATACACCAATATGTTACCCACCCCTAAAAGTGAGCATAAACGCCGTAATATGTCCCCGCTGCTGACACGATACACCAATATGTTACCCACCCCTAAAAGTGAGCATAAACGTCGTAATATGTCCCCGCTGCTGACACGATACACCAATATGTTACCCACCCCTAAATGTTATCATAAACGCCGTAATATGTCCTCGCTGCTGATACGATACACCAATATGTTACCCACCCCTAAAAGTGAGCATAAACGCCGTAATATGTCCTCGCTGCTGACACGATACACCAATCTGTTACCCACCCTTAAAAGCGAGCATAAACGTCGTAATATGTCCTCGCTGCTGACACGACGATAAACCAAACCAACCAAACCGATAATTATCGATTAACCCTGTCATGACCGGAACTGCACTGGCTTACAATGCCCATGACCGGAACTGCGCTGTTGTAGCATTAAAGATCGTGTGTAATTGCATTCGCTTAAATATGCAAGTCTCCCATATGGAGCCTGACAAATATAAGAAAATGCACTGGCTTACAATGCCCATGACTGGAGTTGCGCTGTTGCAGCATTAAAGATCATGTTCCATGCATTCCCTTACATATGCGTGTCTGCCACAGGGAGCCTCCCATATATGAGAGAATTCACTGGCTTACAAGAGCTGGTTAAGCCACATAATAATGTGTGCAAATTGGTTTAAACATCACCACATTATTCGCGATGGACCATTCTATAAAATAAACCCACACTGTATTGCCAAACTCCGCTATTGTTATTGGATGGGTTTTCTGCCTAATGAATCAATATTTGAACATTTCTCCCCACATAAATGGTTTGATTATGGCGTTTGTTGTTCATAATAAAGTAGAACCTGGTACAATTCAATTAAAGGTACTTAATCCGATTAAGCCCCCCTAAATTACTATTTCTTTGGCTTCAGGGGTAAAACATATTTGATTCGAGTCGAGGAACTCATCCATCAAAGCTCAGAGTTATTAGATATTGATTTTTGAAGTTTGTAATTTTCACGAGATGTGTACTAATAATTGCCATAAGTTTGTAATTTTCTCGAGATGTGTACTAATAATTTCCCCAGAAACACTTATTCAAACAGACGAAGATGGGTGACTCTAAAAGCAAGTGTATTAATAACGCAATTTTGACTGAGACCATCTTTTTGACGGCATGTTTGTGGGCCAGAAACAATAGAAATAACAAAACTTCAAAAATTGATATCTGATAACTCTGAGCGTTGATAGGTAGGTTCCTCGACTCGAATCAATTAATTTTTATCCCCGAAGTCAAAGAAATAGTTATTTATGAGTGAGTACCTTTAAGAAAGCAGCTAAAAATCAAGCGATCCATAAAGCCATAAATATACACGCCACAACCCCCCCCCCCCCCCCCCATTACAGTCGCATAGAGTTGAAGTGCATAGAAAGATAGAAATTCTCAATTTAGAGATCAGTTGAGGATTATTTAGCAAATCGAGTGCACTAACTAAAGGCGAATATTGGTCAGGAACATCTTGAATTAAAGAGGTACTGTACACTAAATTCGGTAATTTATGGGACCATCTCCTTTTATACTTTTATACAAACAACGTGCATGGTAATTATAATGAAAATTAATATATGACTTGAGTCATAAATTCATTTTCATTATAATTACCATGTTGTTTGCATCGTTCATAGAGCACATGAGTGTATTTGCACTAATCCATGGCTCAAATTTATTCATTTGCATATATTCTGTTGTGTATAGAAGGAGATGGTCCCATAAATTGCCGGATTTAGTGTGCAGTCCCCCTTTAACGCTTTCGTGACTTGAGCTGCGCTGGCGCAACATTAAAGACCCTGTGCAAATGCATTCTCTTATATATGTGAGTCGACCATAGGTCGCCTCGCATATATAAGAGAATGCATTGGCCTAACAAAATTGGCTTATTATTTTTTTTATCAATTTTTCTTAAATGCTTTAACATTTTTAATCATTTTTTTTATTATTTTTTTTATATTCTTTAACAATTTTTATCATTTTTTATCATGATTTCTTACAATCTATTTGTTGGTCCCATATATTGCTGGATTTAGTGTACAGTCCCCGTTAAGCATTGGCCCGATTCGTCATCTCTGGTTTAAACCTCCGAGTTTAGACCTGGTTCAAACCTACATTGGAGGTCCATCCAAACCGAGTCTAACGGGGCGTTTTTGTCGTTCAGTTGCCAGCTAATTGACAACTCGATTCGGTGATATGATTATGCAAACAAACTACCCTCTTACCAATCGGACCAAAAGATAGGCCGATATAATGGTGATTGCCAAGTCATAGATTATCGCGACCGCGTGCACCGCACAGTATGTCCTCGCACAAATACGCTCATAATCGACATATAATAAGAAATAGGTACACAATGCGATTATTTGATTGTGAAATAGCAGATAATGGACTCATATCCTTTATTTCGTTTTATGGCGCGGTCCACTGTGAAAACATATGAGCGTTACACGCGAAAAGTCGTGTGTTTGCTTATTTGGGTCATTGTTCGCACATACTATCCTTAGAATCGCATCATTATGAGTCGGTAGTGTGACTAAAATGCTCTCATTTTCAGAACATTTTCGACTCAAAATGAGGAGAATCTAAGCAGACTATCTACCTAAAATAAATTGTTTTATAAGCCAACATTTCCTCGTCCAAATACGGACATAATCGACATATGATGTGAAATAGGTACATACTGTAATTATTTGGTTCTCAAATAAGCCGAGTGGACTCGTACCCGTTACTTCGTTTTGTGACATGTTCAAGAACATACACATGAAGTCGTTAGTTGGCTTCCTTGTGTCATTGTCCGCACATAATCTGCTTAGAATCGCCTCAGTATGAGTCGATAATTTGATGAAAATGCTCTCATTTTCAGCACATTATAGACTCAAAACTAGGAGATTCTAAGCAGATTATCTACATAAATCAAGCTTTATTATAAGCAGATAATGTACCAGTGTTCGGGACAACAGGCTGTATAAGCCAACGTATCCTCGAAAATCCATCTATAATGTTCACATAAGTTCATCTTGGATTATTTGATCTGAAATAAAGCCAATATAGTGGACTTATATCCGTTATTCTCGTTTTATGGCGAGGGCCACACTAAATCAAATGTCGTTATTGTTTGGCCGTGTTATTGTCCGCCACAATGAACGTATAATAAGTTATTATGAGTCGATAATGTCAATAAAACGCTTTCATTACCATATCTATATATACACATCTGATATTATTCTCTGCATATCTACCGTACATGATGATGGGCTAAATAAATTGAATTGAATTGAATTGAATTGCAGGCTGTAAAAAACAGTGGTACAATGCCATCGTCAGAAGTAACATAAACGCTCTTTATTTTTACCATATCAGGACTTTATAGACAAGAAGCGCTCTTTATTATTATGCTAATCCCCCTACTTTCCTTTAGCCCCATCTGTGCACATGATTACCAAGGAATAGCACCCGTATATAGACACCTTGCTCTCCGTAGAATCTAATCTATATCGATGTTCACATCCGTATATAGAACCTTACACTCCGTACAATCTCTAGAAGCAAAATCTCTCTACTACATATTAATAATGCTGAGGTTTTTAGGGAAAATTGTGCTTACGTGGCCGTACATTTCTAAATCGATGTTTATACTTTGCGAACAAGGAATACTGTTCCATCAAAAGGCTATTTTTTCGTTGAGGACAGACTCAAATCATTTGCGGCCGATACATTCCAATCTCACATTTCTATAATTTCCGGGATCGTTTTACAAACGTTTTATACACACGTATAGTTATAATTATACAAGTTTTATAGTTATAAATACATACGTTACAGTTATAATTATACATGTTACAGTTATAAATGAGCACGTTACAGTTATAAATGAGCACGTTACATGTATAAATACACACGTTACAGTTATAATTATACACGTTACAGTTATATGTCTATAAAGGTGTTACAATGTTATTTATATCATCAATTCTGGATAATTACGGCACATTATATGCTTAACTTCTCTTTGTGTACAGAGTGTGTTTCAATTCTGCCATGAACTGTATGTTGACCCGCAGTTGGACGTGATCTTTGGTCACATATGGACTATTATACACTATTGAACAGTCTTATTAAAACTAGACCTAATTTTCATTACTTTAAACTCACGGTCTTGAGACATTCATGGAAAAATATATTTCAAACGAGAGAAATCCAACCAATTCTTACCAGGCAATGCGTTGCCCGACCAATCAATAACTGCCTGCAAATCCTATTACCTATTCGTATTCTGCCCTCATAGTAATTATTCACACAAGCACCGCCCAATAGTTCTAAAAAGAAGTATTACCGAAGGCGGAAATGCTAGATGAAAGCGAGGCTACGCTAAAACAATGGTAGGCTTACGAAATACAAATTGTCGAAATTGTAATTAAGAACGTTTTGAAGAAAATTGGTATTGATTCACTGAAGCAAGAACAGGGGCTTATTCTGATGAGTTTATTAATAACCAGAAAAAGGTGTGTTAGCTATTCTTCCTACCGGTTACGGGAAAGGTCTGCTGCATCAAATAACTCCAATCAAAAAGGTAAACAGTGCTACATTTGGAAACATAAATATTAATGAGCTGTCGCCAGAAGGGAATTTCCTGTTCATCACGGAAATATTTTTTAATACCGGTATCTCTAGACTGAGGTTTGACTGTAAGGAAACCTTGGTCTAGTTATTACTAGACTGACTATTGAACTGTGACGGTGAATATAGAAGTTTTTCGACCTAACTAGCAATACGGCGATGTGATGAGACGTCTCCGATTATCAAGGTTTTGTGGATCGAATGCATTCCCAACAAAATCTCGACGACGATGATGTTCGAGGGTGTTACCCCATACCCACCTGAATCATTGATACATGTTAATAGGGAGGGTGAATTATGCGTACCCCCCCCCCCATGAATAATGGATACATGTTAAATCGAGAGGGGTGAATCCTACATATTAAGCAAATATGGAATACAAACTTAATAATTTTATTTTAAACTAATATCATAGTTTTATTATCTTAATTGCTGAAGTAGTATCCATAGTTTGAATATATAAATGTATAATTACCCGTCCTTTTAAAATTAGAAGAGGCTGCCGACAGGGTAACCCCACATCGCCGTATATGTTCATTCTATTAACAGAAATCTTGTCAATTGCAGTAAAAAAAAACAGCTTAAGGGTATAATAATAGATGAACAATATATGTTGTCTCAATATGCAGATGATACTATGCTTATACTAGAAGGTTCCCCGAATCCCTAGACAGTTCATTAAGCCCACTGAATTGATTTTCTCGAATTTCAGGCCTAAAGATAAATTATAATAAAACTGTTGAATTTGATTTTTAGCAAATGATATATTTCACAGTAATTATGACCAAGTTTTTAGACAGATGAAATGTATTATGCAGATATGGCGGAGAAGAAACTTAACAGTTCTTGGAAGGATAACACTTGAAAATCCTTAGTTATATCAAAATTGACATTTCTACTTTTAAGCTTACCAAATCCACAAGAGAACATGATTGAGAGTATAACTCGTGATATGTCAGTTTTATTTGGAACTCAAACAGGATCGTATTTCTTGAAAACAAATTCAACAATCACTTATTATTCTATGGTGTTATGCAGAATTCTAATAATGAGGACTCTTACAATGTTTTGCAAAACACTCTGATAAACACACTGAAGATGGAAAAGCAAACTGCTGTCAAAATAGTTGAAAGATTAGTAAACTGTCACCGACTTCCTATCGTGCACAAGCAGTCTCCCAATCAACAGGGCCGACAACCACCTCCACATCCTTTAATTGCTGTGTTTGGTACCGACCGGGATAAGCAAGCTGTCCTAAATTGCTTAGATCAAACAAAGGGAACTAAACTCTCCATCAGATCGGATCTCCCACCGGAGCTAAAGAGAGCAAGAGGTGATCTAGCTAACATCGCTTATACACTAAGGTCGACGCAACAGAAGAAGACGAGAATAAGGGTTCAAGGAGTGAATGTAGTACTGGAAACTAGAAATGCAGCAGGGAAGTGGGTGCTTCATCAGAGCGGCTGATTCTGAACTATGTGAAGTGCTGATTCTGACAAACATTTATTCAATTATGGTACTTTGTAGCAGAGTGGTTGATTCTTGAACTACCGTATACCTACGATGTTATTTCTACATGTATTGAACATTTGTTTAATTATGGTACTTCATACAAGTGAAAACAGTTAAATATATGTCATTTAGTTGTGGCAGAGATGTGGGTAGATTTCTCTGGAATTGGTCAGGTGACTTTAATATTGCCATTCATCATTGTCAATGCCCCCCTCCCCTCTTCAGTGGTTCATTTGAGTCATATGAGAGCTATACTTCCTTTTAACAGTCCTTCCACTTTCCATTTCTGCTAGTACCGGTATATACCATTTTAATAACAGAAATATTATGTATTCTTCCAATTTTGCATTACCACTTTTGGATCCTGAATAGTATTTTAAGGGATTACCAAAGTTCAACCATATTTGAAAGTGGGTAAATCTCCTCGAAACTTGGTAATTTTGACGAAGGCATTCTCGTCATGTGAAGGACTGTGACATAGGGGTAAAGTATGTCTCTCTATCAATGGTTACTTAAGGGCAAATTTCCCTTAAACTCTCCCTTCCATTTCTAATTTTTCGGGAAGGGGAGTCATTGGGGGTTAAGTTTGCTTCGGCTTAAAATATATCCCTTTACCATCATATAGTATTTGAGATATTAAAATACAAAATTTATGTCTAACATTAGGGCCTTGAGTTAAGGGGTGTAGGGTTACTTGTTCCCTCAGTAATGCCGAGTGATTGACCCTCGACCGCATTGGGGTTGTGGGTGATTTTTCGGGATTTGGTCGGAGTTGTGGTTTGTTGCCATTCATCGGAAAGTTCTCGTCGAGATATTTCCGATGGGTGGCGGCGGGCCATATTTCTGACTGTCCTGAGGGGTTGCTCGTGGTTCTGCTGTGGTTGGGTTGTCGATTGCTTTGGGCGTTGCTGTATCTTCGAAATATATTCTTAGTTTTTATCAACAGAGAAAGAATGTTACTTGACTCGAATCCGCCAGTTGATGGGAGGGAGGTATTCTACAGTGATGTTACCAATCATTACTTGTTTGGCATCAAAAAGTATAAGTATTTACCTACATGTACCCATGAATATATATAGAATTTTGGCTGTTGTAATCTGACAGTTAATCCCTTTATGGTGGGATTTGTTAACATAATGTTTTTAAAAGTTTCACACCCTTTTTCACCTCCTTTCTCCCGCTTTTTTCAGTTCTATCCCTTTTCTACACTATCTGTCTTTTTTTGCCATCTTTATAAAAAACGAAAAAGATTCCTTTACTAATTTAAATTATTTTTTATTTATTTATTTATTGTGAACAAAGAATAACAAAAGAGAAAAGACATAATACACGCACTCACTCATGCTCTCGGTCCAGGACATGGAAGAGCGGACTCTGCCATGACCTGGCCTACTTTCGTACCAGTGACATGACTTTCGGAAATATTTAAAGGCACATATTGTGTTGGGACAATGTTTTTTTTTGGCACCGTTCAACTTAACAGCAAAACGAAGCAGTGATATTAGTTTCTACCTTGTCATTTCCTTGACCGAAAATTTAATTTATTTAGCTAAAATAGTGGTGATAAAAACAATAGACTATTTTGTTTCCTTCAGAATAACTTTGATGTCCCGTATTAAAACAGCTAAAGTGGTTGATGGTGTGTAATAAGTATTTCAGGTTTGCAGAATCAAAGTTCCAAACTATATGTGCAACTTTAATTATTTTACGTAAATTAACCATATTGAAACTGTATTGTAAATATTGGTTCGACAGCTATCTGGAAAATACACAACGCCCGCTGTTTTTGCTTTTCGGACAGTGTTGTGATGTGTTTAAGTAAACAGGTGTATCTATTGCAGTTATCGTAGAATATGATTTGTCAAAGTAAAATGATCAGTGTAACTAAATTGGATAGATATCTTTCGCTCGGGTATCGGGTAATTCGGTTTGCTGTGTGTGATATTCAGGGTCACTGTTAAAGGTCGGGTGTATTTTTGAGTCTACAAATATCTGGGTTTCAGTCTATTATTTTATTTTTAAGGCATTTTGAAGTGTCATCCACTGGTTATCGAAGTCATAATTCATGTTACCTTTTGCGTTGTATCTCTCGCAGGTGGTTTGACGACAGATGTAAAACATTAAAGTTAGATCTGAAAAACGCGATTCGTAACATGAGACACAATTCATTCAATGACTCTCTTAGAGTTAAGTTTTTCGTTTTTTACTAAAACGCTTATAAACGGGAACAAAAATGAAACGAAAAACATATTATCAAGATTTATACAATAAACTGGAAAACATGGAATCTAATGATCCGAAAACATATTGGGCTATTATGGTGGAAATGCGCATCAAACCAAATAGCTCACATGATTCAGATCATGACAGGGCAATTGAATGTGTGGTTTCACTGAATTGTATTGTGCAAATAATGTTCCACCAGTCAAGATAAATATTGTGTTGAACCAAATTAATGTTGATACTCAAATTGTTACACGTATATTACTACTACCGAAATCTTGTCGGCAATCGGTGAATTTAAACTTTGGTAAAGCCGACGGACCAGACAATGAGTATCAGGCTTCTGAAAACAATTAATCCACACATGGTGTTTGAAATTCTAAAACTGCTCAATCAGATGGGTATTATCCAGAAAGTTAAGAGGAAGTCTGTTCTTAGTTTTACAAGAAAGACCTCTGTTTGTCTGTCTGTCTGTCTGTCTGTATGTATGTTTGTTTGTCATTTATACAAATCTACGATTCTCGACCGATCGGGACGAAACTTGGTACGTGTGTGTAGTTTGACCAGGCGGTGGACGTTGTCGTATTGGCGAGCCCGTGCGGCGCCCGCTTCGCGTATGCGCAGACGAGATCTCGGAAACGGGTGGATCTATCGACTTGAAATTTGCTATGTGAATGTATCTTGCCCCGGATACGAATTTTATCGGGTCGCCGAGCCCGTGCGACGCCAGCTTCGCGCATGCGCAGACAAGATCTCGGAAACGGGTGGAGCTGTCGACTTGAAATTTGGTATGTGAATGTATCTTGCCCCGAAATAGAATTTTATCGGGTCGCCGAGCCCGTGCGACGCCAGCTTCGCGCATGCGCAGACCAGATCTCGGAAACGGGTGGAGCTATCGACTTGAAATTTGGTATGTGAATGTATCTTGCCCCGGATACGAATTTTATCAGGTCGCCGAGCCCGTGCGACGCCAGCTTCGCGCATGCGCAGACCAGATCTCGGAAACGGGTGGAGCTATCGACTTGAAATTTTGTTTTTGAATAACCCGGACAACGTCGGGCTCATCGGCTAGTCTATTATATATTTTGGAAGATCTGTGTGTGTCTGTCTGTAATCGATGGACTCGAAAACGGCCGAGCCGATTTCGATGAAACTTGGTATGTGTGGGTATTTTCGGCTGGGGAGTGACATGGGCCTATTAATTTACCCGTGCGACGTGACCTTGACCTTGAAATCGGGTAATTTCAAGGTCAAACGCCCGAATATCACGGGATTTCGATGAAACTTGGTATGTGGGGGTACTTTCGTATGGGGAGTCTCATAAGCATATTAATTTGCCCGTGCGACGTGACATTGACCTTGAAATCGGGTCATTTCAAGGTCAAGCGCCCGAATATCACGGTATTTCGATGAAACTTGGTATGTGGGTGTATTTTCGGCCGGGGCACATGCGTGGTGTACATTTAGAGAGATATATAGATTTGAGTCTTTAACAAATGTATGTATGAAATTGCGGGGGGAGTCACATAAAAAAACAAGTAATGGTTGGTGTGATGAATTGTGAGCCTCAGGAGTTGGGCGTATATTTTTGGTCTTTTTTAATATACAACGCGAGGTTTACCAGTGTTTGTCTCTTGTCACAATTAAACCATTCGGCTTGTTTCAATAGGTTCGGTCTTCTGTAGTTATAGGGTTTCAAATATTTAAATCCCAGTTGATTCAGGCATTGGCAGACTAGAATAAAATGAAATTCATCCCACAAAGCATCTTTACATAAAGTACATAATCGTTCGTTGTATGGGGTATCAGTCCGTGAGCCAGTTTCGACTGGCAGTTGGTAGTTTCTGGTACTCAATCTTATAAGAGGGACCACAACTTTATTATTGTCTACTGACATATATTTTGGTCTGATTGTTCTATAAAAGGCATACTTATTTCAAATTATCAAGTCATTTTGCCATATCTGGTTATAGGTGTCTCAAGGTTTGCTTCATAGCCATGGTAACCTATGTGAATATATTTACGCTCGGGATACTAAAATTAAACTTATCTCATAAATATATAAAACGTAATCATGTGTTGGTATTGCCTTAAGGTCGGCGATTATCGCAATACGATAGGGGAACACTCCGACGTTCGTACTCAGATATCACCAATTTTTGTACCTAGCTTGCCTGTCTTAAGGTTCACGGGAAAATGGCTAATTTGATTCTATTTCCCGTTATATGTATATTTATCACCCCATTTATTATCCCTTTTCATAAAAATAAAATAAAACAAGTCGAAGATGTTTAATATTTCATAATTGGCGATAAGTTGTCATCAGAGTACGTTACTTGTGATAGATACGTTACGCACACAGTGTTCTCCCATCGTATAGGTTACAAACAACTAATTATATAGAGTTACGCTTCTTGAATTTGTGTAGGGAAACTCGAGTCAGCATAAAAAAAAATTCTGGCTGCTGATTGGTTGATTATCATTGAGGGAAATATCCCTAATCGGTAACAGAAAATCATAACCTACGTAAATATGGCGATCGTGTATGTTTAGATGTCCAGGAAGAGTCTGGTGGTGTCCAGAAGTTACGGAAAGGGTCTGGGTATTTTTATGCTGCTGATTTTTGTGCAGTAAATGGGGTAGTTGTGGAAATGCAAGATTATTGTTTGAAAAAAATACCGAAAAGGGCGCGTTTGTTGTCACATACTGATGCAGAGGATGACGTTCTAAGAGAAATTGACCACTTGAAGTTCAAATAGGTCAAACCCATGGCCGGCGGGACTTTTAGTTAACACTGTCGCCTATGGAAAATAATTAGTTGTGTGTAACCTATTGCGATAATCGCCGACCTTGTCTTCATTTCCGCCAGATATTTTGTCATTCGAACAAAACTACACGATACAGCGATGGAATAGAATCAAATTCACAGCTACATATACAGGCTAGATCATGCTACGAATCTACTCTGATTAACGCTCGTTGAGATCATAGTCCACCAGTACAAATCCTGGGAACTTTATACAGTTTTGATAGAGAACTTTATAAAGTCTAAAAAATATCGCGAGGAATATATTTCTTAGTTATTGCCTGTCCCTCAATAATGTACTGGATTATAGGTGAAGGTCCCAACTCGAATTTGAACGATTTAAGTGACTTTGTGAGCGATTTTGCGTTGCGTCGTTTGCAATTATGGAATTTCTCCTGGGTAATTAATGTAATGTTTATTGCGATTTCGGTTCACAAAAATCACAGAAAGGCATAGAATCTCGAGCTGGGATCAACCATATCGTGAAGTAGATTATCGAGGGTGTATGTGTATAGCCGTATGAGTCTTGATCAAGTTATAACAGGACAGGAATTGAATGATAACACCTTTATGGACTCATTTAGCGTATAATACATACACGCTTTCGGCCTTCTGTGAAGCCTTTATCAAGTGAAATGACAATAGATGTACACTGTAAATAACAGTGTTCAGATTTGAACGCTTTTAGTCCCGCATGTGTTCAGTTATTGAACATTCAGTGTTAATATTTGAACATATATGTTCAGAAAACTCATTTATTAACGGTAGTGTTCCAGTTGTGTGACCCATGTTGACGACATTTGTTCTCAGATAGTCTATTTCCGCATCCAGCGTCTCTTTAGTACTGCAAATTATATTATATCGCAGTGCTTGGTTTTATATAACAGATTCCATAGTATGATCGGGTGGAAGCTGGAATGTAAATAAGTAAATTTGTCGATCGGCTTCCTGTGTATTCCGGTTTCTAGTCGCCCGTTGTGAATTGTCAGTCATACCAATAAGCTGACTGATCTACATGTATCTGAAAATTTCAATTTTATATCCGGGTGTTGTTCGTTGAAGTACATTTGAAATATCTTCAGACTTTCCTCTCTGTGGGGCCATATAAGGAAGATGTCGTCGATAAACCTGTAGTATTGTATATGTTTAAGAGTTCGAGTTTCCAGAAAATGATGTATCCAGACGATCCATGAACAAGTTAGCAAACCGAAGGGCCATAGACGTTCCCATTGCCGCGCCTTTGATTTGCAGAAAGTGTTTATCGCTGAATTGAGGAACAAGTATTAACAAAGAAATATATTCCCTGTCTTGATTGTTAAATGCTATAATGTTCCCTGTCAGAAAGTCAAAATGTTGCCAGGTTTTGTACTGATGGAATATGATCTCTACGAGTGTTATATAGCGAGATTCATGGCATGATCTACATACAGGCGGCTGTTAACGAAGCAGTTACCAGTTCGTAGAATGATCTTTTGACAGAGATGACGAGCCTGCTGTCTACAGTGGCCTACCTCTCCCTTCGTACATTTTAGAGCCGTATGCCGGATTCCAAACTGTAACGTACGCCGGATTCCGACTGCATAAACGTATCCGATTTAGAGCGAAATTTTACAATTTAGTTCTTTTTATATTTTATTCGTATTTAGTTCCTTATACACGGATCCCGAGTCTCTTGGTTATACGCAACTAAATAATTGAAATTATAAAATTATTTAATTGCATAAAAAATACCGGCAGCTGAATGGTGTATAATATCTTCGGTTGTTTAATGTGAAAGAAAAAAGAAATGCATAGGCTATGTTAATTCCTCGGCCACTTGTTTGGGATTGTTCGTCAAGCGTCTACGTTGGTCACCAAATTTGGTAGGGGTGGGGTATTTTTCTATACTGAATTTTTTTGCACAAAATGGGGTAGTTGTGGAAATGCCAATTTATTTCCAGGAATGAGTAGGGTAAGGCACCATTTCTTTTTTGACAACATTTGTCCGACGTGGAGTTTTAAACGCCAAAATATTTAAAGTTTGGCTCAGTACCGTAATGAATCGTGGGCATGGCTTAACCTTAACACTGTCGCCTATGAGAAATAATTAGTTGATTGTAACACAGAATAGAATAGAATAGAATAACTTTATTTGGCAATCATAGGCGCCTTCACAGGCAGTGAATTAAAGTTATATACACAGAGTATACCAAATGAAAAAACGATTATAATTTCGATGATTGAGAGTTAAGTACTACTTGTACAATTAGAAATAAAATAAAATGAGAGTTAAGTACTACTTGAACAGTTGGAAACAAAAATAAAATGGGACATAGACATCACAATTTCAGTGTAATACGGAAAAGTGTACGGGTATAATCTATACTATATATTTTGAGACTTCGTATATATATATGTGTGTGTATATATGTGTGTGGGTACTTCATAGAATCCAAAACGCGTGTAAAGATTGAGCTCAAACTTCCTATGTAAGTGTCAAATCACACCGACACGACCGTGGTCGCGGTTTAGAGAAGCTCAGAGCACCCGTTCTCCAATCTCAAATCACCGCAAAGGCACGGCGTGGGTTAATCAAGTGATTATTTAATGAGCGTTTGTTTTTGACGCATCTATATAAAGAGCGTCTGTTTCCCATTCAACGTTATTAGCATGCATCTGCAGAGTTATACGGGAACATTGAGTGATTGCCTATGCGGGCAGATTTATTGGAGCTCTTACAACATCATTGTTATAGTATGTATGACACCTAGGTCAGGGCTTAGGGGGTAGTTATAGGCATAATGCTTCTCAGAAATCCCGGTTACAAACCAACACTCACAATTTCGTATGTGTGGGTACTTCATAGATTCCAAAACGCGTGTACAGATTGAGCTCAAATTTCGTATGTAAGTGTAAAATCCCACCGACACCGCCGTGGTCGCGTTTTTGAGAAGCTCAGAGCACCCTTTATCCACTCCCACCTCCCACAATCACCGCAAAGGCACGGCGGGGGTTAATCAAGTGATTATTTAATGAGCGTTTGTTTTTGACGCATCGCTATAAAGAGCGTCTGTTTCCCATTCAACGTTATTAGCATCTGCAGAGTTATACGGGAAAATTGAGTGCATTTCCTATGCGGGGAGATTTATTGGATGCCATACTCTTACAACATCATTGTTATAGTATGTATGACACTTAGGTCAGGGCTTAGGGGGGTAGTTATAGGCATAATGCTTCTCAGAAATCCCGGTTACAAACCAACACTCACAATTTCGTATCGCAATCGGCACTTCGGAGTTAATAGCGTTGATATATAAAGAGCGTTAGTTTTCCGCCGTCTCTATATAAAGAGCGTCGTTTTCGCTATCTAATTATCTGTATGACGGGCAATTCAATGCAATGTTATCGCTCGAAATATTATGCAGAGAGAGAAGCGTTTGTTTTCAGTGCAATACCGGATTCGACATCAAGCGTGAACGTTATCGCTCGAAATATTATGCAGAGAGATTGCCTGTCGTTCCTAGGAACGGGGGACATGTTTACAATTCAACAAAACGTTACGGGATTCACGTTATCGCTCGAAATGTTTAGGACGGGTACCATGAATTAACTCATTGAAAGTCGTTCCTAGGAAGGGGGATTTCATTGACCCGCTCGAAATATTATGCAGAGAGATTTCACGACGGGATTCAACAAAACGTTATCGCTCGAAATATTTAGGACGGTACCATGAATTAACTCATTGAAAGTCGTTCCTAGGAAGGGGGATTCATCGGATTTTTCCACCAGAAAAAAAAAAACCTTTCTGTTATGTTTCGGAAAAAATTCAGAACAAAAATATATTACATTTAAAAAACATTAAAATAATATTAAAATGTCATGTTTCGGACAAACGCCGCCGGTGGCGGGCTAACCTGCTAGTCTCCTATATATTTTTGAGACTTCCCTATATGTGTATATATATTTGTCTTCTATAGAATCGAAAACGGCTGGCTCGATTGAGCTCAAACTTCCCATCTAAAAGTAAAAAACCACGGGCATCGTCGTCGCGGCGTTTTGGAGAAGCTCTGAGCAGTCATTCTCCACTCCCAATCATTAAAATCGGCACTGCGGGGGTTAATCACGTGATAATTTAATGAGCGTTTGTATATGACGCGTCGCTATAAAAGAGCATTTGTTTACAATCCAACGCAACGTTATCGCTCGAAATTTAGCATCGAAAAAAATTAATTTCTTTCATCAAAAACATAATTACGTGTTGGACTCTGTCATTTTAAGAATATGTAAGTATTACACACAGACACACCAAGTCTCAGCTTAAAAATTGGAAAAATAAGAGTTTTATCGACATAAATCGATTTTAATGGGAAATCCTATGTTAAAATTTAGCATTGAAAAAATTTAATTTCTTCCATCTAAAACATAATTACGTGTTGGACTGTGTCATTTTAAGAACATATAAGTATTAAACGCAGACACGCGAAGTTTCAGCTTGAAATTTTGAAAAATAACAGGTTTATCGACATAAATCGATTTGAATGCGAAATCCTATGTTAAAATTTAAATATTACGCAACTGGCGGCATTCGTCCCATGAAAATTCTATGGAAGCAAAATGGTCAACTCGGGACGGGTCAACCGATTGAGCACAAACTTGCTATCTATGGGTACTTTTGTCCCGAAAGTGTCACGGACGGGTCAAATCGTGACCCCGACGTGACATTGACCTTCAAATTGGTCAATTCAATGTCAAATGGTGTAAAACTGGCGGATTTCTGTTCTTTTGTCCGGGGAGTGTTTTGGACGGGTCAAATCATGACCACGACTTGACCTACACATTGTCAATTCAAAGTCAAATCGGGTAAAACTTGCTGATTTCGACGAAATTTGGTGCAAATGCAGCACAAGTGTCTCGGAACCTGTTGCAATTGCTTTTTCGAACAAAGTCATGGGACGAATGCCGCCTGTGGCGGGCTAACCTGCTAGTCTCCTATATATTTTGAGACTTCCGTATATTTGTCCTTTATAGACTCGAAAACGGCTGGACCGATCGGGCTCTAAATTCCCATCTAAGGGTAATAACTCATAGGAATGGTCGTCGCTGCGTTTTGGAGAAGCTCAGAGCACCCGTTCTCCACTCAGTTACAAAAAACGGCACTGCGGTGTTAATCGCGTTGATAGTTAAAGAGCGTTCCTATCCGCAGTGGTGTCTTTGCTTATATATTCCATATTTGGGTTCATTAACCGGTTAACGCTCTTTATTCCCTTCGGCTTTCGCATATGGTCATTCTTACGTACTTAGATCTTCCTAGGAACGGGGACGGCTTTTGTTTACGTTATCTATCGCTCGAAATTGAACTGGCTTCTGTGTGATTCTTACGTACTTAGGGCTTCCTAGGAACGGGGGACATTTTCGTCGGGTCAGTTTTTCCGCCCGAGGTGATCTTCACCTTGAAACGAGTACCCACAAATGATATATATGTGTGTCCTTTATAGACTCGAACCGATTGAGCTCAAACTTGCTACCTACGGGAAGTGTCATGGACGGGTTAAATTGTGACATTAAAAAATTGATTAAAAAAAATTAAAAAGGCACAATTAACTCATTGAAAAAAAAATTAAATTAAAAAATTAATTAAAAAAATTACTCACAAAAATTAATTCAAAAAATTAAAAAATTGTCATGTTTCTGACGATTGCCGCCATAGGCGGGCTAAAACCTGCTAGTAACATATATATTGATAAGGAACAATTTATAAGATAATAAAGATTTGCAGTGTGTGTATGCCAAGGTAATGGTTGTTCATCAAATTTTGCTTGCTGGAGTGTCAGTCAGAATTAGGGACCTAGCAGAAAATAGCGATATCAGTAAATGAACTAGCCATTTCATTACGGATGTGTCCTCGGAGCTCATGAACCATATGAACTAATTGCTATCATCTAATACCTTGATATTGGGATATTTATTTATTATTTGAGTCAAAAGAGGCTTGCGCACATTCTCCAGCATTGCACATTTCATCATGAAGTGTTGCTCATCTCCAACTTCTAGTTTACATAATTCGCACATAGATACGTTACATGCCAGTCTTCCACCTGTCGACAAAATTTCTACTCATGCAGGCTGTGGAAATGTTATACCCTTGGTGAGCACCAGAACCGTGTATTCTGTCAAACAAATTTTAATGTTCTGCAGTCTGCCAGAGTCTACAGTTAGGACCATAACAATCCTATACACATTACACAAATATACGTGCTTGCATAAGAGTTGCTTTAGTTTCACAGACTTCACAGTCAATGACATGTAGAGTAATAATTATCACGCTGCAGTGGTAGTCCCTATCGAGCTGGGCAGTTTATTATTTTAATTGTATGTTATCAAATTGTACTCTACCACGGCAGCGTGGAACCGCCACGATCATTTATTTTTCAGAAATCTTAATCTGTTTAAACATATTAGTAATCTGTATACACAGATTACTAACCATACTCCGTGGCCCACAGCCCATCCCATTAGATCAGGATGAGCTAACCAAATTCCGAGGCCCACAGCCCATCCAATTAGATCAAGCTAACCATACTCTGAGGCCCACACCCCATCCAATTAGATCAAGATAAGCTGATCATACTCCGTGGACCACAGCCCATCCCATTAGATCATGCTAACCATACTCCGAGGCCCGCAGCCCATCCCATTAGATCAATATAAGCTGACCATACTCCGTGGCCCATAGCCCATCCCATTAGATCAATATAAGCTGACCATACCCTGAGGCCCACAGCCCATCCCATTAGATCAGGATAAGCTATCCATACTCCGAGGCCCGCAGCCCATCCAATTAGATCAAGCTAACCATACACCGAGGCCCACACCCCATCCCAGTAGATCAAGATAAGCTAACCATACCCCGTGGCCCACAGCCCATCCCATTAGATCAAGATAAGCTAACCATACCCCGTGGCCCACAGCCCATCCCATTAGATCAAGATAAGCTAACCATACTCGGTGGCCCGCAGCCCATCCCATTAGATCAAGCTAACCATACTCCGAGGCCAGCAGCCCATCCCATTATATCAAGATAAGCTAACCATACACCGAGGCCCAAACCCCATCCCATTAGATCAAGATAAGCTAACCATACTCCGTGGCCCACAGCCCATCCCATTAGATCAAGATAAGCTAACCATACTCCGAGGCCCGCAGCCCATCCCATTAGATCAAGCTAACCATACACCGAGGCCCGCAGCCCATCCCATTAGATCAAGCTAACCATACTCCGATGCCCACACCCCATCACATTAGATCATGCTAACCATACCCCGAGGCTACTCGGAGTATGGTTAGCTTATCTTGATCTAGTGGGATGGGCTGTGGGCCTCGGAGTATGGTTAGCTTATCTTGATCTAATGGGATGGGCTGTGGGCCTCGGAGTATGGTTAGCTTATCTTGATCTAATGGGATGGGCTGCGGGCCTCGGAGTATGGTTACTAATCTGTATATACAAATTAGTAATATGTGTATACAGATTAGTCATCTGTATATACAGATTAAGTAATCTGTTTAAACAGATTAGTAATCTGTATATACAGATTAGTAATCTGTTTAAACAGATGTTTAAACAGATTAAGATTTCTGAAAATATAAACGATCATGGCGGTTCAACGCTGCCGTACTCTTCACACTTTTAATGTGGTTGCTATGTGGAATGTTGAGATCATATGTCTCAGAGTGCTTGTCAAAATTGGGTTATATCGACAGTCGTAGGACTGATAGGTAGTTATACGTATATTTAACTAAATAATGGTGGTTTAAATTTATTTACTAACACGTTTTGTTTTTCCTCCAAAATAGTTCCACATTCCTTAAAAAGGATCATGGATCCAATGCATTTTTAAAGCCGGATTCCGGGGGTGGGTGGCAGGATCATATAGAAATGTCATCTCTCTGCAACAAAAGATATAAGTAATCAACTAATCAACTAATCAGGTGTGTAAAATTAACAGTTTGAAAGAAACTCAATATGGTTTTAAAAAGAAAAGTTGCAAAGATCAATATGCTATGAACTCTGAGGTCTCCGTGATAGCTCTGATAAGTTTGACTGTGCCTTGGGCGAGATCAGTTCTGGCTAAAACACATACTCAACAGCTATCAGACTGTACTAGTAGTATGTAGCTATTCGAGTCGGGTTTACCCAAACTAGTTCGAGATGAGAAAACTTAACAAGAGCAGAGAAATATAGCCGTATGCTGTGTGGGTTTAAATAAAGCGTGTGGAGTTAGAAGCGTAGAATCGATATTCACAAAGGAATCTTCTCCGCTTGGTTGACTACAAAAACATACATCTTTGAAAATTGATAACCGGATATCAGCATGTGTTTGACGTGATATAAAGCAGTTATATGTATCCATTTAAATCTATCCCAGAAAATAAAACATTGAACAAGAACATGTCAGCTCTTGACAATCCGGAATTTGTGGAGGAAGTAATACATGAGATGCTCGAATCAAGGCGAATAATAGAAATAGAATTCAGCCCAAAGTGTTTAACCCTTTATCCGTTGCATATGAAAGATCCGGAAAGCTGAGAATCTCTCCTATTTCCGGATTCGGAGAATGGTTTTAGATTGTAGGCATATTAATACTCATGTGCATCAATTCAAGTTAAAATACTAAGATGCTGATTACATGTATTCATATGGTTTGGCCAAAGACTATCGTGAATTCCTTGGTTTCTCGTTTGATGAATTAAAACTGGATCACGAAATAATTTGTTTTTCAAGTTCTTTCATTTGGTTTAGCAACAAGTGCATGGTTTTATTTCGCAACAGTTTGAATGACATAATCAAATACTGTGGGGATATCGTATACTCATGTAAGCCAAGTTTTGTCCCGTGTTTCGATTAATTATGAATACCATTTTGGCACTGACATTTACGCGGTATACATGTATATTTATTCCACTTTATTTGTAAGATAAATGGTCACAGGGTTATTAAATACTATTTCATTATAGTTATCATGATTCACACCTACCATTCCATGTGCCGCCTCTCCGGTTGACAAGGCCACTCTCTGGTATGCAAGATGTGGTCGTTTAAATCAAAAAAACAGAATGGACAGATATGTATCAAATTTAACATATTCCCCTGCACTGACATGTGAGTATAACATGACGGTACATAGTATCCCAAATAGCGTACAACTCAGAGAAAAAAATAGCTTCTCAAAGCGTGGGAATGTTTCCACCACATTGAAGGTTCACAATTTTTGTCATTCAGAACCTCTTCAGTTTTCGATAAGTGCTCTTTTTTCGGATTTTCGTAGTGTAGCAATAACTTCGTTACGCTTTTTTGATAGTTAGACCAGTCTCGCCCAGAGTTGGATTTGTTAGCCCTTTTATTAGTCGTCTGATTCCACACGTGAACCAAGTTGGGCAACCTTTACGAACTAGTGCCTTTTATATGTTAGAGCAAGTTGCTCTATCTTGTGGGTTAAAACATTCACCTGTGTATCAATATTATAATTGTCAATTCCCAACTCACTTCGAAAATATAGTCAACCCATCGTAGTCGGCAGCATTCAAATCCTATTAATTTAAAGCATTATAGTCAACCCATGCATTGCGGTCGGCAGCGTTGATATTCCATATGATTGGTAACGCTATGGTATTTGATTCGCTTCTTACATATAGACCAAAGTTATAGCAACAGGACAATGATACTTTTTCATTTTTTAATTAACATATTCACCCTGCACTGACATGTGAGATATGCTCATAATGAGATGTGGCATGAGATGCGTTAGAACCAAGAGCAAATGGAGAACTTAACTACAAAAATATTTGCTGACAAAAGTAACACCAGAGAAGATTAACTAAATACTCAACTAAATAGAATGTCAGCTAGATGTGAAGAACAAATGTATCGAAATGGTGAACTCGGGAAATAACAAGCTTGATAAGCACCATAGAGATGGTAATGGACTCCCAAGGCAAACTAATAGACAGCAAACGGATCTACAAAAAATTTATCTGTGGTAGATACTTTCTTTGGAAGGAATGAAAAACATCCCAGGAGCAAAACAATACATAATAAATTCAAAAATAATTAGCCCCCCCCCCCCACCTAATAATTGGAGTGGGGTGTAATGACCTCACCGATACGTCTGTGGAGAAGTGTGCAAGTGAACTCAAAGACGGGGATAAGCATACATATAAATTTAGTTATTCTTACTATCTGGAGATACGTTATTACAGTTTAATCACTAATAATTTTTTGTCTGGAACACAAACGTGCACATTGTGTTATACCCGGCTGGAAGAAGTATAACTCATTATATTTTAATCACATTATGGAGAATCCACAGCTCCAAGTTGCCTACTGGGATGTAAATGGTTTGAACAAAAACAAACTTCAAGATCATTATTTTATTTCTTTATTATGCAAATATGATATTATATGTTTAGCAGAAACTATGCCACTCAATGAGTATCCTATGACTCTGAGTATCCCCAATTTCTCACGATTGTTTTCTATGAGACCAATTGAAAAGGAAAGGCCGTTCGTCAGTAGGGATGCTTATAAACTGCAAGCATCACGTGATAAAGCTCAGTTCAAAAGTAAAAACCTGTGACTACTCAATATGGCTGAAACGCAGCCCAACGGACACCATTTCAACTCAACAATCTACGTGTATGGAATTTATTACGTAAAACCCCAAATGAGTAAAATGGCCTCTGAGAAAGCGTTTATTAATTTCGACCAAGCAGCTTGTCAATTTAAACAGCATGGTGAAATGCTTGTGTCAGGCGACTTCAATGTTCGTATCGATGGCCTAAACGATTCCAGCACTAATGATATAAGCCCAGCTGTATTCACCAGAGCTCCAGCCCAAAACTGTTACTCCCAAGATCAGGACCTCCCAATAAATCAAAGGGACACCATTTCCAACTTACAGGGAAGATTTTTAACTGATATATGTAAAAATCAACAACTTAGAATACTAATTGGGAGACTCATGTGCGACTCATTAGTAGTATAATGGGCACAGCACTGTTGATTACATGATTGCATCTATAACATTATATAACCAACTGAAACAATTCAATGTACTCCCTCCACTTATATTCTCTGATCACTGTATTATTTCAACTACAGCATATAACTATCAAGGTATTGGAATGCATGAAAGCTTACTTGACAACGACATAGAAACATCTTCAATGAAAGGGTCATGAAACGTTCTCGAGATACAATAACTGATCCCTTATTTATCAATACAATTTTAGATCCCAATATAGAACTAACAAGAAACACTGAAAATAATCCAAATATTAAAAAAGTAACAGATCTTTATATTGAATTAGCAGAGCAATCATGCAAGTTTCATCACAAACCGACGAAGCAAACTAAGAAATTGAAAAATAATAATAAAAGAAAGAAACCATCGATGACTAATGACTGTCTTCAATTAAGAAAATAACTACATAAACTTTGTCATAAACTACAATGTCAGCACTGAAAACTTAGAATTAAGATAAACTTTCCACATTACCAGAAGGAGATATAATGCTACCAACAATGTTAACTCAAAAGACTCGAAGAAATTTTGGAAAATCATAAACCACATCATTAAAACTGAATCACAATCTGGTAATAATTCCAATTGACAAATGGTCCGAACATTTTTAAAAACTTCTTGGCAACAACTGCTCAACTGGTATAAACCCAGTCGAGGTCTCCAAAGATGGTGGTCTTTTAGACTACACATTTGCATGCCAAGAGGTTTGCCAACAAACTAAAAAGCTAATAAATAATAAAAAGGAAGGTCCAGATTTGATCTCTACTGAACTAATTAAAGCAGGGGCGAAACTTGATTAATGCCACTTGTCATACTATTCAATTAAATTCTCCATAGTGGAACTTTCACAGAGGCTTGGAACATATCATATATTTCATCAATATTTAAAACTGACAATGCCACAGACTGCAATAACAATAGGGGCATAAGTATATCTTGCTTATTCGGTAACTGTTCACATCTTTACTTCACAAGCGTCTGAGCAAGTATTTGGGAGATAATAAAATTATTAAGTCCAAATCAAATCGGATTTAGGTCAGACTGTCGAACAACGGATCATTTATTCGTATTAAAAGCTATCATAAATAAATATGTATACTGCAACAAATAGGCCACTATATGCAACCTTTATAGATTTTAGAAAGACATTTGACAGACATCTACTGCTAAAGACACTAAATAATATAGTTATCAGTGGAAAGTACTATAATCTTATCAAAAGCATGTATATCAATACGACATACTGCTGTAACAATCAAGGTGAACAAGGACCATTTTTCAAAGAAAATTGGGGTGAAACAAGGGGTCGGTCTGAGTCTGACCCTTTTCAACATGTGTATTGATGATATTAAACAATACTTCGAAGTAAACAATACTAGTCCAATTATATATATAGGAGATATAGCACAGTAGCAATGTTATATTTATTGCCTCCGAAACATGCCGAGCCGAGCTAGTCCTTAGAACATGCTTGGGACTATACAACACACAAGGCGCGCTCGCCGTCATGGGCCGGGGTTCTAATCCCACCCAATCTAAAACAAATTGCACTGTCTCACAAATTAAATTTGCTATTCCAATTAGTTTAGATTCTATACCACTCAGCCATTTGCTGAATGCAGATTACCTTGTACTGTTTTCAGAAATTCCTCAGGGTTTACAAAACAGTATTAACTCTGTCATGTCATATTATCATGACTGGAAGCTTAGCCTCAATGAAAATAAATCCAAAATAATAGTTTTCAGCAAAAGAAAAATTGAAGAGCACTTCCAAGTTCTCATTTGTTTCATACAACTAAACTCTGGTGCCGAAAACTTGGCTGATAAGGTTCGTAAAGCTTATGCACTGAGAAGCAGAGTGAGAATATGTGATGACCTTTCCATTGTCACTTGGCTCAAACTAATAGATGCCATGATTTACCCCATATTGACTTACGGGGCAGAAATATGGATAGCAGACTGTAAACTTGACATTTTCAAATTTAACACATGCTTCCAGATCTGATCCTCAGACACCTTGTTAGGGCCATAATAATGGATCAATTCTAGCTATGCACTATGAGTTAGGTATAGCTCCTGCCAGTCACCATATGTACAATCTGATTTTCAAATAATATCATAGGTTGCGCAATATGAAAAACAATGACTACAAACAATATGTATAACTTACTAAAAACTTCTTACTCAAATAAAAGATATAGTAGAACTGGCAAACTTAGATGATACAGTAAACTGGCAGGTAACTTTGGCAAAAGTTGCGATCGTTAATCTCAGAATTGGTGCCCACAGATTGGAAATCAAGTTCGGTAGATATTTTATTCCGAGAAAGTCCCCAAAGGAGAGACTTTGCAAACACTGCAAGGACCAAACAGAAGATGAAGCACACTTTATTCAATCGTGTCCACTTTACAATACCCTGAGAGAAAACCACTTGCATCTAATTTTACCCAATGCTCCTATTGTTCTCGATCTGAAATTGATACTTGGAACTTTTTACTCAATCCTGTTGAATTAAGGCTGGCAAGAGCAGTTGGTAATTACATTATAAAGGCAATGACGTTAAGATCACAACATACCTGATATGTGATCTTGAATCATTGCTATGATAAATTAAATAAGAAGCAGCTTAAACGAATTACATTTATCTAGTGCCTTAAAATCACTATAGTTTTCAAATTTATAAAACACAAATTCCATTAAATTTCTTTATTCGTCCATATAATGAAGAGCAAATATATAAACATTACAAATACATTGAGAAAATAAATACATCAGGAATTTGGCTATATAATATTCAGGGTTATATAATTTGACACAATCACGAAAGAAACAAACACGAACATATTTTAGTGACATAAGCATGCGTATATTCACGACATATACATACTTGCACACACATATGTATACATGATTATACACGTGTATATATGCATGTATATAATCGTACATACACTAAAGAATATGATAAATTAGTAAAGAACAATTGAAATTGTGCTGAAATGGGATGTTCGCCGAACTCGTGACATACATCCTGTGTTAAAATGTTATCACAATTACTAGCGAGTAAACTCCAATTGCGAAGCTCATATATGTTGTATATATCAGTTATATGGTGTTCCAGACATTTGATAGAGATACCACCGGGATATAGGCCAACGTCGGAGAGGCTGAAATTTGCCCCCCCCCCCTTTAATTTAGTGCATATGGCATCGACAAATTTGTTATTAAAATAGGATTTGGGTAGCAGAATTCTCAGGTGAGTATAGAAGTCAACTCCTATGAGAATGGATAATCTAAATGGCCGCGATCTTGCACATTTATAGGTTTTTTGTTTGGATGCACTGAAAAACATCATGGTGATTTTAGATGAAATATAAACTGGAGCGCAATTTATTACTGTATTCAAAGCATAACTCATATACGACCACAAGACCTGGCCAGGATAGAGAGAGAAGCATCATGCCATCTGCTTGGGTTGGAGATGAATAATTCAATGAGTGGATACGAAAGCTTAATGCTGATTCCTCAATAATATAGAGGAAGTAGTCTGTGTATATTTTGTACCGCAGAGGTGATAGTATGTATCCCTGCCTGGTTCCCTGATACAAGGAAAACCAGTCGGAATATACTCCGTCGCTGCGGATACAACATTTTATGTCAGACAGTAATTCTCGTATGATGTGCCAAGTTTTGCCTTGTAATCCTCTGTGAAATAAGTTATACAAGGTGACTTGATCCACATACAATCGAAAGCTTTGCGCACGTTCAATGGTCATCAGTAAAGCTGGTCGTTGTGTTCGCTGGCGTAAGTGATATAGTCCGAGAGTCTGCTGGGTTCTATTTGCACAATCGCGTACGAAAGGTTTGATGCCCCAGATTTATTACACCCCATGAACCTTCAAAGAAATCCGATTTCTTAAGTTCCGCATGCCTGGCGTTTAGGGGCCAGAGACCACACAAAAACCCCAAAAAATGACTTCTATTTTAACTTTTGAGTACAAAGCTGATTTTTACATTAATATTGCCCCAGCCATCACTGATCAACGATACACAATTTCTGAAACTAAATTTCCTGGCGTTTTTATTTCAGAAGGGGATTTTTGAAAGTACCCCCCAAAACCCCAAAAATCTATATCTATATTTGCGACTGTCTGTCTGTCTGTCTGTGTTCTATAGAAATTCACAGGGGACCATCTAGATGATGCCAAGGGGGTCTACTATGAGTAACTTTTTACGAGAAAGATAATGGTCGGGGTTAAAATTTTCTAAAGTGACGCCGTTGTTGTCAGGGGCAGAAAGGGGGGAGGGGCAGAAAAAACATTTGTCGGCGATTGCCACGAAACTTATATATAATCATCCCCATAATATGAGGAATCTAATGGTGTGTTTTAAATATGGCAAAAGTCGCGCCGTTCGCGTCAGGGTGCCCGGAAGGGGGAGGGGCAGAATTTTTTTCTGTCGCCGATTGCCACGAAACTTACATATAATCATCCCCATGATATGAAGAATCCAACGGTGTGGTTTAAATATGTCAAAAGTGGCGTCGTTCGAGTCAGATTTGCACGAAAGGGGAGAGTGGCACCAAAATTGATAAAACTAATTTTAGCGCCGATTTCCACCAAATTGATATATATTCTTCTTCATGATACAAGGAATCTAATTGTGCGATTTAACAACGCCAAATTGTTGTCGTTTGGATGAGAGATTGGGAGGGGGTGGGCACTAAAATTGATAATAATTGGTTTAGTCGCCGATTGCCACCACACTTATACAAAACATCCCCATGGTATGAGGAGTCTAATGGTGTGGCTTATATCTGCCAAGTGTGCCTCATTCGAGTCAGGGGTGTATTGAAAGGGACAGGGGCACCAAATTTGATGCACAATTTTTTTTTGGCGCCAATTTCCACCAAATTGATACACGTTTTTATCCATGATACGAGGAATCTGATCGTGTGATTTAAAGACACCATAGTGGTGCTGTTTATGTGAGAGATGGTAAGGGCAAATTTGATTTTAAAAAATATAGTTTAGTCGCCGATTATCACCAAACTTATAAACAATCATCTCCATGATATCAGGAGTGTCATCTTGTGGTTTAAGGATGTCACAAGTGGTGCTATTCGAGTCAGTGGTGTATAGAGATGAGAGGGACATTATATCTATATGTTTAGTGCCGATTTCCACCAGATTGATACATATTATTCTCCGTGATACGAGGAATCTTATCGTGTGGTTTAGACACAACAAATTGGTGCCCTATGGGTGAGAGATATGGGGACCTTCAATTTTATACGAATTTGTATACTCGCCAATTTTCACCAATTTCATATATATGCATCTCTAATCTCTAATGAGTCTAAGTGTGTGCAGCTTGAGTCCGAAATAGGGACGGGAGGGTCACCAAAAACTGATACAAAATATTTTTAGTACCAATTACCATCAAATTCAGACACGTTCTTCTCAAATGATACAAGAAATCAAATTGTGCTGTCTGTCTGTCTTTCTGTCTGTCTGTGTGTTCTATATATAACTTCACGCGGTACAATCGAAGAGGCAAAAGCTGATACACATATATTTGGCACGAACTTCCAACAAATTCATACATGTTTTTATCTAATGATATACCATGAATTAAATCACATTTGGTGTCGTTTGCGTCACGGATGGCGAGCGGATATGCACTATCATAGATAAGATTGCTATTCGCCGATATCCACATATAAGTTATATATAGGCACCCAGGCCATCTCCATATCATTTTAAGGAGATTTGGGCGTTCACATTTCACAATCCCGACAAATGGTAACCCACTTATAAGTCACTTGAACAATTATATCTTCTTAATTGTCATATTTATATGGGGATGGCAATCAGGACATTCACACAATGAGTTAGCAAAAAGAGATACATAGAAGAAGCATTAAACGTATATTTATCATTCTATTGAAGAGATGCATATATTCGTGCAAACTGAGAGACCTCGAACCGTCAGAGGATTGCATATATATTATAACAAAATTGAGTCTGTTCCATCCAATACAGTTTCCACAAAAAAAGTTACAATTTGTCAGGATATATGGAAGGCCTGTTCAAAAATAGTGGTTACAGTGTGCAGTCATATATAGTTTCTTCTGATATACAATACAATGCAGTTAGTAGCACATGACTTTTCAGGATCCTCCCAATACTGACATCTGACAAGGGTTTAGAACAGACTCATCGACTGACATAAACAACTCAAAATCTCGCTCTGTGTCTGGCACATGTAGCTGATATGGGCGCGCAGCAACATTTCGTTGAAACTGAGAATAGTTAGTCAATATATAGCACCATATTTAGAGCCACAGAATGCCCGTTGATGTAAGTAAGAGTGCAAGCGTGAGCGAGTGAATGAGTGTATGCCTGAATGTATGTATCAGATGAATATTAATATCTATATTTTGTATTTTGTACAACCATTCATTATGTATGTTAATCATCTGACTGATTCAATAAAAATTAAAAAAAAAAAATATATATATATATATATATATAGCACCATGAACAGAGGAGCACCTGGAAATTTCTTTAAAACATCTGTATCTTCATGGAGATATGATAGCCAGGTATCCTCGAGATTGATACATTTCAATATGTAAAACCCAATTGTCATCTTTTATTTATGCGAACTAATGTCTTTATGATGTCAATGTATCATATTATAACGTCTGACGTATACGCAGTTGTAAATAAATAAATACTTCATTATTGGTGGAACGGATTAATCGCGATAAACAGAATGACAATTGACAAGGTGGGCCTCTACTTATATTCCATGACTGTAATAATCATGTTTTGTGATGCTATTTGAATATACAATTTATGAGAAAAAGTATAACACTTTGAACAAGAGTGTTCTCTATTCCCAACAAATATCCACAGCATAATGATGGTTTCACATCGCATTAACCTGGGCAACGCCTGGTAACCCTGCTAGTGACTTCTATTTGAACTTTCGAGTACAAAGCTGATTTTTATATTAGTTGTGCTTTGGTCATCACTGATGAAATATACCAAATTTCTGAAACGAAATTCCCTGGCGTTTTCATTTCAGAAGGGGTTTTTTGAAAGTACCCACAAACCCACAAAAATGACTTACAAAGATAAAACAAAAATTCCGGACATGTTTTCCTGCTATATAACGCTGGTCATAAAAAACACCCTCTAAGAAACGAAACTCCGTGGCGTTTCATTTAAGAAAGGGGTGGGGTTGAAAATAACCAAACACCGCCTCCCCCATAATAGTTCTATTTGCACTCTCGTGCGCAAAATGTTTTTATCTCTTAAAATTTGCCCATTATCATCATTGGTCCCAAACCAAGTGATAAGAAGCGAATTCATTAAAAATGGTGTAGACAATTATGAAACACTAAAAAATTATGTTACGGGTGCGTTCACACACTGGCAAATATAACTACCAATTTTGCATGAATTTCGTCGCAATAAAGATATATATAAAAGCGATAAAATAAAGGAAAAGATATAATATGTAATTTGAAACTGTATGATAAATAACATGTAACCGTCTATTGGGAATTCCATGAACACTTGACAGTCAATTTTGCCGCCTGTATGTGAACGTAGCCTATAATTAAATGGGTTTGTTTTTTTTTAATTTCATGTTGTTAAATTTGTTTTAATGGTCCCGCAACACACACTATGCATAATCTAGTTATATACCGCATATACTGCTCGCTTTTCACTGGAGTGTGAAACAATGTTTGCAAGTAAATAGTCAACAAATTCCGATGGTTTCTTTTCAAATCAAATCGATTTAATCGACAAACTTTTCGCAGATCGGAATGACTTGTCCGATTTTTGGAAATTACATGTAAACAAAAATAAAATAACAATGTCGTGTACCACATGTATGCTTGACTTCATAGATAGTCATCTAACTCGTCGCTATCATCTGCATCATCATCATCATCGCTGTCTGCATTCGTTGCGACTTCGTCATCAGTACATTCGTCGCATCCCGAGTTTTCTGGGACCACTGAGTCTGGTATTTGTGGTCCGCCAAACCACACGACACGATAGCAACCGTCAACCAGCTCCCAACCTAAACTCGGTTGTTTTGGGGATATGATTGTTCACAGCAGCATGCCACATACCAGCAACAAACTTAGCTCTCTCTATTTTTGTGACCAGTGATGATAATGGGCAAATTTTAAGAGATAAAAACATTTTGCGCACGAGAGTGCAAATAGAACTATTATGGGGGAGGGGGTGTTTTGGTTATTTTCAACCCCACCCTTTCTTAAATGAAACGCCACGGAGTTTCGTTTCTTAGAGGGTGTTTTTTATGACCAGCGTTATACAGCAGGAAAACATGTCAGGGAAAAAAATCATCTTTGTCCTCGAAAAATAAAACAGAAGTCATTTTTGTGGTTTTGTGGGTACTTTCAAACCCCCCCCCCCTTTCTGAAATGAAAACGCCAGGGAATTTAGTTTCAGAAATTGGGTATTTTTCATTAGTTTTGACCAAAGTACTATTAATATAAAAATCAGCTATGTACTCGAAAGTTCAATTAGAAGTCATTTTTGGGATTTTGGGGGGTACTTTCAAACCCCCCCCCCCCCCTTCTGAAATAAAAGCGCCAAGGAATTTAGTTTCAGAAATTGTGTATTGTTGATCAGTGATGGATAGAGCACTATTAATGTAAGAATCAGCTTTGTACTCAAAGGTTCAAATAGAAGTCATTTTGGGGGTTTTTGTGGGGTCTCTGGCCCCTAAACGCCAGGAATGCGGAACTTAAGAAATCGGATTTCTTTGAAATCGGATTTCTTTGAAGGTTCCTGGGGTGTAATAAATCTGGCGCATCAAACCTTTCGTACGCGATTGTGTAAATAGAACCCAGCAGGCTCCCTGATTAATACATTCTTGCACAAAACAGGATGTCATGACGCAAATGATCATTTTTTCGAAACCGTGTTGTAACGGATGGACGGCGATTGAATACGGCATGTACGTTTTCAATCGAAGTGATATCACTTTCTCAAATAACTTGTAAATGGCAGCTAATATTTTGATTGCTCGGAAGCTATCAAAGCTGTCTTTAGGCTTTTGTCCTCCTTTGTAACATACACCATGACGCCCCATTTCGCTGCAAGAGGTAGGGCCCTGCGAATCGGGCATTTTCATTTCGAATCGAATCTCGAATCTCGAATCGAATCAGCCAAATGATTCTGAATCTCGAATCGAATCATTACATCAGACGTATCAATAGTGAAGATGTAGATATCACTGTACTGAGTGGCCGTGCCCGTATCAATTTACTAACTTCGTAACGACGATAAGTGATCGGCGGTATATAATGTAAATATTATCCATAAATCGATCAAATTCGCGTTTAACCAATTAAGTGCAAATTCTTTGTGACTATCTCTGCTATAGAATATTGACATGGTATCATAAGCAGTTGAGTTGCACTCTAGGCTCGACGAGGTTGGCACGGGTTCGAACCCGACATGAGCGAAAATCGCGACCGGTTTTCAAGATTTATCTGAGTTGACGGACATCTCAATGTGCCATTCTGATCGATACGTGGCCAATTCGATAAGAAATGATAATTGGTTCACGCTCACCGAAGCAAGATATGCTTTATTCTCTCGTCAAAATTAATACATGACAATTATGTAACAAATATTAAAGCACATTTGAAGAAATAACACTCATACTGAGTCCGTGCTTCCATAAATATGATATATAAATTAAAAGAATGTTTCAAAGTTCAAAATGTGCGTGAAACGCGCAAACGGGCCGCAGTGCAGGGGGCCTGTGTCCCCTATAATGTGCCGAATAAAGGCTCCAATTTAAGGCTTCCAATGGGAGCCTGTGTAATATCAAAATAAGCACAAATGGTCCACAGGCCCATACACCCTAAATCTAGTTGGATAAAATGTCTACTTAACACGTCGATTGATAATTTGTTGGGCGGTTTGTATCCAACGGTTGAATGATTTTGTATTCAGCGGTTGTGTAACGGTTACACAACAATGACAAATCAGGATATCTGGAATTTAATCAACACGTTGATTAAAAGTTCTTGGAACAATAACTCAGTTTAAAACACTGTGCATTTATAATAGTAGTCATTTTTATATGTTTAATCTACGTTTCAAAATGTTTGGATCTATAAATGCAACATTGAGATGGGAGGATATGGCCGATATATGATATATATAGATATATCAGAACTTCATAATTTCATCACCGCATTAAAGAGTAAACATTTTGAAGCCGAGGTTCTAATTCCATGGACACCACATCAAATCCAGACATATGAATTGTACGCCGGAATCCGGTTGTTTGGGAACTGTACGCCGGATTCCGGTTGATTGGGAGCTGTATGCCGGATTACGGTTGTTTCGTAGCTGTACGTTGGGTTCCGGTTGTTTTGGGAGCTGCACGCCGGATTCCGGTTGTTTGGGAGCTGTACGCTGGAATCCGGTTGTTTTGGAAACTGTACGCTGGATTCCGGTTGTTTGGAAACTGTACGCTGGATTCCGGTTGTTTTGGGAACTGTACGCCGGATTCCGGTTGTTTGGAAACTGTAAGCTGGATTCCGGTTGTTTTGGGAACTGTACGCTGGATTCCGGTTCTTTTGGGAACTGTACGCTGGATTCCGGTTGTTTGGGAACTGTACGCTGAATTCCGGTTGTTTGGGAACTCTACGCTGGATTCCGGTTGTTTTGGAAACTGTACGCTTGATTCCGGTTGATTGGGAGCTGTACGCTGGATTCCGGTTGTTTCGGAGTTGTACGCTGGATTCTGGTTATTTCGGAGCTGTACGCAGGATTCCGGTTGTTTTTGGAGCTGTACGCTGGATTCCGGTTATTTCGGAGCTGTACGCCGAATTCTGGTTGTTTGGGAGCTGTACGCTGGATTCTGGTTATATCGGAGCTGTACGCTGGATTCCGGTTGTTTTGGGTGGGTCGCTGGATTCCGGTTATTTCGGAGCTGTACGCCGGATTCCGGTTATTTCGGAGCTGTACGCCGGATCCCGGTTGTTTTGGGAACTGTACGCTGGATTCCGGTTGTTTTGGGAACTGTACGCCGGATTCCGGTTGTTTGGAAACTGTACGCTGGATTCCGGTTGTTTTGGGTGCTGTACGCTGGATTCCGGTTGTTTGGGAGCTGTACGCCGGATTCCGGTTATTTCGGAGCTGTACGCCGGATCCCGGTTGTTTTGGGAATTGTACGCCGGATTCCGGTTGTTTGGAAACTGTACGCTGGATTCCGGTTGTTTTGGGAACTGTACGCCGGATTCCGGTTGTTTGGAAACTGTACGCTGGATTCCGGTTGTTTTGGGTGCTGTACGCTGGATTCCGGTTGTTTGGGAGCTGTACGCCGGATTCCGGTTATTTCGGAGCTGTACGCCGGATCCCGGTTGTTTTGGGAACTGTACGCCGGATTCCGGTTGGTTGGGAGCTGTACGCCGGATCCCGGTTGTTTTGGGAACTGTACGCTGGATTCCGTTTGTTTTGGGAACTGTACGCCGGATTCCGGTTGTATGGAAACTGTACGCTGGATTCCGGTTGTTTTGGGAACTGTACGCTGGATTCCGGTTGTTTTGGGTGCTGTACGCTGGATTCCGGTTGTTTGGGAGCTGTACGCCGGATTCCGGTTATTTCGGAGCTGTACGCCGGATCCCGGTTGTTTTGGGAACTGTACGCCGGATTCCGGTTGTTTGGGAGCTGTACGCCGGATCCCGGTTGTTTTGGGAACTGTACGCTGGATTCCGTTTGTTTTGGGAACTGTACGCTGGATTCCGGTTGTTTTGGGAACTGTACGCTAGATTCCGGTTGTTTTTGGGAGCTCTACGCTGGATTCCGGTTGTTTTGGGAGCCGTACGCTGGATTCTGACTGAGTAAAGTGGATCTCGTTTCCAGCGAAATAAGAGTATAGAGATCCCGTAACAGGAGATTGTGTCACATTAACTTCACTGCGATCGTTTTGCGAAAATCTGCCGTTTTTAAGTTGCTATCAAAACTCTTTCGTATTTAACCGCTCTCATAAATAAACATTTTTATTATATGATTGCCAACAAATATCGGAAAATTACCGAAACGTAGATCGTCATATGTATCTCTTCAAAGCCACCGTGAAATACGATGTCGTTATATCATTGTAGCTATTGTTATTTCACTGAAGATTGAAATTAACAAATACTAGGAACACACGAGCTGCCAAGGTGTGTGCGTGTTCAGTGCGTGCACACTGTCCGCTAACCAACGAAAGGCAACGATTTATCACGCTACGTACACTTGGTCAATGGATAATTCTATGTTTGGGCGTATGAATCAATTTAAACTTTATATTAGGCCTTGGCTCTTTGTTGTTTGTAAGCGCTCGCATGCGTTCTTTAATTAAGTAGAGTCAATGATTTAACTAGAGATGGGCCTGTCCCGGTGGGACTAAGGTGTACCCCTCCCAATTCAACCTGTCATTCCAATGAAGTAGCCATTGGAAACTACTTACCTGCAGTACTCACCTGTGCGAGCTTATATTAGAAGTTAAAATTGTTGAATAACTCGGCCAATATGAGTGGGACTTAAAGGATTGCTATCCTGATGAAACAACAAAACACTATCGGAAAGCCACCCCTATTGTGATCACAATGATCCAAGTCCCATAACAATCGCGTAATAAATAAGCCTAGAAATAAATAAATAATACCCCCAACGGTTGTCGGCTATCTCCGTCGCAAATCCTCATATGACGTCAAATGAGTAAACTAATTAAAAACACGGAATCGGAGTCGGAGTTAATTGTGTCTACCTATATGACGTCATATGAGTGGCGATGGAAAATGCGGAATCGAGCGCGTGAGTGTATTGATATTACTGCGGGGCATGGCATGTCAATAACATTGAAATAGGAATTGGCCATTGCGATTGACCCCCTCCCATGAAGCCTGACGCATGCATATTACTACGAGCATAATTTTCATCACGCAGCAAATAAATTATTGAAAACTCTGTCCCCTCTACTTTCTCACTCTCTCTCTCTCTTCTCTCTCTCTCTCTCTGCCTCCTGCTATCCCTAACACTATCTTCCGCTGTGTCCATCCCAACTTAGTTACTTCTCCTTTAAAAAATATTATTTCTATTATTTCCCGTCTGATCGATACCCCTCCCTCACTTATTGGGGAAGGGGCATGTCGCAAAAGAGGAGAAGACTTCATATAAGCCCTCGGGCTTGTTGTCTGATCCTCATTTCCATACATTATCTCTTATATGTTGTATATTTATGTCATTTGTGTATTATGTGTATTATGTTTGGATTTGGGAATAAAAATATGTTTACACTAATAACATTGTGTACACGTGGTGAATTTTCAACGCCCGGTGAGTTATCTTCACTTGTGATTTGTCATAAGTGCTGCTTGGACAGTTATTGTTTTGACAAGAAATATAGAAGGCCGATTGAGCGGGGTAGATAACACTTTCGTGTCAAAAATAAAGCTTATAAAAACACGAGCCGACATGTGAACTCTATTCGGGTGCGTGTTCACGATGTTGTTTTAATTTTCCATATATATGCCCCGATTGTCCCGTATTTACAATTCATTCGTGACAATGCCAAATAAATGCAGTGTTTTCGGCTGTGGCCGGTATAGTGACTCTCAATTAGGTATAATTCTGCATTCATTTCCAAACGACGTTCGTTTACGTGATATTTGGTGGGATTTCTGTGGGAAACCCGTTACTCAAAATCAGAAACTATTGAAGTAGTTGCCAACGAAATAGTCCTGAATTTGTTCCGTCCACTTCGAAAAAATGTGTTTTGAGCACAACGCGAATACACTTGGCCCGAACAGTGGCTACCGACGACAACTCAGAGGAAATGCAACCCCCACGTTAAACAAATGGACCACCGACGAGAATGCCATCCCAAGAAAAACGTCAACTCCCGTAAAGAATATAAATTTGCCGGAGCTTCCAGTCGTGAGTATATCCAATCGAACCTATCGCTAAAAAGCCAATACATATACCAAATAAAGAGCGTTTCATTTGACGAGTCAGTCATGGTTACGAATACATACCATTGCAGTTAAAGTGGGGAGTATATTGATGAATAATTTAGTAAAGTATTCACGATGACAACTCCAGTCCCCATTTTCCTTCACTATGACTCAATAAAGAGCGTTCCATGTTAAGAGTATTCCTTATATGGTGCGAATAAAAAGAGTTTAATAAACCGGAAATTGCTACGACTTTGACGGATATATAAAGCATGTATATCGCAAGTTCATGTGCATGTATTTACGTGTATTGGTGTAAACAGTAAATAATCACGATGACAACTGTTCTAAGTCGAGTCCCAATTTTCCTTTACCATGACTAAATAAAGAGCGTTCACTGTAAAATAAATCACAGATGAAGACTTTTGATATATTAATAAGTATATTCTACCACGATGTATAAATAAATTATCGTATATTATTTCGGTTTTACGGTCAGTTATCTATATAAACATGTGCTCGTGTTTCTCTTTTTTTCGTTACCGGAATAGTCAAATTATATTATATATTCATATAAAGATTGCATATATGCGAAGACTTGCACAGTTAATACTAATAGACAATTATCATATCGTAAACATTCCAGTGTCCAGATCCTACGTAAAATGCGGCATGGCTTTATAATAACAACACATCGCGATACATATAATAATAACACGCTAAAGACGTTTAATTGTGAGAACACGATGTATTTGCATTCACAGTGTTCTCCCATTATGCAACAAACGTAAAAAGCCGCGATGGAATTCATGATCGCTTTGCGCGTGCAAACTTATGGTATCTATGCGTTCTCAATGAGTTACCACGTTGTCGATCATGTGACTATGCTTCTGTTTACACGTGACAATCATGTGATGTGGCCGATGATCACGTGACTCGTCTACAACACAAAATCTTCGGCTAACTTCGGAATTTTTTTTAATCGTTATAAACAAACGATTAGCGGCCGAATATTAGATTACATGCGCATAATGGACATTTTATGTATATATTATCGGTATATTGAAAGAAAATACTAATTTTTCATTAAATTTCCGGTGACAGCAACGATCTAATATCGATAATATATAGAAACATAAATAATTTGAGTCGAAGATGTATTCTGTAAACGCTCAGGTTAATAGGCTATATTAAAATTTTATAATTTATAAGTTAATAATTTGATATAAATTGAATTTATGACTGGAGCCATAAAATGGCGTCAATTAAATTACGAATTACCGTAATCAAATAAATTAATTGAGGGATACTGGATTGTTAAACCGATCGCACACACGATCGCTTAACATATTATGATGATACGGGGAGAACACTCAAGCCACCACTGACTAGCGACGACACAATAACTTAAATGATTATATGGGACTAGTATGCCTATAGTATAACTTTTATTTGATTCATTTGGTTGAAAACTGTACAAAAATTACTCGACAACGACAATTTGTATTTTTGCATTCTGGTAAATTTGTCATCCGTAACACTACTTCGTACTCAACAGACTTTCAAATGATGAAAAAATTGTTACCTTATTCTCCGACTCGGAGACTATAGAAACCAACAACAACATTTGGCGTATAGTACCCCTTTAACTCCAAATCGCAGGTGCACAGGTTCACATGATGATTGACCGCTGTAGCAAATTTGATTCAAATTGATCGAGGAAATTCTGAGAAAACGTCCGAATAAAACACAAGACAGTCAATGACTGTGGGGTTCTCACCTGACTGTAAAAACTAAGAATGCTTGGACTCTGAAGACTACCTGTATCATATTCAGTACGTGTCATATCATGTGGCTAACAGTTTGACTGAATATAAGAATATATGCAACTTTGTGTCTGAAAACAACACATTTCCCACTAAATACTGTTTGGAAAACTAAAGTATGAGAATACTTCAAATATAACAATAATATTATCTCAAGGTCAGAAATGATTATTGAAAAGATGTTGTCTCTAAAATACATTTATTTTTAATTAAATAAAATGATGACAGTAGAAAATCGTTATCAATTAAAAATTTGAACAAGTTGACAAAAACTACGTATTAATTTTCTATTGAGCAAGGAGTTAGATCTAAATTAATTTAAAAATATATGTTTAAAAAAAAAGTTTAATATATTTTTTTTATTTGAGCAAGGAGTTCAATCTAAAAAAAATAAAAAATTCTTTGGATTTGTCCTTGGCTCCGCCGCCCACATTTGAGACAGTGACCTCATTTGAACAAATCTGAACCCCAGTCACACAAGGACCCTTCATACCAAATATGAACCCATTCGGCCCGATGAGACTTGAGAAGACGTCGTTTTGAGAATTACTATAAAGGGAAAGAGTTATGGCCCTGCATGGCTTCGCAACTATTTGACCCAGTGACCTCATTTGAACAGATCTGAATGTGAATCACCTAGTTGCTTGCAAAACAGGACGTAGATATATTCGGTATCAGCGAGCACTGGCTTCACAATCATAATATTCATATTCTCGATACAATTAGTAGCTCATACCGGTATCACGCCGTGTGTGATTTTTCGCAGAGATTACCAATGCAGAGAGGTCGCGATAAGGGTGGAGTTGCAATTTTTTGGCACATGAAACTGGATAATGCCGTGTCCACCATTCAAATTAATGATGACCGGATATGCGGGATTCAACTCCAACTAGCATCATCAGAATACGTTTATATATTCCAGGTATATCTCCCGTCAACCAATTATACTGTCAAATTCTATCAAGAGTACATCGATGCGTTGGACACATTGATCGATTATTATTCAACAATTGGAAATGTCATAGTCATGGGTGATTTGAACGGAAATATTAAAAAATCAGATGCCAGAAACCGTAGTTTTTCAAAACTCCTCTCACGCAGAAAAATCATCTCGGTCAACTATTCAGACCCATGTACTCGTCTGATCACAACCCATGTTCCTGCAACTGGTGGGTCAGGAACCATAATCGACCATATTTTGATACACAAAAATAACCTACCTTTTGTCAAAGAAATAAATGTTCTGGTCGACTCAGCAATCGATTACTCAAATCATAGACCAGTGAAAATATGCATTGACCTCGGTTCTCATTATATATGTCACGAAGAACCATGTTGTGTGTTGAACTGGAAGAAATTTATTGCTTCCGATTCATCATTAGAGTGCTATCAACAATGCGTCGAGAATCTGCTACCCGAAATGCCTATCGTGGATAAAACTACTCTAGATTCATTTTACTCGGGTATCATCGAATCCATAGATTCAGCGTCGACACTTTTCGTACCACATAGTCGCTTAAATCACATGTCAAACCTTTTTGGAATGATACCCTAAACACCTTACACAGAGACATGCGTAGCTTTAGACGCATATGGGTTACAGAAGGTAGACCTAGAGGGTGCGACCATTTGTCTTATTCTTACTACAAAACTGCCAAATGTGGGGACATGACAATCTGCGGGATGGGATGGGATATGGGACAAAACGACAATCTGCGGGACAGAATTTCAAATTGCGTGGGACGGCCGATATCTCGAGGAATACAGGGCGTGGGGGGCTCATTTTTGTGTCTAACGAAAGGCCCACGTTCGCCCTATCCAAACATATTAACCCCGCCACTAACCAAACACCAGAAGTTGCATTATTTGATCGACAACTGACCTAACATGGGGTGGAATTTGGGATAGCATGACAATCTGCGGGACAGAATTTTCAAATTGCGTGGGATGGCCGATAGCTCGAGGAATACAGCGCATAGAGGGCTACTTTTGGTGTCTAACGAAAGGTCCACATTCGCCCTATCCACACATATTAACCCCGCCACTGACCGGACACCGGAAGTTACATTATCCGGTCGACAACTGACCTAACATAAAATGCCACAAACACGAAAAACTGCGTTCGACATTAATGTTTAGAATTTAGATTTCTCGATGAATACACTAGCAAACAACAAGTTTTAAGTATCAAATAACGCAGTGGAATACTGTGCATTCGTTTTTAGCTACAATATGGCTGTTTTAGTGTGAATATTGTAATGGCGAACACGCAAACACGCTCCGATAAAACAGCTAAAAATAGACTCGATGTTTACAATTACAGGATCGATTTCAGCCGGTATATTCAATATAATGGGGCGTATAGTATATCAAAATGTAGAATTAGACACAGGGAATGTATTTTTTTCCATATGGGTCCACCAGGCGGTGAAATTGTTGCATAAATTCGCTCCAAGATATTCGCACTTATTTTTATTTCAGTTGTGAATAAAACCCAGATGCCGGAGCCCAGCGACTAAAAGCCAAGTTACAAAATAGATCAACTGGTTTGAACGAATGAATATGTCAATGGTAAGACTATTCAAAAGAATATTCAAATCAAATAGTGTTTATAGACTTAAAAACTTATGTGTCCGCCATTCATATATGCGGTGAAGTTCTCATATTATCTCATATACGCGGGGGAGGTTCTCATATGAACATATTATCTGCCGGTCATACACGGTGGAGGTTCATATTATCCGCCGGTCATATGCGAGGGAAGTTTTCTTATTATCCTCCAGTCATATGCGGGGGAGGTTCTGATATGAACATATTATCTGCCGGTCATACGCGGTGGCGGTTCATATTATCCACCGGTCATACGCGAGGGAGGTTCTCATATTATCCTCCGGTCATACGATGTACAGGTTCTCATATGAACATATTAACCGCCGGTCATATGCGAGGGAGGTTCTCATATTATCCATCGGTTATACGCGAGGGAGGTTCTCATATTCGAGGGAGGTTCTCATATTATCCACCGGTTATACGCGAGGGAGGTTCTCATATTATCCTCCGGTTATACATAGGGGAGGTTCTCATATGAACATATTATCTGCCGGTCATACGCGGTGGAGGTTCATATTATCCGCCGGTCATACGCGAGGGAGGTTCTCATATTACCCTCCGGTCATACGTGGGGGAGGTTCTGATATGAACATATTATTCGCCAGTCATACGCGGTGGAGGTTCATGTTATCCCCGGTCATATGCGAGGGAGGTTCTCATATTATCCTCCGGTCATACGTGTGGGAGGTTCTGATATGAACATATTATTCGCCGGTCATACGCAGTGGAGGTTCATAATTATTATCCACCGGTCATACGCGGTGGAGGTTCTCATATGAACATATTATCCACCGGTCATACGCGGTGGAGGTTCATATTATCCGCCGGTCATACGCGAGGGAAGTTCTCATATTATCCTCCGATCATATGTGGGGGAGGTTCTGATATGAACATATTATCCGCCGGTCATACGCGGTGGAGGTTCATATTATCCGCCGGTCATACGTGAGGGAGATTCTCATATTATCCACCGGTCATACGCGAGGGAGGTTCTCATATTATCCTCCGGTCATACATGGGGGAGGTTCTGATATGAACATATTATTCGCCGGTCATACGCGGTGGAGGTTCATGTTATCCGCCGGTCATATGCGAGGGAGGTACTCGTATTATCCTCCGGTCATACGTGGGGGAGGTTCTGATATGAACATATTATTCGCCGGTCATACGCAGTGGAGGTTCATATTATCCACTGGTCATACGCGGTGGAGGTTCTCATATGAACATATTATCCACCGGTCATACGCGGTGGAGGTTCATATTATCCGCCGGTCATACGTGAGGGAAGTTCTCATATTATGCTCCGATCATATGTGGGGGAGGTTCTGATATGAACATATTATCCGCCGGTCATACGCGGTGGAGGTTCATATTATCCGCCGGTCATACGCGAGGGAGGTTCTCATATTATCCACCGGTCATACGCGAGGGAGGTTCTCATATTATCCTCCGGTCATACGTTGGGGAGGTTCTCATATGAACATATTATCCGCCGGTCATACGCGGTGGAGGTTCATATTATCCGCCGATCATACACGAGGGAAGTTTTCATATTATCCTCCAGTCATACGTGGGGGAGGTTCTGATATGAACATATTATCTGCCGGTCATACGCGAGGGAAGTTCTCATATAATCCTCCGGTCATACGATGGGGAGGTTCTCATATGAACATATTATCCGCCGGTCATACGCGAGGGAGGTTCCCATATTATCCACCGGTTATACGCGAGGGAGGTTCTCATATTAGCCTCCGGTCATACATAGGGGAGGTTCTCATATGAACATATTATCTGCCGGTCATACGCGGTGGAGGTTCATATTATCTGCCAGTCATACGCGAGGGAGGTTCTCATATTATCCTCCGGTCATACGTGGGGGAGGTTCTGATATGAACATATTATTCGCCGGTCATACGCAGTGGAGGTTCATATTATCCACCGGTCATATGCTGTGGAAGTTCTCATATGAACATATTATCCGCCGTTCATTCGCGGTGGAGGTTCATATTATATGCCGGTCATACGCGAGGGAATTCTCATATTATCCTCCGATCATATGTGGGGGAGGTTCTGATATGAACATATTATCCGGCGGTCATACACGGTGGAGGTTCATATTATCCACCGGTCATACGTAGGGGAGGTTCTCATATGAACATATTATCCGCCGGTCATACGCAGTGGAGGTTCTCATATGAAGGTGGAGGTTCATATTATCCGTGGGTCATACGTGAGGGAGGTTCTCATATTATCCTCCGGTCATACGTTGGGGAGGTTCTCATATGAACATATTATCTGCCGGTCATACGCGGTGGAGGTTCATATTATCCGCCAAATCATACGCGAGGGAAGTTCTCATATTATCCTTCGGTCATATGTGGGGGAGGTTCTGATATGAACATATTATCCGCCGGTCATACACGGTGGAGGTTCATATTATCCACCGGTCATACGTAGGGGAGGTTCTCATATGAACATATTATCCGCCGGTCATACGCAGTGGAGGTTCTCATATGAACATATTATCCGCCGGTCATACGCGGTGGAGGTTCTCATATGAACATATTATCCGCCGGTCATATTATCATGCGGTGGAGGTTCATATTATCCGCCGGCCATACGCGATGGAAGTTCTCATATTATCCTTCGGTCATAGGTGGGGGAGGTTCTGATATGAACATATTATCTGCCGGTCATACGCGGTGGAGATTCATATTATCCACCGGTCATACGCGGTGGAGGTTCTCATATGAACATATTATCCTCTGGTCATATGCGAGGGAGGTTCTCATATTATCCACCGGTCACAGCCGAGGGAGGATATGACCGGCGGATAATATGTTCATATGAGAACCTCCCCAACATATGACCAGAGGATAATATGATAACCTCCCTCGCTTATGACCGGTGGATAATATGAACCTCCACCACGTATGACCGGCAGATAATATGTTCATATCAGAACCTCCCCCGCGTATGACCGGAGGATAATATGAGAACTTCCCTCGCATATGACCGGCGGATAATATGAACCTCCACCGCATATGACCGGCAGATAATATGTTCATATGAGAACCTCCCCCGCGTATGACTGGCAGATAATATGAGAACCTCCACCGCATATGAAGTTTTTAAGTCTATAAACACTATTTGATTTGAATATTCTTTTGAATAGTCTTACCATTGACATATTCATTCGTTCAAACCAGTTGATCTATTTTGTAACTTGGCTTTTAGTCGCTGGGCTCCGGCATCTGGGCTTTTAGTCACAACTGAAATAAAAATAAGTGAGAATATCTTGGAGCGAATTTCTGGTCCTGGTGGACCCATTTGGAAAAAAATACATTCCCTGTGTCTAATTCTACATTTTGATATACTATACGCCCCATTATATTGAATATACCGGCTGAAATCGATCCTGTAATTGTAAACATCGAGTCTATTTTTAGCTGTTTTATCGGAGCGTGTTTGCGTGTTCGCCATTACAATATTCGCACTAAAACAGCCATATTGTAGCTAAAAACGAATGCACAGTATCCCACTGCGTTATTTGATACCTAAAACTTGTTGTTTGCTAGTGTATTCAACGAGAAATCTAAATTCTAAACATTAATGTCGAACGCAGTTTTTCGTGTTTGTGGAATTTTATGTTAGGTCAGTTGTCGACCGAATAATGTAACTTCCGGTGTCCGGTCAGTGGCGGGGTTAATATGTGTGGATAGGGCGAATGTGGACCTTTTGTTAGACACCAAAAGTAGCCCCCTACGCGCTGTATTCCTCGAAATATCGGCCGTCCCACGCAATTTGAAAATCCTGTCCCGCAGATTGTCATTCTATCCCAAATTCCACCCCATGTTAGGTCAGTTGTCGATCAAATAATGCAACTTCTGATGTCCGGTCAGTTGTGGGGTTAATATGTGTGGATAGGGCGAATGTGGGCCTTTCGTTAGACACCAAAATGAGCCACATACGCCCTGTATTCCTCGAGATATCGGCCGTCCCACGCAATTTGAAATTCTGTCCCGCAGATTGTCGTTTTGTCCCATATCCCATCCCATCCCGCAGATTGTCATGTCCCCAAATGTGCATTCCGCAAAGAGCTTCGCAAATCGAACTCGAAATTCCTTTCACAAGAAAATGACGAAATAGATAGAGCTGCCGATAAATCAAGAGCAATTTTTTAAGACTCTTTAACCGTCGCAAAACTAAACTGAAGGAAGACAACAATAACTTATTTGTCGTCAATGGATCTACCCTCAGAAATCCGAATGATATTACAAATGCATGGGCAGATTACTACAAGAAAACTAAGATGCATGCATCAGGTCACCCATGAACTATTTAGCATAGAATGATTCAGTTCGGTTGCAGTTTCACAACGTTACAACTGACATACGAATCGTATGATACGATTACACAAGACGAACCTTGGATGTGGAACTATGTAAGAGTGAATATTAATGTTCTAAATCCCATGTTTGACCTTTAGTGGTAATGGGGTCGTACTTTATTAACACGCAAGTAGTGTAATTACGTACGGGTAATTAAAAGTAACAAATCGTTTAGTTTCTATCGTATCGGCTGAAAGAGGTGAGCAGATTTCTGTTGATAAATGTTCTCGTTAGCTGCCAATATAATGTGCATATTTGTCCCGTTACGTTTATACACTGTAGCATTGGCGGGCCAGAGTGTGTTGACATGTTAATTGTTTGGTTCATTAATAACAGATCAGCAGGGATTTGTCGTGATAACCTATACGTGGAAATATGCTACCTAAACGGTTAAATTAACGGTTGATCTATTACAACACCGTGTATAGTCGGTTTAAATAGGTATATTATATAGGGACGTTTGCTAAATTTTGGTGTGGACCGATGATCAAAAAAAAAATTAGAGGTAAATGTCGGCGGGCGGGAGGGCCTTTTTTTCAATAATTTTTAAAGAAATTGAGCAGTTGCAGCAGCAGCAGCAGCAAAAAAGGGTGTACAATTGGCAAATGATGAGGGGCGGTGTGACGTGTAACTATGATTGAAATTAGATATGCAATTTGGAGATTATTGGATGAGGGATGTTATATTAATTATATTAAAGGGACGAGAGGGCTTAGTTGTCGAAAATATTCATATTTGTTCCAAACACCGTAAACAGAAAAATATTAAAACGCATACATTTTGGTTCAAATATACGATCACTATCGCTTAAGCATCATGCTTACATAAAGACCTACTACATTTTACCTAAACAAGAGTCTGATTGTGTTATAGAAGGCAGCACAATGCTACTGGCTAATCACACACAAATGGTATAAACGCTCTTTATTATTTCCAAATAAGGAATTGAGCAACAAGGAACGCTCTTTATGTTTACCATCATAATATAAAGAAACACCAGGAAAGTAACTTTTTATGCTTTGTTTACATAACAATCGTCAAATTTACGACAATAACATACTGTTTATGAGATATTTCTCATTTGTATATTAACAAAGTCTGTCTATATTTGAATATTATATTCGTTTGTAGCGGTTTTTGACAGGTGGAAATATGTTCACAGGATACCCACCAAGGCCTTCCGTACCTTTAAGGTATACTGCAACTTTTTTTCTTTTCAATAGCAGAATACAGAATGCTATTAAGAAGTGACACAAAACACAGAACATTTTTTTTAATTATAAGTATTGAGCAGTAAGAAATATTTGAGTCGAGGAAACCAGTAACGAAAGGCGATATTAACATGATTTCTGTCAGAGAATAATTGTTTACGTTCCAATGAATATTAAAATGTACTGAAAACAAACTGCTAATGGGTGCCAGACTTTCATAAACACAAATGATGTATTAATGGTGTAACGACATATTTCGTTCTTTAATGTCTCAAAAAATAGGGGGTGGGGATGATTGGATCTCTAGTTTAACGACATTTTTCGGTCTTTGTAGTTTAATGACATTTTTCGGTCTTTATAATATCTCAAGATATAGGGGGTATTTGGATCTCTAGTTTAACGACATTTTTCGGTCTTTATAGTTTAACGACATTTTCGGTCTTTAATATCTCAAGATACAGGGGCCCTTAGGGGGTATTTGGATCTCTAGTTTAACGACATTTTTCGGTCTTTGATAGCAAAATGGAAGAAGTACATCTTTGGAAAGATGTGGTGGCCCTAAAAAGGAAAGTTGTTTGGTGGTCTTGAAAAGCAGTTTTTCTTAACAGTCTTCATTGATTAAAGTAATGTGAAACACTCCGGCAGACACCGGGCAGAGTGATCAAATAGAAATTAAGAATAATCTTTCTCAAAGTAGTTATTTGTTACGAATATTAATCCAAATGGATGATACACAACGTCATTCTTATATATTAGTTAAATGCAATGACTCTCGATGGCGAAATCATTTTTGTTTAATTATAGCCGATAGTTGCGCCCCGAATCGAGGTGTAAATATTTACAATTTGGAGTAGTTCAGACGATGTTCTCTATGAAGTCGTGTTGTAGATTTCTTTGGAAATGTTCAGTGATGTTAGTAGAATTATAGCATTCCCCAGGTTGCCAAAGTGCCCGAGCACTAACTTATCAATTTCTCGCACCCGAAAAAGTCCACAACAAGTCCATAATATGTCTTTAAGCATATATATAAATCTCCGAAAACAAAAATTCTAAAGCATTAAACGATTTGCTATATTTCCAGGGCATATATTTCATCTGATTTTGCTTTTTGCTGATATATACTTTTTCACGAGAATCCAGGGTAATTTGCGAGAATATTTACGAGAATCTAGATTTGGATTATCGCCGAAATATAATCCCAGATTTCACTCTGAAGTGTGCCTAAATGGCATAAATTGTACCGTGGTTCCCATGTTCGCCAAAGTGGCATAAATTTATTTCAGGATAATACTAATAGGCATTCATTTATATCACTGATATCAGGACAATAAATAGCCATTTTCATTGCATGGAACAGAAAAGAGCGTTATTGTTTATCGGTGTTGTTTTTGGAAGTGGTGGTAGTTCAATTTTATACGTTTCGACCCCCAATAAGTATTTCCGAACAAATGAATTATTAACAAGCGTGACATGACATCATTGACGAAGATAATTAACACCGATCTACGAGAAGTAGCCAAATACCTTAAGGTAATTGACAGTCTTTCGGCTGCTATTATCTGATTATTGATAATCTCATGTTGGTATCCTGCTTCTCTATAGGAATCAGATTGCGTTTCTAGAGTCGGGGAGCGAGTACACCGTGGAATGCTAAAGGTGAAGGTAACTGAAGACTGACCTTCACCTGATACATGCGACACGTTATTAAAGGATGACATCCCGTTTATTTGATTTCTACATAATATCTAAACAAGAAAAGATCAATCTTTCAACTCCGATGGAATAATTCCAACATAAAGAGAATTTAATTTCTTATGTAAGACTGGAATTACATGTCCGCAAGACCTGTGGCATTTACGACACAAAGCTGAATCCCTAGCAATTTCCAAATTATCCAAAACATCATCGCAAATGTGCAGTGGAACCTTTGACACTTGATTAGAGAACAAGAATGTACAACACATACCACATTCAAAATCAGCACGCTCTCGTATTGCACACTCATATTCAACATTGTGATTAACATCAGACACATAATCTAAATTTAATAGATCTACCCATGTGTCAACTTCATAAACAAAAGACACTGGAGGTGTGAAACTGTCCGATACAGAGTAAATAAATGAAACAGGTGAATGAAATTCATGTAAATTGTCTAGGTCAATACACAATGATATGGAAGTGTGATCAATTGGAACGCACTTGACTGGCAATATCTGATTACTACATTCAATATCAAACTGTACTGGATTCACCTTTGTTTTTTTCCTTTGATTGATTTTACTACATGTACCATAACAATGATCTTTATTAATCCGGAGTAAGTCTGCTCGATTTCTGGCAGCAACCACATGATCGTCATACACTTCACATGATGCGACAGTATACGGAATATTTGGATTACATGTATATCGCACATTTGTGTCATACATAACACCATACAAATTTGTTGACAGAAAATTTCTATCATTGTCCACCGAAGCATTTAAGACTACATTAACATTCTGTTGTAAAGCATCGTTTTTCTTACTTAAACGTTTGGAGCACTTCTTTAATGAGCTTGAAGCATATTGGTGATCACTACAGCTACCGGTAGCCCATACATGATGTACATCACTAGTATTATTCATAACACTATTCCGAAATTTGCTTTCAACACACACAGATTGATTTGTCTGCACTTGCATACCACAACTCTGATTCGCACTCTTCACCTGACATTGCTCAATTACACTTTCTTGACATGCTTCAACAGTTACATTTATAGCGACATTTTCCTTTATTTTTAAATCGTTATCGGCTGTGGTGCTCACTGCTGAATCAATCATAAATGGCCCACTTTCAATTCTTCCAATAGCTGTCACTGTCTGTGTTATAATAGGAGTGATCTCAAAAATATTTCCTGCATAATTATCAAACACGTACAGAATAAGTTCATCAAAGGACTCAAAATTCAACAAAACTGCTGTACCTCCAGATGACATTCGACGTCCTAACAAATCTCGTTGATGAGAGTCAAAAATTGTAAATATATTTCTTGGTCTGTCAATATAAAAGCTATTAAACAGTGATGTCTCCAAATGTTATAATGTGAAATTCACTAAGACTTAATGCTGAAATCAATGATTCAAGAAACGATTGTTGCCCAAAAACGCTGTCTATATCCCCATTTACAACACCATGAAATTGGTCGCGAACATATCGGATGTGGAAAATATTGTTAAACGGCTCTAAATTTTCGGGCAAATGATAATGTCCAAGATATCCAGTGTTTGAATTTAGAATGTCCCTATGTACAGTTTGAACTAACTGTGAATACAAAATCGTTCCCTGTTCTAACAGTCCATCCAAATCATATGCATCAATGTTCACAAGTTGATCATTTTGGTTTTGATCGTTGATCCGGCCAGATGAAAAAAATAACAATGCTACCAAAGCAATTGCTGTACACTGAACACCATTAAAAGGTGAAAACTGTTGGCAGCCCTGGTGTAAATTTGCCCTCACAGCTCTGAGTCTGACCATGATGATGGCGATTGACTGATTCTGAATCAGATACACAGTAAAATGGAAGGCAAAAGAATAAAATATTATTATCAGTATAACAAATAGTGAATGGAGAAAAATTCGTTAAAAGAAAAAGATTTATTTGGAATTTGAATTATTTTGATTTGTAAATCTAAATCGCGAAAGAAAATTCAGAGGGTCCAGTAATTTGACTAAATTTAGCAATCGCAGAAAATGGCAACACGCCAACTACTAGAGTAAGGCCTAACAAAAAAAGACCTGTGTTTGGGGTCACATGGTCTGAAAATATTAGGGTAGGTAGGGATTATTATTATTATTTTTTTTTTTTAAATAATTAAACATACCGCATAATAATTTAACCTTGTAATGATATTGTGAATGTATTAATTCCCCCATGTACTCTGACAGCCATATAGTATATGAGATGTGACATATTTCACATCAACCAGGCCTAGATGGATAATAATTTACACATACCATATTCATTTTAATATATTAAAATAATTTGATATAATTTCAGGCGGTTTTCAGACATTCCTGAACTGAAATATAAATGTATAAAATTGTTTTAATACTGGTACCATTTAACTGTGGGCATTTATATTAAATAAATAACAGTTTGTCATATTTGTTGTTTTAATATAATATAAAACAGATGCTTTCCTGTATTATATTTGGAAATTATAAGTGTCAAAACAAGGAGTGTATCTTTAATATTATAGTAAACAGTAGTAAAAACTTATAAATAACTGCGGAATTTCCCATTCAACGAACGATCCGATTGGTACTAGCACATAATTATTTATAGCAGTCCAATGGGCGGAGATCTGACCAGAGTGATGCATTGGATGTCAGAAACACGGGGTCGTATTTTGTCACAATCACGAAAAGGTGTTTTGCGAAATATTCGTATTGACAACAATATGTAGATGTGTACTAGATCATACATCCAACTGCATTCACGCACAGCTTAGTAAAACACAGCGCCAGATTGCAGCAATATTGCCAATATAAACAAGTAAATAATACGCCCATCATAAACCAACTTCCCACTGTGAGCCCCGTGTGTTCAATCAATGATTCTATTCGATCATTTGTCCGACCATTCCACGTATGGATAAAGGGACGCAGGTTGTAAACAGCTTGACACGAAACTCCTCTCGTGGGCCTCACTTTAGAGAAGCCGCGCTAGCAACACGTTAGCTACTCCGCATTGAATGGATTGGTTTATTATTTACTGGGGGTGAAAGCTATACACGTGGTTTGTGAATGAATGTTCCAGAACATCGCGGAACATGCATGTTGTTGATGTTTAGAACTTCTCAAAATATGAACTATGCGGGCTGGATTAATTATTAAATAAAGACTCTGTGCAGCAGTGCCTACATCAACACACTCTTAAAGACGCAATACACCGCCATCTAATGTCGTTATTTAACTGGGTCGGTGTTTGTTGTTATCAATCGTTCATTGCTTCGTTTTTATGAAGACCATTGTATCTGTTTTGCGCATGCGCAAGTCACTTTCCATATTTGGAATTTCCATATATGGGATTTGTGTTAACCTCAATACCGATCGATACAGATCAAGCTACAACATATAACCACGCAATTATCTTTGCATAAAAATAAGATATATTGTAATTTATGCAACTACGACCCTGGTAACCCTGATAACTAATAAAATATACCGGCCAATTCATTTTAAGATCGTTATTTCACTTTGCTTTAGGCATAAATACACTCTTAAACGCACATAAACGACCCATTGGCGTTAAATTAAATATACTCGGTATTTATTATATTAGTTTTTTATTGCTCAATATAGAGTTAGACCCTTGACACCTGTCAATATATTTGGGCTGAATTCATATGATGCGGTATTATTCCTCGAAATAAACAACAAAGCCGTCTTTACTTCGAAATGTCGTTTGGGCTAACATTTACACAAATCCTCCGTGTGTTCTCCTCAATTGACACACAGGTTCTCAGTCGACACACAGGTTATCCCAGAAACAGGTGTGAAATAAACACCCAAGGTTTGGGTGAAATGAACGCTTATATTCTCCATTGGAATCAAACAACTTTGACAATGCTCACTACGAATACGTAAATTCATGTGTTGACAAAATAGTATCCAACGATTATAACAAGAAAACTAAGATGCATGCATCAGGTCGGCCGTGAACTATCTACCATAGAATTGTTGTAGCTATCGATTATACATTTTGGAACAACTGTCTGTATGTATGTGTGTATGCATGAATGCATGTGTGTATGTGTGTATGTGGTATAGACTCTAACACTGCTCGAATTTGGTATTTAACGTGTCAACTTGACCTCGCTCATAGGCATGTTTCTGGACCTTGACCGATCCGACTAAAAAATTGTGTGTAGGACTACTTCGATCCCGGGAGCAATATGGACGGGTCCAATTTCACGTGGGACCATGTTCTCGGACGTGCTGATATAGGCATGTTTCTGGACCAATTGAACAATAGTTTGGCCAGACGCTGTATATACTGGGTACTGTCCAGATGGATGCGATCACAAAAAAATCCCTAACTAGCCCGAACGAAGTCGAGTACATCAGCTAGTTTAATATATATTTTGGACATTTGTCTGTCTGTTAGCTATGGTCGGGAAAACTGACGGACAGATTTGACGAAATTTGATACCTAGGGGAAATTATTTCCAGGGAGTATTTTGGACGGGTCAAATCTTGATCCCGACCTGACTTTGACATTCAAAAAGATCAATTCAAGGTCTAATCTGGTAAAACGGAAGTATTTCAACGAAATTTTATACCTACTGTTACTTTTGTCCCAGGAGTGTTTCGGGTGGGTCAAATCATGACCCTGACCTGATCTTGACATTCAAAATTGTCAATTCAAGGTCAAATCGCGCAATTCTCCGAAAATCAGAGGGGAACACCCCGGACGAAGTCGGGTCCACCAGCTATTATATATTTCTAGATTTAGTTACAAACTAAATACCTGTATATTGTACAAAGAATGTTTGACAAATATATCTGTATCAATATTACCATACGGGTCATTAAAATAGATACGACGAAACAAATTTTGAAGGGTGCATGTATCAGGTAAATTTTTATATTTCAAATGATAATAATAATAATAAATAGTTTTTATATAGCGCTTTATCCCATATGGCCCAGAGCGCTTACATTCCTACTAGTACCCTGCCCTCTATCACACGTGATATACATACATCTATACACACCACATACCTATAGATATACACATACATCAAAATAATTAAACAACATCTGAGGTAACTTCCCCATAGTGAGCACAGAATAATTCACTCTTTAACAACGTTTTGAATTCGGTCAGAGAGTTTGCAAATCTTGTGTCGTGTCTCAGTGAGTTCCAGACATTTGGCGCATACGAATCAAATGCTCTATCGCCATAAGTTTTTAATTTTTTTGATGGAATAAATGATGACAGGAATGCGGAAAATTGAAGTACATACGTAATACTGGCTATCCGCATGAAGAGATATACATGTATATAAAAACCAAAATAGAAGATGACTGCTGGCGACAATGTTTTCCAAAAAAAATCAAAGCATTCAATAGCTCCCATCTAGTTGTCAGCCCGAAGATCAATATGAAGTTTGGTGACTATCAGATGAGGGATATGTCTGTACAGTTGCTAAACAATTCAGTCATGCAAAAGAGGATCAAAGAGTAAGATACCAAATTTCTGCCTATGGTAATGTTTTTTAACGAAATTCTGGAAAATTAGATTACTCTCACCCTGGTTATCCAGAAGATCATTGTGGAATCTGGTGACGATCGGACAAGGGGTGTCGTCTGTAGGATCAACCAAATTATTTAGCCATAAAAATAGTAAAATTGAAGATCACCGCTGGCAGTGATGTCTTCACAGGGACAGTTTGAGAACAAAATATGGCTCACATCTAGCGGTGACCCAAAATATCCACATGAGAAAAACTTCTCCAATAAACAAAACAAAACAAAACCACTGAATCCGTTGAATCAATATACATGTATACATGGATTAATTTATATGCATTGTTATACACAGTACTGGTATATAAAGGTACTGAAAATAACTATATTACTAGTATACACAAAATAAACCATATATCATGGCTATGGGTTCTAATATCCGAACATGACAGCTGAGAACTTGGTGTGAATTAAAGAGTGGTGGTTTCTCAAGCATATCTAACCCTCCACGTTAGTAACATGCCATTAAATGTCATAAGTATAATCTAGCTTGAGGACAGAAGTGATCCATAAAAACCCCCCTTAATTCAACCAGGTCCTCGCGCAATGTATGGTCGATCACATGATGATCTAGTGGGGATTAGAATTGTATAAAAACAGCACTGCATGTAAATATAAAATAAAATAGTGCTACATCTTATTACAGATTATTGCCATATATAATCAGTGATTATACAGACAGTCTGACAAAATAAAGTTTCAGTGACACTCTATCCGAAGAGGGGAATAATTTCATCTGTTACAGTCAATGGAGCAATTATGAATCTGGAAAGGTGAAATTTCTAAGTAATACTAGATATCGACATGACGCGTTAACATATAACGTAAATGCAATATGGCCGCTGGCGACCATTTTTTCCTATGAAATTAAAAAAAATATTTGATAGCTCTCATCTGATAGATCAATATCAAGATAAATATGAAGTTTGCTGATGATCGGATGAGTGAAGTGGACTGTGGTCTGTGCTAAACGGTTTAGTAATGCTTAAAAAGATTCTTACCTTAATATTTTTATGTTCACTTTATAAACATCACTGATCATGAGTCATCTTTGTCATGTATTGAGTTTGATATCTTTTGTTAACAGTTTATAAATCATGTATGTCTCATGTTTGTTATTTTAATTTATGTGTTTATTATCATTAAATAAAGTTGCATTCCTTAAAAAGATTCTTACCTCAATGTTTTTATGTTCACTTTATAAACTCCACTGAGTCATCTTTGTCATGTATTGAATTTGATATCGTTTGTTAACAGTTTATAAATTATGTATGTCTCGTGTTCGTTATTATATTATATACACTTTATAGTGTGTTTTCAGAAGGAAAAACAAATGAATAAAATCAACAAATTTGTAAATTTAAAAACAATTCAAACGTTGTTGTATTCCATGTCCCAGCCCGGACATATACACCAAATTTCCGAGTTGGCCACGTCGATTGGGGCGAGTTAGCCCTGGGGCGAGTACGCCGATTCCGGCACCTTTTCTATTTGCAGCAGGTATACGTTTACGCGTAATTTAATTTACAAAGTTCACCAATTGGTATCGTAAATAGAGCGAATATTTTACAAGAATAAATTACTTTTATTATTACTTTTGTTAATACTTTTATGATGTTTTGTCATTAGTTTGTTTGACATATTTTATGAGATTATTTTAGGTTTATGATAAGGTAAGTTTATTGTGAATATATTGAAGTTAGGCCTATTACTTACAAATTACGTGGTAAATCCAAATATCACGTTCGAACACTATAAGGAATTATGATTAATGAAGATTCAATGAGAAAACGAATAAAAAATTTGACAGTTGTTCACACTCTGTTCACGTTGGCACCAAGTGTTTGTATAACAGTCGGTAGAATATACCGAGTCGTCTTTCTGATGCTGATATGATCTCAGTGAGAACTATTCGATGTTTGTTTAGATAAGTTTGCTGAGTGCATTTCAGTTAGAACTGATCAGTTGTTTGTTTTACCGCATCAGATCTAACGACTTTTAGACTATATAGTTGAATGAAATTGACTTCACCATATCACATAATCATTCCTCGGCTAGCCGTTGAGCGGGCAGGTTGTACATGCTCTGCGCTCTATGACTTGTCGCTGTTCCGGCCGGCTGAGCGGGATTGCTTGTGAGTTGTGTGGCCGATCTGAAAAGATCTTAGCCGCCCGAGCGATTCCGGTGTGAGCTGATTTGGACTTGGCAGGGGATTATGTTGCTAATCCCATCTGTCGCTGTCGCTGCCTTGGATAAACTGCGCATTGTGGATATCCTTAGCTGGACACTTACCCAGGCTAAGGGAGGCAATGTGCGTTTATCCATGGAGTACCGGACTGTTCCAGTAGTACCCTCTGCTGGCGGTACATCGGAAGCTGGATTCCACCAGCGACCTACCATCCGGTACGGGGATCTGGACCTCTGGGATCAGAAGAGAAAGAAGAGGCGGAAGAAGACCCCCTCCAGGAAGAGAAGGGACGCCGAGAGAAGAGCCAAGTGGATACTGGGGCGAGCTGAGAGACGCCCAGCTCCCCCCACTTGGTTGCTGACCCGGTCGTCGGTGACGTCACACCAGCTAGCAGGGACTCCGTTGATCTGCCGGAGGTCCCTGCTGTCATCATCGAGGCGAGCGGAGTAAGGGAGCAGGATACCACCCCTGCTGTTCATGCCGCCAGCTTCGAGGTGGAGTTGGATAGCTATACACCTCGGACACCGGCTGTCCTCCAGCTCCGCCGAAAGCAACAACAACATCAGCGCAGGCTCCACTAAGTCTGTTGAAGAAATCCTCATTGATGCTGAGAGGGAAAGCGCTTTATCAAAACAAGCGAGGGAAAAAGCAGAAAAACTACTCCAACTTCTAGAAGAAAAAGAACAGAAATCACTTCCATCTCCAGTATCATCGGCAGAAAAGGCTCATCCAAAGAAGAAAAGAAAAAAGAAAAAATAATTACCATCACAAAATGCTCACCTTTTTTTTTTTTAACACCAAATAAAGGCAAAAACATGAGGGATTAAGGAAAGGGTCACTCGACCCTTTCGACAATCCCGGGCTAGCCCCCCGAACCACTCACTTATTCACCATATCACATCTTCATCATGCCTTCGTACAACCTCCGTCAAAATCAGCTCATAGACTACCCGTGTATTAAGTGTAATAGGAATGTACGTCCTCGTCAGCAAGCAGTTGACTGCGACACATGCGGCAAATGGCAACACAGAACATGCAATACCGGCATTTCTCAGCGACAGTATTTCCAGGCCAAGGAGGGTTTGATTGAAATAAGTTTCAATTGCTCATCATGCCGACTACAAGACACGTCAGCCTTTTCGACAGCTCCGTCCAATGCGTCCATAGTTGCATCAATGCTTCAAGAAGAAAGGTAGATATTCAATCTTCCCTGCCGAATCTTCCCTCCGCCGAAAAATACATGGCCGAATCTTCCCTCCGCCGAATCTTCCCGTTCCCAAAGAGGTTGATGGTGTTCTTAAGTCCATGCATATGGGCAAAGCCCCAGGACCTGACATGATTTGTTATGAACACCTCATATATGGAGGTAATAAGTTGAGTAATTGTGTGGCTCGTGTATTAAGCAAAATGATCGAATTGCAGCACATACCATCAAAAGCAAAAACTGGCTTATATGGTCTCATTGTACAAAGGTGGAGACAAGCCGAAAACTAATTTTGATAGCTATCGAGCGATAACTCTTCTTCCCGTTATGTACAAAACATTAGAGAAAATAATTCTACGTCGCTTGGAGTGCAACACTCCACGCCTCATCAAAGTGCACCCCTTACAAAACGGATTTCAAAAACATGTAAGCTGTCTCATGTCTTCGTACATATTACACGAGAGCATAAACTACACAAAAGAGCAGAGTAGCAAACTGTTTGCCTGTTTTCTAGACGTACACAAAGCCTTTGATACAGTCTGGATAAATGAACTTCTGTTGAAACTAAACCTTCGTGGATTTCAGGGGAGAATATGGCTCCTACTAAATGAATTTCTCAGTGGGATTACATGCGTTGTCAAACACGCTTCCATACTTTCGAGATCTATCGAAATCAAGCAAGGTACTAAACAAGGAGGTATAGTCTCACCCTTGCTGTACATGATCTATATTGATGATCTGATACATGCACTCGAAGCTACAAACTTTGGTTTCCGTCTTCTCTCCACGAATTGTTCAGCGCCGACACAAGCTGACGACATGACGTTGCTATGACTTTCCAGTTACGGCCTCCAGCGTCTATGTGATATATGTTCTTTGTACAGTCAAAAATGGCGTTTTATTTATAACCCTAACAAATGTAAGGTAATCGTGTTTAATGAAACACACAGGCAAAATGACACTTTAGACAGATGCTGGAGACTGGGCGCTGGAAACGTATCCGAAACAGACGAAATAACTCATTTAGGTATTCATGTTAGCAAACAAAACTTTGTGAAAGAGCTCTCTGAGAGAGCTGTTGACAAAATTAGATCAACATTTTTCCTCCTTAGCAATGCTGGTCTGTATGCTGGGGGAATAACCCCGACAAGCTGTGCAATCATCTACAAGACGATCGTTTTACCAAAAGGTCTATATGGCTCAGAATTTCTATGTGGCATGTCTGTTTCGGATGCATGTGCTCTGGAAAAGATCCATCGTTTCTGTCTCAAACGTGTACAGAACCTTCATGTCCGAACGCGGACGGACATAGTTCAAGGTCTCATGGGCATAGGCCCAATCTCCTCGTTCATTGATGCCCGTAAACTTAGCCTCTTTGGAAGCATCTGTCGCCTCTCGCCATCGAAGGCTTGCAAAGAGATTTTTGTAAACCGGCTTCACTTGCACTTGTCACATGAAATTCCAAACAAGAGCTCGTTCTTTGCAGATATTGAAGACAAATTGAGTTATTACAACTTAAGCCAATATATGGACAGCTTTTCGGAGAACGGATTGTTCCCTGCAAAATTGGAATGGAATCGCCTAGTCAAAACCGAAATCAATAACCGACGCGCGTATAACTGGGAACAAAGTGTTACAACTGATCCGTCTTTCGATAGATTTAGCCAAATTCAAACTCATTTTCAAATGGCGTTCCTGTCGCTTGTATTCAGAGAACAAAATCGCATTTTATTCTGTTGCTCAGTTGATCGCTGCAACAGCGACACCAAAGACGTCTGTGTGATATGCAACATGAACTATAGTCCAGGAGATATTGGTCGACCTCTGCACCCCCCCCCCCAGGACTTAACTTCACCCCACTTATTTTCTTCCTTAAGGTCTCCTCTATTTTTTTTCACTTGTTAACAAAAAAAAAATGTGGCCGCAGAGACTCCAGACAAGATGGCGTCCATCATGGCGGCCATTTTTTTTAAATGCACCAGGTCTTTTTGATCGCCATTATAGTAAAGATTATAGCACATGCGGTCTTGTTTTCCGCTCGATTCGTTATGCTAATATACAACCCTTACAAATTAGCCAAAAATCCGACACCAGAATCCAATATGGCGGCCAAGATGGCCGCCGAAATGTGAAAATATGCTATTTTTCTGACATGTTACCACCTTTCGTTTGTCTCTGTGGGAAAATGTTAGAATATTTGCGTCTTTACTTCGAAATGTCGTTTGGGCTAACATTTACACAAATCCTCCGTGTGTTCTCCTCAATTGACACACAGGTTCTCAGTCGACACACAGGTTATCCCAGAAACAGGTGTGAAATAAACACCCAAGGTTTGGGTGAAATGAACGCTTATATTCTCCATTGGAATCAAACAACTTTGACAATGCTCACTACGAATACGTAAATTCATGTGTTGACAAAATAGTATCCAACGATTATAACAAGAAAACTAAGATGCATGCATCAGGTCGGCCGTTAACTATCTACCATAGAATTGTTGTAGCTATCGATTATACATTTTGGAACAACTGTCTGTATGTATGTGTGTATGCATGAATGCATGTGTGTATGTGTGTATGTGGTATAGACTCTAACACTGCTCGAATTTGGTATTTAACGTGTCAACTTGACCTCGCTCATAGGCATGTTTCTGGACCTTGACCGATCCGACTAAAAAATTGTGTGTAGGACTACTTCGATCCCGGGAGCAATATGGACGGGTCCAATTTCACGTGGGACCATGTTCTCGGACGTGCTGATATAGGCATGTTTCTGGACCAATTGAACAATAGTTTGGCCAGACGCTGTATATACTGGGTACTGTCCAGATGGATGCGATCACAAAAAAATCCCTAACTAGCCCGAACGAAGTCGAGTACATCAGCTAGTTTAATATATATTTTGGACATTTGTCTGTCTGTTAGCTATGGTCGGGAAAACTGACGGACAGATTTGACGAAATTTGATACCTAGGGGAAATTATTTCCAGGGAGTATTTTGGACGGGTCAAATCTTGATCCCGACCTGACTTTGACATTCAAAAAGATCAATTCAAGGTCTAATCTGGTAAAACGGAAGTATTTCAACGAAATTTTATACCTACTGTTACTTTTGTCCCAGGAGTGTTTCGGGTGGGTCAAATCATGACCCTGACCTGATCTTGACATTCAAAATTGTCAATTCAAGGTCAAATCGCGCAATTCTCCGAAAATCAGAGGGGAACACCCCGGACGAAGTCGGGTCCACCAGCTATTATATATTTCTAGATTTAGGTACAAACTAAATACCTGTATATTGTACAAAGAATGTTTGACAAATATATCTGTATCAATATTACCATACGGGTCATTAAAATAGATACGACGAAACAAATTTTGAAGGGTGCATGTATCAGGTAAATTTTTATATTTCAAATGATAATAATAATAATAAATAGTTTTTATATAGCGCTTTATCCCATATGGCCCAGAGCGCTTACATTCCTACTAGTACCCTGCCCTCTATCACACGTGATATACATACATCTATACACACCACATACCTATAGATATACACATACATCAAAATAATTAAACAACATCTGAGGTAACTTCCCCATAGTGAGCACAGAATAATTCACTCTTTAACAACGTTTTGAATTCGGTCAGAGAGTTTGCAAATCTTGTGTCGTGTCTCAGTGAGTTCCAGACATTTGGCGCATACGAATCAAATGCTCTATCGCCATAAGTTTTTAATTTTTTGGATGGAAAAAATGATGACAGGAATGCGGAAAATTGAAGTACATACGTAATACTGGCTATCCGCATGAAGAGATATACATGTATATAAAAACCAAAATAGAAGATGACTGCTGGCGACAATGTTTTCCAAAAAAAATCAAAGCATTCAATAGCTCCCATCTAGTTGTCAGCCCGAAGATCAATATGAAGTTTGGTGACTATCAGATGAGGGATATGTCTGTACAGTTGCTAAACAATTCAGTCATGCAAAAGAGGATCAAAGAGTAAGATACCAAATTTCTGCCTATGGTAATGTTTTTTAACGAAATTCTGGAAAATTAGATTACTCTCACCCTGGTTATCCAGAAGATCATTGTGGAATCTGGTGACGATCGGACAAGGGGTGTCGTCTGTAGGATCAACCAAATTATTTAGCCATAAAAATAGTAAAATTGAAGATCACCGCTGGCAGTGATGTCTTCACAGGGACAGTTTGAGAACAAAATATGGCTCACATCTAGCGGTGACCCAAAATATCCACATGAGAAAAACTTCTCCAATAAACAAAACAAAACAAAACCACTGAATCCGTTGAATCAATATACATGTATACATGGATTAATTTATATGCATTGTTATACACAGTACTGGTATATAAAGGTACTGAAAATAACGATATTACTAGTATACACAAAATAAACCATATATCATGGCTATGGGTTCTAATATCCGAACATGACAGCTGAGAACTTGGTGTGAATTAAAGAGTGGTGGTTTCTCACGCATATCTAACCCTCCACGTTAGTAACATGCCATTAAATGTCATAAGTATAATCTAGCTTGAGGACAGAAGTGATCCATAAAAACCCCCCTTAATTCAACCAGGTCCTCGCGCAATGTATGGTCGATCACATGATGATCTAGTGGGGATTAGAATTGTATAAAAACAGCACTGCATGTAAATATAAAATAAAATAGTGCTACATCTTATTACAGATTATTGCCATATATAATCAGTGATTATACAGACAGTCTGACAAAATAAAGTTTCAGTGACACTCTATCCGAAGAGGGGAATAATTTCATCTGTTACAGTCAATGGAGCAATTATGAATCTGGAAAGGTGAAATTTCTAAGTAATACTAGATATCGACATGACGCGTTAACATATAACGTAAATGCAATATGGCCGCTGGCGACCATTTTTTCCTATGAAATTTAAAAAAATATTTGATAGCTCTCATCTGATAGATCAATATCAAGATAAATATGAAGTTTGCTGATGATCGGATGAGTGAAGTGGACTGTGGTCTGTGCTAAACGGTTTAGTAATGCTTAAAAAGATTCTTACCTTAATATTTTTATGTTCACTTTATAAACATCACTGATCATGAGTCATCTTTGTCATGTATTGAGTTTGATATCTTTTGTTAACAGTTTATAAATCATGTATGTCTCATGTTTGTTATTTTAATTTATGTGTTTATTATCATTAAATAAAGTTGCATTCCTTAAAAAGATTCTTACCTCAATGTTTTTATGTTCACTTTATAAACTCCACTGAGTCATCTTTGTCATGTATTGAATTTGATATCGTTTGTTAACAGTTTATAAATTATGTATGTCTCGTGTTCGTTATTATATTATATACACTTTATAGTGTGTTTTCAGAAGGAAAAACAAATGAATAAAATCAACAAATTTGTAAATTTAAAAACAATTCAAACGTTGTTGTATTCCATGTCCCAGCCCGGACATATACACCAAATTTCAATAATATTCATTGAGAAACAACGGACCAAACGCCATATAACACCCCGTATATATCTTTTATTTCGAGCTGGCCTTTTATTCCGAGTTGGCCACGTCGATTGGGGCGAGTTAGCCCTGGGGCGAGTACGCCGATTCCGGCACCTTTTCTATTTGCAGCAGGTATACGTTTACGCGTAATTTAATTTACAAAGTTCCCCAATTGGTATCGTAAATAGAGCGAATATTTTACAAGAATAAATTACTTTTATTATTACTTTTGTTAATACTTTTATGATGTTTTGTCATTAGTTTGTTTGACATATTTTATGAGATTATTTTAGGTTTATGATAAGGTAAGTTTATTGTGAATATATTGAAGTTAGGCCTATTACTTACAAATTACGTGGTAAATCCAAATATCACGTTCGAACACTATAAGGAATTATGATTAATGAAGATTCAATGAGAAAACGAATAAAAATTTTGACAGTTGTTCACACTCTGTTCACGTTGGCACCAAGTGTTTGTATAACAGTCGGTAGAATATACCGAGTCGTCTTTCTGATGCTGATATGATCTCAGTGAGAACTATTCGATGTTTGTTTAGATAAGTTTGCTGAGTGCATTTCAGTTAGAACTGATCAGTTGTTTGTTTTACCGCATCAGATCTAACGACTTTTAGACTATATAGTTGAATGAAATTGACTTCACCATATCACATAATCATTCCTCGGCTAGCCGTTGAGCGGGCAGGTTGTACATGCTCTGCGCTCTATGACTTGTCGCTGTTCCGGCCGGCTGAGCGGGATTGCTTGTGAGTTGTGTGGCCGATCTGAAAAGATCTTAGCCGCCCGAGCGATTCCGGTGTGAGCTGATTTGGATTTGGCAGGGGATTATGTTGCTAATCCCATCTGTCGCTGTCGCTGCCTTGGATAAACTGCGCATTGTGGATATCCTTAGCTGGACACTTACCCAGGCTAAGGGAGGCAATGTGCGTTTATCCATGGAGTACCGGACTGTTCCAGTAGTACCCTCTGCTGGCGGTACATCGGAAGCTGGATTCCACCAGCGACCTACCATCCGGTACGGGGATCTGGACCTCTGGGATCAGAAGAGAAAGAAGAGGCGGAAGAAGACCCCCTCCAGGAAGAGAAGGGACGCCGAGAGAAGAGCCAAGTGGATACTGGGGCGAGCTGAGAGACGCCCAGCTCCCCCCACTTGGTTGCTGACCCGGTCGTCGGTGACGTCACACCAGCTAGCAGGGACTCCGTTGATCTGCCGGAGGTCCCTGCTGTCATCATCGAGGCGAGCGGAGTAAGGGAGCAGGATACCACCCCTGCTGTTCATGCCGCCAGCTTCGAGGTGGAGTTGGATAGCTATACACCTCGGACACCGGATTACAATCACATCCCGGTGTCCTCCAGCTCCGCCGCCAGCAACAACAACATCAGCGCAGACTCCACTAAGTCTGTTGAAGAAATCCTCATTGATGCTGAGAGGGAAAGCGCTTTATCAAAACAAGCGAGGGAAAAAGCAGAAAAACTACTCCAACTTCTAGAAGAAAAAGAACAGAAATCACTTCCATCTCCAGTATCATCTGCGCTCTATGACTTGTCGCTGTTCCGGCCGGCTGAGCGGGATTGCTTGTGAGTTGTGTGGCCGATCTGAAAAGATCTTAGCCGCCCGAGCGATTCCGGTGTGAGCTGATTTGGACTTGGCAGGGGATTATGTTGCTAATCCCATCTGTCGCTGTCGCTGCCTTGGATAAACTGCGCATTGTGGATATCCTTAGCTGGACACTTACCCAGGCTAAGGGAGGCAATGTGCGTTTATCCATGGAGTACCGGACTGTTCCAGTAGTACCCTCTGCTGGCGGTACATAGGAAGCTGGATTCCACCAGCGACCTACCATCCGGTACGGGGATCTGGACCTCTGGGATCAGAAGAGAAAGAAGAGGCGGAAGAAGACCCCCTCCAGGAAGAGAAGGGACGCCGAGAGAAGAGCCAAGTGGATACAGGGGCGAGCTGAGAGACGCCCAGCTCCCCCCACTTGGTTGCTGACCCGGTCGTCGGTGACGTCACACCAGCTAGCAGGGACTCCGTTGATCTGCCGGAGGTCCCTGCTGTCATCATCGAGGCGAGCGGAGTAAGGGAGCAGGATACCACCCCTGCTGTTCATGCCGCCAGCTTCGAGGTGGAGTTGGATAGCTATACACCTCGGACACCGGATTACAATCACATCCCGGTGTCCTCCAGCTCCGCCGAAAGCAACAACAACATCAGCGCAGGCTCCACTAAGTCTGTTGAAGAAATCCTCATTGATGCTGAGAGGGAAAGCGCTTTATCAAAACAAGCGAGGGAAAAAGCAGAAAAACTACTCCAACTTCTAGAAGAAAAAGAACAGAAATCACTTCCATCTCCAGTATCATCGGCAGAAAAGGCTCATCCAAAGAAGAAAAGAAAAAAGAAAAAATAATTACCATCACAAAATGCTCACCTTTTTTTTTTTTAACACCAAATAAAGGCAAAAACATGAGGGATTAAGGAAAGGGTCACTCGACCCTTTCGACAATCCCGGGCTAGCCCCCCGAACCACTCACTTATTCACCATATCACATCTTCATCATGCCTTCGTACAACCTCCGTCAAAATCAGCTCATAGACTACCCGTGTATTAAGTGTAATAGGAATGAACGTCCTCGTCAGCAAGCAGTTGACTGCGACACATGCGGCAAATGGCAACACAGAACATGCAATACCGGCATTTCTCAGCGACAGTATTTCCAGGCTAAGGAGGGTTTGATTGAAATAAGTTTCAATTGCTCATCATGCCGACTACAAGACACGTCAGCCTTTTCGACAGCTCCGTCCAATGCGTCCATAGTTGCATCAATGCTTCAAGAAGAAAGGTAGATATTCAATTTGTAAATCAGATCGTTTTATATACAGCTCGTTTCTTTATCGCGATTCCGTTCAATTTAAATATTGTACCGATTCTTCAACTTGAAGCAGCCCATGTAGAAATTGCCGTTGCAGCCAGGGATCTCGAGACAGACGTGGGGAAGAAATACACAGAAATAGATACGAAGATCAGCGACCTATGGGCAAAATACAGAGAAGATGACATCAGAACATCGGAATTCCTACAAGAAGTGACCAAGATCTACAGAATCGGCAAGGCAAAGAAATAAGAAGACAAGAAGATAACAAGACAAGACTATTAGTTGATTTTGTATGTTTCAAATAAAGAATGTCGGTTATAAATGTATTTTAAATTGTTTTGTTTGTATATCTGTTACACCTTATGTTATATCAGCTTGTGTAAATATGTTTCATCCATTCTAAAATGAGTTAATCAAGACCCTATACAATCCCTCTAATTAGTTGTTATAATTGTTACAACAAAGAATTAATGCACACACAAGCTTAGTCCCACATAAGCCGTAATCCCCAAGCCGTAATCCCTCCACTAATTAGTTAGATCAAACGACTGGCCGAATCTTCCCCGCCGAATCTTCCCTGCCGAATCTTCCCTCCGCCGAAAAATACATGGCCGAATCTTCCCTCCGCCGAATCTTCCCGTTCCCAAAGAGGTTGATGGTGTTCTTAAGTCCATGCATATGGGCAAAGCCCCAGGACCTGACATGATTTGTTATGAACACCTCATATATGGAGGTAATAAGTTGAGTAATTGTGTGGCTCGTGTATTAAGCAAAATGATCGAATTGCAGCACATACCATCAAAAGCAAAAACTGGCTTATATGGTCTCATTGTACAAAGGTGGAGACAAGCCGAAAACAAATTTTGATAGCTATCGAGCGATAACTCTTCTTCCCGTTATGTACAAAACATTAGAGAAAATAATTCTACGTCGCTTGGAGTGCAACACTCCACGCCTCATCAAAGTGCACCCCTTACAAAACGGATTTCAAAAACATGTAAGCTGTCTCATGTCTTCGTACATATTACACGAGAGCATAAACTACACAAAAGAGCAGAGTAGCAAACTGTTTGCCTGTTTTCTAGACGTACACAAAGCCTTTGATACAGTCTGGATAAATGAACTTCTGTTGAAACTAAACCTTCGTGGATTTCAGGGGAGAATATGGCTCCTACTAAATGAATTTCTCAGTGGGATTACATGCGTTGTCAAACACGCTTCCATACTTTCGAGATCTATCGAAATCAAGCAAGGTACTAAACAAGGAGGTATAGTCTCACCCTTGCTGTACATGATCTATATTGATGATCTGATACATGCACTCGAAGCTACAAACTTTGGTTTCCGTCTTCTCTCCACGAATTGTTCAGCGCCGACACAAGCTGACAACATGACGTTGCTATGACTTTCCAGTTACGGCCTCCAGCGTCTATGTGATATATGTTCTTTGTACAGTCAAAAATGGCGTTTTATTTATAACCCTAACAAATGTAAGGTAATCGTGTTTAATGAAACACACAGGCAAAATGACACTTTAGACAGATGCTGGAGACTGGGCGCTGGAAACGTATCCGAAACAGACGAAATAACTCATTTAGGTATTCATGTTAGCAAACAAAACTTTGTGAAAGAGCTCTCTGAGAGAGCTGTTGACAAAATTAGATCAACATTTTTCCTCCTTAGCAATGCTGGTCTGTATGCTGGGGGAATAACCCCGACAAGCTGTGCAATCATCTACAAGACGATCGTTTTACCAAAAGGTCTATATGGCTCAGAATTTCTATGTGGCATGTCTGTTTCGGATGCATGTGCTCTGGAAAAGATCCATCGTTTCTGTCTCAAACGTGTACAGAACCTTCATGTCAGAACGCGGACGGACATAGTTCAAGGTCTCATGGGCATAGGCCCAATCTCCTCGTTCATTGATGCCCGTAAACTTAGCCTCTTCGGAAGCATCTGTCGCCTCTCGCCATCGAAGGCTTGCAAAGAGATTTTTGTAAACCGGCTTCACTTGCACTTGTCACATGAAATTCCAAACAAGAGCTCGTTCTTTGCAGATATTGAAGACAAATTGAGTTATTACAACTTAAGCCAATATATGGACAGCTTTTCGGAGAACGGATTGTTCCCTGCAAAATTGGAATGGAATCGCCTAGTCAAAACCGAAATCAATAACCGACGCGCGTATAACTGGGAACAAAGTGTTACAACTGATCCGTCTTTCGATAGATTTAGCCAAATTCAAACTCATTTTCAAATGGCGTTCCTGTCGCTTGTATTCAGAGAACAAAATCGCATTTTATTCTGTTGCTCAGTTGATCTCTGCAACAGCGACACCAAAGACGTCTGTGTGATATGCAACATGAACTATAGTCCAGGAGATATTGGTCGACCTCTGCACCCCCCCCCCCAGGACTTAACTTCACCCCACTTATTTTCTTCCTTAAGGTCTCCTCTATTTTTTTTCACTTGTTAACAAGAAAAAAAAGTGGCCGCAGAGACTCCAGACAAGATGGCGTCCATCATGGCGGCCATTTTTTTTAAATGCACCAGGTCTTTTTGATCGCCATTATAGTAAAGATTATAGCACATGCGGTCTTGTTTTCCGCTCGATTCGTTATGCTAATATACAACCCTTACAAATTAGCCAAAAATCCGACACCAGAATCCAATATGGCGGCCAAGATGGCCGCCGAAATGTGAAAATATGCTATTTTTCTGACATGTTACCACATTTCGTTTGTCTCTGTGGGAAAATGTTAGAATATTTGCGTCATGTTATACATTTGTCATATAGAGGAATCATTGGCGAACACATGAGGATCATAACATGCATTCATTGCGGGATAGTTTTGTCCAATATCACGTTTTCCAAAATGCCGGTATCATAGGTCAAAGCCTAATCTCCGTTAATAACGCGATGTTATGTTTCGAATCAATGAATGTTATTGCTATTATAACAACACCCATGCATATATATTTGCAGGATATACTCGAGCTAGGATTCCTCTTATACCTGAGTTGAGGAATATTTACCCAAATCCAAGATGGCGGCCAAAATGGCCACCAGAAATAAAAAATCGCCGAAAATCGCTGATTTTAACATCAGTGAGCATTATTGTCATGACAACTCCACACCTGCTTACTATTGTAAGTTGGGAACACTTAGGCGAAGAACTTTCCTTGTACCATATCCAAATAAAAGTCCCCCAAATCCAAAATGGCGCCCACAATGGCGGACAGATTTTGAAAAATCACCGAAATTCCCTCATATTCACATCATTGGGCATTATTGTCGAGACAACTCAACCCATGCTTACAATTGAGTTGGAAATACTGAGGTGAAGTAATTACATTACATCTCATGCAAGAAATGGTTTTCCAAATCGAAGATGGCGGCCAAAATGGCGACCGAAATTTGAAAACACGCCTACATTCCTTTACTTTCTTAGGATGGGCGTTATTGTTTCGCGATTTCTACCCACCATTACATGTTGATATGTATGAATTATTCATTAGGGTTTGGCAAGTGATACTCACAGCCAATACGGCGGCCAACTGGCGGGCAGAAATTGAAAAGAAGCCGATATTATCACATACTAATTTCAACTTTTTGTCATAATATGGATTTGTATAAACGAAACGGTACATAATATAAGCCATATATTAGTTCCAATGTAAGTCGTAGCCTTTTGGAACGATGAAAACCCACAATCGCAATGTGGCATTTCATAATCCATTCTCCACTAAGGGCTCATACTGGCCGTAACCGTATATAGGTGCGCCGAATAGTCATATTATGACTTCCAAGAATCAAAACAGCAGTACCTGAGCTTATTCTGAATTGCCACATTCAGCATTATCTAGACTCGTTTCCGTCTCTTCGTCAGATTAATCTATCTCACTCACAACAACAGTTCACTACTCTTCTTTGTAGGAGTGTGCCACTAATAGGAATGTTTCAAACAATACATATGCCGGTGTCCAGCTCACGTGTTGGTTTCGAAAGCTTGGAATTCTTAGCGAGCTTCATTCGTGGTGTAGCTTATGGTATAATTCAGATGCTACATAATTATGGGGTATATGCGTCATCTTTTGCGATACACTATAAAGGTATTCGGTCGATGCGTATACTAGCTTTCAGAAGGACCTATCTATCTGCGTATTGTCAGCTTTGGTGACCTAATGGGGATAACAACGTGTACACCTGGTGATCTTACCAAAGAGCCACTTCTCAATATATGGTTCATCAATTCACATACTCATCTAATGCACTGACGTAGCCGGACAACTTCTGTATTTGGCTTCGAATGTTGAAAGCCCGACATTTGACGGATGCATTTCTGCTAAGGCGTAGAAGACAATAATGCATAATATACCCAAACTCCTTGAACATGATCACAAGAACAAGCTTGTTGGCGTCCAGCAATCGTCTCATCGAACAGTTCCAAGCAGATTATAACAATACACACGGTGCTAGTGTGTGGGTATGTGTCATGATAGTGGAAATGAAATTGGACCATGACTGCACCGCCCCTTATTTTGTTATGTTTTAGATTCAGACAGGATCTCATGTGTGGTTTTGCTTTCCTTGTATGCTAAGATTGTTTGTTCCCATCCGTTTGGAAGCCGTTCTTAAACAACTGGACCAGGAGTATGCCATTATATCCCAGATAGCACACCCACGTTGGGCCAACGTTGGTCCAACGTCATTTCTATCGTTGGGCCAACGTTGGAATCCAACGTTGGCCCAACTATGGCTGATGCCGCTGGCTCGGCGTCGGCTCGACGTCGGATCCCGTCGTCGACTCGACGGTGGTTCGACGTCGAGCCGACGTTGGTGCGCCGTCGGGCACCCGACGTTGAAACGACGTCGAATCAACGGTGAATTCCACTAATAATACGACGTTGGGCCAACGTTGGACCAACGTCATTTCTATCAACGTTGGAATCCAACGTTGGGCCAACTATGGCTGTTGCCGCTGGCTCGATGTCGGATCCCGTCGTCGACTCGACGGTGGTTCGACGTTGATCCGACGGTGGTGCGCCGTCGGGCACCCGACGTTGAAACGACGTCGAACCAACGGTGAATTCCACTAAGAATACGACGTTGGGGCAACGTTGGGCCAACGTTGTGTTTGGGCATTGACAGGGACGGATCGAGGCTCCATTCGTAGGGTCGATTCCCCTCACATTAGGGCGTCCTTATAAAATTAACATCCGATGAGATACATCATACCAATAAATTTAAAGTCCCACATAATGTTTGCAACTTCAAAGTATAATAATTGGAAACAACATTCAATTTCACAAATATGAAACCAGAATAAAATGAAACATATAGAAAAAAAAGTGTATGCCGATTTAAATAAAGACAAAATGACATGTCATTAGTTGTTGATTTTAAGAATCATGACCATCTACTCACTCTAAAGATAAATATTTTGTATTGGTCTCCTGAATAAAGTTATCGAAAATGATACATATTTTTGTTAGCTTATATATCCTTTTACCATACAAAAGAAATGTCTTTATTTCAGCTTAATTTGCGATTTTGAGCTCTCGATAATGTTGGGAACAAAATATTCAAACATTATGTGGCTTTAAACTTTGGTCAGGTTACATCTTCTTCGAACATCATTATTCTGGAGGGTGGTCTGATGTATATGTGCAAAATTTGAAACGGCTCAAAGTACATATGATTAAATTAAACCTAGTAATTGCTCATTTACGTACCAGTGCTATTACACAGAGGGAACTCTGTACATGGTGATATACAATGTCACATAAGAAAGAATATCGCGTTTTTGCAATCCGTTTTCTAATTAGTCCATGATACTGTAGATTCTGATTATATAAATTCAATACATGCATGTACAGCAATTAATTTTATCTGTTGACATATTATGAAATGAGCAATTACTAAGCTTATTTGTATCTATGCACATATGTATGCCACTTGTTGCATATGTTGGAATGATTTATCTGGGAGAAATTAAACCCATGGATCCATAAAGATTAATTTATGTATACAAAACCCAACATATTATATGAAATATAATATTTTCATCATTCCATGATCTGTCATGAACTGGATTCAGTGTACTCATGGCTCATGCATATATGTATGCAGGAACTTGGCTTGTGTGAAGCAACTGTTTTGTAGGAAATTGATTGACAATTCTTCTGAAGAAATCATATCGCGAGAGAAACCAGTTTATATTCACCTCCTTGAATATCTGGAATTTACCATTTTCATAGGTTATCATTACGTTATTAATAACTGATGTATCAGATGTATAACTGCCACAACAAGATGAACACACATCATCCTTTTAGTGCCGATTATCGATACACCGATGAATGCCGAGTTTTTTTTTGCATCCGATTGAATGCACAACACAGGACAAACTTGTAAGAATTTCCATCCAAGTGAATAACCATAAACTGACGAATTCATGTCGTACATGGTGTTATGTCGGTCGCGCTGGTGTCAGTCGTGCAATAATATTCACAATATAACGATGTGCAACACGATATAGACCATGCTGCCATGATGCTGGAATACTGGTACATGTAAGTTCATATCCCCAAGCCGTTGATGCATGGTTTCGACAGACGAGTAAACTTTGATCGAATCCGCTTGTATAGTACCGTAGCTTATACACAAAATATCCAGATCCAGAAACAGGATAGCAAGTAAATAAGTCCTGAAAGAAACAGAGAATAACGTTAGCCCAATGCATTTTCTGTGTGCAGCTTGACATTGTCACACACTGTACACATCTTGATATATAAGAACCAGACCAATCCGGGAAATTCCTACATGCATTTGCATGCACGAGAGTACTTTAATTAATTGACCGGTTGCCAATAATATATATAAAATATGTATGCATATGGTACTTTAATTAATCGAACGGTTCCCGATAGTATATATAGGTACCATACCTTTGCACGTGGTACGTAATCGTTACATATACAGGTCTCGAGGAATTCGTGAGTTGGAAGGACTTGAGCACGTGCTGATGACACCGACGCCGGTAGGCGGAGGTGTTATGCGCGCGCGAAGTTTTTCTCAACTCATGAATATCTCTGAGAACAGCAGGTAATTATCTTATATACCCAATACCCAGGATCGTCTCAATCAAACAATTGGTCACGGATTCTCAAAACTCGCTAAGCCTACGTACTGCTCACTCTCGTCGGTGTCAATTTCTAGCAAAAACTGTCAATCAGTTCATTAATAAAATTGCACAGATCCCACAAGAGCCAGCGCATGGTAAGTTTCTGCTCATTGGAAATTTTCACCAGCAAATATGAGACCGAACATATTAGTAAATTCGCAAGATATCGAGTAATTATTTTAGCATGTTTTGAATTGTTGTCAGCCGTATAATCAACGATAAAGAGTGTTTGTGTTTCAATGCCCATTTACTAGTACGATGAATATTAAACAGCGGTTTGAAACCTTGCTTTATAAAAAATCTCAGCATTTGGTGACAAATCGGAATGGATATGAAGAACGGGGTTTGAGAACGGGGGGGGGGGGGGTAATATGTCAGGGACTTTGACAGAAGCCTTCCTTTTTTGAGGGGTTAAATTGCAACCACCCGTGAACCAATCTGTTTTCCCAACTTGACCAAGTTTCATCTGGTCTCCCATTCGATGCTGAGTTTGAAATCCAACACACTACCATTTAATAGCTATAATATAGTCTTTGTAGAAAATAATATAATGTACTCTAAATATTACATATCTGTTGGGAACCGAAACTATCCAGACGATCTCAGAAAGATTTTGCCTGAAATTCAACTTATGATATTGAAAATTCCAAATCTTGAAATTAGCTCACCGCATAATAATGACCAAAACGATACTCATTAGAAATTTGGAAATGTAAACTATCGAAATGATCTCAAACAGATTTTGCCTAAGATGTTCAACTTATAAAGTTATTGAAAATTTAAAATGTTGAAATTATCTGGGGGGAGGGGAGGGGTAATACCTCGACCTCTATCGCCACATCCATGTTGCGATCACCCTAATTATTTGTTCTAACCCACAACCTCCTAGAGTGGGCAATCTTACTGTCAGGTCAGGGACAATACGGGTAATGTTGTCCCGCCCCATTAACTTTGACCAAAATGTTCAACAGTTAGGCATTTCATGACTGACACGACATTAATTTAAGTTATTGAAAATTCCAAAATGTTGAAAAGTTTGACAAAAATTGGGGAGGGGTGGTAACACCTCAATGTGCAAACCCCTGTCGCCACATCCATTTTTTCACACATTACCATATTTATTCCAACCCACATTGTCACAGATATTAAATTCTTACTGTCAGGGGCGTGCGGACAACGGGGTGGGGGCTTGACAACAGCATGTTGATAGCAGACCGCCTTTCTGCCAAACTGCTTTAAATGTAGGCCTACTGGTTAGAACAACAAACTATTTCAGTTGGTAGCTTGGTGAGCCCCAAGCCAAGTAATTAATTGATATGAATACCTCAGACAAAATATGGGATGGGTAATATTTGTTTATTGGTAAAAAAATGCCCCATATGTATCGCCAAAAATTATTAAAAATTTCCAAAAGTTGTGCATGTCGCCACCCTATGCATGCCGTCACGTCCCACATATCCCCAAAAAGTTAAATTACCCGACCAATAATATCTAATTATGGGGGGGGGGGGGGGGGGTTCACATTTATGTTTTAGGGACACGCGGCATTTAATACAGTGACAACGTCCATTATGTAGTCATTGGTCGTTTGTGGGGGATGCATCAATACACAAATTGACCCCAACCAAATCAGTAGGAATATTTTTGTTTACACCTCCGGTATCATATTTTTAAAACTTTTAGACTTTAGTAAAAATTGTTGTCTGACATGAACACCATTTTGGAAATGTTCCAGTCTTATTCAGTTTGAAAATTGCCAACAGTTGAAAAGCCTGGGTGCCGGTTGGAAAGTTTCAATGCAAGGCGGGGGGGGGGGTGCAAATTGAAACTCGCGAAGGAGTTTGGTGTCTGGTTCAAGAGGAAATTCAACGTTGACACACCATAACAAAGACCATGTAGCCACGTCACTGATTCGGAGACCATAAATAGGTACATGTACATATTTCAGAAACTAAAAACTTCCCCGGGAATCATACTCGAAAGAGCAGAGAGACCCTTCCACACCCCAATATAAGCCCCCCTCCGATTAAGTATGTACTGCATGGTAATCACACAAGAATGGCCTGGTTGACAGAATATTGATACATTGGCGCCATATGCTCTGGTAAGTACTTTCCATTGTCATTTTCCAGCTGTTTTAAATGTTTCGCAGAGAAGTGAAACGAACGCTCTTTATTTATAACATATATCAGGAATATATAGACTAACACGGAACGCTCCGTGTAAATAGCTGATTTTTGGTTGGGACCCAAACATCGTGTTCAAACTTGTATTTGTTATGACTTCAATGAATCTTTTTGTGACATGTATTTATCGACCTATTTCGACACGGGAAACAATTCACATGAGAATATTATTAGGTGTATTTTGGAGCGCAAACCGACAAGTGGATTTAAGGTACCGGTTGGAAAATACCGAATTAAGGGGAGGTTGTTCGAACCCCATGCATAAATCAATCTCCTACATAACAGGGCGTCAGACACCGTAGCGAGGGGACTGAACTCTGGTTTGCAGCTTGAGCATTTTATACAACGAAAGGGGGTGGTGCAATCGTACATTCCTATTCTGGTAGTACACCCCCCCCCCCAACAGCTATAAGCATAATAGCCTATTATACGGTATACAACTGAAAGTGGAACGGTATCCACTGTCGTAGGCTTAACTTAATTATCCATGGAAATCCATGACAGGGACGTGGCTAGATGGGTTTCAGCGTTGGGGAGGGGTGCATCCACCTTGGAATTTTCAACTGCACCCCTCTTTGGGGTTTGATTTCCCCAAAAGTTACTGAGACCCCCCCCCCCCCCCACCCTAAGGTCGTAAAATTTCCAACTGATGCCATTTCAGTCAATTTTATTTACCAAAAGTAGGACAATGTGCAAATGATGTTCCATAAACAATTAATAATTGTTGGAAAATCAAACTACGAGAAAAATCTCAACCTATAATATTGTTGGTGTGACCGTGCGAAAGTTCCAATTAATGTTGTGTCATGTATGAAATATCCAACTGTTGACAATTTTGACCAAAGTTGTGGTGGGGTGGGGGATGCGAGACACACGCGCAACACCCCTGCCGCCATGTCCCTAAATCCATGTATTATCACACATGGATCGTGAAATTTAGATAGTAATTCGAATGACATTTTCTTCCTCATACAGTCGGATGCCATCACACGAAACTGACATAAATTTATTTGTTTTCGTTTCTGACAATTGAAGGGTTAAACTTCAAATTCAAACTTTAAGTTGGTTGTGGAGGAAATGAATCCGACGACGCACGCTTATCGTTGAAATTCCAAGTTATTCGGCATGATATTCTCAACTAAAGTACTTACCGGTACTTCTTCGGGTCCCTATAGCTGGTGATGGTGTTCCGTGGTGCATTATCCAAATAATAATCCATTAAACCGAGAAGCTCACTCAGAACACAAATGCAAGTTCAGTCAATAAACCAAAGCGTTATTTGAAAAAGAAACACGCGACCAGTTAAGAATGACGTTAAAATGACGCTACGACGTAATCGACCGATTTCTCCACACTATGACCAACGTTGGGCCATCGTTGGTCCAACGTCGACATCTAACGCACCTACTAACCTCACATATCGCCTAGTGCGTTACGTTTTCAACGTCGGGCCAACGTTGAACCAGCGGTAAAACCAACGTTGCCCCAATGTTGGTTGTCCAACGTCGGGCCAACGTAGCCATGTTTGAAACGTGCAAAATCTGACGTATGTCGACGTTGCGCCATCGTTGTACCAACCACAAAATCCGACGTTGCGCCAACGTAATTATTCCAACAAGTCGACGTTGGGCCATCGTCGTACCAACCACAAAAGCCGACGTTGGGCCAACGTAATTATTCCAACGCAAGTCGACGTCGGGCCATCGTCGTACCAACCACAAAAGCCGACGTTGGGCCAACGTAATTATTCCAACGTTGGCCCAACGTACGTGTGCTATCAGGGTTGGCTACTGCTGTATAAGCCCCACCAAGACTGGGGTGTAGTCTTAAAGGCGATACCTTTGATAGTTGGTTGATATATCATACTCACGCTGGGTGGTATGGTTCAAGAAAGTACAAATGCCATCAAGAAAAGGGTGAAATGTTCAACGCGAAGAACATCCAGAGGAATGTTACGCTGATGAGCTCTTGCATTCAGTTCAACAAACGTTGGTACACCAAGTGATTTCTTAGTAACGTTCACCAATGCGACCATTTTCCTGCATGAGACATTAACTACTATATTCTAAAGTTATATATATAAAGCTATATGATCATAAAGGTCGCGTTCCCCAACGGCCACAGCCATTGTCATCGAGACTGTAAATTGTTCTTTAAATACATAGTGAAATAAATGCGCACCACAGTTCCTGACATTTTCTTGAATAATACCGCCCACATACTGACACTAACCCCGAGAGAGGATAACAAAGCACGCATACATTCATGCTATAAAGACATTATCCTTTAGTCCATCCGACTGTTTTGAGGGAGGCTAGCATATTACTATCCAGACAAAAGTTGAATCAGAAAGGCTTCGAAACGGATGTGGAAATACAATCTTACCACACCAAATAAAACCGACACGCATGACATTCGATATCTTAAACATGCACCAGGTGTAGGGGTGGTGTATACAGTGGCCCATTTCATTCCCACTATCATGGCGCATGTCCACAAACTAGCCTCGCGAACATTGTTCTTCTCTGCTGTGAGATATTCGACGAGACAACTGCGGGGCGTCACACAGTTTGCTTCGGATAATGGTCAAGAAGTGTGGGTAGTCTGTACACTAGGGTATTCTCCTTAGCAGATAGACATCTGTCCAAGGGAATGAGACAGCTAGCCACCTTCGAAACACTGTCGAAGTTGTCCACATATGCCAATGCGTTCGCTGAGTTGACGAACCATCTATTGAGAAGTGACTAGCTAACTGGTTCGCCATGTGTACATGTCGTTATCCCATGGGGTATGAGAGACATACATAGAGATGACCTTTTGTAAGCTAGACACCGGAAAATGAATTGTTTGAAACGTTATGATTAGAGGGACCCTACTCCCAGGAAGTGGTGAATACTTTGTCGGTGTGAGCGACCTAGATCTATCAGACAAAGAAATGGAAGCTGGTCCAGATAATTATGGACGTGACGTGGCATATCAGAATCTGTTATCAGGTAATTGTTCTGATATAACTATTCGGCGCACCTACGCTTACGGCCATTATCGGCGCTAAGTGGAGACTGGATTTCGAAATGCCACATCGCGATATTAATTGTGGTGTTTCATCTTTCCAGAAGGATACGAGCTATGTTATGCGTTTTGATACCTTTAAGTTGAACTAGTATATGGTTTATGTACAGTTTCGTCCATACATACCGATATTATGACAAAAAGTTGAAATTAATATGTGAAAATATCGATTTCTTTTCAATTTCTAGCCGCCATGCCCATATAAAAATGTACCTGGGTAAATCCACCCAGGTTTTTTGGGCCGAAACCCAGGTAAAAATCTATCTACCAAGACATCCACCAACCATCAAGACCCCGCAAAACCTGGGTTTTACCATGATTTACCCACCTGAAACTGGATAAAAACCCTGGTATGGGTAAACCTGGGTGTAATTACCCAGGTGACCACACCCAGGTGTACCCTACCTGGGTGTTTCCCACCCAGGTCTACCCTGGTGTTTCCTACCTGGGTGTTTCCCCACCCAGGTGTACCATGGTGTTATTTACCCAGGTGTACCCTGGTGTTTCCTACCTGGGTGTTTCCCATCCAGGTTACCTTGGTGTTATTCACCCAGGTGTACCCTGGTGTTTCCTACCTGGGTGTTTCCCACCCAGGTGTACCTTGGTGTTATTCACCCAGGTGTACCCTGGTGTTTCCTACCTGGGTGTTTCCCACCAGGTGTACCTTGGTGTTATTCACCCAGGTGTACCCTGGTGTTTCCTACCTGGGTGTTCCCCACCCAGGTGTACCTTGATGTTTCCAACCCAGGTATACCTTGGTGTTTTTTTTACGCCGGTGTACCTTGGTGTTTTCTTACCCAGGTGGATTTCCCATAGAGATGCACCTGGGTTAGAAAACCCCAAGGTACACCCAGGTAAGGAAACACCAAGGTACACCTGGGCAGGAAAACACCAAGGTACCCCTGGGTAAGAAAACACCAAGGTACACCTGGGTAAGAAAACACCAAGGTACACCTGGGTAAGAAAACACCAAGGTACACATGGGTAGGAAACACCAAGGAACACCTGGGTGAATAACACCAAGGTACACCTGGGTGGGGATACCAAAGTGAAATGATGAGGATGGCAATGAAGTAGATTTTGATGGGATGCAGGGGTATTGTTATCAATGGAGTTGTTTTAGTATAATAGAACATTAAGGAAACTGATTGTGCAGCAATACAAGTTTATTCAAGGACAACAAACTAACTAAAGATAAAATACATGTATAGAAACACATGTAATATATAAATATATAAACTCATTAAACTGCATGGGTTAAAACTTACTGACAACAAGAGTTGGGTTAAAATTTTGATTAAAAAACACTTGCAAAGTCCCTCTTCATACATGTATATGGTATGTTAGGCAAGTTACATGTACATGTAGTTGCAATGTATACTAGTACCGGTACATGACATACCGGTGACACAAAAATCATTATTTTAGTTCCAATGTCATTTACCAGAATACATGTACATGTTGTACCTTGCAACTACATCTACAGTGAGGTAGTTTTGTCTCATTTAAACTTTCTAAATGGGTTTCTCCCTTTGAATGACATAAACTAATGTGAGTATACACATGAGCTGTGGTGTGAAATACACACCAAAAAAATATTTCTTAGTCTGAGGACATGTTTCCTGTCATTATCTTACTGCTTACAAATATAGATTTGTAATAATGTGCTGTAATGCTCCAGAAATAGTCATATTTTGTCCTGGTTCATAAGAACATATTATTTCTTAGTGTTAGAAGGACATGTTGTCTGATATTATTTGACTCATAAACCCCCAAATGTACATGTAAACAGAACATTTGGGAAAGAGACACACCATCTTTATCCTGTTTTATATCAGTACTAAGTAGCAATATTGATCAGATAGCAAAATATGCTATAAATAGATTTCAGATGGTAGAGATTAAACAATCACATTAATTGCACCAACTCGAAACAGTTAACATACCCTGTAAAATACAGACTATGATCAAGGAGGGTGTCACACACACCCCCACCCCACTTTGGTATGTGATATTCAAGCCATTTTCAGGTGGTATGCTATATACATGTACATACCCAATGTTATCTGGTACTAGGATTTCACACGGCAATATAACCGGCATTCACGATTCAGCAAAAAGGCTAGTATGCAGATATAATAGCAGAAAATTATAAATTTTTTGAGTATTTTCCAGCTTAAACAGACCCAAGTGATATATTTTTATCTAATTCAGTCTAATGGCTCTTGATATGTTGATGTTTTGGATACTATTTCAGCAAATGTGAGAAAAAGTGGCTTCTTTGGGGCATCAGCTTGTCTGAAAAATATATCAAGGTCCCCTAAATCCGATACTACATTTCAGAACAATCCAACCAGTGTCCCATGAAATGGTGGATAATAAACTATCATACCAAATTTGATTCAGATTTGATCACACAAACTAAAATTATGATGCGGAAACCAGAAATTAACACGATTCTAAGTCGAAAAAGGGCCACAACTCTCGCAAAAATGAGCGGAGCACACCTATATTCGAACTTGACCTGTATTTTGGTCTGATAAACTTACATACCACATTTGGTTCAGATATGATCACACAAACTGAAGTTATCATCCGGAAACCTACAATTTTCAAAGTTTAAATGTCTATTAGGCGACACCAATTTTTAAGTCTGGTTTACGAACATGTGGGCTGATGTGGGGAGAAAAAAAGTAGATGCAGGGGGGGGGGAAAAATAAAAATAAAAAAAATTGTCCCCCCCAATTTATATCAAGTAAATCTTGAAATTTTACATAAATTTTACAAAAATTGTGAGAAAAAAACTTTTCGAATGAAATTCTGAACCAAACAAGACATTTCTTGTCATGAAATACATGAAAATATGGATCTGCAAATGATCATAAGCAGAACCGGATGCGACAGCACATGAAAATCAGTACGCGTGTAAAAAAATTTGGGACAAAAAAGTAAAAAAAAATTTCATGAAATGGAAAAAAAGTTGTAGGAGGTGTTCGTAAACCGGACTTAAAAATTGGTGTCGCCTTATGTGTATATAACTCATATAGCTAACTATTAAAGGTGCTCAATCAGATTCGATGGTCCCCATATAATTAGATTCCAACAACAACATTTTTTTTAGAAATGCTGCTTCAGTAATATCAGAATCGATTAATTGCCCAAAAATAATGCTAACCATGTCAACTACATGTATAGTATAAAATCGCCTGATACGTTATATTTATCAACATGCTGTTCGACGAAGTTTGACCTTATTATCAACACAAAGCCTCTTCATTTTAGAGTTATCCATCTTCATCCGCAATTTGGTCTGAGACCGTCGGCTCGTCAAATTTTTCTGGGCCACTATTAAGTATCGATGGTGATAAATATTAAAATTTCAAAAATTGATATCTAATAACTCTGAGCTTTGATACATGTAGGTGGGTCCCTCGACTTGATTAAAATATTTTACCCCCCCCCCCCCCCCCCCCGATTCCATATACATGTATATGTAAATAGCAAATGAGGGGCACTTAATCGGATTATGCATCTTTAAACTGTATTTGAATTTAAAGATGCATAATCTGATTAAGGGCCCCCCTGAATTAATGCTCGCACATTACTCTTTATTTGGACTTGGGGGGGTAAAAGATATTTGGTACGAGTCGAGGAACCCACCACCTATCAAAGCTCAGAGTTATTAGATATCAATTTTTGAAATATACTATTTTTCACGATCAAGAATTAATAGTGGCCCACGGTCTCGGACCAAATTTCAGATGAAGATGGATAACTCTAAAATCAAGAGGCTTTATGTTGATAATAAGGCCAAATTTTGTAGAACAACATGTTGATAAATAACATATGTCAGGCAATTGTATACTTTAGTTGACAGTGGTTAGCATTATTTTAGGGCAATTAATCAATTCTGATAACGTAACTGAAGCAGCCTTTCTAAATACAAATGTATGATGTTGGAATCTGATTATATGGGTATCATCGAACCGGATTGAGTACCTTTAAAATGAACTGTATCCAGTATAAACATGTTAAACCTGATAATTAATTAGAGCATGCAGTCCCTGTTGACATGCGGTATCCGCTGGTAATCTTACCACAGTAATATGTGTTAACTGTGATAACCAAGTTAATTGTTTTTACCACAAAAATTCTGAATTCTATCTAGACATTTTGAAACAATAAAAAAAAATACTGGTGTGATTACAATGTCAACTTTAAAACAAAATTCATATTAACATCGCATGAAAAATACAGCCTAACTGCAAATGTGAGGTGGACCACATTCTGCGGCGGTATAACTGACTGCGGTTGATCGCATGAACACGCCTGAATACTGCAGTAATACCCGAGTAATATAAGGCGAGTTGATTAATTAAAGCATAGCTGTAATTTTACATGTATGTTCTATAGACTTTGTTGGGAAAGAGAATATAGCTGTGCGACAATGTTAATCCTGATGAGCTAAGTTAGAAATTTTTCAATCGAAACCTCATAAAAAAAAATTTAAATTCAGTTCTCAATTTTCGAACACTTCTAGGAAATTGTTCAAAAATATTGTTAAAAGATGCCCATTCGATTTGACACTGTAAATATACCCTGTTCAAGTGTTCCTGCTAATGTGCTATGATGCGGTTGGGTCCTGCTTAATTGCTATGAATTGCACTACCCGCATCATAGCAATTCAGCAGGACCACCAGCATCATAGCATATTAGCAGGACCACTTGGCCAGTGGTAAAATAGTTTGTTTTCCATACGGATATGTGTTTTCAAATAATCATGTAATGATATCTAACATACATGTATATGATCCCATTTATAGGTTTTATTCATCACGGCCAGATAAACTTTGTATACAGACAGTTTTACCAAACTTAGAATTTTTATTAGGTGCTTTCATTGTAGCTGTAATTACTAGTATTAAAAGAGTGCTCAATAAAGTTTGTTTTATCATTTATGCTCATTTGGAATTTGGATGCTATTTAATTCTGTTTATCTATATAATTGGCTGCACTGCTAAATTTTGACTCATTTCAGTCATTTGATGTCAGTACATGTAGTTGTCCATCGAAATGGCGAACACAACCAAAGACAAATTACAAGAGGAAAGACAACAAATACATTTGATGTGCACTAAACAGATACAGTAGTGCCCTAAGAAATCGACCCCTTAACCACAGCAGAATTATGTGTAACTTTCAGGATTTAGTCGGATATATGGCTTGTTGCCATTCATCGGAAAGCTCTCCCTGAGTTTAATACCCGTAATTCTGCTGTGGTTAAGGAGTCGATTAATTAGAGCATTACTGTAGTTACAAATGTATGTCTAGCCTCCTGTTGTGTCACTAATAAGATCTTTAATTCACATACGGTACACATGTACATGTACATGTACTATATAGTACCCGTTCAAGCGTTTACAAGTGTCAGTCATCGAGAAACTGACCAAAAGTTTTGGTAGTATATAATATAGGCTAGCACTGCACTTGGGCTACATGTACATGTACTGTAAGTGATTATAATGTACTATTTTTATATTCTGCTGTGAAAGTGTTGCTGAATGAAATTTAAGTTTACCCCGATATCCTAAGTCCGCTCGACTAAGATGGGTTTTTTCTCGAAAACTGATATCTGAATATACATGACTTTTTGTACATCTTCCACTGGTTGGTATTCCCTCTAAAATGACTAATTTTAACTGATTAGATTAGCCCTGGTATGGAAAACTCTAACTGTTATAGCCCGATGAGCGGTTTACTGCCAACAGCGGTGATGATATGATGACCAGCGTTGTGCATGGCATATGTTGATCCAGGTAAGAATGCTACCATACATTCCAAACATTCATTAAATATCTTATTAATAGTAACCCAAACTACACAAGAGACTAGTATAACTAAGATTGGGCTCGATTAATGATGTGACACTTTCAGTACTTCATTTACTAGTAGCCTGGTACTGGTGGGCCTGGCTACAGATACTTGTTTGGCGTGTTTGAGGCCTGTGGCACAAGGGCAGCAGAATCAATTAAAATTTCTCTTATTGTAGTGTAGTACATGTACATGAATAGTACCGGTAGTACAGCACACAAAGAGGTATATAGTACCGGCACATGTACATGTATTCTCTCTGTTTTCACACATGGTTTTTTTCAATTTAACAACATGAGTCTTTTATGACACATACATGTACTAAAGTGAAAGTAGGCCTACATGTATATAATGTGCACCCAGTATACCGGTACATGTACTGATATATTACATTGCAATACAGTCCGAGTACAATGATATAGCAAAATTATGCATAGTAGAATAACAACCTTTTGTACAAACAGTCCTGACAATGATATACCGGGATATCATGGTGATAGTTCATACATTTGGAATTACCGAATACCTGAGTTTGTGGATAGACCGCTTCATGCGATGTTTATGTGAATTTTTATTTTTAAGTCGGCATTGCATACGGTAGTCCTATAAACCACACCAGAGAATAGCAATTGTCGGTCAGTGACCAACTTCTTATGTTTATGCAATCGATACAATCCGGTTCTGCTTTTGATGTCCAGTTCGATATTTGTGGTGTGTTCTTGTGCAAAAATATAATTCTAACTAATGCGCCAAAAATCAGGTTTATAAATTTATCCATTCTTGAGCAAGAGCAACTCGTAAAACTTGTATGGTATAACATTCCAAACTGAGTATTTCTGCTATCAAACCATATGATAATAATGTTGAACCGGACATCGAAATCTGAACCGCATTTATGGATTGCAGCACGTGATGTTGAATAAACAGTTATAGAGGATATACAGTAATGCTCTAATTAATCGACTCCTTAACTACAGCAGAATTATGGGTAACTTTTCAGGATTTAGTCGGAAATATGGGTTGATGCCATTCATCGGAAAGCTCTCTGTGAGAGCTTTCCGATGAATGGCAACAAGCCATATTTCGGACTAAATCATGAAAAGTTACCCATAATTCTGCTGTAGTTAAGGAGTCGATTAATTAGCTCTAGAATTACTGTAACATGGTTTATAATATACAAATGTATACTGTATGGGAAACATCAGAGGTTTACAAAGTAATAAAAACAGTTGATTTGTTCTTTATTCTTGTGGTTATATACACGTACATACATGTATTCTAAAAATAAATGTCCTTTACAACGTGGATCAATGAAATGCGGTTGTTGCATTTAAAATGCATTGAGGGTGCATTGTGTCACGCCACTTTGTAAATGCCTTAATGACAGCATTTAAATTAAATGCACTGCATTGGGAATAATCGCAGTCGCATTGAAATTACCGATCATTGCGCCGAAAAAGTATACTAGTATGAACACCCAAATAACGATACGATAGTGTATTTTGCAATTTTAGTTATAATTTTGTTTAATTTAAATTCACATCTGAATAATTCTGTGTTATTTTCCCACTCCTGGTGTACATGTATATGTTCGGAATCGGACATTCATGATGTAGTTTTCCATTCAAAATGGAATAAACATAAATAAACACTGTTGACATTAATTGTTTTATAATCAGAATCTGAGAATCATGATTCTCATTTTGATTCTAGTAAAAAGTCTTGATTCCCTGTAGAAAGTGAAACACTAACATTTTGATTATTGCCAAAAATCTGATGGATTTTAAGGCCTGCATCAAGACATTTGTTTGTGAATAAATCAAGGTAAATGTGTTAAAATATGAACGCATTTACAAATGCGTTGCTCCAAAATCGCAAAGTAGATTCGAACATGTGGTCGCTTTTCTAAGAAATTTGTGAGTGGTCTGTACATGTACATACATGTAAGTTACTTGACCAATTACACAAGGAGTCGAGGGACACAATCAATGAGGACGTTTGTACTAAAAAATATTTTTTTACGCAAGGAACGAACACAAGGCCACTTTCTTAATTTATATTATGAGCCAACAAGACAGATCGTAAATCGCTGTTATATGACAATATATGTGGCCATCATAATGGTCGACAGGCATGATGCCAACAAAAACCAATCTGTCAGGCCAATATAAAGAAGTCGCGACTTATTGCTGGTGGAACCTATTAAAGGCATCGTTCCATTTCGTTAATAACAAATTACATGTAACATTCACCTCCACCTCTTTACTCTTGGGCTCCAAATAAATATGCATGCACCAGCTGCATCCACGTTTATTATTTTTCTTGGGAAATCCCCCCCCCCCCCTGCACAGTGCTTATTTGGGTCTGCACGTTTATTAATATTTTGAAGCTATGAAAATTTAAATCAGCACAAATTCAAGATTTCTATATGATTCAGATGTAAAAATGATCAACACGTCTACATTAGTTACTAGCTAAACAAGACATTTTGTCATATGTTTATACTTTACTGTGAAATTGCGTTTCTTCCGTTCTCCATGAACGGATTCTCAAAATGTTTGGTTTTCCAAAAAACAAGGATTCGAACTGTCTGAACTGAACTCCATGCGTTTGTTTAAATAGATGAATAAATAATGGGAAAGACATACAATCCTAGTTCATAATGAATTTAAGTATATAAATATAAATAATAAACGGCGGATTCAACGTGGTCATGGGTTTTGACCGCGTTAAAAAAATCAGCAAACTCTGCATGAACCCCGAAGTTTGCTGATTTTTTCTCGCGGTCAAAACCCCATGACCGCATTGAAACCGCCGTTCATTTCTTATATGAATAACACAATTTAAGATTGGTGAATTATTTCTTTTGGTTAATTTAATAAACGTACAGGACCAAATAACGATCGTACAGGTGGGAATTTTACCTCGATTTTAATAATCGTACATTAGGCACTCAAGAGTAGTACATATTCAAGTATGTGGCAAACCAAAAAAACACCACATGATACATACATGTACCTGTACTACATATTGACTCGTATACCTGAACCTGCTATAAAAATTATTTGGTTAACCACAGTTGATGTTTTGCTCAGAGTTCCCCCTGCACTATTATTTGGGTCTGTACTTTTATTAACTTTCAATGGAATTCCCCCCCCCCCCCCCCGCACTATTATTTGGGCCTGCACTTTTATTTGGAGCCTGAGAGTAAGTTGCATTGACATTTATTTTCACGAATTACCATGCTAAAGGCCAAAGAAAAAAGATTGTATGTTTCCGGTAAAAAAATTTAGGGTAGGTAGGTAGGGAATTTTTTTTATTTTATTTTATTTTGATATTTTTTATCCAGCTGCAGAAATATTGAACTACCTCGACCAAAGTGACATAAAATGCCAACCCGTGCCATGGGGAAAGTATTACTTGATCAACACAGTAGAAATATACATTAAGATTGATAAAAAATCAAACTTACTTCATGCTTACGTATGTTTTTTATTATATCTAATACCACATTTTCATAAATTTGGCTATAAACTTGGTACAAAATTGATGTCACTAACTTTTTATAAGAATTTTACCAATAATACCGCCATTATACCGTACATGTATTGTGACGATTACATCCCATTGTCTGGGGGTAGCCAGTACACCCACCGAGCATGCCTGGTTTTTGGAAACAGTAGCTACTAGTACATGTATACCCCTAATATATGCAGTGATAACCTCTTTACATGTATATATACAGATACACACCCACCATGTCTGTTGATAGTGTTCCATAAGTCCCAAACAAGACATAAAGCAGGCAGGAGATCCACTCTCAGGAAATTAAAATTGCGAAAATTTTGACTTTTTCTCAAAATATCAATAAAAAGTTTAGGGTCGGCGGGTTATTTTTAGGGTCGGTCGATGTACGGAAACATAGTATCTTTTTTCTTTGGCCTAAGGAACATTGCAACTGGTTTGAAGTAACATGACCGCGTTGCGTCAACACTGGAACTGCATTGATGGTAATTTTCAACATGGTCTCACTGAGGTTCTATCAAATATAAATACTAGTATGGTTGAGGCCAACTTGAGGGAGACAATTATTTTGAGAATATGTGATCCTGTGTTAACATGAGCCTAAGGCGACACCAATTTTTAAGTCTGGTTTACGAACACCTCCTACAACTTTGTTTCCATTTCATGAATTTTTTTTTTAATTTTTTTGTCCCAAAATATTTTACACGCGTACTGATTTTCATGTGCTGTCGCATCCGGTTCTGCTTATGATCATTTACAGATCCATATTTTCATGTATTTCATGACAAGATATGTCTTGTTTGGTTTGAACAGAATTTCATTCAAAAACATTTTTTCACAATTTTTGTAAAATTTATGTAAAATTCCACGATTTACTTGCTATAAATTGGGGGGACAATCTTTTTTATTTTTATTTTTTTCCCTCCTGCATCTACTTTTTTTCTCCCCACATCGTAAACCAGACTTAAAAATTGGTGTCGCTTAAATATCATCTGATGGAGTCAAAATCATTGAACCGTCACTTATGCATGCACATGTTGTCTTGATGTTGAGTCTGGCTTTCATCATTTTCATTAGTTTTACTGTTAATATCCACCAAAGGTTGAGGTGTTATGGAACAACTGTATGGCATCGTATACTGTTATCTTCCGAGTAAATATGGAGTCTCTAATTCTTTTATCAGTCACGCATCTACTCATCAAATAGTATAATCCTCAAATATTTGTAGTCCAGGTGATCTCAACTGCACAGTACATGTATAAACATTCATCTGTGCACAGTGTGTTTTAAATTTCTTTGCCGTGTAACAACTGTTGTCCCAAGTTTCAATGCCTTGTCCTCCTGGTATGTAGGGATTACCAATTTACCATTGCCGTGTTTTAATTTGCAATTTTGATGATGACGCTCACTAAGCTTGTTGATAATTTTCTTTGTCGTGTAACAACTGTTGTACCAAGTTTCTACGCCGCGTCCTCCTGGTATTTAGGGATTACCGGTGCCTTTAATAGCGTCAGATGCATCATTGCCAGTTAATGTACATTAGAGTGGAACTGAATTAACAATGTCACATTGACACAGTACTCAGTTAAGACCAGTAAAACAGCAAAAGTAGTATTATTGTACAGCAGGCTTATCACTATCAGTACTTACTACATGTACTGACCCCTTACTATCGTGGATCAATCTGAATCTGAATGGTTACGCTGCAGATCCCAATTATGGTAATTTCGCAGCGGGCGAGAGAGTCTCAGATCTTTTCCTTCAGCGCACTCTTGAAGGAATCCACAGGCTGTTGTTGTAGGATTAAGGATTCCTCCAGCTGATTCCAGTCGCATATAGTTCGAACAAATGTGGAATTAGCGAACTGAGCTGACACGTATGGTATAGCCTCGTAGCACTGACTGTTGTTCCTTTAAATTAGGTGCCGAGGAATTTGGCTGGTGACGTAGCCTGTCAGAACTTTGCTCTGCGATCTAAGACGCCTTGTTTCGGGTGTAAAGTATTGATTAGGTGGTATAGCCGGGACCAATCCACCCACCACCTTACTCATGAATCCCAGCCGATTTATTTTCCGCCGTTTCTGCAATGTTGGTAAATCTAGCTCGTAGAGGATCTTGGTCATATATCCATCTTCTTTGCTCTTATAGTCTCTTTTAATGAAACGGGCTGCTCTACGCTGGATTCTTTCCAGCTTGTCGATGTGATTTTGTTGGTAGGGGTCCCAGATGGTGTCTGCGTAGTCCATGATCTTCAAACGTCTCAATTCTTCTTCTTCTGGACAGGTGCATTATGAGCAGGCCACTGGCACTACATCATGATTGTACCGGTACCACAAATTCAATTTTGAGAAAATATTCTGGTTATGGCCAGGTAGCTGAGGTACTGTTCAATACTATAGTTGATCCGTTTCGTTATCGCAGCTTAATTCTTACTGTTCCGGGAATTGAAATATTTTTTGTCACATGAAATTCAGTCTTTTTCGATATTTGCGCACATCCATGGGGAGAAATCGGCGAATCTTATATATAAGTCCACAGTTTATCCGTTTGTAGCCAATACACCATTTCCTTCTGTCAATCCGCGTTGATTCGCGACAAAATTAACTCAAAATACCACAAGCAATTATCCGCGCTTCATTTTGAAGAACGATAACTAAAAGTTAAGATTGTAATTTGGCTGCAGAAACGAAACGAATTTTGAAACACAATAATTGTATTCACTAATATTTTCCTGTTGGTATATGGTCTACTATAGTATATGCAATCATTTATTTGAAATAATAAGTATCACTTAGAGAATAATTCCTACTGATAATTAGAAATCTCTTTATTTTGTATCCCTTTAATATTAAATAATGGCCCTGAAAATTGTCTGTTTGTCAGTTTAATGTTCACTAATTATAGCTAGGCTGTTAGATAAAGTATGATATTGCTTCATTTGTCCGGGGTAGTGTATTGTCATACTGTCATAATAAACTTCAAGTAATAAGGTAACTACTCGTCAATGATGCTTGAATACATAAATGATTAATAAGGTAACAACTACCCGTCAATGATCGACGTCTTAATATAGAAAGGTTTTATAAGGTAACTAACTACACGGCAATGATACTTATTATAGAAGGTTAATAATTTAACTTCTTGTCAATGATGCTTTAATATAGAAAGGGTTAATAAGGTAACTACCCGTCAATAATGCTTTAGTGTAGAAATGGTTACTAAGGTAACTACATGTCAATGATGCTTTAATAAAGAAAGGGTTAATAAGATAAAGTTCTACACGTCAATGATGCTTAAATATAGAAAGGGCTAATAGGGTAACTACACGTCAATGATGTTTTAATATAGAAAGGGTTAATATGGTAATTACACGCCAATGGTGCTTTAATATAGAAAGGGTTAATATGGTAACTACCGTCCATGATGCTTTAATATATAACTGGCTACTATGATAACTACATGTCAATGATGCTTTATTGTAGAAAGGGTTAATAATGTAACTAATCACCAATGATACTCATTATAAAAAGGGTTAATAAGGTAACTGCCTGTCAATTATTGCTTCAACGTAGAAAGGGTTAATAAGGTAATTACACGCCAATGGTGCTTTAATATAGAAAGGGTTAATATGGTAACTATCAGTCAATGATGCTTTAATATAGAAAGTGTTATAATATGGTAACTGCACGTCAATGATGCTTTGATACAAAAATGGTTAATAAGGTAATTACCCCTTAATGGCGCTTTAATATAGAAATGGTTTATAATGTAACTACTCACCAATGATACTTAGTATAGAAAGGGTTGTTTAATGTAACTACCTGTCAATTAATGCTTTAATATAGAAAAGGTTAATAAGGTAACTACACGCCAATGATACTTAGTATAGAAAGGGTTGGTAAGGTAACTACACGACAATGATACTTTAGTATATAGAGGGTTAATTAGGCAACTACCCGTCAACGATGCTTTAATATAGAAAGGGTTAACAACTACATGTCAATGCTGCTTTAATACAGAAATGGTTAACAAGGTAACTTCACGTCAATGATGCTTTAATATAGAAAGGGTTAATACTGTAACTACTCACCAATGATACTTAGTATAGAAAGGGTTAATAAGGTAACTACCTGTCAATTAATGCTTTAATATAGAAAGGGTTAATAAGGCAACTACACGCCAACGGTACTTAGTATAGAAAGGGTTAATAAGGTAACTATATACGACAATGATACTTTGGTATATACAGAGTTAAGGAGCCAACTACCCGCCAATGATGCTATACTATAGAAAGGGTTAACATTGTAACTACACATCAATGATATTTTAATATAGAAAGGGTTAATAAGGTAACTACGCGTCAATGATGCTTTAATAAAGAAAGGGTTAATAAGGTAACTTCACATCAATGGTGCTTTAATATAGAAAGGGTTAATAATGTAACTACTCACCAATGTTACTTAGTATAGAAAGGGTTAATAAGGTAACTACCTGTCAATTAATGATTTAATATAGAATGGTTAATAAGGTAACTACACGCCAATGGTGCTGTAATATAGAAAGGGTTAATAAGGTGACTTCAATGCAGATTATACAGTTTAACAAAATACCACAGGTGTATATATCCGGGTGAACACTGTAGTAAATACCTGGGCGAAACCCTGGTGTAAATACCTGGGTGTAAATACCTGGTGTAAATACCTGGGTGTAAATCCGTAAAAACCCGGGTAAACTGGGGTTTATACCTAACATATATAGAAAACACCTGGGTAAATCTATATAAATCTCTGATTTACCTGGGTGTGACCTGGGTGGAACCAGGGTAAAACCTATATGTACCGGGGTATACCTAGGTAAACACCAAGATTTACCCAGGTACATTTTTATATGGGCAATTTAGCAGCGATCTTGGATGTGAGTATCAATTGCCAAACCCTAATGAATACTTCATGTCACTATTCCATATCAACATGTAATGGTGGATAGAAATCGCGAAACAATAACGCCAATCGTAAGAAAGTAAAATAATGTAGACTTGTTTTTAAATTTCGGTCGACTTCTTTTACATTTGTCAAATCTTCCCGTTGAACTGTTCTCATTTATCGAAGATCCAATGTACTATGTGTCGTTCATTGTTGGCCATGATACGCTCACATTTTGGCAAACCTACCTGTTTTTATCGAATTTGTTCACGCCTGGCGTATAATGTTCCACCATATGTTACCGTAGCCAACCCTGCGCCTGTACATTCAAATGCACTTGAGTCTAAGTTCTGGCATTAATGTGGTCGACCTGAGTTGACCGGGTGATGTGTATAACATGTAGAGTCATCGTCCCTCTTCCGAAACTAAAATTGGGTAGCTGAAACAACCTTAAATCCACTCATGTTAATTACATGTGATAAATATGTATTCATGACCTCGGATCCCCAACGTAACGATTTCTTATCTTCCTTGCCAGCAGTGCAAGAATGTATAGGCGCAACACATACATGCTTGTTCTTAACTTCTTACATAAATATTCCTTTCGTATGAAAGCGAGAGTGGCGATCATGAGATGATCAAACTCTATATAGCCATATAGTTGTGTGCATGGTGCGCTCTTCGTGTGGTCCGTACTCAACATGTAATTCAGGCAAAAATTCAAATTAGGTGTGCTTATATAGTTTATCTTGCATGTAACATAAACGTGTCTGTATCCGTACTATACGTCAGCTTGGGGGTAAGTGTGTGAGTGTCCGCGAGCTTGTGCGTGCGTGTGTGCCTGTCTGCATTTTTTGTCTGCATGTTCGCGCGTGTCTTGAATGTCAGCTTTTGGTAAGAGTGTATGTGTGTATGGGTGCTATTTATTAGGACGTGGTTCATATATGTGTATGTTTTTTCATCTCCAAACTTACTTTTGCTCTTTCATTTTGACTATATTTTTGTAACATGTTGTATATACGCTATTATGTATATGTATCACTCTTCGGAAATTGGAGGACAATAAAGGTATATATATAAACGAAAGTGTGAATAACAATGTAGCGCAACTTGGGGAGGCGTTAATAAGTTCATGCTGAGCAGTCAATAGACTGATAAAGAAGGAAAATCAAAAAGTTTTAGTAAATGGTTTGTATTGTGTAAATGAAAATAATTTCTGTTCAAACATTTCTCCACTAAATGTGGGCTGCAGCGTGGATTCAAATGTGAAATCCTAGATGGCTCCAGACGCCATGTCTTTTTTCCGGAAGAATTGGACAGAATTAGGTAGAAATTAATTCACTGAAAGAAAGTGTTAAAACTGTATTAATTACCTATTTTGACTGACCCACCATTTAAAAAAATTCCTATACCAGTAATAGTTTATATGGGTAGAGACTGAAGGCTCCTGGGAATACATTTGACATTTAATTTCAAAATTAATGTGTGCTTCTTGGTAATACACTCTCAGAGTTTACATGTGGATAATTATCATAACAGAGAAGACTGGTATGCTGACCTCTATTACACACATGTATGTTCACTGTAAGAGATAACATTCTAGCATATGCCCATGGTCTATTCTATTGTGACTGTAAAATAAATATAAAACAAGTGTTTGATAACAGGGATGATAGAAGCACCAATGGGTAAGGGTGATGGGCTTCTTTAACATGTGTCTTTAATAATTAACTTCAAAAAAAATTATCATTGAAATAAATAAAAATAAAATTAATTTTAATTAATTTGTTTTTCAATTGAGCAGAGTTCAATCTAAATAAAAAAATTTTTAGTTATGTCCCTGGCTCTGCCCACCTTTTGCCCAGTGACCTCAATTGAACACATCTCAACCCCAGTCACACAAGGACCCTTCATACCAAATATGACTCTCCACGGACTGACAGATGCCCTGACACACAGACAAGCTGATTCCAGTATACCCACACAACTCGTTGCGGTGGGGGTAGAACTAAGTGAGAGTTAGTTTAACAACTTTGAGTATTAATATGGCGCATATTATATAAAGAATACCAACAGTTTTTTGTTTGAATGCCTGAAACATCTCATTCTTGTCTGAAAAGAAATATTATATTTTCAGAAAATTCGATATTTCTTTCCAGACACTCATGAGATATTTTGGTATTCAAATAAGAACTGTAGGTATGCTCTATGTATCGATTAAGGATGAAATCTCAGCGCTTTTTTACAACCTCATGCAATTTTTTTACGAAATACCTTTTGTGCCCTTATTTGACATTTATAACAGTTTAAAACATATTATAAGAATTACAACAGCAAAATCACGATATTTATGTTACTGGGATCTCACATTGGCCTTAGTGGAGCGCTTTTTTACAACCTCATGCAATTTTTTTACGAAATACCTTTTGTGCCCTTATTTGACATTTATAACAGTTTAAAACATATTATAAGAATTACAACAGCAAAATCACGATATTTATGTTACTGGGATCTCACATTGGCCTTAGTGGAGATGACATTAATCTATGGCATGTTGCATATGGGATGGTGGGGTGAAAAATATTCCTTCCGACACCCTTAGGAATGTAAAACTGAAATAAATAAACTTGTCTTGGTGTAATTCAAGCTTAGATCATTGCGTGCATGGAAAAAGAGCGAGCAACTGTCTCAAACATATTGTGACTATAAATGGCTAGAATATAAATGTCATCACATGTTCATCAGTGCATCAAGCCAATCAGTGAATTATTTGCATGTCTGTCAACTCAATATGATATGTTACTCTCACAACACCTAAAATATCCAAGTCTGGCATAGTAACTGTTTGTCATTTATTATAACATACATCGCCGCAGTTGACTAATGGGCTGGTTGACAAACTAATCGGGAAATGGTAAGAAATTATGGAATTGTGTGTATCCTGTACAATGACCTAAGTTTGTATATTTAAATAAACTTGTCCTGATGTAACTAATGCCTATAGTCTGGTCGTTGAAGCATTGGACCTAGAACAAATTGGTGACAAGCTGTTTTTGGTGTCATTTTGGGGAACAACATATCCAAAATCCGCTAAAATCCGCTTTGGGGAACATTTTCTAGAGCATTTTGAAACAAGACTGTCTGAGGTTTTTGTGTCTGGGTAGTCGGGAAGAGTTTCTGTTGATTTTGTGGTTTTTGGGTTAGGAAGATATTCTGATGTTTTAGTGTATTTTGAGTCAGGAAGATTTTTGATGTTTGATGTTTTTTATGTTTGATGTTTTGTGCCTTTAGAATCGGCAAAACTGTCTGAGGTTTTCGTGCCTGGGTAGTCAGGAAGAGTTTCTGATTGTGTTGTGGTTTTGAGTCAGAATGATTTTTTGATGTTTTCGTGTTTGAGTTTTTCGTGCCTTTGGAGTCGACAAGACCTTCTAAAGTTGTGTTGTCATTATAGCTGGTTAAGCTTTCTGACGTGCCACTGTGTCTGCTATTCTTGTTCTTTACCTCAGGAGGAGCCTGAAAAAGAAATATGGAAAAGTGAGATACTAATTTGCAACATAGTTACAAGAGTTATAGTGTGGGAGAGCTTGATTGTAAAGTGATCACTTGTAAAATTAGGGACACTCTCTTTTGTGCAGATCAAATGTTCATAGTTACAGTGACAATTGTGACAATCGGGAATAAAAATGCAATATTACAATGTGTGCAATGAAAATTACAAGTCAAAAGCTGACTGATTAAGATAACATTTCAAGGAAGTGAGGGTTTTTCTTCATCACATTACTCTGATTCAGTCTTTATTTTTTAGAATATTTTTTATATTGAAAACTGAACATTATATAAGAAAGTTGGAATAAGTTTTTTAAGGACAGATGAAACTAGTTAAAAGGGCAGTTTGCCGCTTGTTATTGCAAAAATGAACTAGAATTTGTTTGGTTTTCAGAGTAAAATTCTAATCACATAGAATAATGTGCAAAGTTAAATACCAAATATATAGTGTTATAGAGTGAATACTTCAACAACATAAACAAGACAGTCAATGACTGTGGGTCGCTCATCAGACTGAGAAGACTGGGTCTCTGAAGACCATAAGAGTTAGTACTTGTAAAAAGCACATAAAACAAGTACATGTAGTTCTAAACAATAAAATAGCTAGACGGTCTCCGTTAAGCAGTGGGGTGTCCACATTGAAATTTTTAACTGCATGCCCCTGATACCTCCCATCCCATATAGCATGTATGTCGCCTCCTAACTTAAGCAAACACACTCTCAAGTTCATAAAAATTCATTTGCACATGTTGGAATTTTACAACTGATATCTCAAGCTTTCCCAACTGTTGCAAAGTTCCAACCTGACATTCCCCTTTTTAACGGCTGACCCCATTCAAACATTTGAATCCAAACTCTCCATGGACCCTACACACCAAATGCCAATCTAAACTATTTTTAAAATGTAACCCAGTCACCCGAGGACCATCCATACTCTATATAGGCTACATAGGCCTGATGACTCTTGAGTAGAAGACGTTTTAAGAATTACCATGGGATCAAGAGTTATGTCCCTGGTCTAACCCCTATTTGACCTGGTGACCCTATTTGTCACATAAGGACCCTCCATCCAAAATATAACCTAAATATGCTACATGATTCTTGAGAAGATGTTTTAAGAATAACTATTGAGGTAAAGAGTTATATCCCTGGCTCTGTCCTGATTTGATCCAGTGATCCAATTTGAACAAATCTGAATCATAGTCACCCAAATACCATCCATACCAAATATATGCTGAATAGGGCTGATGGTTCTTGAGAAGGTGTTTGAAGAAATACTAGAGAGGGAACTGGTTGCTCTAACGCTATTTGACCTGGTGAACAAATTTGAACAAATCTCAATCCCTGTCATCCAAGGACTCTGAATACCAAATATAAGCTGAATAGGTCTGATGGTTCTTGATAAAAAAAATTGAAGAATTACAATTGATGGACAAATTATGTCCCTGGATGTGCCCTTATTTCACCCGGTGAACCTATTTGAAAAATTATGTACCACAGTCACCCAAGGACCCTCCATACCAAATTAAAGCTGAATAGGTCTGATGGTTCTTGAGAATAAGACAAAGGCTCCACCAGAGACTTGGTCTCAGATGAGATAAAAAGCCCCTCTTCCACCCAGTTTCCAATATATATAATTGTGTTAGAACACAGGTATTTATTTTTAATGTCAGAATCACACTAATGTCTTGGCATTATTTTTCTCCATGAATACAACAAACTTAAAGGGGTACTGTACGCCATTTTCAATAAATTTCCGGTGATAACAACGATCTATTATCGATAATATATAGAAACATAAGTAATTTGAGTCGAAGATGTATTCTGTAAACGCTCAGGTTAATAGGCTATCTTAAAATTTAATAGTATAAAAGTTAATAATTTAATATAAATTGAATTTATGGCTGGAGCCATAAAATAGCGTAAATTAAAATACGAATTTCCGTGTACAAAACGTAAGCAAATTATAATTAAGGGATACTGGATTAGTAAACCAATTGGACACACGATCGTTTGAAACATTATGCTGATACGGGGAGAAAACTCAAGCCACTCACTGACTAGTGACGATACAATAACTTAAATGAGTATATGGGACTAGTATATGCATATAATATAACTTTTAATTGATTTATTTGGTTGAAAACTGTACAAAAATTACTCGACAACGACAATTTGTATTTTTGCATTCCGGTAAATTTGCCATCCGTAACACTACTTCGTACTCAACAGACTTTCAAATAATGGAAAAATTTACTCCAGGTACCAGGGGATGTTATAATGGCAAGAGTTTTCATATCTTTTAACAAGTTAAAAAAATTTAACAAACAAATCATTAAGCAAGGAGTTGAATCTAAATTAATCAGTCCAACTTAAAAAAATAAAAAAAATAAAAACAAAATTGTTAATTTTGTTAATTTTTTTATTTTGTTAATTTTTTTTAATTTTGTTAAATTTTTTTTTTTTTTTTTTTTTTTTTTTATTTTAATTTTTTTCGGAGTTATGACCCTGGCTCCGCCAACATTTTACCCAGTGACCTCATTTGAACAAATCTGAACACCAGTCATCCAAGGACCCTTCATACCAAATATGAAACCATTCGGCCTGATGGCACTTGAGAAGTAGTTGTTTTTAGAATTACTATGGAGGGAAAGAGTTATGGTCCTGGCTTCGCAACTATTTGACCCAGTGACCTCATTTGAATAAATCTGAATGTGAGTCATCTTGGGAACATCCACACCAAATATGAACCCATTCGGTCATATGGATTTAAAGATGTTCAAAGAATTGACGGGCGGACGGACGGTACGACGGATGGACGGACGAGGAGTGATGACTATAGCTCCACCGGAGACTTCGTCTCAGGTGAGCTAAAAAAGGTCCTGTTTGTGTTTTGTATATATGATTTTCCGTTTCTTATGAAATTTACACATGAATGTCATTTAAATTAAAGTTATACAGCTGGCAGGAATATGCAACATAAACAAATTATTATTGTTGTCATGACAGACATATGCTATTTCGTGTACAATTTGATTGTCAAAATTCAAAATGGCGGACAAAATAGCGACCGAAATTGGTAAAATTGGACAATTTTCACTAAATTTCACCAGATCGTTTCCATTTATAAGAAATTTGGTTTAAATGGCCATTTGTGCCAACATACACCATTTTAAATCAATGTCTGATAATTGTGAGCCATATCACGAGGATTGGGAATTTGGGCCCTTCAAATTTGAAATAGATAGTACAAAATTTCGAAGAAAAATCTAATATTATTTTAATGCCCAGATTAACCGCAAATCGAACACACCAGTGTACTGAATACTCATTACACGTCATATATGAACCACAAGTGCCCATTTTAGCAGAAACGAGGCAATCACTTCCAAAAATAGGGAGACTATGGCTACTGAAAGAAGTGTAATTGGGAATTTTCGTTAAAGTTCACCAGATTTTTCCATTTAGACGGAAAAACATGTAATGGCTAGCACAACAGTAAATGATGTCGGACCCTAATCCGATAATAATGAGCAATATGTCGAGAATTTGTCCTTACAGTGTCCCAAAATGGCGGCGAATTATCATATTCGGTATCGAATATAATTTGATGAGTGTCCAAAGCAACCAAACTAGTATCGAAATACATCCAATGAGTGCCAAAAACGCGTGTCCCAAACCATCTAAGGAGTGTAAAACCATGCAGCAGGTGTCTCAACCGCCTTCTTGATAGTATACCAAATTAATCAGTGAGTGTCCCAGTCCATATAATAGAATATAATAGCAGGGGAATTCCAAATCAGCCAACGAGTGTCCCAAACCACATAATATGTAACACAGTCCACACAAATAGTGTCAGAAACCATCCAATTAGTGCCCAAACCAGTCCAATGTGTGTTCCATACCATCCAACGATTGCCATGTGTCGCCCATCTAGTGTCCCAATTCATGTATGTGGTGTCCCAAATCACACAAATAGGTGGATCAAATCATCAAGTGTGTACCACAAACCATTCAATGGGTGTCCCAAACCAACAGATGGGTGTCCATAATCATCTAATGAGTGTCCCAAGCACACGATGATTATCAAAACCACCAGGAGTGTCTAAATCATCCAACTAGCGTCTCAAACCACCCACTGAATGTCCCAAACTAGTGTACGACAAACTCTCTTGATCGTGTGAAATACTCGATGGAGGATGTAGATGTATTGATATGACAGTTCAACTTCGTCACAGTTGGTTGTTGGTTCGTAACACCAGTACTGTCCAGTTGGATAGATAGAGAACTTGTTGGATGGTTTATGGTGCTAGTTTTATCACACTGGGTGATTTGACTTCAGTTGGATGCTTTTGGGACACCAATTGGGTGGAGTGTTCACATTGAGTGGTTTGGGACACTCGCTATATATTTTAGATACTGGTTATGTGTATTGGGACACTGCGTGGCCGATTTGGTCACTAGTTGGGTCGTTTTGGGACACTACAGTTGAATGGATTGAGACGACAGTTGTATGTTGTATGACATATGGCATGGGCTATATATTGTATGCCAGCCTCTCGTGTGGTTTCGAACACCCGATGGATGGTTTGGTAACCATGGTACACCCATTGTGTGGTTTGGGGCACTGATTGAGTGGCTTGACACTCACTTGGTGCTCATTGTATGTTTTACCCATCTGATGGTTATGGACACTCATTGGATATTTCTGGAACTTCCTCGATGCCTTGTGACACACCTATTATGTTGTTTCGAACATAGGTTGCAATCTAGTCTCAATGACCAGACTACTAGATCATTATGTGCATGGAAAAAGAGCCAGCAACAGTCTCAAACATTAATGTGACTATCGATGGTTAGAAAATATATGTCATCAGTGCATCAAGCCATCAGTGAATTATTTGCATGTCTATAAACTCAGATGGTCTCTCACAAGACCTAAAGTATCCAAGTCAGGTAGACTGATGTGACTGCTTGTCATCTATGTATATAAATGAGTAGGATCTGTCCGGATTTTTCTCTCAGACCCCTGGACCGGGTTCAACCAAATTTGGTGTGGTGGCTTGGGGTACCCTGGCAGATGTTATAATGTTGTTAGATTTTCAAAATTTTGAATTAAACAAAAATTAATTTAATTGGTTTTGTTAAATTGAGCATAGAATTCAATCTAAACAAAATAAATTGAATCAATATATATAAATCAAAATGTTTCAATGATCCAAATGTGATTGAAGTGGACAAAGGGGCCGCCACTAATAAAGGCTCTGACTAAGATCAAAATGTGTGCGAAGTCCCACAAAGTGGGCCACAGGTATCCCCGACGCTGAATATAGGCTTCCAAAGGGAGCCTGTTTCAGCTAGTTTAGTATAATAGAAGTAAGTTGCTCCAGTAGACTAACATAAGTGGTATGGAATATGTTACATAATGGGCTGGTTTACATATTAATAAGGAAATAGTTAGAAATTATGAAATTGTGTGTATCCTGCACAATGACCTTGGTTTACAGATGAACAGCAATTTATAAAACATTTTTTTTTCAATTGAAACAGCTTCTGAAACAGGTTAAACTGTTATTTTAACTAAATGAGATCATTCCCAGTCATATGAGTGATATCAGTTGAGTTTTATGCGGTTTTAGACCAAATTTAGTGAAATTTGGGGGGTGGGTGTCAAAAAATTTGGAGTAACAAATATTTTTTGGGAGGTTTGTGGGCGGTGGTGGGTCCCTGAAAATTGCAGATGCAAAAAAACGGCATACCTTCCTGCAAATTTTTTACTACCCCCCCCCCCCCCCCCCCCCGTTATAGACATTTTTTTTGCAGGTTATTGTCTAGTCCAAGTCTTCTCGTACTAAAACTAGCTAAGATTTTGGGATGGAGATGCTAGTGTTTTTACTAGCATCTCCATCCCAAAATCTTAGCTAGTTTTAGTACGAGAAGACTTGAACTAGTTATTGTCATGCTAGTACTGTTATGTGAACAAATGACATGTTATATAAACAAGCTGTATGTAAAGAGTTTGCAACAAGCAAAACACTCAACACCAGGGAGACCAGACCCACTATGAAACTTTGGTGAGACATGCCACCAAGTTGTTTACAACATACCGGTATAGCATTTGCTAATCCTCGCTTATAAAAATTTCAGTGTTCAATGGGTCACTGTAAATCACTCTCCTAAAAATATCGCTATGGTGTTTTTGCTTCTCGCTCACTATTTACATGCTGTATATAAATAAATGCTCGGCTCACACAAAGTGTGTTTTGTGGATAATATCGCATTCATGCTATCATCACACTATACTATTAGTATAGTCTTAAGGAAATTTTCATAATTTGTTAACTATTATTTCTAATTTATATCCCTACAATGAAGGCGATCCTTACCTTTAACATCACCTGTGGATATGGAGCAGTGAATCAATTTGATACTAAAACACATATTTTATTTTTATTCAGAACATGTTTACAAACTCATATTAAACAGACCATATAAAAATTCACATAAAACTTCACTGTGCATGTATCATCAACAATGTCATTAACCAATTAGGCTCAATCATGTGGGTCATGTGACTAATAACCAGTGCCTTGTGACCCTTTTCAAATTCTTCAATATGATGAGATATCGGCATCGTCATCCAGGCCACATTGGCTTTAATTTAATTTAAACAAATTATTATTGATTAGATACTAGAATAATCTGTAAATACTAGGTCTATGAAGTAATCGTCTAGAAACCGAAATAATCGGGAAATTCTAAGTCATAACAAGGGTCATAACGCTGGTAAAATGAGTAGACAGAACCCAAATTCGAACTTAACCTGTATTTTCATGTAAATGATCCACATACCAAATTTGAAAACATTCTGATAACTAATCTCAAGTTATCAGCTTTAAAACCAAAATAATTGGCAAATGCTAAGTCAACAAGGACAATAACTCCAGTTAAAATAGGCGGACCGAACCCATATCGAAAACAGCCTGTATTGTCATGCAAGTTTCAAATTTGAAAACATCAGATAACTAAAACTAAAAGTTATCATCCGGAAAGCAAAACAATCGGCAAATTCTAAGTCGACAAGGACCATAACTCCAGCAAATTGGGTTGATCAAACTAAAATTTCAACTTGACCTGTATTTTCATGTGAGTAATCCATATACCATATTTGAAAACAATCGGATAACTATAACTAAAGTTATCATCTGGAAATCATATGGGACAGAGACACGCACGGACAGGCACCGATGATTTTTTTCAGGGACAATGAGCGCTCCATTTTAATACACATCATTAACAACAGTATCATACAAGTAGAACAATGAAATCATACATGTCTCCCACGCCACCAGTGGGCTTAAAGGGACGTAAGGCCTTCACAGTGGATAGATGTGAGACATTGTAAACCCTTTCTATACTAAATGGATTCTACCACTCAGTTATAAATCTATACATTGGAACAGTCTACTGTCTATTATTCATTTTGATTGATGTTAAGGTGATAAAAGCAGACGACAGATAAACAAAAGTGCAGAAGGTCCTATTTTTGAGGGAAATGTTCAGCAACCCCTGAAGAACATTGAAGTTCCAAAATGTACATATTTAGTTTTATTTTTTACAACAGAACAAACCCGAAATCAATAAATTAGATTTGTTATGTAGTTGTTGTAACTGGAGGTCTGGAACCCTCAGTAATAGTAACGATGATAAGTTAGATTTGTTATGTAGTTGTTGTAACTGGAGGTCTGAAACCCTTAGTAATAGTACCATACCACATCTCAAAATATAATCTCTTCATGTAAGTAAACCTACTTTTGTCCAACACAAACTCAAGCAAGTCGATCACACCATATATCCTTGACTTAAAACACTTATAATCTGATTACATATATGGATCCCAGTTTGTTTGTAACACTGTTAGATGAGGCATTCTCATATCCTGTTATACAATAGCTGTAGTACACACTAATCAATGGGTAGATATTTTAAGGTCATATAATTTACATGTGCATGTGACACCATGTGTTCACATTTCACATATAAATAACCCATACAATAAGCCGGTGTAGTATTTTTTGGTGTACTCATGGGGAACTCTGTGGTTTTGTGTGTGTCTGCTGTGCACTGTAATCTACTGCTTGTTTACCAGGCCTTTTAGATTGCTGATGGGATTAGGCCTAAACAAAAAGTTATGATTCCGGTATTAGGGGGGAAAAGGGGCAGGCAGAATTTTTTATTTTTTTTAAACATCAATATATGGAATATATTCATTCTGAATGTATGCCCCTGGCACCACAATTGATATAACAGGACACAATGAGCACATTACTGTAGGTATTGGAAGGGATAATGAAACTGTGGTAGTAATTTTAATCAAACATCATCGTGACATCAACAGCCTCTTATTCACAAGGGCACTGCCATTTTAAAACACCCACATCCAGTGTAAATAATGCAGATTGGAGTAGTTTTTTGTGTTTATTTTTTTTCAAGGGGTCGATAAAATTAGTAGGGGTAGAGCAGGGATGGCGCCAGCCCCCTTGTCGGGGAGCTCTAGCCCCCTCGTCGGGGAGGACTTGTCGGGGATTTTCTATATGTAAGTCGGTTGTGTGTATAAGATGAAGTAATCATGTACAGACTGTCAGTGTGGGAAAGTGTCAGAGAGAGAACATCATACAGCGGAATATATCTCACACAAAATATTCATGGCACATGTTCCCATTAAATCCGGGGTTATTCCCCTGTATTGTTACACCATCAGCGTTTTAGTGGTAATGAAAATCTATTGAAACATGTGTGCTTTATCATTGCTGGCTACTCTGGCATTCGTCACAATGGCCACATTGGTCTATAGAACCATTGAGTACATACAGTATGGCCACATGTTAGCTATATCCCCGACAGTGAAACACCATGCTGGCACTTGCAACTAATGAAATTAGAAATTAGAACTGACACAGAAGACAAGTGGCCTCCCTAGAATATAGGAATTTTCACAACAATTCATGGGTTTTAATCTTTGAGTTATCTCATATGCTAATTATGGCTGATTATTTAAAAGAAATTTAATTATCATATCACTGACTTGTCTCAGGTCAAATATTAGTGTGGCGAAGCCTTAATTCTACTGTTTAATTGACACCACCATAATATATGTGTTATTATTTACATATGTGATAATGTTCATCAACCATAAGCAACTGCAGATCTATTAGAATTCTCCAGGCTCCAGCTAAGAGACTATAATTACTTCAATATGGTTTTGTTCATTGGTTCGCCACACACACTATGTGCGCTCATTTCATATACCAACAGGCAGTATGGTGTAATTTTAATAGTGCAGCCCCCCTGTCAGGGATTTTCTGGTGCCACCCCTGGGGTAGAGGTCTGGACTAGGGGCGGGCCGGTTACCTGATACAACTATTTTTTTAGGCCTTAGAACTTTGTCTTGTCTTGTCTATGTTTGATACACATTTTATATTTTTTATGCTCAAAATATCAATGATAAATATTTTCTTCCTCGTTATCTATGAAAATGATGCAGATCAGATTCCACTTTGCCTGTATCTCGACATCAGATTGTTGTTGTTCTTCTTCTTCTGACTGCTTTGACTCTAAAGTCATTCCAGTAATGGGCTCGTTGTGCTTTCTCCTTTGTTCTTAACGCTATGTGCTGTGATACCCTTGTATCTCGACATCAGATTCCAACTTTGCCTGTACTACGCACATCAGATTCCACTTTTCCTGTATCTTGCAAATCAGTATATATTCATTTGTCCCTAGACTGGTAACTTGATTGCCACATTCTTCTGAATGGCATGGTGCCTGGGTTATTAATTAGATTCACTAGACTGGTAACTTGATTGCCAAATTCTTCTGAATGGCATGGTGCCTGGGTTATAAATTAGATTCACTAAACAAGCACACATATTGAGCGACTATATTGAGCAGTAGTCATAAATAAGCCGAAAAATAAATAAATAATAACACCACCGGTTTGTCTGAAATATCCATGTCTTTACAACGATGACATCAATAGTCAAGCAAATTAAAAACACAGATTTGAGGTCGGATCTTGTTATGCCGCCTATTAGGACATCATGACAATGCCTGTTAATTCCAAATTCTCAATCATTTGTATATTCATGTCACAATACCACGAAGAAAATAACCGCAGGTTTATAATTGGGAGCGCACTTTATTGTCTACTGTTTTGGGTGATGGACACTCTTTATAAGAGGTGATCATAAAAATCTGCACATTCATCTTGTTATTATTCAATGATCACTAATTATTTATTTGATAAATGCATTTAATTAGTAATATATTGTGATAATGTGGATATCATTACCCATTCTGGTTTATTAGAACCAAATATCATTCAAATCTGGTCTAGAATGGCTGAGATAGTGAGCTGTAAAGTTGTAAAGAGGGATAGACATAAAGATGGAACCCAATTCTATATATCACCCAATTTTTCTTCAAAATATTAAAAATAAGAATTTTATGGTATCAAGTTGTTTGGTACTAAAACAGTTATTATACCACTTAAAAGATAAAAAAAATCTAGATATCATTTTGTTTTAAACCTATTTGTGAAATTGGAGAATTTAGCAATAAATATTTTGATTTGACAAAATAACAATTTTGGGTTGGAGCAAACACTGGTAATTTTCACAATTGTTTGCATGAAAGTGACCCCATCATGACAAAGGCCTGAAAACAAGACCGGAACCTAAAAGTGACCCATCATGACAGCAGCCTGTAACCAGGGTCGGAACCTAATGAAAGTGACCCATCATGACAACGACCTGTAAACAGGGTCAGAACCTACGTCATAATTTGATTGAAAATGGCGTTAATAATTCTCACATCGAAATGAGTATTCATCGTTTTCTTCATATATACAGTAATGCTCTAATTAATCGACTCCTTAACCACAGCAGAATTATGGGTAACTTTTCAGGATTTAGTCGGAAATATGGCTTGTTGCCATTCATCTTAAAAGCTCTCGTCGAGAGCTTTCAGATGAATGGCAACAAGCCATATTTCCGACTAAATCCTGAAAAGTTACCCATAATTCTGCTGTGGTTAAGGAGTCGATTAATTAGAGCATTACTGTATAAGTAACTCAACCAAACAAGAAAGCGAATGAGTTATGTATGGATCAATATTTACTAGCTCACTATGAATGCCCTCTCTATATAAATATGACTGTTACAAGCCTGAGTTTAGTGTGCCTGTCATTAGCAGAATGAGGTCCCCAGAGGGTGAATTTAGTGACGCTATCCTGCATAGTGGGCTAGAATCACTAAATTCACCCTTTGGGGACCTCATTCTGCTCAGGCCTCATCTTCTCTGGATAGTTTCTTTATTACTAACTCACTATGAATGCCGTCTCTATATAAATATGACTGTTACAAGCCTGAATTATTGTGCCTGTTATTAGCAGAATGAAGTCCCCAGAGGGTGAATTTAGTGATGCTATCCTGCATAGCAAGCTAGCATCACCAAATTCACCCTCTGGGGACCTCATTCTGCATGGCCTCGTCTGCTATGGGAGACATAGACTCAGATTGAAGTTCCCAAAATGGTGAATATTATGATGTACACCCATTGGGAGCCTCGATTATGCAATGTGTCGTCTGCCAATTTGGGATTAAAGAGAAACTAAACTAAAAAAGAAATAGAATTTATGTGAAGGAAGTTTCTACAGAAATTTGATAATAAAGAATCTTTCCAGAGAAGATGAGGCCTAAGCAGAATTAAGTCCCAGAAGATGAATTTAGTGATGCTAGCCCGCTATGTGGGACAACGTCACTAAATTTACCCTCTGGGGACCTCATTCTGAAAATGACAGACACCTTATTCTCAGGCCTGGACTGTTACGAGAAGTTATAGTAACGCCCTAATTAATCGATTCCTTACCACAGCAGAATTATGGGTAACTTTTCGGGATTTAGTCGGAAATATGGCTTGTTGCCATTCATCGGAAAGCTCTCCCCGAGAGCTTTCCGATGAATGGCAACAAGCCATATTTCCGACTAAATCCTGAAAAGTTACCCATAATTCTGCTGTGGTTAGGGAGTCGATTAATTACGGCATTACTGTATATGTGTTCAAGGGACTTGATCGCCATTTTTTGAGGTTGTAAAATTTGAACGGCAAAATCTCCTCTATTTCCGGTTTCTGAAGTAACCGACATAATGAGTTGTTTAATAACTCATCAGGAAAATATAGAAAGAAACAAACAATGAAATTATCATGTGTGATATCTTGCCAGCTTTTGTTTAGCAAATTATGACGTATGTTCCCCGCCCTGTGAAGTTAGAGCCTCGATATCAGGCACAGTGGAACATATCAATAGCTAGACATTGCACGGCCAGCCTCCATCTGGTTCGGGTGATCCGGGTTGATCCCGACTCCGATTAACAGGAAGCCTCTCTCTGAAGCCAGCTGTTGTAAGAGCCTCTCTCTCATTCAGTCTTCTGAGGTTGAAATCCCGCGTGTATACTGTCGTACTGGAAATATGGGCCTTGCACTTTCAGGTACTGAAAGAGAACCAAAAATAAATAACGATGTTGCGAGTGCCAAGACTAACTATATTTTATTTTATATACTTTTCTCTGATGATCCAACTAAATATATTTTATAATATATTTATTGTCATAATTTAATTTGCAGCAAATAATTTTATTGTCCACTGTTTTATGCAATGGACACTCTTTATAAATCTGCACATTCATCTTGTTATTATTCAATGATCACCAATTATTTAATGTATAAATGGATTTAATTAGTAACATATTGTGATAATTCATATATATTTATCAACTCGTTGCTTGAATAGCAGACCTCCTTTAAGCTCCGAGACTGATTCTTTGATCCCTGGTCGCAGGAGAAATCTATATAATAATAAGCCATTAAAGTTGATATTTTTAAAACCCGAGTGATTGATTCTGTCTGCGTACTAGCAAACCTTTGACAACTTACAACGAGTGTAACCAACAACAGTGGAAACAGAAAAAAACCTTCTGACTAAAGGGCAGTAATTCAATGTTAAACAGAAACCAAAAGAGGGGAAGCAACCCAAACATATTTATTGGGAAGAGAACTTTTTAACCACATGATACTGTTTGGATATCCAACTGTAATTTAATGGTTTTTAAATAAAGAATGGTTATATCTGGTTAAATAGGAGATTATGTGTAAATCGATCATACTTTTACAACAGATATAATGACTGCTGAACACTGATCCAATCCAATTATATGATTTTCAGGCTGTAAGTGTTTTTCCGTTGACGTAGAAGTGCCATTTTTATGGTATATTAAGCTTAATCTGATAAGTATTTTCAAAGGACTCGGCTCATTTGAGCCCTAAATTATCATTATTTTATTATTATATTTACATTTAAAAATGCATTAGACAGTAAATTAGTTTCAATGCGCTTTTCAATATCAATACAGTTTAAAACAAAGAGATAATACAATATGGAGAATAAAAGATATGTGAGTTTATAAGAGGCCAAGGAGAATTAAAAACAGCTACAAACACAGCTAAAACAGCTACAAACACAGCTAAAAAAGTAACAAATCACGAATCGAGAATATATGAAAAATTAGTGAATGGAAAATGAGTGCAAATAATGGCAATTGGGCAACTGAAAATATTGACGAAACATACATTTTCAGCAATTTTTAAAAATGTTTAACAGAGTGATAGCGCCTGATGTTCATTGGCAGTTTGTTCCATAACGCAATGGACACTTCCTGGAAACATAGATTTCCATACTTATTGTGTGTATGGAAGTATGTAATTGGGCCGGACAGTTCTTACTTGTATAACTAATGATGAGCCTCGATTTACGATTTCATAGGGTATTTTGTTAAGCGGACAGTACTTACTTGTATAACTAATGATGGGCCTCGGTTGACAATTTCTGGGGGTATGCTACTGAGAGGACAGTTTTCTATGCTCATTATTTGCAGGTTTCCACACAATGCCAACTCGAATGGCAGATTATGTAGTTCTTGGTTATCATTTATATACAAAGACTCCAGCTTCTCCAGGTGACCTGAAAGGAGACAAAGAAAGCAAGCATTGAAATAGTGTCTGCCATTACACAGAATGAGGTTCCCAGAGGGTGAATTTAGTGATGCTATCCTACAAGATGGGCTAACATCACCAATACACCCTCTGGGAACCTTATGCTGGTTAGACCTCATCTTCTAGGAAGAATCTATAGTCTCAAAATAACATTGTTTTTAGTTACAACTGTTCAGTTTCTCTATCCCCCTAATTTGCAGAAGATAAAATGCATAATCGAGGTGACTAATGGGTGAACATCATCAACTTCAACTGGGGAACTTTAAACAGATCCTAGGTCTCCCAGAGGGTGATTTTGGTGATGGTAGCCCACTGCGTGGGATAGCGTCACTAAAATCACCCTATGAGGACCTCATTCTGCAAATGACAGATACACTATTTCAATTTCAGTAACACTGCAGATCATTTTGCTTATTAAAGGAATATATATTATAGTACAATTTGGGGATTGCACGTCAAATGATGGGTCTATATTACTCTTCGGTGTGCGCTGTCATATTCGGTAGTTTTTGTTGGTTAGGCTCCATAATATTGTATTTGAAAACAAATATTAGGATTTTCACTACCACTTTACCCTTTTGCAATGGATGTTACCAGTCAGGGACCAGCCCCGAGAGCGACTTGGGAGACATCTTCTCCCAAAAATGTGCTACTTCTCCCAATCTTTGGGACAAATGACTTTCTCATATACTCAGATGTCACCAGTCCTGTGTATGTCTTTAAAAGCTATTTTAGTAATCAGACTCACAATTTATATGGCTCCCATCTGGAGGTCACCCTGAAGATTCATATGAAGTTTGGTGAGGATCGGATGAGGGATGTGGTCTGAATGGTGTGCCAAAGGATTTATACATACAAAGAGTAAAATACAAGATGGCTTTTCATCAAAAATTACTCAAATTTTATAGCTCACATCTAGAAGTGATTTTAAACATGCCTGTAAATTATGTAAATTATCCAAATCATTATCCAATAAATGCGGGCTGTAGGGTGTGCTGATGAATTTAAATTTTGTGTCCAAGATGGCTGCAATCAAGCACTACCACCCCCAAAATCACACCCCTCCCCCCAACACCGACCCGCAATTCAGGAATGGGATGAAGCACCACACCACTCAAGCAATTACAGAGTGTGATATCAGTACTGCTATAACTTACCTATTACAGAGTGTGATATCAGTACTGCTATAACTTACCTATTACAGAGTGTGATATTAGTACTGCTATAACTTACCTATTTCTGGAGGTATGCTAGACAGGTTATTTTCACCAGCACCCAGGTATTGTAAATTTGACAAACGCCTGCAAAAAAAATAAACATTCTGATTTTCACAATTTGGACACAATTCTCAAAAAAATAATCCCAATGTTCTTCTCTCCAAATTATGAGGAGTGATGCCTTGTCATGATAACCATGCATGCAAGGCTGAAATATTTTATTTTATTTTGTATCTCATAGCATTTTGTTCCTATACCTGATATTTCATTCATTTTGGTCAAAAATAAAAAAAATATAAAGCATTCATCTTTAATGAAATCCAAGGCTCAAAATAAAAAAAAATTCACTGCCTGACAGGCACCAAATGAATTGTGTTTCATCTCAAAAAGGTGCCTGTCATTTTTTCAGATATACTGTATGAGACATTTAAATTTCCAATCGACTTATTATTTGTCAATGATGCACACATTTTAGTGAGCATCCAATCGCCACCTGTGAAAAACCCATGTTATTTTTTGTTTTCAAAAGTTCAAAACTTTACGTCGATTAATAAATACACATGCAATTCACAAACGACATAATTATATTCATTCTGAATTGATCTGAAATTAAAAAAGAAATATTTTTTCCTTTCATATACTTTCATTTATACTAGTATAAATAGTTAAAGAAAATGATTTTTTTAAAGAATATAAGAAAAAAAGACACAAAATGATAAAATTGTTAAAGAATATAAGAAAAAAAAAAAAAAATTGTTATAGAATGTAAGAACAATTGATAAAAAATTGTTAGGCCAATGCATTCTCTTATATATGCGAGGTGACCTATGGTCGACTGGCATATATAAGAGAATGCATTGGCACAGTGTCTTCGATGTTGCGCAAGCGCAGCTCCCGTCATGAAAGGGTTAAAGTGATACTCACCCTATCGTTCTAGGCACTATTAAAGTGATACTCACCCTATCGTTCTAGGCAAACTAGAGAGCTGATTAGACTGAACAACTAGGTTGGTTAGATCACTAATTTTACCTGCAAAACATAATTTATGATAAATATTTACATGTAATATTAATAAAATAGTCAATCCATTTATAATATGTATTATACAATTAACTAGTTTCAATGCCCTTTACATCAATAAACACCTTCGTCATAGGTCACATGACACCATTGTCCGTCCCAATCTCAAATGAGGAAGCAACCCCAACTGCAACGAATTGGTCGCATATCAAGGTTAATATACTGACAAGGTATATTGACACCGGAACCGAGTACTCCCTTAACACATGTGGTGTAAATCGATCACAGTACGAACAACTTTCCTTAAGGGTCACAACAAGGCGCGAGATTTTAACTCTACAGTCACACTTGGAAACCTAGCCACTGTTATGAAGGTCAGCAGTCTGCCGACGAGGCTCAACTCATATTGTTTATGTTGACAGCGACTACAAGTAAAAAGCTATGACATCATTTTCTATATCCACTCAAAAACACTAGATATATTAAGGATCTACAATGAGTCCCCAGTTTATAATGGAATTTACAAAAATAATTCCAGTAAATTAGGTCTCGATCGAGTCTTTGGCGAGGTCCAGACCTAATTTACTGGATGAGTTTAGTAAATTCCAGACTGATCTTGAATACTAGAAATATGAATTTGATGAATGCTACAATACTTTGAACATGTGACTAATTACCATACTTTGAACATGTGACTAATTACCATACTTTGAACATGTGACTAATTACCATACTTTGAACATGTGACTAATTACCATACTTTGAACATGTGACTAATTACCATACTTTGAACATGTGACTAATTACCATACTTTGAACATGTGACTAATTGTGGATTCATTGGATTGCTTCTTTCAGAATAGTGTCACTCAGAATAGTGTCACTCAGAATAGTGTCACTCAGAATAGTGTCACACAGAATAGTGTCACTCAGAATAGTGTCACTCAGAATAGTGTCACTCAGAATAGTGTCACTCAGAATAGTGTCACTCAGAATTTCTGAACTGTAAAGGGCTCAGGTCACAGATAAACATGCAAATTTTGCACCTTCTAAAACAAATGTCCTGCATTTATTTACGTACAACACTATTTCTGCCAATATATCACTGAAAATTACAATAGTAGCTCTCATGGGTAATAAGGCAAATAATCAACAAGTAATTTTGTAATAGATTATCTCCAAGATATGCCCCAAAATTAATAAATCCTTCAATTACTAAAAGTTAGAGTGATCCTATCTCATGCTCTAAGGCTTAGATTGAGACAAGTAAAGTCAGTGTGTACTTACCTACCTCACACTCTAATGGCTTATATTGAGACAAGTAAAGTCAGTGTGAACTTACCTACCTCACACTCTAATGGCTTATATTGAGACAAGTAATATCAGTTTGTACTTACCTACCTCACACTTTAACGGCTTATATTGAGACAAGTAAAATCAATGCGTATTTACCTATCTCACACTCTAATGGCTTATATTGATACAAGTAAAGTCAGTATGTACTTACCTATCTCAGTAGGTAGTGATTCTAATCTGTTTTCCTCTAAATCAAGAACTCGAAGTTTCTTCAAATTACCGATTGTGGCAGGCAATCGCTGAAAGCAAAATAGAAAATTATGTGTTATAGAGAAATATGACATACTGTACTGGCCGGTGTGTGTGTTATATAGAGAAATATGACAAACTGTACAGCTGGCTGTGTGTGTTATCTTTGTGTGATACGCTTGTTTTGAAATTGTTTGTAATGATGAAAATTAGGGACTGGTGAATCGATTGGGGAAATTAATTATTCAAATTCTTCGATTCCATGTTGTTATCTACTTCCTGGTTTTAGACCAACTGTATTTCGTAACTGCCACATTGTACGTAAAAATCTGAGCAGCCTGTTTTAGTGACAAATATTCAGCTAGAATTACAATGACTAATAGACCATTTTCATAGCGATATATTAAATAAATTATTACTTAATATTAAACTTCTAATTTAAAGAGTTTATTACTCACCCGTAATAAATTATTAATTATTAAATATTAGCACTTTTAATTCAACGAGTTATTAGTCACCCATAACAAATTATTACTTAATATTGGCATTTCTAATTTAATGAGTCTATTACTGACCCGTAATAAATTATTACTTAATATTAAACTTCTAATTTAATGAGATTATTACTCACCTGTCATAAATTATTACTTAATATTAGCACTTCTAATTTAATGAGTCTATTACTCACCCGTAATAAATTATTAATTATTAAATATTAGCACTTTTAATTCACGAGTTATTACTCACTCATAACAAATTACTACTTAATATTGGCATTTCTAATTTAATGAGTCTATTACTCACCTGTAATAAATTATTAATTATTAAATATTAGCACTTTTAATTCAACGAGTTATTACTCACCCGTAATAAATTATTATTAATATTAGCACTTCTAATTTAATGAGATTATTACTCACCCGTAATAAATTATTACTTAATATTAGCACTTCTAATTTAATGAGTTTATTACTCACCTGTAATAAATTATTACTTAATATTAAACTTCTAATTTAATGAGATTATTACTCACCTGTCATAAATTATTACTTAATATTAGCACTTCTAATTTAATGAGTCTATTACTCACCCGTAATAAATTATTAATTATTAAATATTAGCACTTTTAATTCAACGAGTTATTACTCACCCGTAATAAATTATTATTAATATTAGCACTTCTAATTTAATGAGATTATTACTCACCCGTAATAAATTATTACTTAATATTAGCACTTCTAATTTAATGAGTTTATTACTCACCTGTCATAAATTATTATTAATATTAATAGCACTTCTAATTTAATGAGATTATTACTCACCCATAACAAATTATTACTTAATATTGGCATTTCTAATTTAATGAGTTTATTACTCACCTGTAATAAATTATTACTTAATATTAGCACTTCTAATTTAATGAGTTTATTACTCACCTGTAATAAATTATTATTTATTAAATATTAACACTTTTAATTCAACGAGTTATTACTCACTCATAACAAATTATTACTTAATATTGGCATTTCTAATTTAATGAGTTTATTACTCACCCGTAATAAATTATTATTTATTAAATATTAACACTTTTAATTCAACGAGTTGTTACTCACTCATAACAAATTATTACTTAATATTGGCACTTCTAATTTAATGAGTTTATTACTCACCTGTAATAAATTATTACTTAATATTAAACTTCTAATTTAATGAGATTATTATTCACCTGTCATAAATTATTACTTAATATTGGCATTTCTAATTTAATGAGTTAATTACTCACCCGTAATAAATTATTACTTAATATTAGCACTTCTAATTTGACGAGGTTACTGATATCCTCTGGTATCATTATAAGGTGATTGGTTCCTAGATTCAGCTCCACCATGTTCACCCACGTACCCATGTCTGGAAAAAAACAATGGCAAAATTACCTACAAACCAATGTCTGAGAAAACAATGGCAAAAATTACCCACGTACACATGTCTGAAAAAATAAAATGATAAAAATTACCCACGTACCCATGGCTGAAAAAACGACAACAATTACCCTGTACCCATGTCTGAAAAAACAACAGCAAAAATTAACCACAAACCCATGTCTGGAAAAAACAATGGCAAAAATTACCTGTGTACCCATGTCTGGAAAAAACAGCAAAAATTATCCATGTACCCATGTCTGGAAAACGATATACATAACCTTCTGAGTACGGGGTACAAAATATGTGCTGGCCAGAAACACATATTGGCCAATTGTTTTTAACTCTGAATTTGTTTCGCCATTTTCAGAAACCTTGGCCAAATAGTAAATGACTGAGAAAACTGACACTAAAAAAAGAAACTCAAAAATAAATAAAAGGTTGCTGACCACACATCCCCCAAAAAAGTGGCTTTTTGGAAGAGTTGACTGTGTCCTGAAAGAAAAAAAAAATGAATTCTTGATTTTAACTTTCAATGACTGTCAAAATCACAAAACCTTGACTTGACCTGTATCTTCACCACATTCCGAATATCAAGAAATCATGTAAAATATATTACTCAAGTTATAATGTGGCCAATCCAAAACTTGTCAATTCTATGTCGAAAAATGGGCATAACTCTGTAAAATTCAAACTTGACCTCCGTGTTCTTAAATATCAACTACATATATGTAGACTCACCGTAAGGCAATGATGAGAGATGATTATCTTTCATGTTTAACTTCGTAAGATACGCCGCCCTAGAAAAAATGCCGAAAGGTATCTTGTCCACCTGGTTGTGTTCCATCGTGATACTCTGAACAAGAAAGGTTAATTTTTACAAATCATATCTCGACTGGTTGATACGATATTATGGTTTTAATGTGACATTTTAGAATTAAAAATTACAAAGTCCCATTCGACATTTTAGTTATGCTGATTTCCGTGTGTTCTATCAGTCTTTGTCACTCAGGATAAAGAGGGAACACCCTCCAGCCATACCTCTTCAAAACAATCAGAATTAATCTACCAAGAATGGGCTGGCATCATTAAATTCACCCTATGGAGACCTCATTCTGCTTATGCCTAATCTCTGTAAAGTATCTTTTTATCAAATTAATACATTTTTAAGTTTCTTTAGAAAGTTTTTTTTTTTTTTTTAATTTAGTTTATCCCCAAATTGGTCTACAACACAGTACATAATCGAGGTGTCCAATACGTGCACATCACCATCTTAACCATCTGGGAACTTCAATATGTGTCTAGGTCTCCCAAAGCAGTTGAGGTCATGCAGAATAAGTTTCCAGGAGGATGAATTTGGTGACCTCAGCCCATGCAGGGTAACGTCACTAAATTCATCCTCTGGGACCTCATTCTGCAAATGGCTGGCAGACTAAACTTAGGCTTGATGGCTGTGTCTAATTGTAGAAAGCAGAACACAAGAAACAAAGGCCTCGAGGATCATTACACCTGGCTGTAAGTATTATTATCATGTCTAACCCATAGAGAGCCCCATATAGACTGGAGCAGACGACACTCTGTAGTGCATGCTTCCATCTGTGGGAGGCTCCATGTGGGTTAAACATTAAACTAACACATCTAAAAAGCTCAAGCTAGCCTGGATATAGTGTGCCTAACCCATAGAGAGCCCCACATATACTGGAGCAGACGACACTCTGTAGTGCATGCTTCCATCTGTGTGAAGCTCCCTGTGGGTTAAACATGCAAATGTCTGGCACCATATTTTCAGGCCTGTGCAAAATGCATCCAAGAATATTGAATGCTGCTGAAAGCGCATGAACCAAACATCTTCAGTTTAAAATTTTATGAATGCTGGTGAATGTGCACAAGTCAAACTTCTTCAGTTTAAAATTTTATGAATGCTGGTGAATGTGCATGAACCAAACATCTTCAGTTTTAGATTTTATGAATGCTGCTGAATGTGCATGAACCAAACATCTTCAATTTGAGATTTTATGAATGCTGGTGAATGTGCATGAACCAAACATCTTCAGATTTTATGAATACAATGGCACACATTAAATGATATATAAGATGCTAAGATATCTTGTTTGTACTTACATTCACAGAACAGAACTGTGAGGGGCCTCCAGATGGGTATGACTGAAATGCATTGCGTGATAATGTGATACTCGTCAGCATCGTCAAACATGACAGAAGACCTTCCTGGAAAAGATGGAATAACAAAATTAACACGTGCAATGCCAGCGCTTAGTTTAGAGCATGGGCAATGGATGGACTATCAATACACCAAAGCACAACCAAAGCCGATGATCCATGCCAAGATACAAGCTTAAATGTTCATACAGAGACAAAATTCAAAAATTCCCAAGTCAAACAAGGGCCGTAATTCTTGTAAAAATGAATGGACAACCTGCAGTAAGTCGGTATTCTTTCCTCTGAGCTGTGCTATCAACATACCAAAACAAAAACTTAATTAGAACATCCTTGCCAATTTACAAGCGTAAATGTTCTTTCGGACACAAATTTCCAAGTCAAACAAGGGATAAACTCTGGAAAAAATTAATGGACGAAACCAGTAGTATGTGGATATCCTTACCCCCAACCTGTGCTATCAAAGGACAACACAATCCAATAATAAAGACAACCAGAGCATAATGTTTGTCGAGCAAAGGGCCATAAATCAGGGAAAAAAAGTGCGGGCAAAACCTGCACTATGTGGAGATCCTTTCCACAATGCTGGTCTACTGTCATACCAAAGGACATCCAAATTGGACTATCAATACTTGAACTGTGTTGTGAAATGTTATGGAAGGACAGACGGAAGGAAGGACGGACGAAGGTCTCCACTATATATCCCCGAAATTCTCCTTCAGAGGGTCGGGGCATAATAATGATTAGTTACCCAGCTAGGTCTACAGTATTGTTCAAGAAGCTCTGACGAATCCTACAAAATACATTAAGACTGATAACTATATAATGCAAAACACGAATGTTGTTCAACAGTCTTTTGTAAATGTTTGTAATGGCGAGCAACCTCCACAAACCCGTCCAAATTATCGGTGTGTCAGTTTGAAACTTTGAAATGCCTGAAGTAATGCTACAAATAGTCAATAATATAATATAAGCTCAATTTGGAGAGGGTTAACCCTTTACCCAACAGAAGGGCCCTGTACCAATGCATTCTCTTATATATGCGAGTCTACCATAGGTCGCCTCGCATATATAAGAGAATGCATTGGCTTAACACATTAAAAATTATAAAATTGTTAAAGAATGTAAGAAAAAATGGTAAAAAGTGTTAAAAAAGATTTTTTTTAGGCCAATGCATTCTCTTATATATGCGAGGCGACCTATGGTCGACTCGCATATATAAGAGAATGCATTGGCACAGGGCATAACTGTAACTATCACAATGTGGTCAAGGAGCCGGTTCCAATGATATCCATATTTGTATGGTTCTATTGAGTCAGACCGAAGATATTTTAGGCTGTTGAAGCTTTATTTGGCCAGTTTTGGCCGGTTTGTTGGGTAAAGGGTTAACCATTTGAGCCCTAAGTGGATTTAGTATTCAGCAATATCATACATTGAAAAGCTTTATTAGTCCCATCATTCGTAATGGATTTAATGTTCCCGACAATGCTTCAGCGATATCATACATTGGCTTTCTATGACCCACATTATGTGAGTAAAGGGGGGATGCCCAATAGCAGTAGAGTCCACAAATAGAGGTACCATGTACTGCCCACCGAAGAACAGCGATGTCATACATTGACAGCCTTACCATATGATAAGCTCTATTGGTCTAGCCTACATACCAAATTTAATTCAGATCTGATAACACATGGCTAATATATCTGAATGGACGGACAAAAAAAACATTGCCAGATAAATAAAGAAGGTTAGCAAGAAGAATAGCTCTAGAATGAAATTGTGAATGTCATTTGCACCTCTTTTGAAAGCATTCATGATGATGAAGCTCAATACCAATTTAATTCAGATCCTATAATCCATGGCTAACATACATGCCCGGAAGGATGGCAGGACAAGGTCAATCCAGTATACCCCCCCCCCCAATTTTTCTTCGACAAAGTGGCAGTATAATTTACAATTGAAAAATATTTTTTTTCAAACTAACCCATCGGTGAAATTTTCGTCACGTTAGGAGAAATATGTCTATGCAGAGCGTAAGGTAGGAATATTCACAGGTAGTTGTGATTTGTTATTCCCTTCAACATTGAAATAATTCATTTTGAGCTATGTAAGGTAGGTAATGTTATAGTTAGTTAATCAGTTCTAATCAGTTCACTACACATCACTACTCAATCTATCAGTTCAGGAAGAATAACTCTACAGTCTGCAATCTACATAGAACAAGAAAGATAACTCTAGGGGGGACACAGGAAGTGAGCTGGAAAGTGGGAGGACATTTTCAATGGAATGGTGGATGGTCAATGGTCACATTGCAGTAAGTAAAAAGGTGTAAGTGTGAATTTATCAGGTAATACTCACAGGTAGTTGTGATATGTTATTCCCTTCAACATTAAAATCATTCATTTTGTCACAACATGATAAGGACTTAGGAACTGTCGATAGCCGATTATATCTAAAAATAGATGAAATATTTATTACACACGTGTGATAACACATCATCTGAACTGCATTCAATTGTAAATATTTACTTCTCAATTCAGGGCACAACTAACGACAATAAACTAATGAAATAATTTTTTCCATTGAAGGTCACTGTATTTAAATAATATAAAGAATAAGAATGACAGTGTGTGTTGTTAATTTGGATACAATGTTTGTAAAAATAACTACATTCAGCAAGATTATTCTCCACTCGATATGTGATCTCCGAAATGTTTCATATCACTTAACCCTTTCAGTGCCATCTCCGATTTTTGTATCAACCCATATACCCTGTGCCAATGCATTCTCTTATAAATGCGAGTCGACCATAGGTCGACTCGCATATATAAGAGAATGCATTGGCCTAACAATTTTTCATCATTTGTTATTATTTTTTCTTATATTCTTTAACAGACTTATTTTGTAGTTTTAGTGCCAGGGAATCTAAGTTTTTCATGGGCATCAAAATTATTACTATGAATACTTGGTGATAGTTTTAAGTTATAACATGTCCCTAAGGTTTTATCCAGTTTGTTTTTAAATTCGCTATAGCATGCTTAAGCACACACAAAAAAATTCAACCCAAAAAAATCTTTAAAAAAACAAAAACATATTTTTTTATTTTTTTAGGGCCAATTTTACAGACCTAAGATCGGCCCCTGGCACTGAAAGGGTTAAACTAGTTATTTCCTTGACCTATGATAAGCAGAAAGTACAGAAAAGCTATAGACATAAAACCAAATAGCCTGCTAAGTCTTAGGTGGGGATGATACATGTGGACTAGGGGATTTATAATTTTGGATGATTAGATGAACCTTAACCCTAGCCTGTTAAGATTTACAATTTCAGATGATTGGTCAAACCTTAAAGGCATGGATGGCCTTCGCAGTGGATAATGCTGTTAAAATATTCATGTCTGTTAAAACCGCCATAAACAGAAAGAATATAAAAATATAGACAGATTTTGTTGTTATACCAATCATAAATATCGCATAAATAGTATGTTATTGTCAAGTTAGTATGCTTTATTATGTAAAAAAAAGCCAAAAATATTACAGAACCTGGCTTTTTTTACATACCAAAGATTACAAACATGACAATAACATACTATTTACACGATATGATATTTATGATATATTTTAATATCATTTCTGTTTATGGAAGTTTTAACAGGTGTGACTATTTTAACAGCATACGCACAGCAAAGGCCATCCATGCCTTTAACCCTAGCCTGTTATGATTTATAATTTCGGATGATTACACGAACCTTAACACTAGTCTGTTATGATTTCTTAGGTTTCCTATTGACTCTGGGATATACGAACCTTAACCCTAGCCTGTTAAGATTTCTTAGGTTTCCTATTGACTCTGGGATATACGAACCTTAACCCTAGCCTGTTAAGATTTCTTAGGTTTCCTATTGACTCTGGGATATACGAACCTTAATCCTAGCCTGTTAAGATTTCTTAGGTTTCCTATTGACTCTGGGATATACGAACCTTAACCCTAGCCTGTTAAGATTTCTTAGGTTTCCTATTGACTCTGGGATATACGAACCTTAATCCTAGCCTGTTAAGATTTCTTAGGTTTCCTATTGACTCTGGGATATACGAACCTTAACCCTAGCCTGTTAAGATTTCTTAGGTTTCCTATTGACTCTGGGATATACGAACCTTAACCCTAGCCTGTTAAGATTTCTTAGGTTTCCTATTGACTCTGGGATATACGAACCTTAACCCTAGCCTGTTAAGATTTCTTAGGTTTCCTATTGACTCTGGGATATCTAGTAACTCATTATGCTGTAAATCCAGCGAGTTTAAATCTGTACAGTGCCCCATTTCTGAAAAGAAAGAGACATGGATAAAAGCAGCAAGTATAAAGGGTTAAGTTTGTGTCTGACATTTACAGAATGAGGTCCCCAGAGGGTGAATTTAGTGATACTACCCAGCACAGCGAGCTACATGTAGCATCAGTACATTCACCTTCTGGGAACCTCATCATGCTTTTCAGAGGTACCAGTATACAGTCTCAAATTAACATTGTTTTTAGTTTCTTTTTCCCCTTCTGTTCAGTTGTTACATCCCCTAATTTGTGGAAGATAAAATGAATAATCGAGGTGACTAAGGGTGAACATCACCAACTTCCAAATGGAGAACTTCAATCTGATCCTAGGTCTCCCATAGCAGTTGAGGTCCAAGCAGAATGAGGTTCCCAGAGGGTGAATTTAGTGACACTAGCCTGCCATTCACGACATGGGACCTCGTTCTGCAAATGACACTATTTTAAAGAGGTACAGTACCCTAAATCCAGTCATTTATAGGCAAGCCTGCAAATAGCGTGGGTGAATTTAGTGATGCTATCCCACACAGCGGGCTAGCATCACCAAATACACCCTCTGGAGACCTCATTCTGCTTAGGCTTCAAGTATCTATAGTATCAAATTAAGATTGTTTTTAGTTACATTTCCCTTCTAGGAAGTTTCTATATCACTTAATTTGCAGAAGATAAATTTCATAATTGAGGTGCCCAATGGGTGAACATCACCAACTTCAATTGGGGAACTTCAATATGATCCTAGGTCGGCCATATCAGTTGAGGGCCTAAGTAGAATGAGGTCCCCAGAGGGTGAATTTAGTGATGCTAGCCCACTATATGGGATAGCATCACTAAATTCACCCTCTGGGGACCTCATTCTGTAAATGACAGACACGCTATTTGCAGGCCTGTTTATGGGACCATCTCCTTTTATACTCAACAGAATATATGCAACAAATGATTGAATATAATTACCATATTGTTGGCATCGTTCATAGAGCACATGAGTGTATTTGGCACAAAATCCATGGCTCAAATTCACTCATTTGTTGCATATATTCTGTTAAGTATAAAAGGAGATGGTGCCATAAATGGCCAAGATTCAGTGTTCAGTACCCCTTTAAGGCTTAAGGAGTGGAGAGAGGTGATCTCGGATCATAATCAGTATCATACACCGCTGTGTCACTTTAACCCTTTCATGACGGGAGCTGCGCTGGTGCAGCATTAAAGATCCTGTGCCAAATCTCAACAAATACATAATCAAGACATGAAAGTAGCCCTGCTACAATGGGAAATACCGGTAAGTCCATTGCTAGAATATTGCAACAAAAAGAATCTAATCGCTACTTTTGCTTTAAAAAATGAGAATTTGAACAAATATCGATGAATTCGGTCTGAAATCGCTATTTCAAAAGTTGATATGAGCCAAATCTGTTTAATGTAACTCATTTACTGCTGAATGACATCGTCTGCTGAGCCATTAATGGTATGGCCATTTTCTAGAATATCATGAAAATATTAAAACTGACTCTGTTGAAAAGCTATTATCAATAACAATCCTGAAATATCACACACTTTCAACTAATTTCTGAGAGCTTTCCGATGAATGGCAACAAGCCATATTTCCGACTAAATCCTGAAAAGTTACCCATAATTCTGCTGTGGTTAAGAGGTCGATTAATTAGAGCATTACTGTAACCTCACATATCAAATTTGTTTCAGATCCTACAGCACATACTACCTGTAATGTTCTCATCAGGAAACCTCAAAATGACAAAATTCTAAGTCAAAAAGAGGCCATAACTGCGGCAAAACTGGGCGGACCGAACCCATATTCGAACTTGATCTCTATTTTGAGCTCATAAACTCACATACCAAATTTGGTTTCATTCCGATAACCCGGTAACTATCCGAACAGATGTACGAACAATTTTAAATCGAAAAGGGAACATAACTCTGGCAAAAAGGGCGGACCAAAACCCATATATAACCTGTATTTTGAACTGGTAAACCCACATACAAAATTTGGTTTCGGATCCGATAACCAAAATAAAGTTATCATCCAGAAACTTTCTGGACAGACTCCGGCTATTTTAATAGTCACCCAAAAAAATTAAAAATATCAGGGGACATGTAGTTCCCTTAGGAAATGTTCATATATTAAGTCAACTAACGCCCATCTGAACGTTTCCCACCAATAAATAGGATTCCAAAATGTATTATATCTTCGTCCTACAATACTGACCTCCGGTCCGAAAACACTGACCTTCGTGCCGACAATACTAACCTTCGGGCAGGTGTTCCAGATGATTATGTGAGATATCAAACGTCGTGAGATTAACGAGCTTCCCGATCCCACGCGGTAGTTCTTTAATCTTATTCTCTCTCAAACTGAACATAGTTAATTTCTGAAAACAATACAATCAATGTTAGTCATTTACTGGCAACGTACCACAGGGGCGTGTCGTTAAAATGAGTACAACCACAGGGGCGTGTCGTTAAAATGAGTACAACCACAGGGGCATGTCGTTAAAATGAGTACAACCACAGGGGCGTGTCGTTAAAATGAGTACAACCACAGGGGTGTGTCGTTAAAATGAGTACAACCACAGGGGCGTGTCGTTAAAATGAGTACGACCACAGGGGCGTGTCATTAAAATGAGTACAACCACAGGGGCGTGTCGTTAAAATGAGTACAACCACAGGGGCGTGTCGTTAAAATGAGTACAACCACAGGGGCGTGTCATTAAAATGAGTACAACCACAGGGGCGTGTCGTTAAAATAAGTACAACCACAGGGGCGTGTCGTTAACATGAGTACAACCACAGGGGCATGTCGTTAAAATGAGTACAACCACAGGGGCGTGTCGTTAAAATGAGTACAACCACAGGGGCGTGTCATTAAAATGAGTACAACCACAGGGGCGTGTCGTTAAAATGAGTACAACCACAGGGGCGTGTCGTTAAAATGAGTACAACCACAGGGGCGTGTCATTAAAATGAGTACAACCACAGGGGCGTGTCGTTAAAATGAGTACAACCACAGGGGCGTGTCGTTAAAATGAGTACAACCACAGGGGCGTGTCGTTAAAATGAGTACAACCACAGGGGTGTGTCGTTAAAATGAGTACAACCACAGGGGCGTGACATTAAAATGAGTACAACCACAGGGGCGTGTCGTTAAAATGAGTACAACCACAGGGGCGTGTCGTTAAAATGAGTACAACCACAGGGTGTGTCGTTAAAATGAGTACAACCACAGGGGCGTGTCATTAAAATGAGTACAACCACAGGGGCGTGTCGTTAAAATGAGTACAACCACAGGGGCGTGTCGTTAAAATGAGTACAACCACAGGGGTGTGTCGTTAAAATGAGTACAACCACAGGGGCGTGTCATTAAAATGAGTACAACCACAGGGGTGTGTCGTTAAAATGAGTACAACCACAGGGGCGTACTCGTTGCAGAATGCTGACTATGTACCATTCTAAGCACATGTCACATTATGTTTCGGCTCTTTCCAGATTGCTGACTATGTGCCATGCTAAGGGCATTTCATGTTATGTTTCAGCTCGTGAGATTAACAAGATCAATGTTAGTTGGGGCTGCAATGATGCGGAACTTCACTATGCAATGTGCATGTTACAATGCGATGTGCATCACTAGTCGCTACTATAGTTGCTACACTATGAAGTAATTCAGCCTTCGTTGTAAGAATCAAGTTGGTCATTGCTCGGATGGCAAGCAACTTCAACTGATTCCTGCAATTGCATTTATGGAGGGTAAATTTATTTACTTTATCATTTAGGGAGGGTAAATTTATCTACTTTTATCATTTTCATTGATGAAATTGATGTGTCACTCTGGGAAATAAATGTTGAGAAACTTATGACTTGCAATCTTGTTAGATAGCAAGTTGTCATCCAGAAACTTTCAAAACGGACAAAATTTAATGAAATTCAAGTATTTCTATCCATAAAAGTACCATAAACATATTATAATCTGTGAATACAGGGAAATTGAGGGAATCTCTGAAAACAGTCATCTCTGGTTTGTACTAAATATTAATGGACTTACAGATAAATTACTGATTATAGGGAATCACTGACTACAGTACTAAATATTAATGTACTTACAGATAAATTACTGATTCTCTCATCAACAACTCGAATTCTGTTGAATCGTAGGAAGAGAGTCGTTAACGACTTGAGCTCATACACCACTTCTGGTATCTGGAAAATGCATTGAAAAATAATGTAAATGATTTCAAATTTTATTGAAAATAGAATACTGCTGTTCCGTATTTACAAATCCATATGAAACATACGTTCCGTTGATGTCATAAGATGTAAATAATGATTGCCCCAACCATAAAACCGGAATTATAAAAATAAAATCATCATCACGCATGACAAAACGAGCCCAGGATATGTGCAGAGCCCCAGACAAACATGAGCAGACGACACTCTTCTATATATGTGTGGGGCTCCCTGCAGGGTAATGGATGTTTATTTATTTTATGTCCTAAAAATTGTAAGAAACATTTATTTAAAAAACATGATAAAAAATGGATGATTTGGAGTTTGGGATGATTCCCGGGAAGATTTGGTAGGGCAGTATGCCCTCCCCTACAACCCGCTTGTTGGATGCTGTGTTGTTGCTGAAGAGCGTTGTTGACTTTCATGCCCCCGCAGCAGGAAGTGGCTTAGACCTTGATCTTTCTCTTTTTTGGTTTCTTTTTTTTCCTATCGGTTGATGTTGTTGTTGTTGCTGCTGATTCCGCTAACTCTTTTTTTGCTCTTGATTTCGCTAACATTTCGCAGACTTTATCTGCCGCCGCCATTAATCTTTCTTGCCTCTCGTACTTCTCTTCTTCTTCCTGTTCTCTTTCCTGTTCTCTAACTTCAGCCTCCGACATGGTGGAAGTTGTGGATTTGCTGTTGATGTTGTCGGTACTGGTGGTGGAGATGGAGGACACCGGTATGTGTTGGTACTCCGATGTCGCAGGTGTGAATGTGTCCATCTCTACCTCAAAGTCAGCGGCAGGAGCGTCGGGGATGATATCCGCGTTCCTGTTTCCGTTGGCCTCGGTGACAATAGCAGAGGCAACCGGGGTGACATCGGCGTCTCTGCTTCTGGTGGTGGTATCGTCGGGTTGAGGCCGAGTGGGGGAGCTGGGCGTCTCTCAGCTCTCCCATGTTTCAACTTGGCCTTCCTGTCTGCATCTCTTCTTTTGTGGGAGGGGGTCTTCTTGCTTTTCCGCCTCCTTTTCTTTGCTTCTTCGTCCACAGGTAGCTGGTGGTCTCCAGCTACCGGGTTACGGCCGGCAGAGGGTCCTGATGAGGACCGTGTCGGTTTAACCCGGTACGTCAAAAGCAGATCAACCTGGCTGCCTGACCGGTGTAGATTCCATGTCAGGCAGTGGTCCAAGTTGAGCGAGCTCAGCACAAGCTTGACTTCAGCGGGGATTATAGATGAATCCATTGTCCAGCTGAAGTCATGAGTGAGAAAGGTTATAAAGCGTCCGTTCTCTCTGGCTGTCGAGAGATGGATGAATCAGTAATGAATACGAATACCAATACCTAATAAAAAATTGTTAGGCCAATGCATTCTCTTATATATGCGAGGCGACCTATGGTCGACTCGCATACATAAGAGAATGCATTGGCACAGGGTAAAAAAAATATGTGCCTGAATAAACCTTGTTAGTCTGTTTTTTTTTAATTCATAGGACAGGTGGCACGTAATAGACACCGAATGACGTGTGTTAACAGGTTTGTCACACAGAATGACACGTGTGTTAATAGGTTTGTCACACCGAATGACGCATGTGTTAACAGGTTTGTCACACAGAATGACAAGTGTGTTAATAGGTTTGTCACACCGAATGACGCGTGTGTTAATAGGTTTGTCACACAGAATGACATGTGTGTTAATAGGTTTGTCACACAGAATGACACGTGTGTTAATAGGTTTGCCGATATGGAAATTTTGCCATCGGGGAAGGATAGAACTTGAGGCTGCATCTCATGTTCCTTCATCACACATTAGCACTATTGCCGAATCAACAAACCTGTTACACACTCGTGTCGTTCTGCATATTTATTACACACCTACCAGGGGGGGGTCTGCAACAAAATTCTGTATATAGGGCCGGGGTGGGTGGGTGGTCGAGAGGCCGAAAAAATTGTGCTCGTAATTTTTTTCCAAAATGGGTTTTTTAAAAACAATTTACAAGTACTGACCATGTAATGTTGTTTGTGAGCATGTTAGTACATGTACCATGCTTGTTGGTATAGGGCTATATAGGCAACTATAGTGACTCTTTAGCCTCAGATTTAGCAACATTCTGGATTTCACAGGATCCCGGCCCACTTAACGGGTGAGCCACCATAATGGTGTTCAGGAAACTTATGATCAACGGAAGAAATATTTAGCAACAAAATTAATATATTACCCAGTTGTATTACCTGAATAAAAGTAATAAAACAAAAAAACTATCACAAATTGGATACTACATGGTGAATACTCAATGATGACTAGATATCATTAACCTGATTGTTGCATAACATGAAATTGAAAAGGGTATCTCATAAATTTCTAATGTCCTAATTGTTCTGGCATGTAATCAAATTCATTCCTTCTGGTTGTTTCTCATCTTGAATGATTGCAAGTAATGTTATTTGCAACACTTATCCAAATAAACTGAACTGGTTATGATGAATGACCGTTACTGTTTACTGCTCAGACAATCCCAACTGAAGGTGACGCTATTCTCATTGAATTTCCGAACTTCATCTTGGAGCTTTACTGCTCAACAAGACTAAACTAAAATACTAATTGTATACTGTTATCACTTACAAATAGATGAACTGAAATAATGTGATGCATTCAGATGCATTGAGAAATGACATTCTTCAATGTCTTCAAAGTTCAAATGGTAGGCATTGATGGTCACAACCCGTGATATTATGCATATTCGTTCCTCATTTCTGGTCCTTCACCATGCCATAGGGCATCAAAATATGACAACCGACTCTTGAGTTATAATGCAAAATGTTTGTATGGACGGACGCATGGACGGATCAAGACGTCAACTATATACCGCCGACTAATAATGGGGGTATAATAACCATATATCTATGTGTATACCTAACCAAAAACAATTCCCCTCCCGACCCCACCCTGGTGGATAAGACTAAAGAGTTCTTTGGTCATGCACAAATAAATGTGGAACCCCTGACCTGTTTACCACTATTTACACTGCCAGGCCAGTGTTCTCTGTCAAGACACAACACACTCGATATATTAAGGCTATAATGGGGTCTAGGGCGATTTGTGACATATTGTGTACATACACAATGCTTTATTATTGTTGTTAGATACTGAAAATACCAGGAAACACCTGGAAATAGTTTATTTTTCGTTTTTCTGATCTGTGTTTACCAATTAAGCATGTTATTGCTCGAGTCTTAATGGTACACAGCAAGAGTTTGCACCAAAAATAGGATAGTAGAATGGGATTGAAAGGCAGTTAACACAGTTATTGAAGAACGGCTAAAAAAAACTGTGAAATTTTGATAAAAACATGAGAAGGGGGTGGGTCCCCAAGTTTGGAGGAAAAAAATATTTTTTTTGCACATATGGGGTGGTGGGTCCCTCGGGGTCGGAAAAAACCTTTTTGGGCCCTATATGTGCAATTTTTTTCCAGACCCCCCCCCCCTGCACCTACCGGTATGTATGATTTATAAGGATTTCTCAACATAAATTGAAAATGATAAATGTCACACATGTCAATTACAACCCAGGCGTCAGCACCCGTATATTGACAGTATATCGACTCCTAAACCCATATGGTGCCCCTCAGACACGAGCAGACGACAGTCAGTATATAAATAGATCCTTCTATCTGTGTATTTGATATTTCTTTCCAGACATGAATGAGATGTTTCAGGTATTCTTTATATTATAGTAATGCCCTAAATAATCGACTCCTTAACCACAGCAGAAATAAGGATAACTTTTCAGGATTTAGTCGGAAATATGGCTTGTTGCCATTCAATGGAAAGCTCTCAGTGAGAGCTTTCCGATGAATGGCAACAAGCCATAAATGATAGCTCTCATCGAGAGGTCACCCCGGAGATCAATATGAAGTTTGGTGATGACCAGATGAGGGATGTGGCCTGTATAGGGTATGCCAAAGGATTTAGTCATGCCAAGAGTAAAATCCAAGATTTCTACCAGCAGCCATGTTTTTCATAAAAATAAAAGATGGCGCCCATCTGGAGGTGATCGCAAACATGCCTGAAAATTTCCAGAATAATTCGCCCATAATAATTGGCTGCAGGGTGCGCCGATGGATTAAAATGTGAAATCCAAGATGGCCATTGGCAGCCATATTTTAATAGAATTCGGGAAATGGTAAGCTCCCATGGTAAAATGGTAAGCTCCCATCTAGAGGTCACCGTGAGGATTTACATGAAGTTTGGTGATATCGGATGAGGGATGTGGCCTGTAGGGTATGCCAAATGAAATTGTGGACGAACGCCAACCCATGACAATAGCTCAAACTTGACTGCTAAGTTGAGCTAAAAATTTGAACTTGACTTGTATTTTCATGCGAGTAAGCCACATAAAATTTGAACATAATCAGATAACTACCGGTAAAACTAAAGTTCTCAGCTGGAAATAATCTGCGATGGATGGTCGCACTGACAAACACCGGTGATTTCTATAATCCCCCTAAAAACATTTTGGGGGACAAAAATAGGAATCGAGAGATGAGTCGCAATATCAAACCTGAGTTTAGTGTGCCTGTCATTTGCAGAATGAGGTCCCAAGAGGGTGAATTTAGTGACGCTATACACAGCAGGCTAGTATCACAAAATTCAACCTTTTGGGACCTTATTCTGCTTAGGCCTCATCTTCTCTGGAAAGTTTCTTTATTATCAGATTTCTATAGAAACTTCTCCACATAAATTCTCCCCAAATTGGCAGATTTGCATAAATGATGTTCCCAATGGGTGTACATCAAAATATTCACCATTTGGGAACTTCCATCTGAGTCTATCTCTCCCATAGCCGAAGAGGCCATGCAGAATGAGGTCCCCAGAGGGTGAATTTGGTGATGCTAACCAACTATGCGGGATAGCGTCACTAAATTTAACCTCTGGGGACCTATGTATGACTAAACTCGAACATGTGACGAAATGGATCGGGAATCCAATGGTAAGAATGCATCAAAAATTTGATGAATCGTTAGTGGACTATTGGAATCAGACACTTACCTCATTGAGTTTATTATGTCGGAGGTCTAGTACTTTGAGAGATTTTAGTTTGGATAACGTTTCCGGTAGCGCTGTCAGCGAATTCTCGCTCAGGGCTAACGTCTGAAGATTAACTAGTGACCCAATCTCGGGGGGAAGGGAAGCAATTCTGTTTCCGTAGAGATAAAATTCTGCAAGTGTCGTCAACTGGAAAAGAAAAGCACCAAAATTAGAGACATATTGTGTGCCTATTTTTGTTAGTGATGTTCCAATAATCAGAATTGGAATAGAGCAAAAATAGCACATCGGATAATAATCGGACCTCGCAGTCTAATTACTATCCTTATCGACCCATGGCTAACTCCACTCAAATGCAAAACAGCTAAATATAAACTAATATCGACCCATGGCTAACTCCACTCAAATGCAAAACAGCTAAATATTATACAGTTATCGCCCGCGATTGAGTGAGACACGGGGATTTGTCGCCTGCTCGAGACCTGGAATGTCACCCGAGGGCTGCTAGGCCCGAGGGTGACATTCCAGGTCGAGAGCGGCGACAAATCCCCGTGTCTCACGAAAACAAGGGTGTTAACTGTTTTGTTATCTGACAAAGGAGTACACACGAACCTCCTTAATAGCAGGCCTAAGTGCGTGCGTATATTCTTTAATCCAGTTCGAAGAGTTAATTTTATGTTGGAATCCTCGCTTTTCAGAAAATAAAACATTCACATTCTGGATCGATTAACACACCCATCATTTGCGCAGCTATTCTCCGGTCAGTTTGCTGGTCGCATGGTGGGAATCGGTTCACGGAAAGAGGAGTAAAGCAATTTCGAAGTTGAGTAGCCATGCAACGAAATATTCGGTTTCGTTCAAATGAGCGTAAAGACGCAGGCACACGTGTTAATTTCCAGAACGCTAAAATGTGAAACTAACACGTTGTAGTTGTGCAAAAAGAAATTGACATATGTTACAGATTGTTACGCAACATAAGTGTATTCTTCTGAAGTCTGAGGAATGTATTGCCGAACAGAAATAGTCAATTGATAAACAGTAAAGAGTGGCTATTTGATCTTTAGAGCTTATACATAAACGTATTTGTAACGTATGCACATCGTATGTGCAATTGTCTGCAGCACATACCAACTGCATAATAATGTTTATCTATTTGTCCCACGGTATTTATTATTGATATAAAAAGGTCCAATAGGAACATTACACCTTATAACGGATTTGTGTCCGTGACAACACCATTTATTCACAGCGTGCTTTAATTGCAAATAAAAACGATCGGCCGATCACGATCGGCAGATGTTTAACCCATACCTTGGCGATAGCGATCTTTTTATGAGTGCAAGAATATCAACAATTCACAGCGTACTATTATTTATTAGTTTCATAGTGGAATCAGACTTATAGCAACTTGCTCATTTAAACACAATAGGAACATGGATATGACATTCGATTTCAACCTATTAGGTCACTCCAACAGAGATACATGTATGTGTGATAGATTGATAAAGATAATTATGCCCAACCACAGTCAGACAGATGCACAATAGCTGTTAAAGATATAATAGTTACAATATTAACATCATAATAACTCTATTTATTTACTTCTTACAATGGAACCTGAGTCATAACAGATTATGTTGTTGTGTTAGCTGCATAGTAAAAGTTATGGGATGATTGAGATTAGAGACCAACAAACACCTGAACATCTATATAAGTGAGGGGTGTATAGACCTTGATATTAAATATGATTGATAATGGTTGGATATAAAATATTTTAATACAGAATTATCAGATAACTAAAGGAGAGAAATGAGAAGGGTCAAATTGAAAATATTAGAGTCATAACATTGGATCGCGTACAGTATACCTATGGTTAATTTTATTCTAAGCTGATCATTGGAAAGATACAATGTCTGTAACAGCAGAAATATTATTAAATGTTGGGTTAATATTCTCAAAACCATTCAATCAATACCAAAATCTATACACGTGAAGAATGTGTCACGATCAACCTGAATGAGATTATAAAAGTGATTGGGTGAAAAATATTTGACCAATAAGTCAGCTTCAAGAATACTAGAACCATTATTATTATCCTGCAGCCCAAATGCAATAGAGGGAATTTCAAAATAAGATATTTCCTCAAATGATGAATATTCAATTGGTGGCTTATAGAAATTCTTAGTGAACCTGGCCCAAGGCGAAAGAGATCATTTAAAATCTGCCTATCAGATATCATGTGTCTGTGGAATAGGTTAATTTTAATCATGAAATACATGCAAGTGAAAAGTGGATCACGATCAACCTGGACATAGAATAGGAGAATGAACATATAATGTGTGGAGAGGGTTAATCATTTTCAATGACATATGATGGAACTAATGTGTGGATTAATTTTTTTCTCAAGATAAGACAACAGTGTCTCTGTAAACAACAATTCTCTAAACAGCCATGCTCTAGAACATCCTACAAATGGACAATGGACTATTTGTATTAATGCCATGAACATGTTTCAACAGGGGGGGTTAAATTACTATTGCACACAAACTGGAGTAAAGAATCATCAATCACTTAAATTTGACAGCTCTGGGAGCAGCCAATGGTTTAGCAGTTAGTATCCAGTGTCATTCTCTGATTCCAATAAAGCAGATTACTGTGTAAAGTCATTTGTCTTAAACTCCCACAGGGCATATAGGTAGTAAATTACTTGAATTATAAAGGCCCATAACTCTGTTAAAATATATCAGATCAAACCCAAATTTGAACTTGATCTGTATTTCGGGGTGAGGACCACATGTACCAAATTTGGTGTAGATCAGATGAAAAATGTTTTGAGTCATAGCAGCTTGCGTGAGTTCTAAGTAAACATAAGTTTGAAAAGGGTTAATTAAACGATACCAAAAACCATACAGATAAAGAACGTGCTAAGAAAAACCTAGGTAAGAAATATGAGGCATATCAGAAGAAAACAGTTTGACTTAGATGCATCAGATAGCATTTGTGTGCAGGGTTAATTATTTTCTAAACCGATCAACCAATTGATACCAAAAACTATACAGGTGAGGGGTGTGTCATTATAAACCTACATATCAAATATGAAAACAATCGGACAAAAAATTCTTTGGTTACAGCATCGGATAGCTCATGCCTATGTGCGGATGCAAAGTGTTAATAATTTCTAAACCGATCAACTGATCGGTACCAAAAACTATACAGGTGAGGAGTGTGTCATCATAAACATGCACATAAAATTTTAACAGGATCCGATAAAAAATATTCAAGTAAATGAATCGGATAGCAAGTGTCTACGGACAGACGGACGGACGGACAGACAAACGGACGGACGAACGACGGATGGTTGATCCGGACGTCGGCATTATGTGTACCATACATGGTATGGGTACACATAAAAACACACAATTATGCAAATTAACAAACACCACAGTTCGCGGTTGTTATGAAACAGTGGGGTTTATAAAAACAGTGTTTTAGGAAATTCTTAGAGAGCTGTGAGAGAATCTCTGCGCGTTGAGTTCTTCGTAGTTCTATGTTTACTGGTAACAGCTGAGCGGTCAATAACTGAGAAAATGTTACCATCGAGGGTAATAAGTGATTTACGGCCCGCCATGTGACGCACTCTCAGCCAATCAGAAGAGAGGAAAATGGGATGAAGGATAACAAAAACTGATATCGATCCATGGCTAACTCAACTCAAATACAAAACAGCTAAATATAAACTCACCTCTTTAACAGAACTGGGTATAATTGTTATCTGAAAATAATAAAAAGACAGTGAATTAAATACATTATTCCGTAATTCGACAGTGAATTATAATACATTTAGTGCTGGGACGGTTGGGTTTTTTCCTAACCGGTTAACCACGGGCATTAACCTAATCATAACCGGTTAACAGCGACCATCATTACCCTAAGTATGAGATTGAATACACTGGTCACTATATTGGCAAAACAAGTGTTTATTATGCGTCCCGGAAACGTTGATATACATGCGATCACAAATGATGTCTTGGTTGTACAATGCGGTCCCGTTACGGCGATCAAATAGTGGTAAATGTGTATAAATTAATTCAGTTTTGAGCCCAAACAAACTAAAATATAATATATATTAGTAGTGAGCTAGTATATAGATGTTTACGGGAGTTCCGCACCGCATAAATAACGCTTGCTTGCAAAATCTTCAGCGACGAAATATAGTTCCTTCCTCGTGTATATCCCGGACACGATTAGCACAAATGTGTACTACAAGGTACTGAAGGTAGATATACTGTTGTTTAGTAATGTTTACTAGTGTTTGGGTATAAGTAGGTATGTATTAATCACAGTGGCTCCACGATGTTACTTCAATTATTTAATAAACAAATTCAAACAAAATTAAATCGTTGTGATTCATTACACAAGCCCCAGCCAGTGTTTAGGAAATAAAGTTATCGAACACATCACTAAATATAATCTTGAGTTCCCACTCCCAGTAGGCCTATGTGTTTTATCTGGATGTGCGACTTCATATTGGATGTTGATCCAGAATAAACGAATCGCGTTCGGCAGGCCTTGCATACTGCCCATTTCTTCTTTTTTTTTCGTCATCTTCAATTAGGACTAAATGTCCCCAAACGTTCGATTTCTGTTTTTATAGGTCTTCTGCCATTGCTTTGACACAAACTAATGATAATGACAAGGGGGGGGACAGTTTCATGAAAACAGACAGACTATTGATGACGTAGTAAAAGTCTAGACTTGATTGCTTTGATGTATGCCGTGGTGCGTATGCAGCCGGAACGTCATGTAATTCCGCCAAAGGAAATTGGCATTGAATGTGTAGCAAGTGATTCGCAGACTTCCGTAAATGATTTCGGCAACATTTACACGGAGTACTACGATGATAGTACGATCGTTATCAATAGTACGGTTATCCGGTTGTGGCCTCCTCCAACCGGTTGACAAGCGTAACCGAACCGTAACCGGATATCCGGACAACCACCCACCTGTTTATATAATTACATGTAATTTATTCTCACCTGTTTATATAATTACATGTAATTTATTCTCACCTGTGACTTGCTAAGATCTAGGCGACGTGCTCCTTCCTCTTTACATCTTTTGAATTCTTTAGTTACATCCTACAATCAAACCAAATAACATGTGTTATATGAACATTGATGCACCGGTATACGGTATGTATACACAGGGAGTTAGCCAGGAACTGGAAATATTGTAACTAAAAGTACATGTAGCTGGCAGAGTATGCATCATGAAGGGTGAGGTGGGTGGGGGCATCATGAAGGGTGGGGGTGCACCGCAAAGGGTGGGTATCACTAATTTGTTTTTCAGGGTTCAGCAGAGTGGTTTTAGGACCCTGTGAAGCTTCGAGGTTCGATTAAATCATAGGATTCAAATATTTTCGAATCACTCTTCTCGGGTTTCTTGTGGGTGAAAAAGGACATAAGGTTGCCTTGTTCTAAATTTCAAAAGTAACTATTAGAATGACGGTTGAAATTTTAGCCTAACTAACTGTTTTGTCATTGATTTGTACTATACATATACATGTACCTCCCATTGACGTGACAGTAATACAGTGTATTAAGAACGTGACAGTAATACAGTGTAACAATTATTTTCTAACATCGTTTGTGGGGTATAATAAATATAAGAACAAAGTTTACATGTACATGTATCTACTTGTATTTGCACATTTATCACACTTCAAGTGACTTGGGTCCCATAATGATATTTTCAAACCTGTATGCATATTACATGTACCGTATATACATGTATATTATATGGGGGTGATCATATCACAGCGCATTCATTGCAACAGTATGTATCAGTAGCTGCCTTCTTATTATAAAAAGGTACACGCACTGTACATTGTAGATCAACCCATGAAATTCTACTCTGGCTACCTGTAGGTGAATGTCACAACTCGAGATTACCAGTATACTAGTAGTATTTCAGCAACTTTGATGAGCCAAATTTTGCGAGAAATATGAATTGCTTACCGGGGGGGGGGGGGGGATTTTATAATTGAAAGCGAAGCAAAGCAGAATCGGTTCACAAAAGACACCTACATTGTAAATCATGTAATTATGAGCTGGGACCTTCACCTGCTGTGAAACACATTATTAAGAAGCAGGCATTAACTGCCGTAAAAGATATACAAGTACCGGTACATGCACTGCTATATCTAAATGTTAAAAGGTTCCCCACAAAAATATCAATGCTACTAGTACGAGTGAAGATTGTTCAGATTCATTGCAAGATCTGGCATAGCTGCTAGCATAATCAAATTCACCCTCTGTGAACCTCATTCTGCTAAGGCTTCAACTGCTATGGGAGATTTACGATCAGATTGAAGTTCCCCAGTTTAAGTTGGTGATGTTCACTCATTAATCACCTACAGGTAGATTATGCTTTTATCTTCTGAAAATTACATGTAGGAGATATAGAATCTGAACAGAAGGGAAAAGAAACTATAGATACTTCCCAGAACATGAGGCCTCAGCAGAATGAGGTCCCCAGAGGGTGAATTTGGTGATGCTAGCCTGCTGTGCGAGATAGCATCACTAAATTCGTCCTCTGGGGACCTCATTCTGAGACCCACCAAATTTTCAGGCCTGGGTACTTACAGTCTGCCTTGAGAGATGTCTTCCTGCATGTACTTGTACTTGTTGGCTTCGCATTATTTTGACCCGGTTGAGCAACGGTCACCATTAACATGTATAAGGTAACGGTACTTACACAGTCTGCCTTGAGAGATGTCTTCCTGCATGTACTTGTTGGCTTCGCATTATTTTGACCCGGTTGAGCGACGGTCACCATTTACATGTATAAGGTAACGGTACTTACACAGTCTGCCTTGAGAGATGTCTTCTTGCCGGTACTTGTTGGCTTTGCCTTATTTTGACCCGGCTGAGTGACGGTCACCATTTTCGGTCTTGGCTCTCCAGTAATCGAGGCCATGCTTCCCTTCTTCTCCTGGAATAATTAATGGACATCAGACAACTGACTTTCTTAATAATAATGCATTTTATAAGCTACGGTAACAAGACAGATAAAAAACTGCCATTATAATATGACAAATATTTGGCCGTCATATCAAAATAGGCATGTCAGGCCATCATAAAGACATCCCGACATACCGTTATTGCTTGTGGAATCTAAGTCACATTACTCTGTCGTTTACGATCACCTCTACCGTGCTAATTAATGTTGGCAGTTATTTCGACTGCATTGAGGAAAATTACAGCTGTGTTGTAGTAAGGTTACGACCGTGTTGCATTAACACTAGAACCGCGTTGATGGGGCCAAAGAAAATGAAATGTCTGGCTTTGGTTACAAGCCGGAAAAAAATAGGGTCAGTACATGTAGGTAGACTTGAAATTTTATTTTTTTAATTAATTTTTTTATTTTGACATGTACATGTACTTATGACCTTTCTTGTGCATATTTTACTCTGCAAGATTGACATAAAACTACTTTTGATTATTTTGGTATAAATTTTAATATTAGACAATTTTTTTTTTTTGGCCTGGTCATTTTTCAACGCCGTCTCATGGCATTTCCAATGCGGTCAAGATAGACACTTATTTTGAGAATACAGTGTACATGTATGTGTGCATGTACAAACAGGTAATACATCGGTTCATAGTATTAAAAGTACCGGTATAAGACATGAAAACACTTTTGTATATACCGGTACATGTAGTGTCCATTTTTGGGGGTTAAATAAGTGTGGCATCTTGCCTTTGAAGTGTAGACATCAATCAGAAAGTAGTTACAAAATAATGTGTATACTGGTAGGTGCATCCCTTTAATAATGATATAAACATGACGATCTTGCTTGCAAACATCATGGGGACACACCTTAATAAGAATCGGATGGGTCTACACATACATGTAATAGTACCTGTACTAGTATTTCAAAATACATGTACATGTAGGTGTCCCTTTAAACGCAGACGTTTACAATCATAATGTCAAAGAAACATGGTTGTTGTGTTTACAATGCAATGAGGGTGTGTTGTGACCACGTTGTAAATGGCTGAGGACCGCATTAAAATTAAATACACTGCCTTGTCAATCATTGCAGTCAAGTTTATAATTTATGATCACTGCACCGAAAAAGTATATCAATTTTAGTCTATTTTGCAGTATATCTTTTAATTTTGTTTCATTTATGTTCACATTTGAATGATTTTGTGTTATTTTCCCACTCCTACTGCCCATTCGGACGTGATGTAGTTTTCCTTCAAAATGATGTTGTAAATAAATCACTGTTTAATTGTTTTACATGTTTAACATGTACAAGTACAGTATATTCATAGACATTTATTTGTAAATAAATCAAGGTACACTGTATACTAGTACCGGTATGTGTTAAATATTAACAAATGCGTACCGGGTAGTTCCAAAATTGACGTACTAGTACATGTACCAGTAGATTCGAGCATGTGGTCGCTTTTCCAAGAAATATTTGAGCGCCCTGTACATTACATGTACAGTGAGTGACTTGATTGACTACAGGAGGACCTCAACCAATGAGGACGTTCGTAATCAAAAATAAAAATTTCATGTGATGAACTAATGCATAGCCAATTTCTTAATTGATTGATTTTTTAAGCCAACAAGACAGAGAGAAAATGGTCATATCACAATATCAATATCCTTTTTTGGCACAGTGATCCAAGCACTACTGTTCATGTTATGACATGAACAGACAGGAAAAATGGTTGGATGGACTGTAAGGACGCACGCACGGACAGATGAAAAACAGTATTTCCAGATAAAAAAGATGAATAGAATCTAGAATGGAAAATGTGAACAAAATGATAGAACCCTCTATTGAATGTCCTCATACTAGTAGTAGTGAACATCCATACCCAATTTAATTGAGAACTAAATGATTGAATCCTCTATTGAATCTCCTCATACCGTAGCAGTGAACATCCATAAAAAATTTGGTATGGACGTTCACTACTATGAGGACATTCAACAGAGGATTCCATCGTTTTTTTCGGATTTTCAATTCTAGAGTTAATCATCTTTGTTTATGTGGAAATGTTGTCTTTTTGTCGTCTGTTCATGCCATACATGTACCGGTACATGTACAGTTTTAGATACCCTGCTGGACAAAACAAGTGTCCACTTAACCGCGGTGCGGTTAGCGATGCCAGTGCGGCTGAAATGCAACTACACCGCGGCTCCACCGGCTAACTACAGTTGGGCCGCCGTGTACATGCCATTTGGCCATGGTGTATTTGCCGCTGTGTACGTTCATTAAACTGAAAAAAGATGATACAAACCAGAAATCTAACCATGGTGTACATGCGGTCCGGCCGCGGTGTAGTTGCCGTTCGCGCGTGGTTTTACTTGCAGTTCGGCGCAGTGTACTTGCCGTTCGGCCCGCGGTGCTCAACTGCAGTTCCAAACTCTGACACCGCGGCCGAACGGCAAATACACCGCGGGTGACAATGGGTACTGTTCTAGATCACTGTTTTTGGCTAAAAGTGATCAGTGCAGTGATCGGAAATTTCAATGTGACTGTTGATTCCCAAGGCACATTTAATTTGAACCCGGTCCACAGCCATTTGCAACGTGGTCACAACTCACATTCAAAGCGTTGTAAAGTAACAACCGTGTTTTGGTTGGCGTTACAACCAAATTGTAAACGCTGACAACTGCATTAAAAGGGACACTTATTTTGAGAATATGTGTACTTTTAAAGTGATGTGAAACACTCCGGTAGGGAGATCAAATAGAAATGGAGAATAATCCTTGCTCAAAGCACTGAAAGCAGTAATTTTTACAAATATTATATCGAAATTGACAACTATTCAACTAACACTAATGATAGAACCCTCTATTGAATGTCCTCATACTAGTAGTAGTGAACATTCATACCCAATTTAATTGAGATCCAAGCACAACTGTTGAAGTTTCATGTACATGTATGGCATGAACAGACGACAAAAAGACAACATTTCCACATAAACAAAGATGATTAACTCTAGAATTGAAAATCCGAACAAAACGATGGAATCCTCTGTTGAATGTCCTCATAGTAGTGAATGTCCATACCAAATTTCATTGAGATCCAAGCACTACTGTTCATGTTATGACCTGAACAGACAGGAAAAATGGATGGACAGACGGGTGTAAGGATGCACGCACGGACAGATGCAAATCAGTATGTCCCCTTTTTTTTTTTTTTTTTAAATGGGTTATAGTTACATGGTATGCCAAAATCTGAAGTGGTTGTCCTAGATATTACAAGAAATAACACGACGTTAACAACGTTATGACACAATTACATCAGTATTTAAACATGTTTCAAATATTAACTTTATGTGAATGCGACATGATTACATGTAGTCTTCATTGTAATCTTCCAGCTGAGTGGCCCAAAATGTAGTACGCTGTGAATTTTATGCAACTTTTGAGTCTTTGACGTTGCCGACATTGTTTCAGCTGTCAATTTATAAACTCCACCCATCGCCTGGTGACAGGCCACATTGATTCGAATTACACATGCAGCCATGAAAATAAAATCAGATTCATCTTACATGTACCGGTACATGTATATCCAGCCCTCTCAATTCAGATTGTTTGGCTTCGGCAATCCGCTACGACAACTCTTTGCCGTGGCAGTTTAATTCAGCAAATTGCTTTGGCATTGCTGATTTCCGTAGCCAATTACATGTATTCTGAGGGCTGTACCCTGCTTGACAAAACAAGTGTCCAGTGTCACGGCGGTGTATTTGCCGTTCGGCTGCGGTGTCAGAGTTTGGAACTGCAGTTGAACACCGCGGGCCGAACGGCAAGTACCAGGAATTTTTCTGCCTATTTTGGGAATGGGTCCGGGTCCGTTCGAATTGGGAAAAAATGTGTCTTTACAGACCAAATTTGGGAATTTTCCATGTTTTAGATTCAATTAATCACTGTTACACACAAGTAAATAGTACTAATACCGTAATTTTCGGTGTATAACGCTACTTAAACACAGGTAATTCAAAGATGGAGTAAAATCCCAGCCCATTGGGGTCCATTTCTCAGCCTCAGGTAAGTTGAAAATTCACAGATAACAACGGAAGGATTCAAGCCATCCACCAAACTTCGACGGAAAAACGGTAATAATAGTGCGGGGGGGGGGGGGGGGGGGGGGGGGGGGGGGGGGGGGGGAATTCCAAATGTTTATAAAATTAACAGTGAGGACAGCTGGTGAGGACGTGAAATTTTTATATTTTATACATAACTCGGCAAGCTTTTTCTTCTCCGCAAGATTATATTTTTGTTTAAATGGAGCCCCCACGCTGCCACAGTAAAAAATGTGTATTCCGGGTAACCACATGGTGCGGTCCCCCCTAATAATGAGATAATCCGGCTGAAAACGTGCGCAAACGTCATGGATACACGGCTTTAATCGTAAACCAATGAGTCCACATTTAACGGAATGCGGGGGGATGTGTATATTCTGGAAGAACATGGTGCGTCCCCCTGATAATGAGATAATCCTAGAAACCACGTGCGCGAAAGTAATATACATGTATACTGGCTTACAAGTCGGATGCGGCCACTTTCAAATGAATGCGGGGAGGTAAACACCTGGCTCGCCCTGCTATGTTTATTTGTGGGAATTCCTCTCAAGCGAGTGACGTATTTACTATAATAACGGTCAAACTTTGATAATTATTCAATAAACCCGAATTACCCGATGATATTATATACCTGCCTGCAATTGGGAATTTGGTGGTTGAAAATTGGGAATAAAGGTGCCTTTTTCCCATTGGGAATGGGGCCGTTTACCGGACCCTGAGGACACCTAAAAATATCCCTGAGTACACTAAGCCGAACGGCAAGTACACCACGGGCGAACGGCAACTACAACCGCAGCCGGACCGCATGTACACCATGGTTAGATTTCTGTTTGTATCATCTTTTTTCAGTTTAATGAACGTACACAGCGGCAACTACACCATGGCCAAATGGCAAGTACATGGCGACCCAACTGTAGTTAGCCAGTGGAGCCACGGTGTAGTTGCATTTCAGCCGCGGTGGCAACGCTAACCGCACCGCGGTTAAAGTGGACACTTGTTTTGTCCAGCAGGGTACATGTACTAGTATATCCTTGTGGACATATTATTTCTTCAACTGTCAGTTTGACGGCCGCTAATACCTGTAGACTGCGGTATAATAGCTGCACCACAGTGACCGTCTCAGAGTACAGGAAGGGGAGTATCACCTGCTTTTTTAAGTCAATTACTTTAAGGATAGCGTTATAATAAATATACGATAGATAATTGATTAAAATTTATTAAGTGTTTACCCTGCTGGACAAAACAAGTGTCCACTTAACCGCAGTGTGGTTAGCGTTGCCACCGCGGCCGAAATGCAAATACACCATGGCTCCACCAGCTAACTACAGTTGGGCCGCGGTGTACATGCCGTTTGGCCATGGTGTAGTTGCCGCGGTGTTTGTTCATTAAATTGAAAAAAAAACCACACAAACCAGAAATCTAACCACGGCGTACATGCCATTCGGCCGCGGTGTACATGTAGTTGTCGTGGTGTACTTGCCGTTCGAGCCCGCAATGTACTACTTGCCGTTCGGCCCGCGGTGTACTTACCGTTCGGGCCCGCGGTGCTCAACTGCAGTTACAAACTCTGACACCGCGGCGGCCGAACAGCAATACCGTACACTGCGGAGCCAATGGACACTTGTTTTGTCCAGCAGAGGTAGTTCACATAAAAATAATTAGGTTTACATGTATAAATATTTTTCATTGTCACTTGACCGATAAAAAAATAGGAAGTTGATAGGAATAATATCTCAGTTTCTCAAATGCTATGATCCAATCTCGTATAATCTGTATCTGTGAACTTTTTAGGAAGTGGAATATATGATTTATAATGCATGTTTAGATACCGGTAGGCTTTCCGCCAGGTTTTAGGGAACGGGTCCTGTATCCGCCGAGGGGAAAATGCAGTCAATGTTTTCAATGTCGTGGAAACACTAGTGGACCTACTTTTGTTGTATCGGCCAATAGAAGAATCAGAGAGTAGATTTGCTGATCATTTTGCATCCATTTTCTACCCAAGTTACTATGCTATCAACCACAATAACTTTAAAACCTAGAAATGTTTTTTTTTTTTTTTAAGGCCTTGCATTGTTTCACAGTATACGGAAACGCGCCCGTTGAAGTTAAACGACTCACTATTCAGGACTCGGCAGATAGTTCGGATACATAACGTGCGGAATATAACACTCAGCAGATAGACGATTAGCAGGTTGGAAGCAATGAAGGAATAGAATAAAGGCGCAATGTTTTAGTTCTAAATATCAAGCTAAATTATAATAAATATAGATAAGATGCTTTGAAAAAAATGGAGTGATATATATATATATTTTACGAAATGAAGATAGAATTAAATTATCGGCGGTCATTTTTCGTAACCTAACCGCAGCAACGTAACCAGCGGACTCCAAAGCATATATTCTAGCGATGTCGGGTTTGATCACTTCCTCAGTTCATCTAACTGTGTCTGCAGGTTGGAGCTAGCATGCAACGTGCAGAGCCGGGTGTGCTCATTCAGAATCGGGAGCATTTCAGTAAAAACTAAATAAAGTGTACTCTATATTCTAAATGGAACACATCGACCCTGCGCGTTGAATGTTAGCTCCGGCCTAGACAAACTGACATCCATCTTTTAGTGTTAGATCGGTCCGAGTGTGTATTCTCGCTAGAAATTAAAATAGAAATTAAATAAAGTTGTCAACTATTTAAATTTCTTAGTACTGTCCCAACAAAATTGAGAAGTAAGCATCTTTATACCTTTATACATATGGAATATGTCCCTGTGGTATGACAGAAGGGGGGAAATTGGCTGGGGAATGGGACCCTTAAAGGGACCATAGAGCTGCCCTCCTAGCGGGAAAGCCTGGTTTAGAGCAGAAAAAACAATTATAGAAACATTTTCCTACCGCGTATATATGTATAAATACTACCAATTTAATATGGTTGGATATGGCAAATTGTTTGCCCTTGTGATAGTAAAACGACGTCTGTTTTAAGACAGCAATTCAGCTCAGTGAATTTATGCAGCCTGCGTGTCTAGGTGTTTTTGGATAGAGTTGGTTATTTTGATCGCTGTTTGGGGTAAAAGAATTAATGAACTAACTAGGTGCATGGCGCTCATGAAAAACTTATATGGCAGTCATGAGAAAAATGAATGCGGTGTTCGGCGGTCGCAAATAAATTAATTCTGCTGTAATTTACTTGGGTTACCGTGTTTCAAAAATAGCACCGCATGCCAATTACAAGTATTTGCAATGAAATCACTTGACCACAGTTGACTGGCAGTATGAACGTGGTCATTACAAGTCTACAGCTTTATTAAAGGGGTCAATTAATTAGATCATAGCTGTATGTACCCGGTATACTGGATAGATTTTCATATAATAATACAGTAAAAAACTTCATTTTCACATTAAAAGATAATCAACTACTCACTTTTTCCTCTTGACTCTCTATTATAAATACTGTTATCTCTAATGTTAGTTCATCCATAGATGGTCCGGAGTCCGGTGGACTATATCCACCACAGGCACTCCCAAGTCCTGTTCCGTCTCCTTCAGGGGAAACACCGGGACTGTACATGGTCCGGACCACAAGTGTGACCTGTTAACGGAATTGATGCTTCGCCTTTATTAGTCCCGCTAACCTTTCAGCAGTTAGTGAATTTTTCTCTTGATTTCGTCGATTTCTTTGTAGACATCACACAAAAAGCAAATCTGATGATCCAGTCAATCTTTTACACATTAGGCACAAAAAAACATGTTCCTTTTAATTGATGCACCGAAACATGGTAGAATTCGATTTATCCTCCAGTAGAAAAGACTCACGACACAGGTTAGTTTTACAATGACTTCAGCAACCAGCATTCAACCTCAACACTGTTTTCTTTCTAGGAATATCCAACACACCTAAACACAGAACACTTAAGAAGTATATCTGCTACAGTAACAAGGAACAGACAAATTCACACAGAACACCTTCGTTCTCTTATTTTTAGATCACTTTTGAAAATGTATATAAGCGTGGGCACTTTTACACAATGCCTCATTTAAACAAAATTCCAAATATGTTAAGCATTCAAGACGCGATGACAAATTATAGTGACTTCACCGAATGATATTGTTTGGGAAGAAAGTGTTTATTCAAGGTGTGACATTCCATTTGTGATTACATAAAATAAACAGTGGTGTTCTCAAGACAGGGGGCACAAGTGTCAGTATCTCAAATTACAGAGAAGAATTATTTGAGAGATTCTTGAGTGTGGTTTTTTAGTTGTATATTGAGAAAAAAATCCACAAATGTGTGTCAATTATTAGGTCTGTGTGCACCCAATTATAGTACAAAGCAGGGTCACTGTGTTTTGTCTTATTACATTTTGACCAAGACCAACACAATCACGCGTTCTATACCCACACCCTCTGGTGCTGGTGTGAAATTAGTGTTACTTTATCCGAAATTCCGCCTAGATCACGAGAAATCGTGACAAGTGTCCCAGAGTTAGTGTCATCAAATACAGCTCAGTCTGGGATGAAAGCGAGGTTCTGACCTATTTTCGTGGTATTCGTCGAGAATATCCCCTGGAAATGAAAAGAAGAATTTGCATGATGAAAGTGATTCTGCTAATTATATTTAGTTGATGCGTGGTCAGATGAAATGTCATAGTCATGTGACCTTACCTGTGGCTTTGCATCTTTTTGTCTTATTGCTAATTTATTTGCGTAAACGTAGTATTTACATTACATATGCAAGTGTCTGGATCAGATGCGCACATTGTTTGCGCATGATAACACAGGAACTGAAGAAAATACCTTTGTACAGTTGGGATCAAATGATGGTGCCGACTTTCTTGGACGACAAAACTCCTTCACAAAATCGCAAAATTTCGGTACGAATGGGCATTCTTATTAGTTTAATACTAAAGAAACTCTACGAATAATAAATACACTATACTTATAGGAAGAACAGGTGTTCGCCTTTGGTACCCGTTGTACAATGTCAGGTTCGTTCTTCCCGACGTCGCGACAGGTGCGCGTACGTCAGGGGCGTTATAATGACGTCACGAAAACAGGTGCTCGTTAACCACTGACAAAGTGACATGACTATTTACATAACGTATATCGTCCTAACTCAGGTCAAGCCCGTCTTCGTGGTCTTCTCTAGGCGACCTCTGGTTTTTTAATAGATCATGCCATGAAATCTCAGCTTTGGCAAACGCCCGTAGAGATCACAATCCAACCAGTACAAACCTGGGAACTTTTTGAAGTTTTTACAGGGAACCTTATAAAGATGAAATAATAAGGCGGGGAATATATTTCTTAATAATGTACTTCACTGTAGGACCCTGTAGGTGAAGGTCCAAACTCCAAATTTCGTAATTTGTGTCAATTTTGTGAGCGATTTTGCTTTGCGTCGCAAACAATTATGGAATTTCTCTTGGGTAATGATCATTGGGTAATGATCATTGCGATATCGGCTCACAAAAGTCTTGGAAAAGCATGCAATATCGAGTTGGGACCTTCAACTATACAGTGAAATACATTATTAAAGAACAGATAATAACTAAAGAAATATATTCCCCGCGTTATTTTTCAACTTTATAAGGTTCCCTGTCAAAACTTAAAAAAGTTCCAAGGTTTTGTACTGGTGGAATATGATATGTACGGGCGTTAGCAAGAGCAGAGATTCATGGCATGACCTAGTAGGTTTTGAATAACGGTGATTTAATTAAGTGGTGTCGGAAAAAAATTCAGACACGTATGATGATTTGTTTTACCTTTGGCCATATTTTAGACCCACGGTCACCGCCACCCACCCATCAACCCTACTTTTTTTTCCGTTTTAGCAAGTTTTTTTCCGACCACTTTTCGACACCCACCCCCTATAAATACAAAAATAATTTTGTTTTTTGGATGAATATTAGAATTTTTCACACTGTCTGTTTCCTATATATCAACTATCTTTTACAAGTTGTTGTATGTGATTATAGCTCAGTTTGGCATGGCAGTGATTGCTTATGCAACGTGTACATGCATTTTATGCTCGGAGTGACCATTTATACCTGTATTTAGTAATTTTTTACAACAAGAAACAATATACGTGCCCAGAAAAAATTGTTTGACACCACCTGTATACGTCGGTATAAATGAAATATATTCACCGTTGGTTTGCACGAAATCATCAACTTCTGCCAATAAAGGCAAACCGGATCTTTAAAATGATGTATAATGTGTCTTTGACGGTGCATTTTAATAACAATTGCCAACAACTTACTATTGCAGAATAAAATCATGCGGAAAAAGGACAAAGTTATAACTTAATTTAAAAACACAATTGTCATGGCTCATTTGAATCCAAATTTATTCGAGTCGAGGAACCCACACTTCAAAGCTCATGCAGAGTGGTCAATACTGGACGCAATAAAGATATATATAATCCGAATTAACGCTCGCAAATTACTATTTTCTTGGCTTCGGAGGTCACAAATATTTGATTCGAATCGAGGAACCCACCCATCAAAGTGATCAGATATTGATTTTTAAATCTATTATTTTTCACCACCGATAATTTCAGTGGCCCAGTAAAAGGTCGTCGATAAGACGGCCTCGAACCAAATTGCGGACGAAGATGGATAACTCTAAAATCAAGTGGCTTTTTAGTGTCAGATATTTGACAAACCGGCACAATCTCGTTGAAAAAATGTTGATAATAACAGGTTTTGGGCAATTTTATACTACAGAACTGTTGACTGTGGTCAGCATTATTTTGGGGCAATTATTCGATTCTAATAACTGGAGCGGCATTTTTTTTTTAAGTTGTTGTTGTTGTTGTTGTTGTTGGAATCTGATGATATGGGGACCGTCGGATCGGATTGGGTACCTTTAAATTTATTTATTCTGGTCGATAAACTAAAATTTTAGGGTCAACCTAGAATAAATTTGGACTAAGTTGGTTTCTATTCCATTTTGAAGAGGAATATATCCTCTATAACATATCCAAAATCCGCTAAAATCCGCTTTGAGCATTTTCTGTAATCCAAGATGGCGTCCATGATGGCAGTTGGTATCGAAAAATTCTGAATTTCGGTGGTAGGTGCACCAACTAATACCAAATTAGCAATAAAATAAAATACACACAAACAATGCTTAGTCGTAAACCATATCGGTAGAATCTCGGTCCCAATATGACCGCCAAAATGGACAAAAATCGAATGAAATTTACAATTTGTGAAAAATTAGTCCTATCATACCCTATGCTTTATTTCTCTATAGACATGAATTCACATGTTACAAAGAGATGTGATGTATATGTAAAAGGTGCATGTTAATTAAGTGCAATATTATACATATATACAGTGGCGGTATCAATGCGTTTAATCCTTATCATCAGCATCCTGTCATCATCATCAACACCATCATTCTCATAATCATCATTATATCTATCATTATCACGTCGTCTGCGTTTATGTTTACATATGAGTTACTCGTTCAAACACTATTTAGTCAATTATTCATCTTGTTCATATATGTCATATGCATGGATGTGGCTAGAGGGGGGTGTGGGGGTGTCCCACGCCCCAACTTTGGTCAAAATTTTCAACAGTTGGAAATTTCATTTCACACCAACAATGGGTTGAAAATGTTCTAGTCGTTTGATTTTCAAACAATTTATTGGGGGGGAATTAATTGTTTTTTTGTCCAAATTTTGGACTGAAATGGTCATCAGTTGGAAATTTTCCAACCTTAGGGGGGTGACAGGTTGGAAATTGCCAACACTTGGAAAGCTTGTGTCCTGGTCCTCCCCCGTGGCTAGTCAAAACTGCTACTTAATTTAAGAAAACAATATTGTCATACATTTGGTCAACATTGTCATTGGAATTGTCATCATTTGGAAATTTTCCAACCTAAGTGGGGGGGGGGTGTCAGGTTTGAAATTTCCAACTCTTAAGAAGACTTGAGGCTAGTGTAGATGCTAGGATTTTGCGATTTTCTTGTTCAGATTTCAAAATTTTCGAACACCGGGCCGAACCATGGTCGGTCCGGTGTGTCACTGCCCCCCCCCCCCCCCCCCCCCCCCGTGACCAATACAAAACTGCTAATTAGTTTAACAAAACAATAGTTTAGTACATTCGGTCAAACTTGTGGACTGAAATGGTCATCAGTTGGAGAATTTTCCAACCTAAGAGGGAGTATGAGGTTTGAAATTTCCAACACTAGGGAAGCTTCAGTTGAGGCCAGTCTAGATGCTAGGATTTGAGATTTTCTTGTATAGTTTTCCAAATTTTCTCACACCGGGCTGAACAAACATGGACGGACACAATGTCCTGGTGTCTTGCATTTGTATGGAGTACACTCTTAGAACAAATGTGTATAAATACTACACAATATGTGTTACATTTGATCTTAAACAAAATTGTGTAGAAATGCAACATGACATAAATATGTCGGTGGAATTTTCTCAACATTGAATATGATTGAATATGTGAGTATATTATATTTAATATATGAGATATTTTCTATTTGAGACATAAACCTCGTAAAAGCTGCCATAATAACAAATTGGCAGCTGCTTTCAAACTTTGTGCTACACAATTATGTGTTGTTCAGTTTTTACACAAACATAGTGTATAACAAAATTTAAAGCTGCTGCATGCCAATTGTTTGTTCTGTGGTAGCCTTTACGAGTTTTGTGTCTCCAATAGAACACATTTCATCTAATAACTATGATACACTCACATATTCAACCATATTCAACGTTGATGATATTCCACCGACATATTTAATAATTATATGTCATGTGTCATTTCTACACAATTTTGTTTAAGATCAAATGTAACACATTTTGTGTAGTATTTATACACATTTGTTCTAAGAGTGTAGGCTACTAGATGTTAGGATTTATGCAATTCTCAGGTTAAAGTATGTGAATATTTTATGAATACATAGGATATTAGGCCTGAGGACTGATGTGCAAGGGGTGGTGCAAATGGAATTATGCAAAACTTGTGTTTGGTCTGTGATTCTGATTCAAGGGGGGGGGGTGCAAATGGAATTATGCAAAATGTTGTGTTGGTGTGATTCCGACTCAAGGGGGGGGGGGATGCAGTTGGAATTTACCAAGGTGGACACCCCCCTCCCAACGGAGACCCTCTAGCCACATCCCTGGTCATATGGATAATTCATTCGAAAATAACAACAGCAACAACAACAACATTGTCATCATAGCTATATATCATAAAAAGAACGAACAAGCCCTCGAATTATACGAGGAAGAATTATTTCAGAGAATAAGGGGAGCTTTTAATAATAGATGTAATAATTCTCTCTAATGTATCTCGCGAGAGAGCAAACGAAAGCCAGGTCTCATACAACGATTAAATATGGTCTTTTTTGGGCGCCAAGAAACAGAAGAATAACGCAATTTTATATGTACTGTTTATCTTGAATCGTTTAATATATGTGTAATTAAACAGTTAAATGGGATCTAATAGGGGTGTATTGGTTATGTGACCTTTTCTAGAAGCAGAAATGTTTGTAATGAAAACAGGCTCACGAATGTGACCAAATGGTACTAGGTAACATGGGTAGAATCTATTGTCCATGTTTTAAAATAGTAATCATAGTTGCCTCCGGTCAAGTGATTAAACACGAATATTTCGCTTTAATCACACAAATGCATGCATGGTGGTATACCATGAACGCAATTTATCAAAATACAAAGGAGTACAATAGACTATCTTCAATAAATTCTCAACATAACCAAATGTGCCTACATACTCTGTGACAGAGACTGTCATTATACCTGGAAATTATATGTGCTTAAATGCAATAAGGCCACATAAACGCGAAACGTATAGTACCTTTTCTGCAACCGCATCGCCGCGTTTACTCCATAATATTACACATATCTGCTGCATACAAAACCATAAATAGCAACATTGAGTAAATGGTAAACGCAGAACTAATAACTTTAAATGCTGATAACCTGATATTTAGCGCAAGTATGTGGGTGGCAATGGTAATATAATTTCAAACAACAAGATACTGAAAACTAATAGTGTACATTGCGTGGTTCATATTCCCGTTGTAAAGTGCCGATTGAAGTAATTTGAACAAAATTGTCTAATAAGAAACCGGTTTCGAAGCAGAATGAAAATTATGTACAGTCTTTTTCGATCTAGTGAGATAGCGTACTATTCTGTTGAAGAGATGAGTGTTTCTTTACAGTATAATCAGCATTATACGACATATACGTGTATATGGATTATTATCACGGAGAGTATTGAAAATTCCGGAAATGTAACTGGTTAATTATATTTTATACAGCAAGGGTGTGCACTTCAGTTTCTGCGTTACATGCAATAACTAATCATCATTCCAAATGAAACTACCACGCACTATGTGACGAAATATTACTTCGTGTGTTGCATGCCCGAAATAACTGTTTTGGCCCGACTGTTTGGTGCATTCTAAGCAGAAAACCTGAACGTAAATCATTGGGCTAACGTGCGTTGTGCACAGTGATCGATAAATCATTCAGATAAATATGTTTTAATTATGTGTGTTCCTTTAAAGATATATAACAACATACTTGTCAATTATCAATGGGTATTTTCGCTTATATGTGGTTATCCAATATGTTGCTTTCGTCGTAACATGGATTGGAGTTGCTGCCATTTTGGCAGCCATTTCACCGCCGCGATTGCATTATTTTCTGTCCTTGTCACTCTATTCGCCCCCTATACTCTAATTTCACACAAACTGGTATATATCGGATGGAAGATTAATGCGTTCTGGTGTCGCCGATTAGGTATATTGTAGAAAAACCTACTTCACAAGGTCGAAAAATGGGCATTTTTAAAATCTCTGTAAAAAAGTTTGCTCAAAGCGGATTTTAGCGGATTTTGGATATGTTGTAGAGGATATATTCCTCTTCAAAATGGAATAAAAACCAACTTAGTCCAAATTCTGTCTAGGTCAAACCTTTTATCGACCTGACTAATATTTTCGTAATGGCAGCGGTCAGACACTGTAGCTGGGACTGAACTCAGCCTTGCAATTTTAAATTTGAACGAAGTAAGTTCCGATTGTTTTGGGCGATCAGATAGTGGACAATGGGGAGTTACTATATTCTTGCAAAGGGAAATGACTCTAATAAACTTCTATAATTATCCGATGTACTTCGCGAATGCGATATGTGGGTCAAATAATCGCTTCGATTGTACAATGCTTGCGAGTAAATAAAGAATGATTTTAGTCGTGTGAACAAAGCCGTACCGCACTGTTAAAGTGTACCCAGTTTCCAGCTGGTTGTGATGCGGGCAGCTCAAAGTCCACCCGGTATAGTCACTGTTATCGCAGTCGTACATGTTCGCTGATGACTCGTTAGCTGGGACCTTGAAGGGCGACTTCGGCGAGTAAGGATGGCATCTCACGTCAGGTTTGCATAACATAACATTTTTATTTCTTTAGCATTTGCTTCAAATGAGAAGCCATGCAGTCGTCCGAATTCATATGACACGCGGCATGACACGACGAAACATAAGTATATAGTGGCCCGTGCATGCATATATACGTAACCAGTGCAATTAACTGATCACAATCTGGCATAAAGGTAGCATATATACTTTTTTCATATTTTTCATACCTCGATTTAACACTATAGCTTGGTCGATCTAAATGATACAAATTGGACATAACACTAAAAGTACCTATATCTGTACCTTATTAGTGTTATGACAAATTATGATTTGGATCGTCTGTCTCTCAGAAGATGTCCATAGAGTAATAGAAAATAGCTGAAATCATAGAAACATTTGATTTTCCCCCCCGTTTCGCTCACAGAATGCAACAGAATTAGTTCAAACCAAGATATAGAATTTATTCCCATTCCATTGAAAATAATAGACTTTGCAGAACAGCCCAGATGAAACTTGTGCACATAACACACGTCGGTACCTCAACAGAAATATGTTCACGGTTTATTACACCGAATAAGTTGATAATACAATGTTTTGGAGCTTCCTCTTTCAAATGGTATATAATATGGCATATATTTATATAATGTGGTCTGGGAGTGATCTTCTCCTTCATCCCACGATTTGTTCTTTGGAGGATATCAATAGAAAATCGTCATGTCCGAACGCGGCAATTAAAGTTGAATCGAATGTTGTATGAGGAAGAGCCCACGAGCTTTAATGCGGGGTGTGGGGGGGGGGGAGTCCCCGGTGTCCCTTTAATGTTTTGTGTAGTTGCTGTACATTGTATATATTGGGGAACTTTTCGAGTTTTGTTTATATTTGGGACTCACCACATAATGCACATCGTTCCAGTCGACTTTTAACATGGTCCCCATATTCAAATATTCGCTCAATATGGCTCAAAATGCCCTGACATTATGGAAAAAAGATTTGGGCGCGGGGTGCATATATGGGGGGATGTATTTCGAATTGTATATTGTAAGTTCAATTTTGAAGAGTGATGATTTTATTAAAGTTGATCGACGATGTTGGGAAGTTAGGTCCATGTACCCTTGGAAATATGAAATATATGTTGACTATTATATATAGAGTATATGTACTGAGATCTCATCGATCAATGCTATACGGTAAGTATGAAATCTTTATTGCTGAACCGCATGCATATACGGGGTCACGGCCCATATAATGTGTTCGATATCGCATGGGGTCAAAATCAAGGACTGTAGAAAAATAAACACACACTTTAATCGCTCCGCCGGTGGATATAAATGAAGTTATGTTGGGTGAATATTTATTGATCAAGTCTCTATATATATAGCTCCCCTCAATGATCTACTGGACATCGTTGAAAAATACCGGGTTCAAGGACTGCAGGGGCGTTGCTATGGCGTCCCCTTTTATGGATGTGGGTCAAACTGCACCCGCCCGAACAGACCAAACTCCCAAGCTAGGGTAATTCCCTTTGCCTATCTTTTTCAGTTGGAATTTTTCGATTGGTACACCAAGCTCAAGCTCCACGCAGAGTTCTGTCCCCTACCCAGGACCTAACGCTGCCCGCACCTACATGATGTGAAGACATGTCGCATTTATTTATTTGATACTTTTATAGGTTACAATTCAATCTGCATTATTCTGAGAAACTGATCTGTCCGTATGCATTTGAAATTGTCTAGATCAAGCCAGAATGAATTGTAACTGACAAAACACTTTAAAAAAATGTTAGATTTAATTACGAAAATACACATGCCGGCAGCGTTCTGATATCGCGTATAGCGAGGGGACTGAACTCTGTTTTGCAGCTTGCTCCAAACTTTGCAACTCTTGATAATTTCCAACCGGACACCGCGGAAGTTTTGAAATTTTCCAACTGAGGACGTTTCAGTCCAAAACTGACCGAAAGTAGAAAAATATGCGATCTATATATTAATCAGATTAATCATGGTCTATTAACCCTTTACCCAACAAACCGGCCAAAACCGGCCAAATAAAGCTTCAACAGCCTAAATTATCTTGGGTCTGTCTCAATAAAACCATACAAATATGGATATCATTGGAACCGGCTCATTGACCACATTGTGATGGTTACAGTTATGCCCTGTGCCAATGCATTCTCTTATATATGCGAGTCGACCATAGGTCGCCTCGCATATATAAGAGAATACATTGGCCTAAAAAAAATCTTTTTTTAACACTTTTTACCATTTTTATGTTTACCCATACCATGTATGGTAAACATAGTGTCGTTGTCCGGATTGACCACTCGTCGTGCGTCCGTCCGTCTGTCCGTCCGTCTGTCTGTCCGTCCGTAGACACTTTACGTGTAATGCGATAACTCAAACATTTTTTACCTGATCAAAACAGAGTTATGGCCCTTTTTCGACTTAGAATTCACGCATTCTGCCATAACTCAAACATTTTTTATCTGATCGGAACCAAATTTGGTATGTGAGTTTCTCGGCCCAAAATACAGATCGAGTTAGAATATGGGTTTGATCCGACTTTTTATTACGGAGTTATGGCCCTTTTTCGACTTAGAATTAATGAATTCTGCCATAACTCAAACATTTTTTATCTGATTGGAACCAAATTTGGTGTATGAGTTTCTCAGACCAACATACAGATTGATTTCGAATATGGGTTTGATCGGATTTTTTTTAATGGTGTTATGGTCCTTTGACATATGATTCACACATACATGTACTTCGATAAATCAACCATTTTTCATCTGATAGGAACCAAATTTGGTATGTGAGTTTCTCAACTCAAAATACAGAACGAGTTTGAATATGGGTTAGATCCAATTTGTTATACCAGAGATATGGCCCTTTTTAAACTAAGAATTATCCAGATTATAACCCAAGTAACTTACAATTAATGAATACCTGCTTCTCTGTGAGCAAGATAAAAGACAATATAGTTTATTGCTTTGAGAGTTATTTATAGCCCTCATATGTTAGGTCTGTATAAGAGACAAAGTGAATTATTGGATAAATTGATTTAGCTATCTTTTTAACCACAACTTAGCCAGGTGAATTTATTTAACTAGACCAATGGAGCTCTCTAAGTCCTTGGATGATGGGACTACATTGGATCAAACAGGGCAGAGATAGGTGTTTTAACCCCTTTTACCCATTCCATGTCTTTTAACCTTTTCCATTAAATAAATAATTATATTATTTTGATATCTCACATGACAATTTGCAACAACATGAATAGAACTGCTCACACTATGATAGTGGTGACAGGCTCTAGAGTTTAGATGTTATATTAACCCTTCTATATTGACTCATACATTCCAATAATTTGTGTCATTACTGGTTAGTATGTACATTTGTCATATACTACTTTAGATCATAACAGTATACTCTATAATTCAACATTAAAAGATTATGATTCTGATCTTAACAATTTACTATCGCCAAGGGATGGGTTAAACTTCTGCCGATCGTGATCGGCCTCTCGTTTCTTACATTCTTTAACAATTTTATAATTTTTAATGTGTTAAGCCAATGCATTCTCTTATATATGTGAGGCGACCTATGGTCGACTCGCATATATAAGAGAATGCATTGGCACAGGGCCGTTCTGTTGGGTAAAGGGTTAATCTAAAAGCAACAAATTTCAAACTAATACTTGTTGGAAACTCAAACTTTTTATGTTGCAATAAATTCTGATCGATCTATTTGTGGTCTGAAATTTCCAGCCATCGGGCATTGTTGAAAATGTTAGAGCAAAGTTGACGTGAGATACCACCCACTATCGCCACGTCCCTGACCGAGTCATCGGTCTCTACAACGGTATAATATAGAGGATGACTTCTAGGTTCAGGGACGTGGTTATGGTGAATCTGTTTGAGTGGCAGTGTCCAGGGTGAGGGACGTGTTTATGGGGAGAACATTTGGGTGGGATGTCCAGGGTGAGGGACGTTGTTATGCGGAGTTCGTTTGAGTGGGTTGTCCATGGTGGGGGCGTGTTATGGTGAATTCAATTGGGTGGGATGTCCATGGTGAGGGACGTTATGGTGAATTCGTTTGGGTGGGGTGTCCAGGATGGGGGCGTGGTTGTGGTGAATTCGTTTGGCTGGGTGTCCAGGGTGAGGGACGTGGTTATGGTGAGTTCGTTTTGTGGGGTGTCCAGGGTGAGGGACGTGGTTATGGTGAATTCGTTTTGTGGGGTGTCCAGGGTGAGGGACGTGGTTATATGGTGAATTCGTTTTGTGGGGTGTCCAGTGCGAGGAATGTGGTTATGGTGAATTCGTTTGGGTGGGGTGTCCAGGATGAGGGACGTTGTTATGGTGAATTCAATTGGGTGCGGTGTCCAGGGTGAGGGACGTGGTTATGGTGAGTTCGTTTGGTGGGGTGTCCGGGGGTGGTGAGCGTGGTTATGGTGATCGTTTGGCTTGGTAATCCAGGGTGATGGACGTGGTTATGGTGAGTTTGTTTGGGTGGGGTGTCCAGAGTGAGGGATGTGGTTACTGTGGATTCGCTTGGGTGGGTGTCCAAAGTGAGGGATGTGGTTATGGTGAATTCGTTTGGATGGGTTGTCCAGGGTGATGGACGTGGTTATGGTGAATTCGTTTGGATGGGGTGTCTAGGGTGGGGGATGTGGTTATTGTGAGTTTGTTTTGGTTTCAACTTTGTATCATGGAGATTTTTCTGAACCCTCCCCGATTCGTGTGCAATAAAGTAATTGGTAGCTCGTATCAGAGACAGGTAAAGAGCGCTATACATGTATATAGCCCGATACATAATCACACAAGTGCGAGATGCAGTGACTCGTATGTATTATATCAAATGAAGCACTTCCATTTCTATAACAATATCACAAATCTTTGAGTATTTATTTTATTATTATATGTTTTATCTTCAGAGGACAGCTGCAGTTGCTGAGTCGTGGATTGAGAGGGTTAAATAAACTAGCGAGCGGGAGAGGCTTCCATCAGACCACGCGTCGATATGACCAACTCAGGTAAAAACAACAACAACAACAACAACATAACAACATAGTGCATTTAAATCAGAGCACTCGTCGATATGACCAACTCAGGTATAAACAACAACAACATAACAAAATGCATTTAAATCAGAGCACTCGTCGATATGACCAACTCAGGTATAAAACTGGTGCATTTATTTATGCCATAAATATGCATCCAGGGTTTCAGACCACCATTACAACAATAACAACAACATAACAAATTTAATTTAAAGGCACTCAATTCGATTCGATGGTCCCCTTAATATCAGCTTCCAAAAAAAAAAGTTTTTTTAAATGCCGCATCAGTTATCAGAATCGATTAATTGCCCAAAAATAATGCTAACCACAGTCAACTATAGCATCAAATTGTCCAAAACGTGTTATTTATCAACATTTTGTTCAACGTAATTTGGCCGGATTGTCAAATATCTAACACACAAAGCTACTTGATTTTAGAGTTATCCATCTTCGTCCGCAAGTTGGTCCGAGACCGTCGGCTTGGCGAATATTTGCCAGGCCGTCAAAAATTACATATCTCGGGAAATAACAACTTTAAAAAATCGATATCTGATCACTCTGAGCTTTGATGGATGGGTTCCTCGACTCAAATATGTTTTACCCCCGAATCCAAAGAAATAGTAATTTGGGAGCGTTAATTCGGATTATGCATCTTTAACAAAATTCAATATAAAACAAAATAAGCGTCTTTCGTGCAGCGTGCACTTTTTAGCTCACCTGAGACGAAGTCTCCGGTGGAGCTATATATAGTCATCACTCCTCGTCCGTCGTCCGTCCATCCGTCCGTCGACCCGTCCATCCGTCAACAATTCTTTAAACATCTTCTCCCAATCCATAAGACTGAATGGGTTCATATTTGGTGTAGATGTTCCCTAGGTGACTAACATTCAGATTTGTTCAAATGAGGTCACTGGATCAAATAGTTGCGAAGACAGGGCCATAACTCTTTCCCTCCATAGTATTTCTTAAAACGACTTCTTCTCTTGTACCATCGGGTCGAATGGGTTCATATTTGGTATGAAGGGTCCTTGTGTGACTGGGGTTCAGATTTGTTCAAATGAGGTCACTGGATCAAATGTGGGTTGGGCCAGGGACATAACTAAAAAATTTTTTTAGATTAAACTCCTTGATCAATTAAAAATAAAATTAATTTTTTTAAGTTAATTATTAAAGACACAAATATTAAAGACCCCCCCCCCCCCTCACCCTAATCCATATTCCATATTCATCGGATAGAAATATTCTTGGCAAAATTTGACAGCACACGAGATACACTGATGCCTTATTTCAATAAAAAATAAACCACCATCTTACAAGTCATTGCCTTACCCATTGGTGCTTCTAGCATCCCTGTTATCAAACACCTGTTTTAAATATATTTCACAGTCACAATGCAATACACCCTGTGCATATGCTAGAATATCTCTTACAGTGAAAATAATACCAGTCTGCTCTGTTGATGATAATTATCCGCATGTCAAATCTGACAGTTGTATCAACAAGCAGGTCAAGCACACACAGCTCTCTCCAGCCAGAGGGTTTTGTTTTGGTAATTAGTTTTGAAATTGAATGTCAAATGTATTCCCAAGAGCCTTCAGTCTCTACTCAGTTGTGGGTCAGTGAAAATATGTTGTTTATACAGTTTTAACACTTCCTTTCAGTGAATTAATTTCTAGCCGATGAATGGTTCCGTAGTTTGTGTGGACCACCTTTTGTTGATTGAGACTGTTTCTAATAGAGACAGCTTTATAAGTTTAAGAGTTAGCAACTCACTCCAAAAACGTTGACCCCCTCCATAGGACAAACTATTTGAGTTGTTGAGTTCAAGTTTGGTACTGATATATCGGTTCCCGTGATTATAGTTTTAAGCTCACCTGAGGCAAAATCTCCTGTGGAGCTCGTCGGCCATCGTCCTTCCTTCCATCAAAAACTGTTTAAACATCTTCTCCAGACCCATAAGACCGAATAGGTTCATATTTGGTGTAGATGTTCCCTAGATGACTAAAACGAGGTCACCAAGTCAAATAGTTGCAAAGCCAGGGCCATAATTCTTTCCCTCCAGAGTAAGTCTTAAAACAACTTCTCACGAACCATTAAGCTTATATTTGTCATGAAAATATTCAAGTCTTATTAATAGAAAAACACACAAAATATTGACATCTGTGTCGCTATCAGCACCCCGTGTCCAACTGTGTTGTCGATTTACCCGCACTGTGTTGTCGATTTACCCGCACTGTGTTGTCGATTTACCCGCACTATGTTGTCGATTTACCCGCACTGTGTTGTCGATTTACCCGCACTGTGTTGAATTTTGCACGGAGATTGGATGAGTGTATATATCTTGCTCAAATTTTTTTTTTAGCAACATGATAAATAAGGTAGTTATATTGGCTGAGGATAATGTGTTGGCGTCGTTTTTGTCATTAATTCGGTTATTCGTCCGTTTTTCTAAACACGAACTTTTATCTTCAGGTTCGATGGTAAAGTTGCCGTAGTTACCGGAGGAGGCAATGGATTAGGTAGACAATACGCTCTATCCTTCGCCGCACGTGGTGCACAAGTCGTCGTGAACGATCTCGGAGGAGGCGCTGATGGTAAGGGGCAATCGGGAAACGCCGCTGACAAGGTTGTCAAGGAGATAACCGACAAGGGCGGAAAGGCTGTGGCTAACTACGACTCAGTCGAAGATGGAGAAAAAATCGTTGAAACCGCCATGTCGAATTTCGGCCGAGTTGACATCCTGGTCAACAATGCTGGCATCTTGAGAGATAAAACATTTGCCAGGATCAGCGATGAAGACTGGGATATTGTAAATAGGGTTCACCTTCGAGGGTCCTTTAAGGTCTCGCAAGCAGCGTGGCCGCACATGAAGAAACAAAACTACGGTAGGATCCTAATGACAACTTCATCGTCGGGGCTTTACGGTAATTTCGGTCAAGCCAATTATGCTGCAGCAAAGTCGGGCTTGGTCGGCCTTAGCAACACTTTAGCAAGGGAGGGTGAGAAGAACAACATTTTGTGCAATGCGATTGGTCCGATTGCGTTGTCGAGGATGACGGAAGCACTAATGCCACCGGACTTCCACGAGAAACTAAAACCAGACTTCGTCGAACCGTTGGTTGTCTACCTTTGTCACGAGAGTTGCGGGGAGAATGGTGGAGTTTTCGAAGCAGGAGGAGGCTGGGTGGGAAGAACAAGATGGCAGCAGTCTGAAGGGAAGATTCTTAGATACGAAGGTCAAGGTTTCACAGCAGAAGACGTGAGGGACAACTGGAACACTATCTGCGATTTCACCGACGCGACCTACCCAACAGGAAACGATAGGATATTTGCTGCCATTAATGAGCTTGAAGAGGAGCCTGCCGCATCAGGACCAATTCCTGATGGTCTCAACAGAGAGTTCGCAATGAAGAACAAGTTCAAGGACACCGCGATCGATGTTTCCCATGATCACATCAGTCTGTACAATCTTGGAATCGGCGTATCGACTAAGGACTCAGATCATTTGAAATTTCTGTATGAAGGTGCAGACGGCTTCGCAGCCATCCCGTCATTCGCAGCAATTCCGGCCATGCGCAGTATGGGACCGGCAATTGCGTCAGGGCTGCCCGGTCTCAAGCTCGACTTCACCAAACTTCTGCACGGCGAACAATATGTCGAACTTTTTAAAAAGATTCCAACATCCGGTAAATTAATTAACAAATGTCGCGTTGCAGACGTTTTGGACAAAGGAAAGGGTGGTGTTATCTTACTAAATGTTGACACCTTTGATGAGAATAATGACAAAGTGGCTTTCAACCAGTTCACAATCTTTATTCGTGGTGCTGGTGGATTTGGCGGACCAAAAGATTCGACGGAGATGATTGGCACAGCTGAGCCGCCCTCTAGAGAACCGGACGCTTCACTCACAGACCCTACTACTATTGACCAAGCGGCGTTGTATCGACAGAGCAGCGGTGACTGGAATCCTTTACACATCGATCCGGATTTTGCTGCAATGGGCGGATTTAAAACCCCAATATTGCATGGTATGTGTACCTTTGGATACGCTACGCGTCACGTGTTGAAACAATATGCAGGAAACGACACATCAAAAATCAAGTCGATCAAGGCAAGATTTGCTGGTCCCGTTCTTCCAGGGGAGACAATCCAAACAGATATGTGGAAAGAGGGAAACAGGGTTTTCTTCCGCTCCACGGTGAAGGAGACAGGAGCAGCGTGTCTCACTGGTGGTTACATTGATTTGGTGGAGGGAGGAGAAGGTCAACAAGCTGCGAGTTCTGCCGACTCGGCTGGATCGTCACCAAGCGACAAGATCTTTGGTGACCTTGGCAACCAAGTTGCCGGGAATGCTGACTTGGTGAAGTCAATTAAATCTGTGTTTGCTTTCCAATTATCCGACGGCGAAAATGTTAATAATTGGACAGTTGATTTGAAAACAGGGTCAGGATCTGTTTATAAGGGAGAGCCCAAAGATAAGGCAGATTGCACAGTAATCATATCAGAAGAATTATTCCCCGACCTAGTCAGCGGGAAGCTTAATGGGCAACAGGCTTTCATGACTGGAAAGCTCAAACTCAAGGGAAACATGATGTTGGCACAGAAACTTGAGAAAATCTTCTCCAGCCAACCAAAACCGGCCGAGGCGACAACACAGGAATCGGCTCCTGTTGACGACGGTTCTCCAAGCTCAGCGATTTTCGCAGATTTAGGAAAACAGCTCGAAGGCAACCCCGACTTAGTCAAGAAAATCAAGTCAGTTTTCAACTTCCAGCTGACGACAGATGGAGAATCGGTTGAGTGGACCGTTGATTTGAAGAATGGAAACGGGTCCGTTTACAAAGGTGGACCAAAGGATAAGGCAGACTGCACGGTGATCATTGCAGAGAATTTATTCCCGGATCTTATTTCTGGTAAACTAAATGGGCAGCAGGCTTTCATGACGGGCAAACTGAAGTTAAAGGGCAACATGATGTTGGCTCAGAAACTTGAACAAATTTTCAAAAAATAAAATCGTCAACATTCGGTTGTGATCAAGCTATTGTGATATATGCAACGCTATCGACCTATATAGCAACTTTAATATCACATGAATGTTCACTGTGATGAACATAATATCCCATGGATGCTCACTGTGATAAACATATTGCATGCATTTTCTTCCTGAAAGTCACATCGTTGTCGAATGATTCTAGTATATGTGTACAAGATACAATTGGACCGATCTGATTGCATGGAAGAATTAATAACGATATTCAGCACAACATGGCTTCTTCGTTCCGTTGTTAGCTCAACATATTGTACAATCAACGTATTCGTCAACGAACTTGCAAAGTTATCTCATTGTTGTGATAACCCCGTTGATACTGAATGTAATACGAGGCAATCATTATAATATCTGAACAACCTGAAAGTTCTTCAATACATCAATATTCTCATAAGCATTTAACTGCATGTTTTAACCCCTTCTGTTCTGAGTTGGGTTATTCCATTCACTATAAAATGATGCATTGGAATTGTATATTATTCATTTGCAGGTGTGTTCTGGAAATATAAGCAGACGACAGATTATAAAAGTGAAAAAAATCCTATTCATTTGTGGGAACTGTTTAAACAATAGGTTCGACAAACGGTCGTCGACCTTTATCGTAATAAATCGGAACATTTCCCAAGGGATAACTATATACTTGTCACTGAGTATTTAGTATATTATATCGTAATTAATATCTCATCATTTCCAAGGAATAAATATATACTTGTCACTGAGTATTTAGTATATTAGAGAGGGTTAAGTTAATGTGTTCCATACATTCGTATAAGTTATACTGCACTTTATTTTGCAGGATTTCTTAAAACATAAACTTATATATTTATACATTTATAGACTTTGTGTTTTCATTGTTTTATTGTGTGCTATCACGGTAAGGTATACCCCGGTTCGTGCCCAGCATTAGCTGCCGTTCTTGCGTGTATATATTACATGTAAACTGATGGGCGAAGTATAGGGGTGCCGACGCGTGGCTTTGTGTAAATTATAATATGTGTAAGTTTGGTGAACGCGAATCGGAAAAAAAAGGTTAATACTTCTAATATAGTTTGTCTATTTTCTGCTGGAAGCAAACACACGCCAAATGGTATAGCTTGGTCAGAGTTTTCTTCGACTAAAAAAAGCGTGTGCTACCGGTTAGTCTGAATGCTGTAAAACTAATCTAGATCGAACAACACAACGTGCAGAAGCAGGTTATACACATTATACTCGTATTTAGTTCACCCTTTATTATTTTCTGAGCACCAATCGCCAATATACAACATACCGTTACTATAGTGTGATATATTTCACAAGCTCTATATTCCATTACATACATGTGATATAGTCAGATTGCTAAGTTTATTAATCAAGATAGCTAAGTTGATTAATCAAGATAACTAAGTTGATTAATCAAGATATATAGTAAGTTGATTAACAAGATAGCTAAGTTGATTAATCAAGATAGTAAGTTGATTAATCAAGATAGATAAGTTGATTGATTAATCAAGATAGCTGATTAATCAAGACAGTTAAGTTGATTAATCATGATAAGTTAATTAATCAAGATAGCTATGTTGATTAATCAAGATAGTAAATAAAAGTGGCGGTTCTACGCTGCGTAATGCTAGAAAGTGCGCGAAAAACTGATGATGTCATGACTTGAAACACAAACTGTACCAACTTTTATCTTTTGAAGATGAGAAGATTTATATTGAACTGACACTTCCAGTGCATTGTTCGTCAATGTAGCGTATACGTTGTAACGTACTGCATTCACCCATCCGAAACATACCCCAGTACATTTGCCCCTGTACCCGTAATAATAGTAATACTGCTCAATTGGTTTTGGGCACTAAATTTCCCAGTTATTGTGTTACCCAGGTTCGCTGAAACAGTTCTTTTGATACCCATAGGTTTGGTTCATTCGCGAAACTCACTTCTGATCGATTGGACTGTAAACCCGAGATTCGCAGGGCCCTACACGGTGTATCCTGATAGTGCCATGGTAGTCTGGTCGTTGAGACTCGATTTTGAGGTGAACCTAGAACAAATTGTTTACAAGCTGTTTTCGGTGTCATTCGACGCGGAAAAGCATCAGGAACAACATATCCAAAATCCGCGTTGGGGAAACTTTGTTATCCACGATGGCGTCCATCATGGGTGTCTATACTACATCAGTTCTCGATATAAGTCATTATACGATATATAGTGGCATCAGAATTATGCCGTTATATCAGTTTGTGTTAAATTAGAATGCGGGAGCGAGTAGAGTGACACGGACAGAAAATTATACAATCGTGGCCATGAAATGGCTGTCAAAATGGCCACAACTCCAAACCATACCACGTAGAAAGCAACATATTGGGTAACTACATAAGAGTGAAATAGGTATTGGCAATATACAAGTCGGTTGTTAAATATCTTTAAAGGTACACACACCATTAAAGCAGATCAATCTGAAGGATCATCGGTCACTGCACAGTAAGTCAACCCCCCAATGATTTACGTCTTTAAAGTTTGGGTGTTCTGCTTATCCAACATCCAACTGTTGGGCAAAACAAAACAAGAAACCATAGTCAGAAATGGTAACGCCACCAAGATTATAGTATTACATATAAATAGAAATTAAAAAAAATACATAAAATATTTTGATAACAATCGCGTTTAAACGAGTAATCCTTCAAATTATTACTAACAAAGCAAGTAAACGACTGTGGGGTCACTCAACAGATTATAAAGACTTGGACTTAGTATACTGTAAATACTAAAATTTAAATGAAATAATTAAAAGATAAAATTTAGCAAGTAGTAAAAGTTAATTTTCTCATTTAATTTTTTTTGGGTTAAATAAAGCAATAATTTAAATGTAACATTTGGTTTTTTTAAAATGATTGACCGTGGCTCTTCCAATAATTGCGCGACTGATCTGGTCAATTGTTCTTAAGAAGTTGTTTTGAGAATTACTATGGAGGGAAATAGTTATGGCTGTGGCTTCGCAAGTAATTAACTTGGTGACGTGATGTTAACAAATCTGAACTCCAGTAAACCAAGGACGCTCCATACCAAATATAAGGTAAATTAATAATTCTTTAGAAGTTGTTTTAAGATTTACTATGGAGGGAAAGAATTGTGGTGCTGGCTTCGCAACTATTTGACCTCATTGTAACAAATATAAATATTAGTAACTCAGGCAATAGATGTATCTAGTCTGTATATTAAGTTATTGGGTTTTACGTGTCTTGAGATGTCTAAATAGTTTTCGATGGACAGATCGCACAAGGGACCCACCCCAATCTTCTGTTGGGATTCCAATTGTTGGCTTATTAAATATGCACATATGCTTAAGATACAGTCGCGCGCGAAGCACGCTCCCGTAAGTCGGGTTTTGGATCCCAGTTAATGAAAATATCATTGAAATAATCGGTTTCCCCCAATAAACATCGATATATTCAATATACATGTTTTGGAGCAGAATTAGGCAGTCCATATTGGACGCCATCATGGAATTTATTTTGTTTTGTTTTAATTTTCACACATATTTATTAGTTATGTGGATGGAGTTCTCATTAAACCTCACATCCTTATATTGGTTACAGTAATGCCCAAAGTAATTGACCACTTAACCACATCAGACTTATTGGTAATTTTTCAGGATTTAAAATCCTGAAAAATTACAAATAATTCTGCTCTGGTTAAGTGGTCAATTACTTTGAACATTACTGTATGAGGATTGAGTTATCATTAAACCTCAAATCCTTATATTGGTTACAGTAATGCCCAAAGTAATTGACCACTTAACCACAGCAGAATTATGGGTAAATTTTCAGCATTTAAAATCATGAAAAAATACCCATAATTTTGCTGTGGTTAAGTGATCAATTACTTTGGACATTACTGTATGTAGATGAAGTTAAACCTCACAACAGTGTGTTGGGGATTTGGACCTTGACTTGGGACCTTTGGTTTTTAACGAAACAAATGCGCGTACACCATATACACAAATTTCTTATGTAACCAGAGTTTTTCTTGGATAAGATGAGTTTGAAGTTTGAATGTTGTCAGTTTTGTATTCTCTGCAGCGGAAGGCGTAAATAGCTCGTGCATGCAACACACGAATTAATGTTTCGCCTCACAGTGCATGGTAGTTTCATTCGGCATGGTGATTAAATATTGAATGCAACGCCGAAATTTAAGTGCATACTCTAGAGGTATAAATACTAGTTACATTTCCGGAATTGTCAACACTCCCGGTGATAATAAATGATACACGTATGTCGCAATGGTTATTATACTGTAAAGAAGCACTCATATCTTCAATGGATTAGCACCGAATCTCACCAGGTCAAAGAGACTGTACATAGTACATTGTATGTAAGACTAATTTTCATTCTGCTACCAACCCGGTTTCTTAGTAGACAATTTTGTTAAAATTACTTCAGTGGCCACTTTACAACTAGAATAAGCTACAGCGCAATGCACACTATTAGTTTTCAGTATATTTTTGTTTGAAAATATATTACCATTACCACCCACGTAATCGTGCTAAATATCAGGTGATCATCTTTTAAGATGTTATTCCAACGTTGAACATTCACCCAATATTGTTAGTTGTGGTTCTGTGTGCAACAGACATGTGTAACATTATGGAAAATGGGTAAACGCGGTGATGCGGTTGAAGACAACGTATAGTAAGTTTCGCGTAGATGTGGCGTTGGTGAATTCAACCAAATATAATTTCCAGGTATAAACAGTCTCTGTCACAGATTATGTAGGCAATTTTGGTCAAGTTTTGAATTTATTGAAGACAGTCTATGGTACTCATTTGTGATTTAATAAATTTCGTTCATGGTACACCATCACGCATTTTTGTGATAAAAGCGAAATATTCGTGTTTTATCACTTGATCTGAGGCAACTATAACTACTATTTTGAGAAACGTACAATAGGATCTATACGCATTCTCCCCAGTACAATATGAACATAGTTCATACCGTTTTATAGCAATTAATTTTTCAAGGTTCCATACCGTAGATATCAAAATAAATGGTGATCGGTCTCATTCGTGAGACTGCTCTGAATACATATATTTCTGCTTCTAGAGAAAGGCCGCATAGTCAATACATCCCTACTAAATCCCGTTTAGCTGTTTAATTACACATATATCATATTCAAGATTAGCGGTACAGAAATATAAGCAGACGACAGATTATAAAAGTGAAAAAAATCCTATTCATTTGTGGGAACTGTTTAAACAATAGGTTCGACAAACGGTCGTCGACCTTTATCGTAATAAATCGGAACATTTCCCAAGGGATAACTATATACTTGTCACTGAGTATTTAGTATATTATATCGTAATTAATATCTCATCATTTCCAAGGAATAAATATATACTTGTCACTGAGTATTTAGTATATTAGAGAGGGTTAAGTTAATGTGTTCCATACATTCGTATAAGTTATACTGCACTTTATTTTGCAGGATTTCTTAAAACATAAACTTATATATTTATACATTTATAGACTTTGTGTTTTCATTGTTTTATTGTGTGCTATCACGGTAAGGTATACCCCGGTTCGTGCCCAGCATTAGCTGCCGTTCTTGCGTGTATATATTACATGTAAACTGATGGGCGAAGTATAGGGGTGCCGACGCGTGGCTTTGTGTAAATTATAATATGTGTAAGTTTGGTGAACGCGAATCGGAAAAAAAAGGTTAATACTTCTAATATAGTTTGTCTATTTTCTGCTGGAAGCAAACACACGCCAAATGGTATAGCTTGGTCAGAGTTTTCTTCGACTAAAAAAAGCGTGTGCTACCGGTTAGTCTGAATGCTGTAAAACTAATCTAGATCGAACAACACAACGTGCAGAAGCAGGTTATACACATTATACTCGTATTTAGTTCACCCTTTATTATTTTCTGAGCACCAATCGCCAATATACAACATACCGTTACTATAGTGTGATATATTTCACAAGCTCTATATTCCATTACATACATGTGATATAGTCAGATTGCTAAGTTTATTAATCAAGATAGCTAAGTTGATTAATCAAGATAACTAAGTTGATTAATCAAGATATATAGTAAGTTGATTAACAAGATAGCTAAGTTGATTAATCAAGATAGTAAGTTGATTAATCAAGATAGATAAGTTGATTGATTAATCAAGATAGCTGATTAATCAAGACAGTTAAGTTGATTAATCATGATAAGTTAATTAATCAAGATAGCTATGTTGATTAATCAAGATAGTAAATAAAAGTGGCGGTTCTACGCTGCGTAATGCTAGAAAGTGCGCGAAAAACTGATGATGTCATGACTTGAAACACAAACTGTACCAACTTTTATCTTTTGAAGATGAGAAGATTTATATTGAACTGACACTTCCAGTGCATTGTTCGTCAATGTAGCGTATACGTTGTAACGTACTGCATTCACCCATCCGAAACATACCCCAGTACATTTGCCCCTGTACCCGTAATAATAGTAATACTGCTCAATTGGTTTTGGGCACTAAATTTCCCAGTTATTGTGTTACCCAGGTTCGCTGAAACAGTTCTTTTGATACCCATAGGTTGGTTCATTCGCGAAACTCACTTCTGATCGATTGGACTGTAAACCCGAGATTCGCAGGGCCCTACACGGTGTATCCTGATAGTGCCATGGTAGTCTGGTCGTTGAGACTCGATTTTGAGGTGAACCTAGAACAAATTGTTTACAAGCTGTTTTCGGTGTCATTCGACGCGGAAAAGCATCAGGAACAACATATCCAAAATCCGCGTTGGGGAAACTTTGTTATCCACGATGGCGTCCATCATGGGTGTCTATACTACATCAGTTCTCGATATAAGTCATTATACGATATATAGTGGCATCAGAATTATGCCGTTATATCAGTTTGTGTTAAATTAGAATGCGGGAGCGAGTAGAGTGACACGGACAGAAAATTATACAATCGTGGCCATGAAATGGCTGTCAAAATGGCCACAACTCCAAACCATACCACGTAGAAAGCAACATATTGGGTAACTACATAAGAGTGAAATAGGTATTGGCAATATACAAGTCGGTTGTTAAATATCTTTAAAGGTACACACACCATTAAAGCAGATCAATCTGAAGGATCATCGGTCACTGCACAGTAAGTCAACCCCCCAATGATTTACGTCTTTAACGTTTGGGTGTTCTGCTTATCCAACATCCAACTGTTGGGCAAAACAAAACAAGAAACCATAGTCAGAAATGGTAACGCCACCAAGATTATAGTATTACATATAAATAGAAATTAAAAAAAATACATAAAATATTTTGATAACAATCGCGTTTAAACAAGTAATCCTTCAAATTATTACTAACAAAGCAAGTAAACGACTGTGGGGTCACTCAACAGATTATAAAGACTTGGACTTAGTATACTGTAAATACTAAAATTTAAATGAAATAATTAAAAGATAAAATTTAGCAAGTAGTAAAAGTTAATTTTCTCATTTAATTTTTTTTGGGTTAAATAAAGCAATAATTTAAATGTAACATTTGGTTTTTTTAAAATGATTGACCGTGGCTCTTCCAATAATTGCGCGACTGATCTGGTCAATTGTTCTTAAGAAGTTGTTTTGAGAATTACTATGGAGGGAAATAGTTATGGCTGTGGCTTCGCAAGTAATTAACTTGGTGACGTGATGTTAACAAATCTGAACTCCAGTAAACCAAGGACGCTCCATACCAAATATAAGGTAAATTAATAATTCTTTAGAAGTTGTTTTAAGATTTACTATGGAGGGAAAGAATTGTGGTGCTGGCTTCGCAACTATTTGACCTCATTGTAACAAATATAAATATTAGTAACTCAGGCAATAGATGTATCTAGTCTGTATATTAAGTTATTGGGTTTTACGTGTCTTGAGATGTCTAAATAGTTTTCGATGGACAGATCGCACAAGGGACCCACCCCAATCTTCTGTTGGGATTCCAATTGTTGGCTTATTAAATATGCACATATGCTTAAGATACAGTCGCGCGCGAAGCACGCTCCCGTAAGTCGGGTTTTGGATCCCAGTTAATGAAAATATCATTGAAATAATCGGTTTCCCCCAATAAACATCGATATATTCAATATACATGTTTTGGAGCAGAATTAGGCAGTCCATATTGGACGCCATCCTGGAATTTATTTTGTTTTGTTTTAATTTTCACACATATTTATTAGTTATGTGGATGGAGTTCTCATTAAACCTCACATCCTTATATTGGTTACAGTAATGCCCAAAGTAATTGACCACTTAACCACATCAGACTTATTGGTAATTTTTCAGGATTTAAAATCCTGAAAAATTACAAATAATTCTGCTCTGGTTAAGTGGTCAATTACTTTGAACATTACTGTATGAGGATTGAGTTATCATTAAACCTCAAATCCTTATATTGGTTACAGTAATGCCCAAAGTAATTGACCACTTAACCACAGCAGAATTATGGGTAAATTTTCAGCATTTAAAATCATGAAAAAATACCCATAATTTTGCTGTGGTTAAGTGATCAATTACTTTGGACATTACTGTATGTAGATGAAGTTAAACCTCACAACAGTGTGTTGGGGATTTGGACCTTGACTTGGGACCTTTGGTTTTTAACGAAACAAATGCGCGTACACCATATACACAAATTTCTTATGTAACCAGAGTTTTTCTTGGATAAGATGAGTTTGAAGTTTGAATGTTGTCAGTTTTGTATTCTCTGCAGCGGAAGGCGTAAATAGCTCGTGCATGCAACACACGAATTAATGTTTCGCCTCACAGTGCATGGTAGTTTCATTCGGCATGGTGATTAAATATTGAATGCAACGCCGAAATTTAAGTGCATACTCTAGAGGTATAAATACTAGTTACATTTCCGGAATTGTCAACACTCCCGGTGATAATAAATGATACACGTATGTCGCAATGGTTATTATACTGTAAAGAAGCACTCATATCTTCAATGGATTAGCACCGAATCTCACCAGGTCAAAGAGACTGTACATAGTACATTGTATGTAAGACTAATTTTCATTCTGCTACCAACCCGGTTTCTTAGTAGACAATTTTGTTAAAATTACTTCAGTGGCCACTTTACAACTAGAATAAGCTACAGCGCAATGCACACTATTAGTTTTCAGTATATTTTTGTTTGAAAATATATTACCATTACCACCCACGTAATCGTGCTAAATATCAGGTGATCATCTTTTAAGATGTTATTCCAACGTTGAACATTCACCCAATATTGTTAGTTGTGGTTCTGTGTGCAACAGACATGTGTAACATTATGGAAAATGGGTAAACGCGGTGATGCGGTTGAAGACAACGTATAGTAAGTTTCGCGTAGATGTGGCGTTGGTGAATTCAACCAAATATAATTTCCAGGTATAAACAGTCTCTGTCACAGATTATGTAGGCAATTTTGGTCAAGTTTTGAATTTATTGAAGACAGTCTATGGTACTCATTTGTGATTTAATAAATTTCGTTCATGGTACACCATCACGCATTTTTGTGATAAAAGCGAAATATTCGTGTTTTATCACTTGATCTGAGGCAACTATAACTACTATTTTGAGATACGTACAATAGGATCTATACGCATTCTCCCCAGTACAATATGAACATAGTTCATACCGTTTTATAGCAATTAATTTTTTAAGGTTCCATACCGTAGATATCAAAATAAATGGTGATCGGTCTCATTCGTGAGACTGCTCTGAATACATATATTTCTGCTTCTAGAGAAAGGCCGCATAGTCAATACATCCCTACTAAATCCCGTTTAGCTGTTTAATTACACATATATCATATTCAAGATTAGCGGTACAGATAAAACTGCGTCATTTTTCCGTTTCTGGACACCCAAAAGTCCAGATTTAACCGTTCCACAAGACCCTGATTTCGCTTGCTCTCTCGTGAGATACATCAGAGAGAATTCGTACATCTCTAATCAAAAGTTTCTCTTATACTTGTAGTCATTCTTCCTCGCAATATTCGAGCGTTTCTTCATTCGTATAGGACTAGCTATTCAAGTTTGCACTAAATGTAAATTTCATTCGATTTTGTCCATTTTGGTGGCCATTTTGGGAAAAATATTCTACATATATGGTTTACGACTAAGCAATGTTTGTGTATATTTCAATTTATTACGAATTTGGCATTAATTGGAGCACCTGCCGCAGAATTCAGTATTTTCCGATAGCAACAGACCTTATGGACGCCATCTTCAATAGAGAAATTTCCCGGCCCCAAAACGGATTTTAGCGGATTTTGGATATGTTGTTCCCTACATTCTGCCCGACAATATGACGCCAAAAACAGCTTGTAAACAATTTGTTCTAGGTCCAATGCTTCAACGACCAGACTATGGTGTTTAAATGCTTGTTGTCATGATATGGTCATGGTATATGAACAATCTTATGTTTGGTCTGAATAAGATTTTATTGTATTCCTATATATGAATCACAATCCTATGTTTGGTCTGAATAAGATTTTATTGTATTCCTATATATGAATCACAATCCTATGTTTGGTCTGAATAAGATTTTATTGTATTCCTATATATGAATCACAATCCTATGTTTGGTCTGAATAAGATTTTATTGTATTCCTATATATGAATCACAATCCTATGTTTGGTCTGAATAAGATGTTATTGTATTCCTATATATGAATCACAATCCTATGTTTGGTCTGAATAAGATGTTATTGTATTCCTATATATGAATCACAATCCTATGTTTGGTCTGAATAAGATTTTATCACATGCTTATGATAGTATTACAAACATTTGAAATTTTGAATTTACAGTTGAAAGTTTAAAGGCCCACTTAATTTTCGAACCCCCAGATTACTTTATATAAAATATATGCATATACCATTTGAAAGTGGAAGCTCCAAAACATTGTATTGTCAACTTATCCGGTGTAATAAACTGCAGACATGTTGTAATGCAATATAGATCTCCATTATAGTTGCACAAATTTATTTTTCATTTCGTCCCTTTAAATTGACTTTTATTTTTTATGTACGTATATGTGCCACTCCAAAAATGTCAGTAAAAGTACTGTAAACCGTTTGGTTTGATGTTATAGGCACAGGAGATATATATATACTTTACATGTCAAATATTGTGAACCCTGCAGGTACGTTTATGTGTATCAGTCGCCTTATGTGAGTGATGTACATGCAGTAACTACATGTATATTCTAGTGAAATTTATGGTCTGCACTCTGCAGTATTTCAAAAACATGCTATGGCCATGCCTACATATACATATGTACACTGATTCAAACACAATGATTGTCAGGTTATAATCTATGTTTGAGGAAAGTTACTATGTATTTTTCATTTGTGTTTCATTTGTCAATATTAATGGGTCCCAGGACTCCAGATGTTACTAGTGCAGAGCCCATTTAATTTTCATGAAACTGGTGGACTTCATGTCTATACTCCTAAATAAACATGACTCTGAGTCTTATCAGACCAAGACGGTATTGTGTAGGTTTTACTATAATTATATTTAGAAAAGACTCAACCATTATTTTTCCACTGCCCTTATCAGAATATATTCATTTGGCAGTATTCATCCCAAGTTTAGTGGTGATGCTAATACATTTGGTATGATATTCAGGTAGAGCAAAGCGATCTGAACGAATCGAGGATAAGCCACAATGTGTAGAAAACATTAAAAAACATATATTTTAATATATTTTAATAATGGGTGCTGGTTTTTACAAACTGGCCATAATTGAGATGACTATTCCTGTTGTTTACCAAACATCAGCGTACACAATAAAATTTTGAAGTATATATGTTCTTGAATGTTGCATACAGACACTGACTTTTGCACAAATTGCTCGGGTTAGCCAAACAATGCAAAAATAACCAACTTTAGGTAAAATGATGGTACTTGACAGAATTGCTTTGACCTACAAACATATCAATCCAGCAGTACCCATCAGCATAATATAAAATTAGCAGGACCACTTAACCTGAGGTGGTATTGAAAATGAAAATATCTTTAAAATGGTAAGTTATGAGGGCTATTAGCTATTATGAAGAATTATGTTAGTGAAATTATAGACCCTCATCTTCTCCAACCTGCAAGTGATGCAACTATCATGGCCAATCAAAACTAATGTGGGACTGACAAAGCCTCATTCTACTATTGATTGAATAGTGATCATTCCATCATTTCCTAAAACTTTTTGTGAGATGAGGTGTCCTTTTGTAAGAATTGATTACTTCTGAAATATATACTGGTATATATGGTCATCTCCCATCTGATTACAACATGTTTTTACTATGCCCAGGTGCAATACCCATTTTAGGATCGCAACATGTGGCTGCTGCATGAAGCAAACAGCTGGTCATTCCATTTAGTAAAAGTGTTTAGCATGTTTCATATCTTGGTCACTTAAATCAGATCAGCTGTTAAATGTTGATAACAAATTTTGAAAACCTGTTTTGTTCAATCTGTACATTTCTGTTGATTAGAGCATAATTCTTACCTAATTTTTGGTAAAGCACACCAGTTTCCAAGGCATGTTCAGTCACGAAGAGCTCACGTTGTGTGTCGGGATCAACACATCCTTAGCAGCAATTTCCAGCTAATCCCATTGTGTGTGGTCAATTGTGCTCTTAAGTCGATCAGAGAATTCGGATAGTTCATTAAAAAGTGTCATACATATGCTGTGGCCTTGGTGGTATTGTATACTTGTGGTGCGTAACATGCTGAAATCGGTTTTTGGCAATTGTCTTAAACACCATTGACTTTTGGATATGAAAATGTATTACTGACCCCCCATAATGTGGATTTTCAGGGTCAAGAGCTCCTTGGAGGTCAATCCCATCCGATAATGGTACAGAAAGTATACCTATATGTGGCACCGATGGATATAGATCAATAAAATTCGAATTGGGGGCTCAGCTTTGAGATAAAAGTGCTGAACCCCAAAATTGGGCCCTTAAAATGGATTTTTTTTGGTTTTTGGCAATTATCTTAAAAAACATTGACTTTTGGATATGAAAATGTATTACTGAACCCCAATAATGTGGCCATTCCGCACATTTTGAGTGGTCACACGACCCCCTATGTCCAACGGTTCTGGAGATATAGTCACGGCGGGTGGTAGTACTTCGCGCAAAAAGGGGCGTGGCCATTTGACCCATTTCGCCCTCAATGGGAAATGTGTCACCAACCAAATATTGTTCGTGTACCTTCAATTAGTGGATTCGTGAAGAGTTTTGCTCTGGACATAAAAGTGCATACAAAACGCCCTCAGCTACTAGAGTATACCGTAGATATCAAAATAAATGGTGATCGGTCTCATTCGTGAGACTGCTCTGAATACATATATTTCTGCTTCTAGAGAAAGGCCGCATAGTCAATACATCCCTACTAAATCCCGTTTAGCTGTTTAATTACACATATATCACACGATTCAAGAGTAGCGGTACAGATAAAACTGCATCATTTTTCCGTTTCTGGACACCCAAAAGTCCAGATTTAACCGTTCCACAAGACCCTGATTTCGCTTGCTCTCTCGTGAGATACATCAGAGAGAATTCGTACATCTCTAATCGAAAGTTTCCCTTATACTTGTAGTCATTCTTCCTCGCAATATTCGAGCGTTTATTCACTCGTATAGGACTAGCTATTCAAGTTTGCACTAAATGTAAATTTCATTCGATTTTGTCCATTTTGGTGGCCATTTTGGGAAAAATATTCTACATATATGGTTTACGACTAAGCAATGTTTGTGTATATTTCAATTTATTACGAATTTGGCATTAATTGGAGCACCTGCCGCAGAATTCAGTATTTTCCGATAGCAACAGACCTTATGGACGCCATCTTCAATAGAGAAATTTCCCGGCCCCAAAGCGGATTTTAGCGGATTTTGGATATGTTGTTCCCTACATTCTGCCCGACAATATGACACCAAAAACAGCTTGTAAACAATTTGTTCTAGATCCAATGCTTCAACGACCAGACTATGGTGTTTAAATGCTTGTTGTCATGATATGGTCATGGTATATGAACAATCTTATGTTTGGTCTGAATAAGATTTTATTGTATTCCTATATATATGAATCACAATCCTATGTTTGGTCTGAATAAGATTTTATCGTATTCCTATATATGAATCACAATCCTATGTTTGGTCTGAATAAGATGTTATTGTATTCCTACATGAATCACAATCCTATGTTTGGTCTGAATAAGATGTTATTGTATTCCTACATGAATCACAATCCTATGTTTGGTCTGAATAAGATGTTATTGTATTCCTACATGAATCACAATCCTATGTTTGGTCTGAATAAGATGTTATTGTATTCCTACATGAATCACAATCCTATGTTTGGTCTGAATAAGATTTTATTGTATTCCTATATATGAATCACAATCCTATGTTTGGTCTGAATAAGATTTTATCGTATTCCTATATATGAATCACAATCCTATGTTTGGTCTGAATAAGATTTTATTGTATTCCTACATGAATCACAATCCTATGTTTGGTCTGAATAAGATGTTATTGTATTCCTACATGAATCACAATCCTATGTTTGGTCTGTATAAGATTTTATTGTATTCCTATATATGAATCACAATCCTATGTTTGGTCTGAATAAGATTTTATTGTATTCCTATATATGAATCACAATCCTATGTTTGGTCTGAATAAGATTTTATCGTATTCCTATATATGAATCACAATCCTATGTTTGGTCTGAATAAGATTTTATTGTATTCCTATATATGAATCACAATCCTATGTTTGGTCTGAATAAGATGTTATTGTATTCCTACATGAATCACAATCCTATGTTTGGTCTGAATAAGATGTTATTGTATTCCTACATGAATCACAATCCTATGTTTGGTCTGAATAAGATGTTATTGTATTCCTACATGAATCACAATCCTATGTTTGGTCTGAATAAGATTTTATTGTATTCCTACATGAATCACAATCCTATGTTTGGTCTGAATAAGATGTTATTGTATTCCTACATGAATCACAATCCTATGTTTGGTCTGAATAAGATGTTATTGTATTCCTACATGAATCACAATCCTATGTTTGGTCTGAATAAGATTTTATTGTATTCCTATATATGAATCACAATCCTATGTTTGGTCTGAATAAGATTTTATCGTATTCCTATATATGAATCACAATCCTATGTTTGGTCTGAATAAGATTTTATTGTATTCCTACATGAATCACAATCCTATGTTTGGTCTGAATAAGATGTTATTGTATTCCTACATGAATCACAATCCTATGTTTGGTCTGAATAAGATTTTATTGTATTCCTATATATGAATCACAATCCTATGTTTGGTCTGAATAAGATTTTATTGTATTCCTATATATGAATCACAATCCTATGTTTGGTCTGAATAAGATTTTATCGTATTCCTATATATGAATCACAATCCTATGTTTGGTCTGAATAAGATTTTATTGTATTCCTACATGAATCACAATCCTATGTTTGGTCTGAATAAGATGTTATTGTATTCCTACATGAATCACAATCCTATGTTTGGTCTGAATAAGATTTTATTGTATTCCTATATATGAATCACAATCCTATGTTTGGTCTGAATAAGATTTTATTGTATTCCTACATGAATCACAATCCTATGTTTGGTCTGAATAAGATTTTATTCATAAAGAATCACATGCTTATGATAGTATTACAAACATTTGAAATTTTGAATTTACAGTTGAAAGTTTAAAGGTACTCAACCCGTAAAGAGGGTCCCCATCTCAACAGATTCCAACAACAACAATCCGACCAGAGGGTCCTATATTACTATTTCTTTGGCTTTGGGGGTAAAAAATATTTGATTCGAGTCGAGGAACCCATCAAACAAAGCTCAGAGTTATTAGATATTGATTTTTCAAATTTGTTATGTTCTCGAGATGAGTACCAATAACTGTCGTAATCTGCTCTGGATGTGTACCTCAAATCTATTCAAACAGACAAGGATGAATAACTCTAAAATCAAGTGGTAATTTTAACGCAATTTTGACTGAGTTCTGGGCCAGATAGTATTCCCGATAATGAAAAATAATAGATTTCTAAAATCGATATCTAACAAATCTGAGCTTTGATGGGTGACTTCCTCGACTCGAATCAAATATTTTTGACCCCCGAAGCCATTGAAATAGTAATTGAGAGGAGTTTTATCGGGTTGAGTACCTTTAAAGGCCCACTTAATTTTCGAACCCCCAGATTACTTTATATAAAATATATGCCATATTATATACCATTTGAAAGTGGAAGCTCCAAAACATTGTATTCAACTTATCCGGTGTAATAAACTGCAGACATGTTGTTTTTATTGAGTTGCCAATGCGTTTTGTTATCAAGATTTAAAGGGGTACTGTACGCCAAATGTTGTTGTTGGTTTCTATAGTCTCCGAGTCGGAGAATAAGGTAACAATTTTTCCATTATTTGAAAGTCTGTTGAGTACGAAGTCATGTTACGGATGACAAATTTACCGGAATGCAAAAATACAAATTGTCGTTGTCGAGTAATTTTTGTAAAGTTTTCAACCAAATGAATCAAATAAAAGTTATATTATATGCATACTAGTCCCATATAATCATTTAAGTTATTGTATCGTCGCTAGTCAGTGAGTGGCTTGATTGTTCTCCCCGTATCATCATAATATTTTAAGCGATCGTGTGTGCGATCGGTTTAAAAATCCAGTATCCCTCAATTACTGTTTTTGATTACGGTAATTCGTAATTTAATTGACGCCATTTTATGGCTCCAGTCATAAATTCAATTTATATCAAATTATTAACTTTTAAATTATTAAATGTTAAGATAGCCTATTAACCTGAGCGTTTACAGAATACATCTTCGACTCAAATTACTTATGTTTCTATATATTATCGATATTAGATCGTTGTTGTCACCGGAAATTTAATGAAAATGGCGTGCAGTACCCCTTTAAGTAAAAATCAGTATTATTTTCAATGCAGGGGGAATAACTCTATATATTAAAGATAGAGTTCTTCCCCTTTCATTGAAAAAGTTTGAATTCTTTTGCAAGAGGGGGAAGTCTTCAACAGTTTTCTATTTCTCTGTGGGCATCTTCTAAGACACAGATGTTTCAAATAGTGATTATAGTATTTTAATCATATTTTATGGCATAGATTGTTATTAAAACCGTATATATCAAGTCACTATAAAAAATAATAATCGGAGACTCGAAAATTAAGTGGGCCTTTAAAGTCAGGATTAGTTGAGACCTGCTAACATTCAGAGAGTTTTGATAAGATCACATGGATGTGTCCCCTTGTGTAAGATGTATTGCACTCCTCTAAAATCTCAGAAACAGTTTTCAGTCCACGATCAGCAAAATAAGGAAGATGAGGTAAGGGTGTGAGGAAGGGATGTGAGGTATACGGTGGGTGTGGTCTAATGAAGATGATGATATACCGTTTTGTGTGGTCGTTGAAGCTGAATTTGGGGATCAACCCAGAACAAATTGAATCCAAACTGATTTTCGTGTCATTCGACTAGAAAGAGCCTCAGGAACAACATATATCCAAATTCCGCAAACATCTGCTTTGAGGAAACGTTATTATCCAAGATGGCGTCCAACATGGTTGTTTATATGTCAATTCTCGAAATTAGTCATTATACGATATATTGTAGAATCGGAATTAAACAGCTACACCATTTTTTTGTGAAATTAGAGCACGGGAGAGAATAGAGTGACGCAGAAAGAAAATTATGTAATCGCGGTCACGAAATGGCTGTCAAACTGGCCGCAACTCCAAGCCACACCACGAGAAAGCAAGATATTGGATAACCACATAGGAGTGAAAATGCGTATTGGTAATATACAACTCTGTTGTTAAATATCTTTAAAGGTACACAAATAATTACAACAGATCATTCTGAATGATTTATCGGTCACATCAACGCAAGTCAAAACCCAACGATTTACGTCTTTAATGTTTGTATTTTCTGCTTATCCAACGGTCGGGCCAAAAATAATAAAAATTGGGAATGCAACATACGCAGTAATGTTTCGCCACGCAGCGCATGGTACTTTCATTAAGCATGATGATTAATTATTGAATGTAACGCAGAAATTGAAGTGCCTATCATTGCGGTATACATACCAGTTACATGTCCGGAATGTTCAACACTCTCCGTGATAATAAACCTAACACACATGTCGCAATGTGCATTCGTATTACATTGTAAAGAAGCACCCATATGTTCAATAGATTAGCACCGCAGCTCACCAGACCAAAGAGACGGTACATGGTGCAGTTTATTTAAGACTACTTCATGCCGCTAACAAACCGGCTTCTTAGTAGACAATTATGTTCAAATTATTTCAGTCGCTTCTTTCCAACTGAAATATGCTACCACGGAATGCACACTATTAGTTTTAAGTCTATTTTTTTTTTAAATATCTTGCCACCCACGTTCTCGTACTAAATATCACGTGATCGTCGTTTTAAAGATGTTATATCGCCGTTGAACATTATACAATTGTCGCATTTTTTCGAGGTTGACACTAGGAATTGTCAACCCGAAGAAGTCAATATTCACCAAGGCCGTAGGCCGAGGTGAATATTGACTTCCAAGGGCTGACAATTCGTCGTGTCAACCAAGAAACAATGAGATAACTGTGTTATTATATGAAACGCACTTTGATTGGACAATACGTTGTGACGTTGACCGTCGCTGTGAAAACCTTATCTATTTTCAGGTCTTATAATATGTTATGTTAACCCCTGAAGTATCTGACGTCACTCAGAACTGTTATTAACCTGTTGTTCCATTAATGAGGTGAACATCGTTCGATATCTCCATGTGTTCCTTACGTTTTAACATATGAATTGGGGAAAGAAACTTATGACCATATAATAATGATCTTTATCGGAAGCAATTGTGACTACTATTTTGAGACATGGACAATAGAATATACACATTTTACCCAGTACTCTAAGAAGAATATCTCTCATACATTTCTATATAAGTGAATTTTTACAGGTTTGATGTTGTAGATATCAAAAATAAATTATGTTCGGTTACATTGGTGAGACTTACCTGCATGAGTACATATATTTCTGTTTCTAGAAAAGGTCACAAGAATCAATACATCCCGACTAAATCCCAGTAAACTGTTTAAAGTCATGTGAAACACTCCGGTAGGGTGATCTAATAGAAATGGAGAATATTCTTACTCAAGGTTGTTCTTTTTACGAATATTAATCCAAATTGCCAACACACACCGTCATTCTGATATATTAATTAAATGCACTGACTCTGGATGGCGAAATCATTTGTGTTTGTTTGTCGCCGATTGTTGTGTCCCGAATCCAGATGTAAATATTTATAATTGAGCTTAGTTTTGATGATGTGTTCTATTGAGTGGTATAGTCGATTTATTTGAAATTTTCGGCGATGTTAGTAGAATGCTACATTCTCCAGGTTGGCATAACACCTGAATACTAATTATCAGTTTCACAAACTCGAATAAGTCCATCATATGTCTTTTATTACACATATCACACGATTCAGGATAAACAGTACAGATAAAACTGCGTTATCTTTCCGTTTCTGTGCGCCCAAATGTCCAGATTACCCGTTCCACGAAACCGTGCTTTCGCTTGCTCATGAGATACATTAGAGAGAATTCGTACAGCTCTTATCTAATACTCTGCAAACATTCTTCCTCTCATTATCAAGGAACAGGCATTAATTACGAAATATATTACCTGCACCGTATTTTCAATGTTTTAAACTTCCCTGTCACGACATCAAACGGTTTTGAACTGGTGAAGTATACACAATGTCACACACAGACAATATTTGGTTTCCCGGGGAACCAAAACTGGTTCCCTGGTTTTTCCAAGTAGAAGAGCCAAACGAAGTGCATAACATACATGATTGGCTCTTCGCGAAGAACCAATTTAAAATAAAGAACCAAACACACATGAATTGGTTCTTCGTGAAGAACCAAAAATAAAGAACCAAATTAAGAACCAAACATACCAGATTTCGTTCTTCGCGAAGAACCAAAATAAAGAATCAAATTCCACTTGCATGGAACCAAACTTGTTTTTAAATTCTATCTTGAGGGGGGGCAATTTTAGCTGCTTTGGTTCTCCGGATAGACCAGAAAAAGGAACCAAATAGTTTCTCTGGGTTTTCTGGTTGGGTTCCCCATTTGGTTAACTAACCGACTTCTAGGAAACAGTTATGAATGCTTTGTGGAAACATTGGGCTGTGATACTATGCTACAATTATAAGCACGTTTGAGGTGTCTTGTTTTCGGAATGTTCTATTATTTCCTTTAATATGTTACACTGTTAAATTTAATGAATAAACACCAAAGACGTTCTGATCGATGTTCCCGGTCCACAACATGCATTTTGGGATATTGGTTGGGTCCATGCATGGTATGGACCGAGTTCCGTCACGTTACTCTTCTATAACAGACTAATTACGCCCAGTGAAATGTAAAGTGGTATAGCAAAGCTTATACTAATCCCACATAGGCGCGGATATGTGATCCGTGTGTGTAATGAATAATGTATTTATGGTTTCAATTTTGGAGAGCGTATATAGCTCCCCACATGTTGGCAAATAAATAATTAAAAAACATGCACCGAATTAATAATTCTTATTTCTGGATGATTTGTGATTCACGCGAAGGTATAGGCAAATCTGATTCGTGTATCTGGGCAAGTTTGCCAGTTACTTTCCTAATGTCAGTGGTTTCTACGTGCAGTGGAGTGATTAGGCGGCAAAATTAAAAACATTATCCAATAAAAGTAATATATTAGCCATGATCGAACGCTCAATTATTGTTTTATGCTGAAGTCTGAAGATCGTATATATATATTTATTATAATTTGTATTATCCTCCATTAATGGCGATTCATCTATAATATTTAAAAGTATGTGAACAAACATTAATTGACACATAATTTTAACACAATGTATATGACAAGAGTACCACGGGGATATCCGTATATAATTCGGCCTTATTTTGAAAATCCGGCCATGTGAATGATAACCGGCTTTATAAACGGTAAGTTGGGTTGTTACCGATAAAAACTACTTAACTTTAAAATGCATATTGTTTGTCCTCAAGCCAGAAGCATATACGCGGTTGTGGTTATACTTCTTGCGCGTTCATTTCAATAAGGTCCATAGCTATTTAAATAACATAATAATCACTTGGTGCATATACACCCATCGTCAAACCAACATTATGGTACATTGACGTCCTGCTATAGATGTAAATTTCCGGTGCGATTGTCCTCAATACTCACACGTGTCTTTGGGAACGATTAAGAAATTAAACTGTTATCAGATAAAAGACTTTTACGAAAATAATTTGTCAGTTTTGAATTCGCGCAGCACGGAGCGCGAATTCCAAGTGCGCGAATTTAACACTGAGCGAAAAATATTTGTGCGCGAATTGAAATACGAGTAAGGTAATCATGTAAAAAATAGGGCTATTTTGGCAATCAAAATATGTAATTACTAGGCCCGAAACAACCATTGGTAGATAGATAGCTAGATAGATAGATAGATAGATAATTTTTTAATGGCTAACAGCTGCAAAATTTGCAGACAATTGAGCATTTATATAAGCATATATACAAAAGATACGACCCTGTATTCTATCTAACTTAATCATGACATTTTGCACTAGTACCCAAGATTAATGAATATATCCCACAATACTATGATCGATATAAACGTGTTTCGCGCTCAAATCTAGATAATATCGACTCGACACTTCGAATTTTCAACATTGACAAAAATGTTCCCACCCTCCGGAGGCATTATTATTCATTATTACCACTTTAGAGGGCGTTCTCTAGTAGATTAACAGTATTTTACCCGAACGGTAAAAAGCCATAACGCCCGGCATCAAACCGGATGCGGGCCGTTAACGATATTAACGGCCCGCATCCGGTTTGCGATTTGCTAGAAATCCAATCGAACGCAACCTTATTTCGGATTTCGGAATTTCTGTTAAAGGGGTACTGTACCCAAGATGTTGTTGTTGGTTTCTATAATCCCCGAGTCGGAGAATAATGTAACAACTTTTCAATTTTTTGAAAGTTTGTTGAGTACGAAGTATTGTTACGGATGGCAAATTTACCGGAATGCAAAAATACAAATTGTCGTTGTCGAGTAATTTTTGTAAAGTTTTCAACCAAATGAATCAAATAAACATGATATTATATGGTTAGTAGTCCCATATACTCATTTAAGTTAGTGTACCGTCACTAGTCAATGAATGGCTTGGGTTTTCTCCCCGTATAAGCATAATGTTTCAAACGATCGTGTGTGCAATTGTTTTCCTAATCCGGTATCCCTCAATTATAATTTGATTACGTTTTGTACACGGAAATTCGAATTTTAAGAGACGCCATTTTATGGCTGGAGCCATAAAATCAATTTATATTAAATTATTAACTTTTAAATTATTAAATTTTAAGATAGCCTATTAACCTGAGCGTTTACAGAATACATCTTCGACTCAAATTACTTATATTTCTATATAGTATCGATAATAGATCGTTGTTATCACCGGGAATTTATTGAAAATGGCGTACAGTACCCCTTTAAAACAAGTTTATAGTATATTATTACGAATAAAACTGAAATTTTACTGTAGTAGATGTAAATGATGTAATAACAGACCAACAACAAGTAAGTGTTACCTAACAAGTGGAATAAATTAGATTTCTGACTGAATTTTCGTTAGATATGTCCCTATTTTCGTGGTAAATAATATAATTAGTCACGTGACAATTTGTTTGACAACGAACAGACGACACATGGTTTGAATTGTGATCGTTGTGAAAAAAAGAGTTATTACATGTATTTCATTTGACATATTGTTGCCTACTCACTCATCTATGTTCTAGTTGGGTTTCATTTCAGAAAGTGGTAATAATAGTAATAACTTGATTTTGTCGGGCGTTATGGTTTATTAACGGCCCTCCAGAAATGATTAACAGCCCTCGGGCCATTAAAGGCCCTCGACTTCGTCTCGGGCCTTTAATGAACCCTCGGGCTGTTAATCATTTCTGGAGGGCCGTTAATAAACCATAACGCCCTCCAAAATCAAGTTATTGGTATATTATGGCAATAAGATATAAATGTTGGGACCATTTCTCTTGAAGAAAAGCATTAGGCTGACATGCAAATACCTAACTGAGTCTGAATGAAACATAATATATTAATATTACTTTAATAATTTATTTCATAATTTATTATTGTTTAATTAGATAATCTGCAATAGTGAGAGAGTAATGATAATGTAAGCATTCATATTTATTTATACGTTATTATTGGAGATTTGATCTCAATAAATAATATTATTGCCAAAATATTTAAAGTGAAGTGAAAGGCTCATTGTGTATTAATCAACGATTACATTAGTTTATTTCATGAAATAGTGCGTTATACACTTTTTCTGGAGTTATTCACACACGTGGGTACATTGAATATGATTACCGTAAGCGGTCATATACTCGATAGATGTTGGGTAGTATCATAGATGAAGGAAGGATAGATACGTCACTCAACGTCATTTGATCGGCCAATCGGTAACGCACTCAGATTCTGTCCGCCATTGCTAAAGGTAGTTCAACTCTGATTCTTCTAATCAAAACAGTGCTTTCTCATCGCAATAAAAAGAGGAAAATCTGGCATCTATTGCAGCTGAATTAATTATGCACCAACTGTCATGAATTATCAGAATCTCACGTTTCAAAGGATGTCCGTTGGGGAGAAAGAAAGGTGAGTTTTTATGCCGTTTGATGCAATTTTTGTAGTAAACAACACGACATTCTGCATTCTATTTTTGTAATTTTCACCTGGATGAAGTTATGTTATAAGGACTTTCAAAATTAAATTAATTTAATAGATCTGACCAATCCTGGTTGCATTGGTAATTTGAATATCATGTATATGGGGTACCGATCCAAACTTGTTTTATGGAAGAAATATTTCAATGACAGCTGTCAGATGTCAAGAATTCCATGCCACTGCCAGGTGTGATCAGGTGTACATACTACAGTAATAAATAAATAATTTAGAAATGAATAGTCAAAACAATTCACAAATTTGGCAGTTTAGATGTCCTACTCCTAGATTCTAATTGTAGTGATCATACTATTCATAGTTTGAATTGTTTCATGCCCACTTTATGTAATAGATAACATTTGTTGATAGCATATTTTTCATGTAGTATTTTGATCATTAATAGATGATATAATCACATTCATAATGCATAATGTTAATACATGACATTGAGACTTGAGTGGGCATTAATTATAATTTATACACACACTGGTCAGCTTTGTTGAAATATAATATCATTAGCCTTATTTATTATTATATTATAGCACTAGTATTATTTTTGTAAGATAATTTATTACTGCTATCACAAAGAGGTGTGAACAATTGAATATTACATGGGTTGCCAATGTAGGCACTGGTGAGTGGTGTGGTACTGTACTGCATGGGAAATATCCCAATATAAAATATTTTATACCAGTAACCTGTAAATTATTTATAAATTAAAATTAAATGCTTCAAATTCTATATCATTTCAGGAAGTGGGCAGATAATGGCAACGCCTTCATAACATTGGTGGGTCAGAAAGTTACGTGTGCAACATGCGTGAGCCGAAAATAATCCAGAGAGACAGAATGAGATGCACAATGCAATGATGTGTTCAAGATAAAGAAGGAATTGAACTATACTTGTGCGAAAATCCTGGATAAAAAACTAGCTGATGTCTCATTGACTATCAAGGAAAGAGCCACAAATGATTAATATTTATAAGTTCATCATTAAATTAATTAAATTACAAACATTGTCTCTCTATCACATTGTACTTATCCACACTAAGGCAACCCCCCATGTTCATATGCACATTGTGTGTCCCCGGGACTGTCCCCTCCAGTCTGAAAAAGTATCCTCTAGCTCCCAATAGCATTTCAAGGTCCCATTCAGCTTCAGTAACTGTAATTCTCTAATGTAAATGGACTATAAGTATGTTATCCTACTAGTATATTTTACAAATTGTACCATAATCATTAACTATTTTATTACTATATGCATGGATTATATCGCTCAGTTTCAAAATAGCCTATACAATTAACTATTCTTCGTTTATTTGTATTTTAATATCATAGTGGGCAGAGATACCCTTTACATTCATATGTAGGTTAATTCATATAATAAGACCACAAACACAGGTCTGTTTGTTGAACTTATTAGATGAAACCCCCCTACTGTGACCCAAATATATATATATACAAATGGATCATGGAACTCAAATAACTACTAAATGATTATTAGTTTATATAAATAGACATGATATGTCTGTTTCCAGGATGAAATTGTAATATATAATATATATAAAAGTTAAAAAGTTCCCGGACCCCGGTTGAATCGGGATAGTGATTCAAATGGGGAGGACCTGACATATATATATATATATATTGATTAGCAGCAACGTATATGTGTACGTTTATAAGAAAAATCACTCTGAATTCTGTGAAGCAATATCCCTCCAATATTTGCACCAGCTGATCGAGGAAAATTACAAAACTAAATCCCCACTACACGTAAGAAATCAGATCCCTCCAATACTTGCACTAGCTGATCGAGGAAATTACAGAACGAAATCCACACTACACGTAAGAAATCGGAGTAAATAAACATCAACGCAAAATTCACAAGATATCACAAGACAGTTTGTTAGTTTTTCAATATGCCGGCGTAAACAACATCGAATTGCGGGCACTTTCTATTTCAGGAACAACTATCTTGAACAAAATTGCATTCTTATGCATTCGGTTAATGTCACCTAAAATGCATAATGTTACAAAGTTAGTATAAAGTACATTTATTACGGATATCTCTCGACAACCTACGCGAACTCGATGTAAATATAACGTAAAATTATCTCCCCCTAGTTTTCTGAACTACCTTAACGCTTGAGGGCCAACGCAATGGCGACGTCCAATAGCGTTACAGTTTGATAACCATGAGTGCGACGTCTATCCTATTTTTAGTCTATGGTAGTCTATTGGCATCTAAAATTGATTCGAGTTAAACCATTTGTCCGAGGAAAAAAAAAATTAAATTAGCCACTAGCCAATCCAACGTCCGGGTTTGTGACGTGTTCTTATTTCTAATCGAGTGCACCCACTTTTCGTCAACCGGAAGTATTATCTCCCTTTCTGCCTTTTTAGCTATCCATCCAAAATAAAACGATAAGGTTCGTTCTTCGCTTATGCGAAATCCGTCAATATCTCCCAACATGAAGCCCATCCGCACCTTGTATACAACAAGCTGCTAAAATATATCTACATAATTCTAGATGATCGTTATTTCATTCCCTATTTTGCAGAAACTTAAGAAGTAGTTCACTGTTTGTAGAATTACTGATCGTCTCGCAAATAACTTGCACGTAACCAGCATGGCCATGTCGATCTAGTCTATCATCAAATGACTTAATGAGTATGTCGACTCGATTTACAAGTTTAGGACTTTTGACACAAATACCTTGATACAAATCAAGTGGTCTAAATTGCTAAATTTTGAAAAATTACTTGTTTCCTGATTCACTGTAAACATGTGATCGGAAACAACAGAGCAGACTAAATTTTCAAATAATTATCAAATTTGCTTTTTCACTAAAATTATTACCCATAAAGTAAATAAAAGTGATGATAAAAAATTATTTTTGCTGCTTAAAAAAAATACGTATTTTGGAATACATGAGAAGTCGACCCCGCGCAAAGTTGGCCCCATACGAAGATGGCCCCGCGCAAAGTCGGCCCCATATATAGCAGAAACATTGTTTAAAATCATTATTATTCAGGCCTGGCAATATGGCGCGAGCGATTTTATCGCTCGTGCGTCGCCCACGCAATTTCAATTTGGCGTGGGCGATATATCGCTTGCGCAACATTCACTACCCAACATACTTTTGCAGTTGTAATTTTGATGAGTTATCCATTTGAAAACATATAAGGCAACGCGACATCGCATCTTTGAAGCAGGAGACACATGCCATGTTAACAGTCGGCTGCCACCGGTATATCTAATTAGGTCAAACCATGCTACACACCCGTCACCAGTGACAGACTGACGATTACATGACCTAACTGTGAACGTGCAGTGCTACCCACAAATCATACCTTTCCTACAAGGTAGTTTGATGAGCGCTGTTGACAGCGATGGGTGGGGCTACGAAGGAATCCGCCAATCGCGCAACAGTGCTCGCTGACATGTAAACAAATGAGGTGAATGAAGTGACGAAAACAAAGAATAAATATCGCGATATCGTGCTATTAATTACATGAAATGAGTGATTTATAAATAGCACGGATGGGTTATGAGATGATACAAACATAGAAGTGATTTAATTTATGATATGTACGGAATAATGTATGTTTTGACGCGATAGAAGTGGACGAAATTTCACAAATGTACGGAAGCCGCAAATGAACCGATGGATTATATAGATAAAAGTATGGAACAAATAAATGCATGATATAATGATTGATTCTGGTTAGGTAACTTGGTCACTCGGGTATAAAGGAACAAACACAAACATATCATGTACATGTATGTACAATATATGCATGTCATAATGATTGATTCCGGTTAACTTACAATAATATCTTACCATGATGTCACCTCATACATGTATTATACAGTATAACAGCATGTAATATATGATATAAATATATTATAATGATTGATTGATTCTGGTTAACCATTAGGTCACTTGGATCAGGCATAAAGGAACAAACACAACAATACCATATATGCAAGACATGGTATAACATTTATAAAAGTACTTTATTAAACATTAATAAGTTATACAACAGTCATTGATAATTTCACAATTAATATATGATTATAAATTAATTAAATTTATATATTATCACTTACCACATAATAAGTTATATGCAATATGACATATGTCAGTTTACTTGTATTTCATATGTTACAACATAAATACCCCATAAAACAGAAATTGCCCCTGCAAAATATTTTAGCCCCTGCAAAGTATTTTGGCGAGGGCGAATTTTAGCCTCTGCAGATTTTTCATAAGGCCAGCACTGATTATTTGATCATATGAAATGTGAAACTAATAATAATGACAGAATAACAATTAACACGTTGAGTGCCACTACGAGTTATCTCGTAGTTCGCAACCTTCGCAGGTTGCCACTACGAGTTATCTCGTAGTGGTTTCCATGTCGTGTAACTGACAAACGGAAGCAGTGGAATAGGTCGATACACCACGAAAACCCGCCTCGGAACATCAGAACAGTAATTTTATCAAATAAATAGTGTGGTTCCCCTTACATCGTTCAACTGAAGTGAGCAACAACAGCACATATATTCTTCTCAAAATGGTCCAGTTGTGAGTGAATACAGCGGACACTGTCTCACTGAGTGACCACCAGAGGCAGTCGTGTGTGGGCAATTCGACTGGGGTTTTTGTATTCAATAGACTGACAATGTTCACGCATGCAAACAAAGTCAGGGGGTGGATATTCACAATGTACAAACATGCGAAGGCAGTTTCGAGGAATGGTTACATCGTTGTGTTTCAACACATTGAAACTTCGCACAACCACCCACACACGTCACACAGGCCTGCCAAATCTGTTCCCTCTCACTCATGTGCGAGCGGACGCATCCAACACAAGATAAGCGGATAATCCATGACGTTATATGCGCGTTGATGCTACCATTATCTCATTAGGGAACACAGCAGTTGTTTTTGTATACACTGTGCGGCTCCATTTGGGGGCTAGGTATTTTATTATTTATAATACAAGTAAAGCAGAACAATTATTTCCCAAAACTACAATTTACCCACTTCCGAACGTGTTGGACAATGGAAAGCGTAGCAATTACCGTACTTTAGACGTCATGCAGTTCACCGAACTGTTCTACTTGCGTAGGTACGGATGAATGATTTTGTGTAGCATAGAGGTTTACAGTTTACAGTAGCACACTCCTGAGTGTGCAGGGATCTATTTGGCTACTGCTGAATGGTTGTTTTAATTTTGTGCTGACAATTCTTCCAACACTATTATTTTGGGTTGTACTTTGGAACCCTATAGCATAGGCCTAAATCAGGCTAAATGAGAGATATCTTACAATACCCGAAACAACAGAAGATGCATGCTTGTAGTCATTCCTGTATGGACGAAATAAACTCATCCTCACAGGAAACAAGATCACCCGATTCCACTTCGGATTCGCTGTCTGTAGCATGCATGCTCATATATAAGTAATTTGCTCCGCCGTGCATCAGCCACAATTTAACTATATAATGAGCTATAACCACCACAAGGACTCCCACACCTCAATAAATATGCTTACCACCAAAATAACTTGTTTGGGTTACATTCTACTTCATATTTGTTGCTCAAACGTGTCCAATTGTGTCTACGAGATAACTCGTAGTTGGCACTGGTGGTGGGAATACCCAAATTCCTTCCGCCAGTGCCGGCTACGAGTTATCTCGTAGTACTATCAATCGCCGTTTCTGTCATCTAAAGTCGCGACGTCATCCAATTTTTGCTTCATTGAAGCCAAATTATGGTCTACTAAGGGTATCTATCTTGCCACGATTTGGCAAACTGGCGAGATTACTAATTGATTTCTGGCACTCAACGTGTTAACATACATGTAACATGGTATTAATACAATTAACAATAAATTCAAACGGCGGCGTCATCGCTGCAACTGTCGTCGCCAGATATGGGTGCTGAAATTTCCGTGATCCTACGTAGTAGCTGGCTTGTCAAATCTGTCTCTATACAGCTTCCATAGGTTGAATATTTTAGCTAATGGCTTCATTCGGTACTTGACAGCTTTTCTTTAATTGTCTGTGAGCAACTATCATTGTTTTGTGTACATGTAACTGAGTCGCGGTCAGTGACGCTGAATTGATCACTGCATGTGACATTGTCACACCCTTTCATTCAATTGGGCACCCAGCTTTTTTTAATTTTTAGTTGGATATGGTACCCAGCTTTTATAACATTTACATATGAGTACCGGTACCCAGTCTGGGTGAACGTCGACTCTATATTTGAAATATAGAGTCTGGAGCTAATGTCTCCAAAACCATATCTATTCAGCGAAGAGCTTCCCCAAAATGACGTCACGGATTTTTAAAAATACATCGATGATTGACAGGTGTCCCCACGTGTTATTTGTTGTGCTTCGCAATAACAAGGCCTGTGTCGCGACATAAACTGACAGAAGATAATATTTGTCGTGTGTGCGACTATTCTTTTTCGGGAGATGAACTCGCTGCATCAACGGGAAAGCTGCATCCGAGAGCAAAAAATAAGGTCGTCATCAAAAATGATGCTTTAGAACTATTTAAAAGCATAAAATTAAGTCATTTCCTCGGTGTTTAACTTTCAGATGACTTTTTTACGACAAATAATTTGATTTGCAAACCATGTTACAATAAAGTAAATCAAATACACGGACATGAGTGAGTTCTATTTATATTTATGGGAGGCCAAGTTGGTACCATACGCATGCCTATCTATCAGGTCCAGCACATCCTTCAAATTAATCGGAATCGTACCGAATATATAATTTCGAAGCAATTTTTTCTGTCTATGTTGTATTTGCAAGCGCCGCTCTGTTACTATATTTAGAGGTGACATTATGGGAGTCTCCGCCCACTAACACTTGTTTATTAACCCATACGGTTTCATTGGACGGAAAATAATTTACGCAATCAATCAGATTACGGAATCCCGAGGACTTGGAAATGAGATAGCGATGTTATCCGTCAGACCTAATATTCAATGTTGTAATGAATATTTAGGTATGAGTTTACTCAGACTGACCGGTACCCAGCTTTCATAAAGCTGGGTGCCCAAATATAAATTTTTATAAAAGCAGGTTACCCAACTGAAAATATAAAAAAGCTTCACAACTATCTCAGTCAAATTAAGCCGGTTTATGGCTTCATTCAACTCCCATCTACTCTCGGGATCCAAATAATCGTACCCGTACGCTTATTATTTTTTCTCCAGTATTCACACCCCTACGATGCTTATTCGGACCCCTACGTTTATTAATTTCTGGGGGTATAAAATTTACACTCTGTTGTCAATATCACGACCATGGATCACAGGACTTATTCTACAATTAAAATCAGTTCCATAATCACAATTTATAAATGAAAAACGATGTGCCTCAAAAAATAGGCAACGCGAAACCCAGAAAAAAGCGCTAAAAGTTACCAGTTAGACCGTGCTTTCTGCATACATATAATTTCATGAGAAGCATTAAAGTATATTCCTTTAATATTGAGATATTTCATACTTTTTCTGTTTTAATGCATTATTTGGTGAGAGAAATGTAAACTAGATCGTAAAACTTCGAAAAAAATCTATGATCAAATTAGGCTTAATGTAATATTGTAAACTGAGTATGATTCTGGACAAGAATTTCAATCTACTAGTACACAAGTTTCAACCTAAATATATTAATCAATTGCATTATACAGTGAGTGAGTTACTTGAGTTAAAGGCACGTGAGGCCTTAGTTGTCGAAAATATTCATATTTGTTCCAATCACCGTAAACAGAAAAACATTAAAACGCATACAGTTTCGTTCATATATACCATGACCATCGCGTAAACAGCATGTTATCATAAAGATTTACTACATTTTACCTTAGCAATAGCCTGATTGTGTTACAGAAGACAGCACAATGCTGCTGCCTAATCACACAAAAATGGCATAAACGCTCTTTATTCGTTCCATATCAGGAATTCACCAACAAATAACGCTCTTTATGTTTACCATCATAATATAAACAAACACCAGAAAAGTTACTTTTTATGCTTTGTTTACATAACAATGGTCAAATATATGACAATAACATACTGTTTATGCGATATTTCTTATTTATATACGGCAAAGTCTGTCTACATTTTGTTGTTCTTTCTGTTTGTGGCGGTTTTTGACGGGTGGAAATATTTTCACAGGATACCCACCGCCAAGGCCAACCGTACCTTTAACTATCACTCTTTGATTGATTGATTTTATTGGCAATGATAATAATACATATATAAATACAATAGATTGCTGATATATAACTTAAAAGGAGCAAACGCATAGAATTGTACATAGTTTGTTCAGCCTCAGATATCCTTTTATTTGTGATGGTAAAAATGGGTTGTTTTGTGCAACACAACTGAAAATCATATTTAGAAAATAGCCTTAAGTTTTCCCACCTACTTTTATTCCGCCCCCTACTCTTATTTTATTCTGGGATATTTTTCACCCCCTATGTTTATTCCGCACTTTCTGTTATTTGGATTCCCAGAGTAATTAACAGGGCCGACTTCTCTGGGGCTGTCTTCGCACCGGCCGACTTCTCCAGATACCCATATTTTGGAGCAAATAATTTTAAGTTGCCTATTCTCATGGTAAACATGTGGTTCTGGTCAAGTCAGATCCCCTGATCCTTAAATGCCCATATTTTTGGGTAGATCCATAGGTTTAAATATATTGTGATACATACCGTATAGTGTTCTATATATCGTGATCGCAAAATATATTATACAGTTAGGCCAAAACAAAATGAATGCGTGTTTCCCGTAAAGAGCCCAAAACAAATAGGGGCGGGCGGTAGGTTTTTCATTTTATTTTATTTTTTCATTTTATTTTTTTATGGTCTTGTGTGGGCCATGCCTAACCACCATCAAACACCATACAATGACCCGAGCAACCAACAAATTGTTGATAAAACTGATATATGCTAACAAGATATAATTATATATATTTTTACGAAATAAGTTTAATTATTAACCAAACAGTAATTATATCGTAGATATAAAATATCTAGTTTGATGCCAACAAAATGGGAATGACATTTATGTGTCCCCAGGGAGCAGTATTTAAAAAAATATCTCCCCGATAAGAAATTCTCCTATCAGAGTCGGGGTACAATGTTTACTTTAGTGATGCATTGTAGTTGCCATTCATTTCCCTGGCCACTGTAGCTTCCTGCTGCGCATGTCTTATAAGTCACAGCCAGCTACAGTTGGCTACAGCTTTTTTGCTCAAATACACTCAACAATACTCCATATAAACGCAAACACGTGCTTCTGGTATTGCGTCCGGTCCTAATTTGACTTTCTGTTTGAAGAGTGACGAATGTGGCTTTGCGAAAAATATATAAATATATCAAAGATATAATTTATCTCGCGAGGTGAATCAGATAAAATGGAACCACCTGTACATAGTTTGGTTATCAGCGCGGTCGGTCGGTTTATAGATTGATTTTTATACGCCCTTTTGAAAAAAAGGCCGTATTATAGTATTGGTCTGTCCGTCCGGGCGGGCGTCCGTCCGTCCGTTAACCTGTTGTCCGGATGATAACTTTAGTTAGAGTGAACCAAAATTAGTAAAATTTGGTATGTGGGTTTATTAGCCGAAAAGTAAGTTCAAGTTCGAATTTGGGTTCCGCCCGCCAATTTTCACCGGAGTTATGCCCCTTATTTAACGTTTTTTGACTTAGAAAATCCTTGAAATTTGTTGTCCGGATGATAACTTTAGTATAGTATATCGGAATGAATCCAAATTTGGTATATTACTTTCTCCCACCAAAACACAGGTCAAGTTCGAACTTGGGTTCTGTCCGACCATTTTTGGCAGAGTTATGCCCCTTTTTCGACTCATAAAATTCAGTTTTTCTTCTTTTTTTTGGTTTCCGGATGATAACTCGATTTTGGAATGTTTATACGCAAAACCCGTTTTTTTGTGGATTACATATATCGAAATACAGCTCAAGTCCGAATTTCGTTTTAATCCGATAATTTTTGCGAGAGTTATGGCCCCTTTTTTGACGTAATTTGACTTAGAAAATCCCTGAAATTTGTTGTCCGGATGATAACTTTAGTTAGAGTGAACCGATTTCAATCAAATTTGGTATGTGGGTTTATTAGGAGAAAAGACAGCTCAAGTTTGAATTTGGGTTCGGTCCGCCAATTTTCACCGGAGTTATGCCCCTTATTTGACGTAATTTGAAATTTGTTGTCCGCATGATAACTTTACTAGAGCTTATCGGATTCAATGATAATTTGGTATATTACTTTCTCCCACCAACACACAGGTCAAGTTCAAATTTGAGTTCCGTCCGCCAATTTTTACCAGAGTTATGCCCCTTTTTTATCAGTTTCCGCCGACCCAAGAGAGGGTGTATATTGCACGCCCAGCGTAGCTCTTGTTTTTATTTAAAACCAATAAAATTAACTTTGGTCGGGAGGTTTTGAAGACGGTCGGTCGGGTTACGGGAAACACGCATTCATTTTGTTTTGGCCTTAGGGTTCCAAGATCCACCCATTGGAGGAAGATATTAATTTTTATGCCTGAAAGATGCAATTTCCTTGCTTTCTAGAATTGAAATCAGGAACCTTTCTCTTCAGGAAAAAAAAACTATATCTCATTCATTGACAAATTTAAATTTAAATACTTGAAGGACACTTGAAATCTCATTCTAAATGAAGTTTAGTTTTCACCTCGGCCATGATTTTGTCAAGAGAATGATTGTTTATGCTCCAATGAAAATTAAAATGAACTGAGAACAAACTGCTGATGATCGCCATACATTCAGGAACACAGTTGAAGTGGCTGCGTTAGTGTGATATTAAACCCTGTGTACCCTTCAGCACATTTTCAAAACCTGTTTTAGGTGAGAGTGACCCCTTCAGCATGATTACTAACATGGGCCTTTACTACTGCTAGCAAAACCCATTCGCATCTGGCAGCCAGAATTTCCTGTCGGGCTAGTTCAATATACATGTACATGTACAGTACTAGTATTCATCCTATTGTAAAGTAAAAATAAAACTGACAGGCTGTCTGCCCAGTGAAGACATTTGGTATAACACCAAGTTTAGATGCTAATTGCCAAATTGGCAGTTTTGGGAAAATCACAAAATATCTTTAAAAATGGCATCGAGTGACAACTTAATTCTCTATTGTAGCTTCTGAGAGGCAGGATGGCTATCCGACCACTTAACAAGAGAAACTGTCTGAAGAAGAGGACGAAGAAGTTTATCAGACATCAGTCTGATAGATTCCTCCGTGTGAAGGTAATAGTTGGCTTCGTCTCGTCAATACCAAGGGTACTCTTGAGTGCCTAATAAAAGTACAGGGTGGAATAATAGTACAGGTTGGAAAATGTCGCATAATGTACAGGGCGGAATAAACATAGATTGGAAATATTAGTACCATACATCCCAACAAAACGCACCATCTGACTGGTTTACTGATGCCATGCGACAAAAATAGTTTCTATGGATAGCCAGGTCTGTGAATCTACAGTGTGCTGATCACTGTCAACAATCAGAGTTCATTTATCTATGAATAACACAATTAAAGATTGGTGAATTATTTCTTTTGGTTAATTTAAAAAACGTACAGGACCAAATAACGATCTTACAGGTGGGAATTTTACCTCTATTTTAATAATCGTACATGTATGTTTATTAGGCACTCAAGAGTAGTTGTAGAAAGCACATCAGTCTGATAGATTCCTCTATGTGAAAGTAATAGTTCACATCGTCAATACCAAGGGTAGTCTATAGTAAGAAATTAAACATTGTGGATAAAAGTATATACGGTATTACTTGGGGTGTATAACATTAAATGTTATTTTTCCTAATATTTTTGAAATTTTTCACCTTTTGCTCCAGAGATTAACATAAAATCCCCATTCAAAATCTGTCACTTGACCTTCCCTCCTCTTCAACCCCTATAAAACCTGGCTTGTGAGTTGTGACATTGTTGTATAACATTGGCTTTTCTGTCATATCAAGTCATTTAGGCTTTATAAGGAAAATTATGAGAGCCTATTAGAGTTAATGATAATATTTGCTTCTTGTTTTGTAGACCAACTGGAGAAAGCCAAAAGGTATTGATAACAGAGTGAGGAGGAGATTCAAGGGACAATACAAGATGCCAAACATCGGTTACGGCTCTAACAAGAAAACCCGTCATGTCTGCCCAGATGGCTTCAAAAAGTTCCTTGTACATAATGTTCGGGTAAGATTTCTCTGTTCTCAGACCTGTTTATTTTTTAAACAAGACATATGTTATTTGTCTGTCCATTCCTCTTTTGGTTTCCTGATAACTTCCGATAATCTCAAGTGAATGGAATGAAATTCGATATGTGGGTTTACTAGCACGAAATACAGATCATGTTCGAATTTGGGTTCCTCCCACCAATTTTCACCCGAGTTGTGGTCCTTTTTGTTGGAATTTGCACTCAATTTAGTTTCGGGATGATAAATTTAGCAAGTCTGAACTGAATGGACTGACATTTGGTACGTGAGTTTACTAGCACAAAATACAGGTAAAGTTCAAATTTGGGTTATGGCCCTTTGTTTGAATTACCATGGGCGCAATTTGTTCACTTTGTGCCGAGTTCAATATGTACACCTGTGACTAATGTGGGTGAAGTATGTTCTAGTGCCTGTCACCTGCCATATTTTATATGCTGTTACCTGTCAGCAGAGTGCAGAATAAGTGCGCGGACATTGCCATTGGCCACCCCCAAGATCTGAATATTTTGAATGTTTTTGTTTCAGTCAGACATTTTATCCCATTGTCATTTTTAGTTTTTCAATGAGTTTTTCAAAAACTCGACTTAATGGTTTGGCGAGGGACGGTTGGCGGGCGGCGGACCTAAAGAATGCCTTATAACTTTGACATGTGTGAACGGATTCAAAAAAAATTTGGTATCTCAGTTGCTCCCAATGACTATTTACTGCCTGTAGAAAATGGGTCACGTCCGAACTTATTAACAAGAGTTATCCATCTTAGATGTTTTTTAGTTAAGTTTTTCACCGATAGCGCGATAACGCACGCAAATATTAACCAATTTCAACAATATTTGGTATATGAGACTCTTGCAACAATATCTCGGACGAGTTCTCAAAACCAGGTTTGTCCAATTTTTTTTCCGGAGTTATGGGTCTTAGTTTGTCTATTTTGAGCAATTTTATCACCGTTAGCGCGATAACTCGATGAAATATTAACCGATTTCAACAATATTTGGTATATGAGTCTCCTGCAACAATATCTCGGACGAGTTCGAAAAACAGGTTTGTCCGAATTTTTTTCTCAGGGTTATGGTTCTTAGTTTGTCTATTTTTAGCAATTTTATCACCGTTAGCTCGATAACTCGATGAAATATTAACCGATTTCAACCATATTTGGTATATGAGTCTCCTGAAACAATATCTCGGACAAGTTCGAAAAGCAGGTTTGTCCGATTTTTTTTCGCGGAGTTATGGGTCTTAGTTTGTCTATTTTTTAGCAATTTTATCACCGTTAGCGCGATAACTCAATGAAATATTAACCGATTTAAACAATATTTGGTATATGAGTCTATTGCAACAATATCTCGGACGAGTTCAAAAACCTGGTTTGTCCGAATTTTTTATCCGGAGTTATGGCTCTTAGTTTATAGTATATAGGTCTATTGCAATAATATACCACCGTCCAACTATTTTCCCGGAGTTGTGCACCTTATTGGCAGAAGTTTGGTTCGACTGCCAAAAAACTCGACAAAAGCATCTTAGATGCGTACCCCTTGTTTCCTCTCCAATGTCATGTGAACTTTCATGAATTAGACCAGTTGCTGTATTAAGTGAAAGTAATAGATAAGAGTTACGTTTTATTTATGCATTTGTCGCAAGATTACTGCAGTTCAATTCCAGTTCAAAGTACTAGTGTGCTATGACATCTTCCATCTCCCTGCACATCTCCCCCTCCCCCACCGACCTGATAATCTCCCCCCTCCTTCATTTTTCTTTCCTTCATAACATGTAGTGGCCAGTTAGTCTCATTTTATCATTTGCTATGACATGACTATTGACTCAGTTTTTCACTCATTGGTGACGAGGAAGCATGTCTTATTCAGTGGCAGATCAGAATTATTTTGTTGAGAAAATTATCCAGTTTATCTCCTTTCCCCCCCCCCCCCCCCCCCCTTTATTTCTATTAAAGTGCTCAAACTTATTTATTGTGTCATCTTTCATATTTTTCCAACATTTTGAATGGCAACTCGACTGCCTCCGAACAAAGACTAGGAATGGCAAAATAACACAAAATTATTCAGATGTGAACATAACTGAAACAAAATTAAAAGATATACTACAAAATAGACTAATACAATTCAGCACCGACATAATGCGATCACATTGATTCCCAAGGCAGCACGCTTAACTTTGAACACGGTCTGTTAAACTTCAATGTAGTCACAACATATCTTCTCATTATAAACACGACTGTTGCGTTGTCGTCCATCCGTGTTGCAAATGGCTGAGGACTGCGTTAAAAGGGGCACTTATTTTTATACGCCCTTTTTGAAAAAAGGTCGTATTATGTAATCAGTCTGTCCGTCCGTCCGTCCATTTTTGGTTTCCGACCGACAACTCCAGTTTGGATTATTTGATCTGAACCAAAGTTGGTATGTGTATTTCCCAGCTAAAACTACCGGCCAAGTTCGAATATGGGTTCCGTCCAATTATGTTTACATGAGTTACGGCCCTTTTTCGACTTAGAATTTGACCATCTGTTAACATTTTTGGTTTCCGACCGATAACTCCAGTTTTAATTATTTGATCTGAACCAAAGCTGGTATGTGTATTTCCCGGCTAAAACTACAGGCCAAGTTCGATTATAGGTTCTGTCTAAATATTTTCACATGAGTTACAGCCATTTTTCGACTTAGAATTTGACCGCATTTTGGCATTGAAATTAGGGGTATATCAGATATTCTTCAAATGTAAGCCCAAAGTATTATTTTATTTTGTTGTACAATTCGAAATAGCTAAAGGGCGTATTTTGCCACGCCCTAGCGATGCTCTTGTTAGAATATGTGTACATGTAGTACAATGTAATTAATATGTCAATGTAACATAAATATTTACACCAATCTTGTTTACATTCATTTTATGTGAATAAAGCATCTGTCTAGGGACTAAAGTAAATGTGCCTATCTGAATTTTCACAAAGGGCACTCATTAGGACTATGGAAAAATAATAAATCGATTCAAATTAACTATTTTCGGCCAAAAAAAGAAAATAAACATAATACAAATTAACCATGGCCTGATTATTATGAATATATCAACCTCCTTCGTCTGTAGGTTTGCAACATACCGGTAAGCACAATTTATATGGTCGTTTAATTTTTTCAGGAGCTGGAAATTCTAATGATGCAGAATAAAGTATACTCTGCAGAGGTCGCACATGACGTCTCCAGCAAAAAGAGGAAAGAAATCGTCGAACGTGCTACACAGCTTGCTATCAAAGTCACGAATCCAAATGCAAGACTGAGGTCCCAAGAGGATGAATAGATTATATGTGGCGAGCAAAATAAATATAAAAACAAAACTCTGTCTCCTGTCTTTATACAAACATTGTCCCAAGGGGATGAATACTGTATGTGGCGAGCAAAATATAAACACAAAATCCAGCTTCCTGAGGTCCCAAGAGTATGAATAGACTACGGTATATGTGGCGTGAAATATAAAAACAAATATACATCTATATATATGAATGTGAATTGTGACGTTATCCCGCATAGCAGGCTAGCATCACTTAATTCACCCTATGTGGACCTCATACTGCTTAGGCCTCATATTCTTGGGGAAAGTTTCTTTATTATCAAATTTCTATAGAAACTTTTTCACATAGATTCTATTTCTGTTTTTAGTAGATATTCTCTGTATCGCCAAATTGGCAGACGACACATTGTATAATCAAGGTTCCCAATGGGTGTACATCACAAAATTCACCATTTGGGAATAGCAGATTATGCCATGGAGAATGAGGTGCCAAGAGGGGACAGGCACACTAAACTAAGGCTTGTTTTAATTATTTACCCAACAAACCGGCCAAAACCGGCCAAATAAAGCTTCAACAGCCTAAAATATCTTCGGTCTGTCTCAATAAAACCATACACATATGGATATCATTGGAACCGGCTCCTTGACCACATTGTGATAGTTACAGTTAGCCCTGTGCCAATGCATATATAAGAGAATGCATTGGCCTAAAAAAAATCTTTTTTTTACCATTTTTTCTTACATTCTTTAACAATTTTATAATTTTTAATGTGTTAAGCCAATGCATTCTCTTATATATGCGAGGCGACCTATGGTCGACTCGCATATATAAGAGAATGCATTGGCACAGGGCCGTTCTGTTGGGTAAAGGGTTAATGATTTACTGGGCTTCTTATCCCTTCCAATACCTAATATATTCAGTGAGATTAATTTTTTTTTAAAGTTACACCTGCTCGCCTTTAATTTTCTTTAGCACAACCTACAGGCCACATCCCTCATCTAATTGTCACCAAAATTCATATAGATGTCAATGATGACCTCCAGATGGGAGCCATAAATTTTTTTCTCAAATTTTTTTATAAACCATGGCAGCCATCTTTGATTTCAAATTTGAATCAATTTCCACACCTACTGTCCGCATATGAGAAATGTTTTGAAAATTTACATGCATGTTTGGGATCACCTTTAGATGGGAGCAATCAAATTGGAACATTTCCCCTGGCAGCCATCTGGATTTTACTCTTTGTATGACTATATCTTTAAGCATACATGTACACAACAGACCACATCCCTTATCCAATCGGCAACCTTCATATGGATCTTCGCAGTGACCACAAGATGTAGCGATAAATATTTTCCATAATTCATTAAAAAAAACATGGCCTCCAGCAGTAACCTTGGATTAATTCCTTTGGCACATCCCTCATTCAGTCATCGTCACCAAACTTCAGACAGTTCTTTGGGGTGACCTGGATGGGAGACATAAATATTGACCAAACATGGCTGCCAGCAGCAATCTTTGATTTCAAATTGAATCCATTGGCACACCCTTAAGCCCACATTTATTGAAGAAATGTTTTTAAACTTTACAGGCATGTTTAGGATCATCTCGATATGTGAGCAATCTAATTTGAATGATTTTCAATGAAATACATGGCAGCCGTCCTGGATTTTCTTTGCAGGACTAAATCCTTTGGCATACCCATGAGGCCATATCCCTCAACAAATCGTCTCGAACTTCATATGGATCTTTGAGATTACCTCCAGATGGGAGCCAACAATTTTGTATGTGTACCCATACCATGGTACACCCAGTGTTGACACCCTGTCTGTCTATGTAGACACATGGTGTGATAACTCCAAAAATTTATCTGATCTGAACCAAATTTGTTATGATAGTTTCTCTGCCCAGAATACAGATTTAGTTTGAATATGGGGTATATATTTTTTTTTAATGGAGTTATGGCCTTTTTTCGAAAAAAAAATTGTTTTTAGATTGAACTCCTTGCTCAATTTAACCAAACAAAAATTATTTATATTTTTTTCTTTTTAACTTTATTAAACAAAAATGAAAGTGTCAATGACACTGTAGCTCAACTTAGGTAGGGGAATAATTTAATGGTTGACAGTAAATGGAGGAATAGGAAAGGTGCTAATTGAAATGTCTAAGTAAGACAAGATGTACATGTCAATATCAACATTCATGACAAGTTTTATAATCATTGGATCAGGGATGAGGTGATTATGGTGTGCCAAAGGATTTAGTGATGCAAAGAGTAAATTCTAAAATGGCCACCGGCAGCTATGTTTTTTTCCGAATTACCTCAAAATGATTCATTCCCATCTATGTACATGTCAATGTCAACAGTCTTTACAAATCTCATGATCTGACCAAAGGGAAGACCTGTCGCCTGTGCCAAAGGATTTAGTCATGCAAAGCGTAAAATCCAAGATGGCTGCTGACGGCCATGTTTTTTGGCCGAATGACCCCAAAAGGACTCGTTCCCATCTACATGTCAATGTCAATATTTGTTGACGGACACACGCATACACGGACGCCAAACCATGGCAATAGCTCAAACTTACAAAGTAAGTTGAGCTAAAAATGATAGCGGTGACAGGCTCTATAGTTTAGATGTTGTATTAACCATTCTCTTTTGACCCATACATTCCAATAATTTGTGTTAGTTTGTACATTTGTCTATACCACTTTTAATCATAACAGTATACATGTACTCTATAATTCAACATCAAAACTCTAAATTATGATTCCGATCATAGTAATTTACTATCACCGAGGGATGTGTTAATAATTTGTGTTAGTTTGTACATTTGTCTATACCACTTTTAATCATAACAATATACATGTACTCTATAATTCAACATCAAAACTCTAAATTATGATTCCGATCATAGTAATTTACTATCACCGAGGGATGTGTTAAACATCACGATCGGCTTCTCATTCCGAAATTCATTAAAAACATGGCCTGCAGCAGCCATCTCCGATTTTACTCTCCATGACTAAATCCTTTGTCACATCCTACATGCCACATCCCTTAATACCGTAATACCCAATCGTAATCAAACTTTATATAGGGTGAAGATCGTTAAATAAAATGGCCTCCAGTGGCCATCTTGTATTTCACATTTGAAATATGCACACATGCAGCCCTCATTTATTAGATTAATTTACAGGCATGCCCAGGATCGCTTCCAGGTGGGGGCTATTGAATTTGAACAATGTTCGATGAAAAATATGGCATCTTGGATTTTACTCTGCATGACTAAATACTTCAGTACACCAAACAGCATGACTAAATACTTCAGTACACCAAAGCCAGCATTTTTCATCCAATTGATCTCAACTTCATGTTGACCTTGGCTATTGATTGCTTGAACATTTGTAACTTTCTGCATCGCTCCATGAACTGTAATGTATGAAAATATACTCTTTCCAAGTTGAGCTACAGTGTCATTGACACGTCATTAACACTTTCCCTCCGTTACCGGAAACCACTGTGGGTGAACTACACTTGGCGATTTGGTTCTCTGTCGACTGCCGACTTTTGTGAGTATTTGTGAGGGACAATAGAACAGTGTATCGTGATTTTCATAGCGATATTGTGAAATTAATTAGTCACTGGCCATCAGTGTGTGTAAAAAAAAAAAATCCTGAATTATATAGAAATGGACTTTTTATTTTCCTTATTCTCGGTCGAGGGCTCAGATTCTCTGCGGATAACTTGATTCTCTGCCTTATATAAAATAGTGCATGTCATCAGCTTGATTTCTACCAATATGACTGCATAATTAGTTATAAACCTGACATTCAGTGAGAGCGGCATTGACATACAGTTCATGTAGGTATTCAGGTCCATTAGCACGTCCTATAGAATGCAGCTGGGTCTAAGAGCGCTTGGTTACAACAATTACAAAGTTTTTTTTAATTTACACCATGTATCTCACTCTATATAGCATCCGAATATTAAAGCCACTTTCACTTTAATTTCTCCCCGGTATCAAAATAGGTCGATAAATACTTTTATTACACGCTTGTTCCTAGAAGTAGTGTTATTGCTGTTCCATATTTACAAATCCGTAATACGCATCTCGTTGACATTGACGTTCGCCTCAACCATGAAACTGGAACTATTTAAATAAAAGAATCATCACACATGACAAACACGCCCTGTATGAGCATAAATAAACCTAATCCTGTATTTTTAATGCACAGAGTCTAGGACGCGAAGCGTGTAATAAACACAGAACGATGCTTATGTGTAAATGGGTTTGTCAATACGGCACTCACAAGTGCCTCTCGTTCTATCCTTCCGCAACAGCACGAGTGCCGTATCGACAAACCCATTTACACATCGTATCGTTCTGTGTATGAACTACCTTTCTATGCACAGTATACATGCATGTCCCAGAAAGATTCATTGAAGTCATAAGTGATATGACTCATAACAATACAACTTTGAGCGCGTTTGTTTCACTTGCGTGCGAAAACTTAAAAGCAGCAGGAAAATGGCTGTGTAAACATATTTTTATTTCCAAATCCAAACATAATACACATAATACACAAATGACATAAATATACAACATATAAGAGATAATGTATGGAAATGAGGATCAGACAACAAGCCCGAGGGCTTATATGAAGTCTTCTCCTCTTTGGCGACATGCCCCTTCCCCAATAAGTGAGGGATGGGTATCGATCAGACGGGAAATAATAGAAATAATATTTTTTAAAGGAGAAGTAACTAAGTTTAAGTTGGGATGGACACAGCGGGAAGATAGTGTTAGGGATAGCAGGAGGCAGAGAGAGAGAGAGAGAATGAGAGGGAGAGTGAGAAAGTAGAGGGGACAGAGTTTTCAATAATTTAGTTGCTGCGTGATGAAAATTATGCTCATAGTAATATGCATGCGTCAGGCTCCATGGGAGGGGGTCAATCGCAATGGCCAATTCCTATTTCAATGGGGTTCACTGTGAATATCGCTGCATTCTTCATGTAGAATCATTTCACGTATATACAGGATAGTGACAAGTAAAGTAACTTACAAAATAATCGTTATCGGAAGACATTTAGTACTAAATATATAATGGAGAACATCGTGCTGCCGCATAACGCGGCCGGAATCCAAAGCAATTTGTTACCCATACAGATCATGGAAATCTTTTTGTTCTCATAATATATGTCTGTACTGCATTAAATATTTGTTTGTTTTCGCGAAGACTAAGCTCTCTTGACCCCCGCATTAGTGTATTCTCAGATAAGGCAACATTTGATAGGGAGTCATATAGTTCTCTTCTGGGCTCTTGATAAAATGTACATTCAAAGAGATAGTGGTAAGTTGTCTCAAATTCCCCACATAGACAGAAGGGGGAAATTTTTACATGGTTATCTGTCAGGTCACCACTTAGGTGGCTGCAGTTCAAAATGGCTGTGACCATGCATGTAAGCTATATATAAAAAAAAAAAATTATTTGTCAACCTATCATATACTTTGTTTCAGATTTATACGTAGAGCAGTAGACAAAATTTGGAAGCTCAAATGAACCATGTCCATTTAAAGACCATATTTTTATGTGTACCCATCGGAACCAAATTTTGTATGTGAGGTTCGCAGCCCAAAATACAGATCGAGTTTGAATATGGGTTTGATCAGAGTTTTTTTTTTTTTACGGAGTTATGGTCCTTTTTCGACTTAGAATTTATGCATGCTGTGATGACTCAATCATTTTTAGCTCAACTTTACTTTGCCATGGCTTTGTCGTCCGTGTGTGCGTGTGTACGTAAGGCGTCAACAATGCAGGCTACAGGTCGTACCTTTAGTCGGATCATTATGAAATTTGTCATAGCTGTTGAAATCAACATTTAGACCAGAATGATTAATTTTGGGGTCATTCGGAAAATAAACATGGCCGCCAGTGGCCATCTTGGATTTCAAAATTCAATCCATTAGCACGGGCTACGGGCCGTACTGTTTGTCTGATCATCATGAAATTTGTCATGGATGTTAATATTTACATGTAGATGGGAACGAGTAATTTTGGGATCATTCGGCCCAAAAACATGGCCGCCAGCAGCCATCTTGGATTTTACTCTTTGTATGACTAAATTCTTTAGCACGGGCTACAGGTCGTACTTTTAGTCTGATCATCATAAAATTTGTCAAGAATGTTAACAATGACATGTAGATGGGAACGAGTCATTTTGGGGTCATTCGGCCGAAAAACATGGCCGCCAGCAGCCAACTTGGATTTTACTCTTTGTATGACTAAATCCTTTAGCACGGGCTACAGGTCGTACCTTTAGTCTGATCATCATAAAATTTCATGGCTATTGATATTGGAATGTAGATGGGAACGAGTCATTTTGGGGTCATTCGGACAAAAAACATGGCCGTCAGCGGCCATCTTGGATTTCAAAATTTAATCCATTAGCACAGGCCACAGGTCGTACTGTTTGTCTGATCATCATGAAATTTGTAATGGATGTTAACAATGCCATGTAGATGGGAACGAGTAATTTTGGGGTCATTCGGCCAAAAAACATGGTCGCCAGTAGCCATCTTGGATTTTACTCTTTGTATGACTAAATCCTTTAGCACGGGCTACAGGTCGTACATTTAGTCTGATCATCATAAAATTTGTCATGGCTATTGATATTGGAATGTAGATGGGAACGAGTCATTTTGGGGTCATTCGGACAAAAAACATGGCCGTCAGCGGCCATCTTGGATTTAATATTTTAATCCATTAGCACGGGCCACAGTTCGTACTGTTCGTCTGATCAGCATGAAATTTGTCATGGATCTTAATATTGACATGTAGATGGGAACGAGTAATTTTGGGGTTATTTGGCCAAAAAACATGGCCACCAGCAGCCATCTTGGATTTTACTCTTTGTATGACTAAATTCTTTAGCACGGGCTACAGGTCGTACCTTTAGTCTGATCATCATGAAATTTGTCATGGATGTTAACAATAACATGTAGATAGGAACGAGTCATTTTGGGGTCATTCGGCCAAAAAACATGGCCGCCAGTAGCCATCTTGGATTTTACTCTGTGTGTGACTAAATTCTTTACTGCTCATTTTTACACTCCTTTTTAAAGGTACTCAATCCGAACAGAGGGTCCCCATCTCAACAGATTCCAACAACAACAATCCGATCAGAGGGTCCTATATTACTATTTCTTTGGCTTTGTGGGTAAAAAATATTTGATTCGAATCGAGGAACCCATCAAACAAAGCTCAGAGTTATTAGATATTGATTTTTGAAATTTGTTAATTTCTCGAGATGAGTACTAATAATTGCCGTCAATTTTGAAACCTGCTCGAGATGAGTACACCAAAACTCTATTCAAACAGACAAGGATGGATAACTCTAAAATCAAGTGGTAATAATAACGCAATTTTGACTACGTACTGGGCCAGAAAGAATTCCCGATAATGAAAAATAATAGATTTCTAAAATCGATATCTAACAAATCTGAGCTTTGATGGGTGACTTCCTCGAATCAAATATTTTTGACCCCCGAAGCCATTGAAATAGTAATTGAGATGAGTTTTATCGGATTGAGTACCTTTAATCTCTCTATTCACTGCTCATCAAAAAAAAATTACCTTCTTTACAAAGTTGAGCTACAGTGTCATTGACACTTTCATTTTATCTGATCGGAACCAAATTTGGCATGTGAATTTCTCAGCCCACAATACAGATGAAGTTCAAATATAGGTTTGATCCGATGTTTTTTTACAGAGTTAACTTATGGCCCTTTGACTATATCATGCATGCTTCGATAAATCAACTGTTTTTCATCTGATTGGAACCAAATTTGGTATATGAGGTTCGCAGCCCAAAATACAGACCGAGTTCGATATGGGTTTTATCTGATTTTTTATTCTGGAGTTCTGGCCCTTTTTCAACTAAGAATTATCCAGATTTGATGATAACCGAGGTAACTTACAATTATTAGTAATTAATAGTGAGAGATTGAGACAAGAGCAATGTGGTTTATTGGATTAGATTTATTTTTAGCCCTCATATATTAGCCCTATATAAGAGAACTAACCACACATTTGCCTTATCATGTTAACCATATTGAAAGCTGTAACCCATTTATGACTCAATTGATTCTCCCATTCAGTTCTAAAAATATAAATTTTAATAGTCCATTGTTCATTTGTAGGGATGTTCTCAGAATATGAGCAGACCTTGAGAACCAAATTTGATCAAAATGGGTAGATGAAGAGAAATATGAAAATCAGTTTGCTTGATAATATTTATTACTGATTTTATTATAATGTGTGCAGAATATAACACTATATAAATATTAGGCACATACATGTAATACTGGGTGACATATTTATTGTTAGTTTACTGTTTTAAAAAAAGATTTAGCTACAATATGTCAAGTTTCAACATAGTTACTAATCTGTTTAAATACCTAACAGTGTTCTACTTTGCTACCCTTGTGTAAAATAATTGTAGTTTCGTTCTTCACTCAGTTTTAACCCTTTACCCAACAAACCGGCCAAAACCGGCCAAATAAAGCTTCAACAGCCTAAAATATCTTCGGTCTGTCTCAATAGAACCATACAAATATGGATATCATTGGAACCGGCTCCTTGACCACATTGTGATAGTTACAGTTATGCCCTGTGCCAATGCATTCTCTTATATATGCGAGGCGACCATAGCCTAAAAAAAATCTTTTTTTACCATTTTTTCTTACATTCTTTAACAATTTTATAATTTTTAATGTGTTAAGCCAATGCATTCTCTTATATATGCGAGGCGACCTATGGTCGACTCGCATATATAAGAGAATGCATTGGCACAGGGCCATTATGTTGGGTAAAGGGTTAACAAGTTTTATTTAGTTTTCTTGGTATAAAATAATAAATTTGCATCAAAGACCCCCTGTCCGGAAACGCTTCTATCAATTATTTTTCTGGTATATAAATTTTCTTGGGACATTATACAGCTCACATTCGTTCGGAGTGTAGCATGTGGCATACCCTCATCTAAAAATAGTAATGAAAAATGTCCACTTGATTATCACATTATCTTCGAAAATATCAATATTTATACAGAATAGAGAAATATTAAATTTTCACGAGCGACTAATGAAAAACGATATTTCTTTCCAGACACAAATGAGATGTTTCAGGTATTCAAACAAAAACTGTAGGTGTTCTTTATATTATATGCATCTTATTAAAGGTACTCAATCCGATCAGAGGGTCCTATATTACTATTTCTTTGGCTTTGGGGGTAAAAAATAATTGATTCGAGTCGAGGAACCTACCAATCAACGCTCAGGGTGATCAGATATCGATATTTGAAGTTTCGTTATTTCTATTCTTTCTGGCCCAGAACACAGTCAAAACTGCGTTATTATTACCACTTGATTTTAGAGTTATCCATCCTTGTCTGTTTGAATAGTGTTTTGGTGTACACATCTCGAGCAGATTACGACGTTAAGGGCAATTATTAGTACTCATCTCGCGAAAATAACAAATTTCAAAAATCAATATCTAATCACTCTCAGCTTTGTTTGATGGGTTCCTCGACACGAATCAAATATTTTTTACCCCCAAAGCCAAAGAAATAGTAATATAGGACCCTCTGATCGGAGATTGTTGTTGTTGAAATCTGTTGAGATGGGGACCCTCTGATCGGATTGAGTACCTTTAATGCTCACAGTTGCTAAATTATTCATAATTTTCACTTTTAATAGTACAACAAATGGAACAGTACTCGGAAAACAACATGCATCTGTTTTCGGCATTCGGCAAGCTACAGTGAAATAACAAAGGCTATAGTGAAATAAAGAAATTGCTAGTGAAATAACAAAATTGTATTTCACTGTAGCTTCGAAGAGATACATACGACAATCTACGTTTCGGTAATTTTCCGTTGTTTTATTGGCAAGCATATAATAAAAATCAATATTAATTGATATTATACTCCGGAAACTATATAACACATGTTTAGGGAGAGACAGACCATCTTTAAATATAACCTGTCTTATTTAACTCTCATAAATTACTATTTCTTCGGCATCAGGTGAAAATTTTTATTTGAATCGGCTACAAGATTTAGATTTTTGAAATCTATTTTATCCACCTCTATTTCCATATATGGTGATGCCTGGTTCAAACGTGTCATCACAAATGTAATTATAGCTTGTCTATTTTTATGCATAAAACATGATTACTGATTTGGTAATAATTATACCTACAGTAATGCCCTATATAATCGACTCCTTAACCACAGCAGAATTATGGGTAATTTTTCAGGATTCAGACGGAAATATGGCTTGTTGCCAATAATCAGAAAGCTCTCAGTGAGAGCTTTCCGGTGAATGGCAACAAGTCATATTTCCGACAATCCTGAAAAATTACCCATTATTCTGCTGTGGTTAAGGAGTCAGAAGAGGAAAAATAAAATAACATTTCAAAAATCGAAATCTAATAGCTTTGAGCTTTGAAGAGCAGATTACTCGACCATACTATAGAGTAAGTAAGTAAAAGTTAATCCTTCACTCCACTGTGGACCCAATCCCTCAATATGTCATGGTTATCAGTTCCAGTAAATATAGTTTTTGCTGAATATTTTTGTTCTATATTTAATTAAAATAATATTTCAGTATATAACACCAACAAACCAGTATCTAGTATTTTTTTAATTGATTTCAGTATATAACACCAATAGACAAATATCTAGCATTTTTAAAATATGAATTCAATATATAACGCCAATAAATAAATATCTAGCATTTTTAAAGTCAACAAAATGCAACAATCATATGCTAATATTCAATAACATGATGAAAAATATAAACATATTAAGCACCGGGAGCTGAATCACCTCTCGGTATTATCAAGAGGTATTGATCTGATGACAGGATGTCATCTTGTGTTTTACATGTATTTATTATGTGTGACAGATCATAGTCACTTGAAAGCGGTTCAGTGACTTCGGTCCCAAATCCTATTATCTGTGATATACGCACATTCTCTGTTTGCATTTTTTTCTATGCTACCGAATTTCAAAATATGGGTTATTTCAAAGTAATTCTATTATTTCTTCATGTCACCAAGCACCTCTATCAACCCGGGAGAGGGACCAGCCTAGAGGGCGACCCGGGAGACAGGGACCAGCCTAGAGGGAGACCGGGACCAGCCTAGAGGGCGACCCGAGAGACAGTGACCAGCCAAGAGGGTGACCCGGGAGATGGACCAGCCTAGAGGGCGACCCAGGAGCCAGCCTAGAGGGCGGCCCAGGAGACAGGGACCAGCCTAGAGGGCAACCCGGGAGATGGACCAGCCTAGACAGCGATTTGGGAGATATATTTCCCTAAATTGTGTCACTTCTTCCTAATGTTTTCCCATATTGTATAATGCATATAACACTACAGCATATTTAAACTGTATGTCCTGATTATAATGGGCTATTTTCTCATTATAATGGTTTTTTTCTGCTTCTGATCTTCTGGGAAGTATATATAGTAACAAATTAACATTATTGAGGTGACTAAAAGATGAACATCACAAACTTCAACTGGGGAACTTCAATCTGATCGTAGGTCTCCCACAGCTGTTTAGGCCAAAAGCAGAACATGGTTCCCAGAGGGTGAATCCTGGCTTGCTTACACAATTCAGCATCAAACATATAAAATAGAATTGCATCAGGGGGGGGGGGGGTGAACAAATTTCTTCCGGCACGTATGCCGGGGTGGGTGGGTGGTCAAAGCCACCAACAAGCAATTTTTTCTGCAACTAAAAAATAAAATTCCTGCTTGTTTTTAGTGTTTTGGCAATGAGTTGGGCTTCAAAACCACTTTGAATCAGTTTGAATGAGAGAAATAATGTAATTCTAACTGGTAAACTGACTGCAGGCAGTTATCGTGTTGTATTTTGTTGCAAATTTTGAAATCCAAGATGGCCGCTGGCAGCCATGTTTTTTTGGCCGAATGACCTCAAAATTACTCATTCCTATTTACATGTCCATGTTAACATCCATGATAAATAGTATGCACAGAAATTCATATACAGCTGTTTACAGTGAATTTCCCCCCCGCAAATATCTGTTTTAGTGTTAAAAGGGGGGGTGGGTGTCAAAAAATGGTCGGAAAAAACTGCAGAAAACGGAAAAAAATTTGGCGGTGGGGGTGGGTGGGTACAAAAAATTATCGAAAGGGAAAAAATGCCATACGTGCCTGAATTTTTTTTCCGACCCCCTGATTGCATGAGCATTTACGTCACAAGATCGCTGGGTCACATATTGTCAAGACTTTGTGTCACAAAAATATCTATATTCTTTTATCGGCGTCACTGTTCCGAGTTTTCACTTCTCTTAACCCTTTCAGTTCCAGGGGCCGATCTGATCGGCCCTAATTTATGGTCTGTAAAATCGGCCCTAAAAAATGAAATTGTTTTTTTTGTTTTTTGGTTGAATTTTTTGGGTATGCTTAAGCATGCTATGGCGAATTTAAAAACAAACTGGATTAAACCTTAGGGGCATGTTATAACTCAAAACTATCACCAAGTATTCATAGTAATAATTTTGATGCCCATGAAAAACGTAAGATTCCCTGGCACTAAACCTAAAATTGTTAGGCCAATGCATTCTCTTATATATGAGAGGCGACCTATGGTCGACTCGCATATATAAGAGAATGCATTGGCACAGGGTATATGGATTGATACAAAAATCGGACTTGGCACTGAAAGGGTGGTGTTATTCAACATCAACATTTGATCTGCTTGACATGAACAAATAATAGCATTACTTTGAAATTCATCAGCGGAGAAATAATGCGCACCAAGAACGGTGTACAACTACCAAGAACGGGAGTTAGGACCAAATCATTCAAGTGATTACAACGTGTGATAGTAAAACATCAGTTTATCAACATACAACAATTTCTATAAATAAAATGTGATTTGTAAAATCCTTAATAATTCTTTCTATTGATGGAGATTAGGGTTTACATGAAAACTCCAGTAATGCTCTAAATAATCGACTCCTTAACGACAGGAGAATTATGGGTACCTTTTCAGGATTTAGTCGGAAATATGGCTTGTTGCCATTCATCGGAAAGCTCTCACTGAGAGCTTTCCGATGAATGGCAACAAGCCATATTTCCGACTAAAACCTGAAAAGTTACCCATAATTCTCCTGTCGTTATGGAGTCGATTATTTTGAGCATTAGTGTAAACTTCTCAATAGATTTCCTCCACTTAAATGCCAGGCCTGAACATGCAGACATGACACTTCAACATTAAAGCGACTCCTAATCTTCAGACAAATTTTACATAATAATCTCTCGGGCTTGTCACGCTCTGGCGATAATGATATAGAGAATTATCACTTGATTGAGCTGGGGATGTGAAATAATTCATGAGAGGCAGGGACATTGTACAAACACGAAAGCACATTGCGCTGGAGTGTTTTACAAACTAGTACATGCCTTGATTGATTTTATTTCATGTCACCAGTTCAATCAAGTGATTATTCTGTTTATTATATTCCACTATAACATTGTATTTCACGTCACCAGTTCAATCAAGTGATTATTCTGTTTATTATATTCCACTATAAACATCTGATTTACCAGAAATTCTAATAAAACCGCCATTATACCCATGACACATACAGTTCTATAGTGTGTATTAATACATAACGCGCTAGTTAAAGTGACATAATTCACTAGTGAAATTATCATGCATAATAACTCGAGAAATGAAGGTAAATCATACATAGGAATGTAATAAAGGTTGATAAATACATGGAATACTAATATACAGACTTTATTTACTCCAAAAGACTTACCAATGTCATAGAAATTTATCAGCTGTTTTAAATTTTGACACTTAAGTTTTACAAACACTCTTTATTATTAGCACTTATCAGGAAAATACTATCACAGAACGCTCTTTAACCCTTTAAGTGCCAGGTCCGATTTTTTGTATCAACCCATATACCCTGTGCCAATGCATTCTCTTATATATGTGAGTCGACCATAAGTCGCCTCGCATATATAAAATAATGCATTGGCCTAACAATTTTTCATCATTTGTTATTATTTTTTTTATTTTTTTACAATTTTAATAATTTTTTAAAAATCTAAAAAAAAAAATGTTTTTTATTTTTTTAGGGCCGATGACATGAGATCGGCCTATGGCACTGAAAGGGTTAATGTTCAACCCCTTTTTTCTTCTGAAGCGATAAATTATATGACTTCAACAAGTTTTGTTCTGAATCATATAGAGTGTGTATATAAGTCTTTCATGTAAATATCAAGCAATTTTTAACACTGCAATGTCACAAAAGCAATAATTTAGTAGGTTTGATCAGAATATTGAAGATCACTAGTCGATTTAATCAGGAACCCGTAATTTCTCATCAACAAACATGTGAGAATTAAAGTCTCATTTTGATATCAGAAAAAAATCCAATAACAAATGTTTGGCGATCTCACAAGAGACACATATAATTTGGGGAAACGGAACAACAAACTTTATTTGAATAAAATAAATCCAATTTAAATTAAAACAAAAAAATCTTTTTTGGATAAATAAAAAAAAATGACAATCTTGCTATTAATATCAGCTCATTTTAGATTAAATAAAACTGATATTAACTTTTTAATGTGATTTTTAGGTGAGGAGACGATAATTTAGTTTATCTCCCCTTAACAAACTCCCGTTTGAATTTTCCCCTTTAATATATTGTGGCCCTCTCTTAGTCTCACATTGCTGTTCACAAAATATGACTTAGAAAAACTAATTATGGTGACAAAGGTTTAAAAAATTCCAATAATTAATGTTTGGCGACCTTGCAAGAGACATATAATTTGGGGAAAAAGTAGAAAAATAATAAAAAATTATAATAATAATAATAAGTTTTAACTGTGATTTTTAGGTGGGGAGGAAATAAACTAGTTTATCTCCCCTTATATTATATTAGCCACTCCAGTGTAAATGGATATTCCCTTTAATATATTGAGCAGCACAATATATTATAGGAAACCTTCAAACTGAGGTGGTAATATAAAGGATGATAAACTAGTAATGTGTGTCCTCTCTTACTCTCACATAGCTGTTCACATTCACACTAGTAATGTGTGTCCTCTCTTACTCTCACATAGCTGTTCACATTCACACTAGTAATGTGTGTCCTCTCTTACTCTCACATAGCTGTTCACATTCACACTAGTAATGTGTGTCCTCTCTTACTCTCACATAGCTGTTCACATTCACACTAGTAATGTGTGTCCTCTCTTACTCTCACATAGCTGTTCACATTCACACTAGTAATGTGTGTCCTCTCTTACTCTCACATAGCTGTTCACATTCACACTAGTAATGTGTGTCCTCTCTTACTCTCACATAGCTGTTCACACACTAGTAATGTGTGTCCTCTCTTACTCTCACATAGCTGTTCACATTCACACTAGTAATGTGTGTCCTCTCTTACTCTCACATAGCGGTTCACATTCACACTAGTAATGTGTGTCCTCTCTTACTCTCACATAGCTGTTCACATTCACACTAGTAATGTGTGTCCTCTCTTACTCTCACATGGCTGTTCACATTCACACTAGTAATGTGTGTCCTCTCTTACTCTCACATAGCTGTTCACATTCACACTAGTAATGTGTGTCCTCTCTTACTCTCACATAGCTGTTCACATTCACACTAGTAATGTGTGTCCTCTCTTACTCTCACATAGCTGTTCACACACTAGTAATGTGTGTCCTCTCTTACTCTCACATAGCTGTTCACATTCACACTAGTAATGTGTGTCCTCTCTTACTCTCACATAGCTGTTCACATTCACACTAGTAATGTGTGTCCTCTCTTACTCTCACATAGCTGTTCACATTCACACTAGTAATGTGTGTCCTCTCTTACTCGCACATAGCTGTTCACATTCACACTAGTAATGTGTGTCCTCTCTTACTCTCACATAGCTGTTCACATTCACACTAGTAATGTGTGTCCTCTCTTACTCTCACATAGCTGTTCACATTCACACTAGTAATGTATGTCCTCTCTTACTCTCACATAGCTGTTCACATTCACACTAGTAATGTATGTCCTCTCTTACTCTCACATAGCTGTTCACATTCACACTAGTAATGTGTGTCCTCTCTTACTCTCACATAGCTGTTCACATTCACACTCTCACATAGCTGTTCACATTCACACTAGTAATGTGTGTCCTCTCTTACTCTCACATAGCTGTTCACATTCACACTAGTAATGTGTGTCCTCTCTTACTCTCACATACCTGTTCACATTCACACTAGTAATGTGTGTCCTCTCTTACTCTCACATAGCTGTTCACATTCACACTAGTAATGTGTGTCCTCTCTTACTCTCACATAGCTGTTCACATTCACACTAGTAATGTGTGTCCTCTCTTACTCTCACATAGCTGTTCACATTCACACTAGTAATGTGTGTCCTCTCTTACTCTCACATAGCTGTTCACATAATAACTAGTAATGTGTGTCCTCTCTTACTCTTACATAGCTGTTCACATTCACACTAGTAATGTGTGTCCTCTCTTACTCTCACATAGCTGTTCACATTCACACTAGTAATGTGTGTCCTCTCTTACTCTCACATGGCTGTTCACATTCACATTAGTAATGTGTGTCCTCTCTTACTCTCACATAGCTGTTCACATTCACACTAGTAATGTGTGTCCTCTCTTACTCTTACATAGCTGTTCACATTCAAATAATAACTAGTAATGTGTGTCCTCTCTTACTCTCACATAGCTGTTCACACACTAGTAATGTGTGTCCTCTCTTACTCTCACATAGCTGTTCACATTCACACTAGTAATGTGTGTCCTCTCTTACTCTCACATAGCTGTTCACATTCACACTAGTAATGTGTGTCCTCTCTTACTCTCACATAGCTGTTCACATTCACACTAGTAATGTGTGTCCTCTCTTACTCGCACATAGCTGTTCACATTCACACTAGTAATGTGTGTCCTCTCTTACTCTCACATAGCTGTTCACATTCACACTAGTAATGTGTGTCCTCTCTTACTCTCACATAGCTGTTCACATTCACACTAGTAATGTATGTCCTCTCTTACTCTCACATAGCTGTTCACATTCACACTAGTAATGTGTGTCCTCTCTTACTCTCACATAGCTGTTCACATTCACACTAGTAATGTGTGTCCTCTCTTACTCTCACATAGCTGTTCACATTCACACTAGTAATGTGTGTCCTCTCTTACTCTCACATAGCTGTTCATGTTCACACTAGTAATGTGTGTCCTCTCTTACTCTCACATAGCTGTTCACATTCACACTAGTAATGTGTGTCCTCTCTTACTCTCACATAGCTGTTCACATTCACACTAGTAATGTGTGTCCTCTCTTACTCTCACATACCTGTTCACATTCACACTAGTAATGTGTGTCCTCTCTTACTCTCACATAGCTGTTCACATTCACACTAGTAATGTGTGTCCTCTCTTACTCTCACATAGCTGTTCACATTCACACTAGTAATGTGTGTCCTCTCTTACTCTCACATAGCTGTTCACATTCACACTAGTAATGTGTGTCCTCTCTTACTCTCACATAGCTGTTCACATAATAACTAGTAATGTGTGTCCTCTCTTACTCTTACATAGCTGTTCACATTCACACTAGTAATGTGTGTCCTCTCTTACTCTCACATAGCTGTTCACATTCACACTAGTAATGTGTGTCCTCTCTTACTCTCACATAGCTGTTCATGTTCACACTAGTAATGTGTGTCCTCTCTTACTCTCACATAGCTGTTCACATTCACACTAGTAATGTGTGTCCTCTCTTACTCTCACATAGCTGTTCACATTCACACTAGTAATGTGTGTCCTCTCTTACTCTCACATAGCTGTTCACATTCACACTAGTAATGTATGTCCTCTCTTACTCTCACATAGCTGTTCACATTCACACTAGTAATGTGTGTCCTCTCTTACTCTCACATAGCTGTTCACATTCACACTAGTAATGTGTGTCCTCTCTTACTCTCACATAGCTGTTCACATTCACACTAGTAATGTGTGTCCTCTCTTACTCTCACATAGCTGTTCATGTTCACACTAGTAATGTGTGTCCTCTCTTACTCTCACATAGCTGTTCACATTCACACTAGTAATGTGTGTCCTCTCTTACTCTCACATAGCTGTTCACATTCACACTAGTAATGTGTGTCCTCTCTTACTCTCACATAGCTGTTCACATTCACACTAGTAATGTGTGTCCTCTCTTACTCTCACATAGCTGTTCACATTCACACTAGTAATGTGTGTCCTCTCTTACTCTCACATAGCTGTTCACATTCACACTAGTAATGTGTGTCCTCTCTTACTCTCACATAGCTGTTCACATAATAACTAGTAATGTGTGTCCTCTCTTACTCTTACATAGCTGTTCACATTCACACTAGTAATGTGTGTCCTCTCTTACTCTCACATAGCTGTTCACATTCACACTAGTAATGTGTGTCCTCTCTTACTCTTACATAGCTGTTCACATTCACACTAGTAATGTGTGTCCTCTCTTACTCTCACATAGCTGTTCACATTCACACTAGTAATGTGTGTCCTCTCTTACTCTCACATAGCTGTTCACATTCACACTAGTAATGTGTGTCCTCTCTTACTCTCACATAGCTGTTCACATTCACACTAGTAATGTGTGTCCTCTCTTACTCTCACATAGCTGTTCACATTCACACTAGTAATGTGTGTCCTCTCTTACTCTCACATAGCTGTTCACATTCACACTAGTAATGTGTGTCCTCTCTTACTCTCACATAGCTGTTCACATTCACACTAGTAATGTGTGTCCTCTCTTACTCTTACATAGCTGTTCACATTCACACTAGTAATGTGTGTCCTCTCTTACTCTCACATAGCTGTTCACATTCACACTAGTAATGTGTGTCCTCTCTTACTCTCACATGGCTGTTCACATTCACACTAGTAATGTATGTCCTCTCTTACTCTCACATAGCTGTTCACATTCACACTAGTAATGTGTGTCCTCTCTTACTCTCACATAGCTGTTCACATTCACACTAGTAATGTGTGTCCTCTCTTACTCTCACATAGCTGTTCACATTCACACTAGTAATGTGTGTCCTCTCTTACTCTCACATAGCTGTTCACATTCACACTAGTAATGTGTGTCCTCTCTTACTCTCACATAGCTGTTCACATTCACACTAGTAATGTGTGTCCTCTCTTACTCTCACATAGCTGTTCACATTCACACTAGTAATGTGTGTCCTCTCTTACTCTTACATAGCTGTTCACATTCACACTAGTAATGTATGTCCTCTCTTACTCTCACATAGCTGTTCACATTCACACTAGTAATGTGTGTCCTCTCTTACTCTCACATAGCTGTTCACACTAGTAATGTGTGTCCTCTCTTACTCTCACATAGCTGTTCACATTCACACTAGTAATGTGTGTCCTCTCTTACTCTCACATAGCTGTTCACATTCACACTAGTGATGTGTGTCCTCTCTTACTCTCAAATAGCTGTTCACATTCACACTAGTAATGTGTGTCCTCTCTTACTCTCACATAGCTGTTCACACACTAGTAATGTGTGTCCTCTCTTACTCTCACATAGCTGTTCACATTCACACTAGTAATGTGTGTCCTCTCTTACTCTCACATAGCTGTTCACATTCACACTAGTAATGTGTGTCCTCTCTTACTCTCACATAGCTGTTCACATTCACACTAGTAATGTGTGTCCTCTCTTACTCTCACATAGCTGTTCACATTCACACTAGTAATGTGTGTCCTCTCTTACTCTCACATAGCTGTTCACATTCACACTAGTAATGTGTGTCCTCTCTTACTCTCACATAGCTGTTCACATTCACACTAGTAATGTGTGTCCTCTCTTACTCTCACATAGCTGTTCACATTCACACTAGTAATGTGTGTCCTCTCTTACTCTCACATAGCTGTTCACATTCACACTAGTAATGTGTGTCCTCTCTTACTCTCACATAGCTGTTCACATTCACACTAGTAATGTGTGTCCTCTCTTACTCTCACATAGCTGTTCACATTCACACTAGTAATGTGTGTCCTCTCTTACTCTCACATAGCTGTTCACATTCACACTAGTAATGTGTGTCATCTCTTACTCTCACATAGCTGTTCACATTCACACTAGTAATGTGTGTCCTCTCTTACTCTCACATAGCTGTTCACATTCACACTAGTAATGTGTGTCCTCTCTTACTCTCACATAGCTGTTCACATTCACACTAGTAATGTGTGTCCTCTCTTACTCTCACATAGCTGTTCACATTCACACTAGTAATGTGTGTCCTCTCTTACTCTCACATAGCTGTTCACATTCACACTAGTAATGTGTGTCCTCTCTTACTCTCACATAGCTGTTCACATTCACACTAGTAATGTGTGTCCTCTCTTACTCTCACATAGCTGTTCACATTCACACTAGTAATGTGTGTCCTCTCTTACTCTCAAATAGCTGTTCACATTCACACTAGTAATGTGTGTCCTCTCTTACTCTCACATAGCTGTTCACATTCATACTAGTAATGTGTGTCCTCTCTTACTCTCACATAGCTGTTCACATTCACACTAGTAATGTGTGTCCTCTCTTACTCTCACATAGCTGTTCACATTCACACTAGTAATGTGTGTCCTCTCTTACTCTCACATAGCCGTTCACATTCACATAATATGACTAAGAAAAACTAATTATGGTGACAACGGTTTATGAGTGGGAGAGAGACTAGATTATCTGCCAGAAAGGAGCCATATATTTTGTTACAGAAATGTTCTGTCGAGCTTCAAAATACCATACTACATGTATATATAGATGTAAATGCCATACTACATGTACATGTAGAATGATGGAAAAAATTAAGTTCAAAGTATATGAAAATTATCACATACTTTTTTTCTATGCACTCATAAATATTTAAGAAAATATGATTTTTTTTATTATTTTGGAATCGCACTACTCTGAGTGTTCCAAATAAAAGAGCATGCACATTTAACCCTTTGAGTGCCAGGTCCGATTTTTGTATCAACCCATATACCCTGTGCCAATGCATTCTCTTATATATGCGAGTCGACCATAGGTCGCCTCGCATATATAAGAGAATGCATTGGCCTAACAATTTTTTTTATTTTTTTTACAATTTTTTACAATTTTAATATATTTTATTATATTCTTTAACAGACTTATTGTGTAGGTTTAGGGCCGATAATATCAGCCCCTGGCACTCAAAGGGTTAATTTCATTGCAAATTTCTGCATTGCTTATTTGGGTCTGCACATATATTTATTTGCTTCCTCCGACGGAAACTTGAGTATGTTTTGGTAACAAAATCTGCAGGGCGTTTATTATTTCTCCATTGATATGCGTTGCTAGCTGCACATAATGATGCACCGTTTGATTCACCAGTATTAAAATAAAACAGCGTGAAGTCAAATATACCAGTAGGAAGTCAAATGAGGAAACATCGCAGTCACGTGGATTCACCAGTATTAAAATAAAACAGTGTGAAGTCAAATATACCAGTAGGAAGTCAAATGAGGAAACATCGCAGTCACGTGGATCTCGCTTTGTTTTTAAATTGGCTAATCAATATCTCTTAGTAGCGGAATTATAACAAATGTAATTTTAGACCCTTGGTGATCTTTCAAAACATGTAAAATACTCTCAATACATTGATAATGCAACTAATTATACATGTATCAACACATAAACTTGGTCCTGCCATATATTTCCTCTGTGAAAAGTATTCACTGGGATATCAAATTGCACTACGATTCCCAGCACGTTTATTCAGGTCTACACATTTATTAAAATTTATCAGGATTTCCACGCTGCATTTTTATTTCGAACACTAGAGTAGCTGATCCACTGAATAAACATGCTATTGGGGCACCATGTTTCTTCTATGTTGTTACCAAATATGGATACTGTCAGAGACCAGCCTTGAGGATGATTTGGGAGACATCTTCTCCCTAAATTGTGCAACTTCTCCCTATTTTTTTCCTAGGGAGATGTGACCTCACCTGTTTACTCGTATGCATGCATATGTCCTAACATCATAAAGTATATTTACTTATTATAAGGTCATTAACCCTTTCAGTGCCAGGGGCCGATCTCATCGGCCCTAATTTACGGTCTGTAAAATCGGCCCTAAAAAAAAAAAAAAAAACTGGTTAAAACCTTAGGGGCATGTTATAACTCAAAACTATCACCAAGTATTCATAGTAATAATTTTGATGCCCATGAAAAACGTAAGATTCCCTGGCACTAAAAACCTACAAAATAAGTCTGTTAAAGAATATAAGAAAAAATTATTAAAATTGTATAAAATTGTAAAAAATAATAACAAATGATGAAAAATTGTTAGGCCAATGCATTCTCTTATATATGCGAGGCGACCTATGGTCGACTCGCATATATAAGAGAATGCATTGGCACAGGGTATATGGTTTGATACAAAATCTGACCTGGCACTGAAAGGGTTAAAATAAAATATCTGTGTTCTCCATCTGTGTTCTCAGGCAATTTAGATCTCAAAATCTGGAAAACATTCTCCAGAAAAAAACAAAAATACATTTTCAATGTTCAAATCCAATATTTCTAAAAGAAGATGTTGAAAAAAAAATGTTTGACGAGGCTTTTTAAAAGAAAATTTCAGTCACGAGGGAGGTGCCCGAGTGACGAGGGAGGTACGTGAGTGATGAGGGAGGTGTGTGAGTGATGAAGGAAGTGCCTGAGTGATGAGGGAGGTGCCTGAGTGATGAGGGAGGTACGTGAGTGATGAGGGAGGTGTGTGAGTGATGAAGGAAGTGCCTGAGTGATGAGGGAGGTGCCTGAGTGATGAGGGAGGTGCCTGAGTGATGAGGGCGGTGCCTGAGTGATGAGGGAGGTGCCTGGGTGATGAGGGAGGTGACTGTGATGAGGGAGGTGCCTGAGTGTCGAGGGAGGTGCCTGAGTGTCGAGGGAGGTGCCTGAGAACAGAGAATTTATTTGGCCTAATGGGGATCTTACTCACCATAATGGTTTTATAAATGGGCTCTTGTGTTGTATAATACGATGTTGGGGTGTAAATTGAACATCAGCCATTTCTACTTTTCTCTTATAACAGTCCACTCCTTCCTAATAAGCAAAAAAAAGAGAAGTGATTTCTCCAAATTTGAAACCTCTAGGCTGGTCCCTGTATACTGTGAATTTAGACCTGATGAATTATATAAAGCCAAACATCACTGTTGCTCATTTATCAATGAAATGCCACCAGCATTCAGAGAGAATCAGTCAACTTTAGCCAACACAACGCCCGATCTAGCTGGAATATAGACCTGGAAATAAAAAAAGGCGGGTTCAACATAATTGTTGCAGGAAGCGCAGTGGATTGGCCGATATCAGCTCAGCACATCACATGATCTGGTGACGGACGCATCACAAAACAATCAGACTTCTTGATGACAAATATTATTAAACATTAACTTACATAAGTTACATTTCCCTTATATATTTCCCTTACATAAGCTATAACCGAACCACTGCACGAGTAGTTCATGAACGACATAAATATATTATATGCCAGTGTTGTCAAATTGGACTACCACCAATAGTTTAGTACGAAAGGTTCTGGATGCCTACTGATTCTTCAGTTAAAGAACCGAGGGTTACAACATTAACATTTCAAATAGCTTAATTTCCTACTAAGTGTAAGTCTTTAAACCCATCCATGACTGGACCTTCCTGAATTTTTCCGAAAACCCTGTGCCAATAGACTCGCATATATATAAGAGAATGCACTGGCACAGGGTCTTTAATACATTGGCCAAACAATATTTAACTTGACCTTGTAAGCCAATGGATTCTCTTTTATATGCGAGGCTCCCTATGGGAGACTAACATATAATAATGTATAGCATTTGTAAAGCGCCTTTCCCATGAGGCCCAAAGCGCTCAAAGTTTTACAATTATTACCCTGATGAGCCTGAACATTCAGTAACCATCTACTGCTCCCCGGGGACAGGGGGAGGTACAGCCGGGAGTATGCGAGGATACCATATGGCTAGCATACTGACAAGATCTTTCACTGCTCATTATCAGGTACCCTTGTAATGCATGGGTGGTGCAAAGCAGACACAGTACGAGCGACCTTGCTCAAGGGTCACAACTTGGCGCGAGATTCAAACAGTGTACAATCCAACAATTGCACATCGCTCAAGTCGGCCAAGCCACTGCTGTGTGGAAACTCATAACAGACCACCAGCCAGCCGCGAACTCGCCTCGCTGTGTTGACAGCGAAGACAAGTCCAACGCGCTAACCACTGGACAACGGAGCTCCACATATATAAAAGAATGCACTGGCAAAGGTTATTTAATACTGCACCAGTGCATCTCCCGTCATTCATGGGTTAATAAAAGGTCAGCAGACCACAGTGTCCCCCGACAACATGGCAAGTCGATGCTGCTTTGTTAAAGAAATTTAAAAAAATGAAGTCGAAAAGGGTTAATAACTCCATAAAAAAAACATTAGCTATATAGATGTTGCAAATCACCAACATGTTAGGAACAATATCCCAAAGTTTCAAATCTCTACATTTAAAACTGTAGGAGGAGTTGATTACACCATGAAGGTACCCAATCTCATCCAAAAGGCAAAAATGTTCCAAATTTTCTAAGTCGAAAACCCCCCAAAAATATGGAAAAAATGATATTTTTTCTTAGCTATATAGATGTTGCAAATCACCAACATGTTAGGAACAATATCCCAGAATTTCAAATCTCTACATTTAAAACTGTAGGAGGAGTTGATTACACCATGAAGGTACCCAATCTCATCCAAAAGGCAAAAATGTTCCAAATTTTCTAAGTCGAAAACCCCCCAAAAATATGGAAAAAATGATATTTTTTATTAGCTATATAGATGTTGCAAATCACCAACATGTTAGGAACAATATCCCAGAGTTTCAAATCTCTACGTTTAAAACTGTAGGAGGAGTTGATTACACCATGAAGGTACCCGATCTCGGACGCCCGGACGGACGGACGGACGAGGGTCATTTCTATAGTCCTCCGACGGAAACGTCGGGGGACAATAATTATGGTTGTATTGTGAGATCATTTGACGTTTCGTTGACTAATGAAGGATACTTACATACATATGGTTTTTGCGTTCGTCCCATGGTTCGTCAGATGTATGGTACTCAACACTTGAATCCAACCTTCCATGGCCTCCCGTCTCCTCAGCATCTGTATCCAAAACTATTTTGTATCTAAATTAGTTAAGCAAAATCTGGCATCAGAATAGATGTTAAAACATGAGACTTCTAGCAATACAGCCACAATCAGGTCGGCCACAATCAGGTCGGCCACAATCAGGTCGGCCACACTTCCAAAATGAGCTGATTAGCATATTTAATATATGTTTGCCTGATTGAGCTAAATTTTTAATGTGATATAAGTCAGTTTCCTCAGTTCAACACAAGGCGCTGACGCATGTGATCTGTAGGTGTGCTAAGGATTTAGTCATGCAAAGAGTCAAATCCAAAATGGCTGCCAGTGGCCATGTTTTTTAACAAAATTCAGAAATTCAGAAATATTTGAATTCTCACATCTTGTGGTCATCCATAAGATCCATTTGAAGTTTAGTGATGATCAGAGCATTACAGTATATCAGTGCTAGATTGTAATAAATAAAGGATACGTCCCAGGAAGTTGGACACCGATTTTATACTCAGTGTAGCTCTTGGTGGGATGGAAGTTAAATATAAATATGAGGATATCGGCTCGCTCAAACACAGCAACTTTGTCTGCATCATGTTTCACTGTCACATAATTCTGTAATGAAAGCACAAATGATGGAATTTAAATATAGTGTTCAAAAGAGATCAGATAAAATGGAACGAATAACACCAATTGCATACCTTTGAAGTATCTATGACCATAACTAACATAGTTATCTATGGTAGATTATTACGTAAGTCAATACCTCGAACAATGACCTGGTGGCATATTTTGAAGTTCTTAGTTTGAACATATCACATATAAAAGGTTCAAGTCTGCAAATGGTGTGTCTGTCATTTGCAGAATGAGGTCCCCAGAGGGTGAATTTAGTGATGCTATCCTGCTAGCATCACCAAATTCACCCTCTGGGGACCTCATTCTGCTAAGGCAAACTTTTCAGACTAGAAGCTGAGACGAGCCATTTTAGCTCAAAATTCTGGTAACAATAAATTGTTACATGATGATGGTTACAATAAATGGTCAACATGGTTACTTGACGATGGTTATAATAAATGGTCACCATGGTTACCTGATGATGGCTGAGCCATTGATACTTCTCTTCTGTAAGGTTCATGTCCCTCTCAAATCTGTAGAGGAATTTATATCTGAGGTTTTCATCGTCAGCCAGTGGATATTGTCGCCGGCAGTAATGGTAGCTCTCATCATTACCCTTACGGGGGAAATCCAACCATTCTGGATGTCCGAACTCATTTCCTAATGGAGAAACATGTGTTTAAAATGAGAATGGACATATAACAAGAAGTTAGACCTTGGGTGCTGGGCATACCCACCAAATTTAAAATAAACGAAGAAGGATAACTCTAGAATATAAAATCCAAACAATGTCATTGGGCACTCATTTGAAAGCAGTCATGATGGTGAACCTATATACCTAATTTAATTCATGATGGCGAACCTATATAACTAATTTAATTCATGATGGCGAACCGATACACCTAATTTAATTCATGATGGTGAACCTATATACCTAATTTAATTCATGATGGTGAACCTATATAACTAATTTAATTCATGATGGCGAACCGATACACCTAATTTAATTCATGATGGTGAACCTATATACCTAATTTAATTCATGATGGCGAACCTATATAACTAATTTAATTCATGATGGTGAACCTATATAACTAATTTAATTCAGATCCAATAACACATAACTGAGACACATGCAGGACAAAAAAAACAAAACATTTCCAGATAAATAGACAAGGATAACTCTAGAATGGAAAACGTGAATGTCACTTGTCATCAGCAGAGAGCAGGATTCAAACGCATGACATCTTCACGCCATGACCTTATGAGCAGAACAGGCTAACAATTTGGACCAGCATGCACTGCATAACATGATGAGATGCTTCAGTGAACTCAGATGAACTTCAAGCTATTCCTTTGTTGGCAATCTGAACCATAAACCCCCCTATAACCTAATCATCTCCTTTAACCCTTTACCCAACAAACAGGCCAAAACCGGCCAAATAAAGCTTCAACAGCCTAAAATATCTTCGGTCTGTCTCAATAGAACCATACAAATATGGATATCATTGGAACCGGCTCCTTGACCACATTGTGATAGTTACAGTTATACCCTGTGCCAATGCATTCTCTTATATATGCGAGTCGACCATAGGTCGCCTTGCATATATAAGAGAATGCATTGGCCTAAAAAAAAAGAGTCATGATGTCGAACATCCATAACAAATTTCAATCAGATCCAATAATCCATGGCTGAGATATATGTCGGGACAGACAGACAAACAACCTCTTTTCCTTGAAAAAGAGATTGGAAAAGAGGTTTTGAGTGGTCATATTCATTCCCTGATACCGAACTCATATTTATCCCTTTAATTATGGGAGCTGAGCTGGTGCAGCATTAAAGATCATGTGCCAGTGCATTCTCTCATATATGGGAGACTCGCATATATAAGAGGAAGCATTGGCACATTTGTGCAGTAATAAATTTGGCTGAAAAAAATATTTTCGTAAAAGTCATGATCTGATGACAGTTTCAGTCCCTGAGTGCTCATGAAGGTATATGTGTAGATTATAGACCATCACGGCAAAATGTACATTAACCCTTCCATGACGAGATTCCTGAAAGTTTGCGAAAATCTTGTGCCAATGCATACTCTTATACATGCGAGTCTTCCATAGGGAGCCTTGCATATATAAGAGAATACATAGGCCTAACTATATTTAACTTGACACCTTGTAAGCCAGTGCATTCTCTTATATATGTGAGGATCCCTATGGAAGACTCGCATATATGAGAATGCACTGGCACAGGATCTTTAATGCTGCACCAGCGCAACTCCCATCATGAAAGGGTTAAACAGAACATAGCTGTTCATTATATATTAGTGAACACAGGTGTTTATAATGCCTCAAATAATCATTCTGATATAGTTATTTATTGTCAATATGGCATACCGCCTAGTGTGGGCATACAAATAACCTATGACTTAGATACTCAGGCAAACAGACCCAAAAATAGTCATTTTCAAATAGTCATTCTTATATAATTATTTATTAACAATAGATTGACTGTAAATACTCCCATGTGGCATAGCGGCTAGTGTGGGCATACCTATAACTTATGACTTAGATACTAGTGTGGGCATACCTATAACTTATGACTTAGATACTAGTGTGGGCATACCTATAACTTATGACTTAGATACTAGTGTGGGCATACCTATAACTTATGACTTAGATATATAATATTTATAAATAATATTACTTTTTCCTTAAGGGAAGCCCGAAACTGAACTATATGGATTACGTCTCCGGCCTTGTGTCAATCAGGAGGGTTAAAATTTTATTGCTGTGCCGACCCCACTCACACCCGTGTCCAGATTAGTCTCGCATGAATACACCCGCATTCTATCTATTGTCTAGTCAGTTTTTTATTTCCGACTTAATCATGAGATTTGCGAGTCGCGGGGTTGGGAATGGCACCACCATGGGAGGGATCTATGATAGTTCAGTTTCGGGCTTCCCTTAAGGAAAAAGTAATATTATTTATAAATATTATATTTTTCCGCCAAGGAGAAGCCCTCAACTGAACTATATGGATTAGAATGCAAGCCCAGGAGGAGGCACGAGCAATAAAGTTAATTAATATCCAAATTCGATGGGAATGTACTCTTCCGAAACAGGATTCATGTAAATGTGATTTAGTCATGAATCAGATATGATTATGTTACGTGAAAGAGCTCCCAATTCAGATTACGACTAGTGTTCAAACGATTAGTCGACAAATAATCGTCGACGCTGGTTTTTCGGGTAATCGACTCTAACTTCCACAGTCGACTAGTCGGAATACAGTATATAATCTCATCAGCTGGCCTTGACAATGCATGGTTTCACTAAATGTGGGTCAGAAAAGCAGCAAAGATAGCTAGTCTATGTTCAAGAAGCTTTCCAAAGTCCAAACATATGTAATAATGTCGAGCTTGACAAAGAACTACGCCGAAATTCGCCAATGCAATTATTCAAGTTAACCACTACTCATTATCAATACAAGAGCAGTAACTCTATATTTGACTTCTAAAAAGCACGTGGTCCATAAACAGTAAGTATTAGGTCGCGCGCGTACTTGACCGACGTCTCGCGCATGTTCCACGTTAATGCCACGTGGTCTTTTGCATTCCGCCATTTAGTTTCTACGCTCGCGCACATTTCATTACTTCCGCTCAATTCAATGTTTTGACCTGCACGATGGCATCGAACAAAAAAAATGCGAAAACTTCGGACGCTTGGCGTCATTTTGATCTAATCAAAGAAACTGTTGGGCAAGAAACCAAGGAATTTGTTATATGCAAACTATGCCAAGCCAAACTAAAATATAATAAATCCACATCGGTTATGAGAACTCACTTAAATGCTAAGCACCCTTCAGCAAGTTCAGCGGAGTCACAAACACAGAGTCGACAAACGACACTGGATTTGTATACACCAAAATGCAAAAAAATGTCCAAGGAACGATGGACAGTGTTAACGAAGCGTATTGTAGAATGGTGTGCCATCGATTTACGTCCGCTAAGTATTGTGAATGGCATGGGGTTTCGCAGCTTTATGAAAGAATTGGAACCCAAATACAATGTACCATGTGACACTACAATAAAAAATCACCTTAACTTTCTGTACACTGAGGTGAGGAAACAATTAATTGATGAGTTGGAGAATGTTCCATTCATTTCTCTGACAACAGACACGTGGACCAGCATGACAACAAAGGGGTATATAACTGTCACCTGCCATTTTATGGACACACCTTCATGGACATGCAAGACGAAAGTATTGAGCACTCGTGAAATCACCGGTCATCATACTGGAGAACATTTGTGCGAAGTTTTGATTAAAATCATGAGCGATTTCAAAGTTCCCCCGAGTAAAATAGTGGCAGTGACGACAGATAATGCCGCTGACATTGTTAAAGGAATGCGATTGTCCCACATGGAGCACATCAGATGCTTTGCGCACAGTTTACAACTATCTGTGAATCGTGGTCTTTCGTTAGCAAAAATTTCAAGGGCAGCTGGATGTTCCCGGAAATTAGTGGGGCACTTTCGGCAATCAACACTGGCTTCAGATGATCTCACCAAGAAACAAGCACAGTTGTCACTCCCATCACATCGACTGATCCAAGACGTCGATACGCGATGGAATTCCACGTATTATATGTTTAAAAGGCTTCTGGAACAAAGATTAGCTATCTTTGCTGTTTTGCAAAACAGAGATATCACATCCTATGGCGATGCAAGAATATTAGAAATGCCCGATGATGTGTGGTTGAACATGGAGCAGATAACCCCCCTCTTAGAACCTTTGGAGATGGCAACCACTGTAGCAGGGAGCGATTCATATCCTACTCTTAGTATGACATACCCTATCATTAAAGGGTTGTTAGATAACCACTTGAAGATATGCGCCGGTGATTCTCAATTGGTCAAGGACTTCAAAACAACAGTATCAAGCGACCTAAAGAAGCGTTATCCCGACATTTGCTCTTCTGATCCAAATTTAGCGAAATCGTGCATTGTGAAGGCCAGCTTATTAGATATACGATACAAAAGTCTCAAATTCATGGAAAATCAACAACGGGAATCAGCTTGGTCTGAACTGCTTGAAGAAATGAGGGCCGTAAAATTTAATGTTGAAATCGCGCCCATTACCGCGGACAGCGAGGCACATCAGGCAAGCCAGACGACAGTCATTGGGGGAATCACGGATCAGACTGATAGCGCTGTTCCTTCAACGTCCTCAGAATCTGAACATTCCGCCGTGAATAATCGTGATGATCAGTATGTACCAAAATGCAAGCGCGGGAAATTTGAACAAACTGGCAAAGTTATGAAGTATCTCCTCGGTGATTACTACGAATCAAGTGACATTGGCGATCAAAATCCCGAGGAAGAGTTGATGTCATACAGACAAGTGCCCCCCAGATCTGATATTGACCCAAGGGATTGGTGGAGGAAGAACAACAAACAATTTCCAAGATTGGCTATGTTAGGTTCAAAATATCTAGTTGTTCCAGGCACATCTGTGCCATCGGAACGTATTTTTTCTGTTGCGGGCATGGTTGTTTGCAAACGAAGGTCCAACTTGGATCCCTCAACGGTGGACAAATTGATTTTTCTAAGGGAGAACATGGGTAAAACTCCTGATTCTAGCAGTTCATCCTACCTTGCAAGTGAAGTATGTGATGGATTGGACGACGGAACACGGGAATGCAGCTGCGAAAATTGTGTTGTATCCGCTAATTGATTATTTTCACTGACACTGAGTATCGTTTATTTTTTATACCCTGGCAGGGAATTTATTTGATTTCTATCATTTCATGATTAAACAGAAGATATCTCAATTATTTCCTCAATTATTTATTCTCATTATCATCGTAGATTCGTAGGGAACTTATTTGCGATCGGTGGGTTTCTAGAGCACCGGTTCATTTGCAACAAAACCACGTGACGTGTCACGTGATTCAATTCTCCGATCACAGTAGAGTGTAAATATTGTGATGATGCCACGGAATTTGTAATTTTCTTTCACATGTGTTTCATTAGTATAAGGTTGGTGGTGTATTTGGCCGACTAGTCGACGTCGACTCGACTTTTGGGGTTCGACTAGTCGACTCCAGAATCCCAGAGTCGTTTGAACACTAATTACGACATTGCTCAAATGTGTACCGCCCCCCCCCCCCCCCCCCCTTGTTTTTGGAATAAACATCCCAGGTAGTGCCATATAATTCATGCTAGCGAGACAACCGAGCAAGTATAACTTTGCTGCATCCTATTCTCTTTGTTATCTTCTTCGCTCTCTCGACAGTTCACATTATGAACTGATGTCACATGCAGCCATTGTGTATGCCATAAGATATCAGAATGCTTATGATACACCAGGGAGCAAATTAACTGGAATCGCATCGCGATTTGCCACTGAAATGTGGATACCGGTAATAGCGAGGAATTTTTTATACATGTATGATGTTATAAAAATGCTATCTAATCATGTCAATGTGAGATTATTTGCTAATCAGATATCGAAAGTAAATTGCTCCCTGTGATACACAAACCAGATATAAAAATGATATGCTGCAGATATCATAGCGAGGTATGAGGTTTCATTATATCATGCCACACATCTGTACTCCAGCCTCGTATAATGTAGAGAGCAGGGAACGCCATCATGATCCAAGGTATCATTGCATACCAGTATATATGGGATTAGAGAACACCACTGAGGACTTGATGAACAAGCATAGAAGCATCAGTGATCTATGATGGCGCACATAACGAGTGTCGGGTACATTTCGAAATGATCAAATGTAGCAGAATGATCAAAATTGCAAAATGACCGGTGAAGGATTGGCCTGGAGGTATCCCGAAGGTATTACGATTCCAGGAGATTGGACCCCATCGTGTGGAGATGTGGGCCACTGCACCGTGGGGAAGAGATAGAAGGCTGGTTGGTGCAGCTCTTGGAGGCACGCAACAAGTCTTCCCCACCCAGATCATTCAGCCTTTCTTTCCTACCGGTGAAGGAGTGGCCTGGAGGTATCCCTAAGGTATTACGATTCCAGGGGATTGGACCCCATCTTGTGGAGATGTGGGCCACTGCACCATGGGGAAGAGTTAGAAGGTTGGTTGGTGCAGCACTTGGAGGCACGCAACAACAAGTCTTCCCCACCCAGAACATTCAGCCTACCGGTGGAGGAGTGGCCTAGAGGTATCCCGAAGGTGTACGATTCCAGGGGAGTGGCTGGACCCCATCTGTGGAGATGTGGGCCACTGCACCGTGGGGAAGAGGCAGAAGGCTGGAGCAGCTCTTGGAGGCACGCAACAACTCTTCACTTCCCCACCCAGAACATCCTCCAAAGGCTACAGTGCTGGATCTTTCCTGACTGAGATAAATACTTGTACTTATCGCAAATTGTTGAATTAAATGAAGCAATATAAGATATCAACCTGTATCCTCATCCTGTACAAAATCACTTACCAGCGGAACATCAGAATCCTCGTCCGACAGTGTGCCTGGTGACCCACTGTCGACCCGCGATTCTTGCTCATCGTCGTCAAACCTGCCGACGCCACGCGATGCAGAGAAGCATGTCAAGATCGACGCCAGCCAACAGAATTGGCTGCATCAGGTTGGGATACCAGACTGTGGAAGAGGCCTACTCTGAAATGGTTCGACGCAAGACAAATGCTCTTGCATTTGGGATAAGTAGCTATGTCCTGTCCAAGGTCACCCCCTCAAATTCTGGGGCATCAGCAAGCTGCGCCCCCAAGGCCAGAGGGAATAAGTTCTGAGGAGCCATTTGATCAGAGGAAGCCCCTTCCATGGAATCCCCCAAATGCAGGTGGTCCTGACCAAACTGGAATAAATGTCGATGACCCGAAGGTATTACGATTCCAGGGGATCGACTGGACCCCATCTTGTAATGATGTGGGCCACTGCACCATGGGGAAGAGTCAGAAGGCCATTTGGCTGGTGCGCTATGTCTATGAGAGCAAGAGCGTCACGTGACAACGAGTCTTCCCCACCCAGAACAGCCGCCAAAGGCTACTCCCAGGTGCCCAATAATTGTGGTGGCCTATAAACAGATCTTCGTGGCAGGAATCCAGGCCGAAATCAAAATACTGATGGAAATTTCACTCTATGTGGAATAATAGTATATCGATGTGAATTTTTTCGAAATTTAATAATCGTATTGCCACTACCATTAGGCACCTGAGAGAAAGGCGGTTTCCGTTAGGAAAGTGCGCTTACAGCGGACGTGAAGATACGAATGCCTTTATTTTCGTCATGAATGTATCGAATCGTTTTGTCACATAATCAGTGGATATGTGACAATAGACGAAGAGCCATGTCTTGGCCGGTTTCGGAAATATATTGGCAGTAGATGTGCGCAATATAAACGCTGCGCATGTAAGCTCGCTTTAGACATGTAACAATACAAATGCAGTCCTTTCTGATATTCTGCGCAATATAAATGTGTTGCATGTAACTGCGCATCATACACGAGTGAAAGCTATTTGGCAGAATATCGTTTTGATATATGTGGAAATAGAAGTTAGTGAGCCAATTTTCACTTCATTGCAGTTGGTGAACAATAGTTCGTAGTAACCCAAACTGTACATACATGGATGTAAAGAATGCAACACAATATTTAGATCGTCAGACAACACATCAATTTGAAGTGTGGTTATATATGTGATAACGAATACCATCCCCCTGTTACGGAGTGTTAGTAACTATTGTACTGATGATACAATGAGTTATATGATATTTAATCGTGATAGACAAGGCAGAATTTTCTAAATACCTTGAAGTCGATGTAATGTGTTATTACATTTGCCATGTGTCTAACAAGACCACGCGCTCATACATACTGGCGGGCGTAGATTCGCAGGTATTGATCGTTAAAACAATGTTACAGATCGCTCAGTCGAAAGAAATGTGAATTGTCATCGGATAGTGATAACAAGTACTATCTTTCGTATCTATTCATGTAAATTACTACAAAGGAGGATATGGCTGTCCTGTGCAACTTTCTGCGAATTAACAGAGCAGTGCCATGTATGATTTGGCAGTATACATTAGGATACAAAGCAACGGAACTTACGAAATAACCGAAGCGAGTCGACGGAAACTTATGTAAAGTGAAACACGTGTAGCACGAAATTAGGAGATATCGCATACCGTACTACCAGGCCTCAGCCTAGGGGTCCAGAACAGGGAGACTTGAAGTCTCCCTCCAGGAAATTTAGGGAGACTTCAGGAAATTTAGGGAGACTTCAGGGTGGGGAGACTACCAAAAATTGACAATTTTCAAATATCGCTTTATTTTATAACATCTGACAATAAAAAATTTAAAAAGATAAAATAACAAATAAAACTAAAAAAAATTGACTTTATCTGAAATTAGTTTAATTAATTGTTATTATACATTCAAAATTTTTGGAAATGTTTTGTGTAGCTATCATTTAAGCAAGACAATTATCAAGTTACAGTAATAGTTACTTTTTTAACTAAATGAAAGTAGTATTATTTCCTAGACTGCAGCTTGGAAGATACGTTTGTACAGTCTGACTCTTAATCATGATGCATGTAACTTTTTAAGTTTAATTTGGTCACGGCCGTAATGTGGGTGTCCGCTAAAATAAACAATAAGGACTAACTAACAAAGGAGTTGCAAAAGCTTTTATTAATTAATGGCCTCCCTTAATTAATGCCAACATCACTGGTATAATCCGATTAAAGCAATAAACTTGACATTATTTTATTTACGGAAGTCGGTCTCTTCAAAAAGTCCGACGCGGTCTCTTCAAAAAGTCCGACGCATTACCGAAATGAACTTCCGAAGCGCCTGGTACATACTCTGATAATGTCGTAATTGTTTTATATCTGAAAAGCGGGACGGCGGTCTTTTAAGTTAATTAAAACATTTATTTGTGACACTCACGATGGTCAGTAACAACACAGATGGGAACATCTCATCGTGTTTTCAGCGTGTCAAAACATTCGTGATTAACATTCATTACCGCAAAGGGAACAAAGGCGACGGAATAACAACACAAAACAATAGGTCATATTTTATTTTTTTTATTTTAAACACTTGGGACTTTGGCTCTGCATCGTCTGTTTCTTTTTGGGATGGCCGCCACAATTCATCTATATACGGACATGTCCAGACATGTCCGGAAAAAAAACTAGAAAAAAAATTAAGGGAAAAAAAGAAGAAAAAAAAATTCCCACTATTAAAAATTGAAGGCGACTTCGATTTCGCCTTAGAGCGACGATAGGGCGAAGTCAGCGACAGTAAGGCGACAATCTCGCCCGAGTCGCCTTGTGAGCGTACTACATTGCGTCCTCAATTGTAAGTCATGATAGTCATCACGCCGTATGTGTGGCACAATATGCACTATGTGGTTTTGCCACAAGTAAGCTATGTGCTTCTTTAGTCATTGTCAAGATGGCCATCTTAATTCCAATTGTTGGAAGATAAAGCCGTCTTGAGGAAAACAGAAAACACGGAAACAAATTACGGATACAGTGAAACGAAAAAAGTTCCCGTTTCGGATGTGAGAAATATTAATTAACTATCGGGTACAATAAATTGCAAGTTTGTAATATCAACAATAAATATTGAGTCGATAAACTCGCAACACAGAAAGATACAACGTTGAGAAAATAGAAACGATCCTGTCCTGGCGAGGAGGAATAAAAACTGACTAGACAATAGATAGAATGCGGGTGTATTCATGCAAGACTAATCTGGACACGGGTGTGAGTGGGGTCGGCACAGCAATAAATTTTAACCCTCCTGATTGACACAAGGCCGGAGACGTAATCCATATAGTTCAGTTGAGGGCTTCTCCTTGGCAGAAAAACTAGTGTGGGCATACCTATAACTTGTGACTTAGATACTAGTGTGGGCATACCTATAACTTATGACTTAGATACTAGTGTGGGCATACCTATAACTTATGACTTAGATACTAGTGTGGGCATACCTATAACTTATGACTTAGATACTAGTGTGGGCATACCTATAACTTATGACTTAGATACTAGTGTGGGCACACCTATAACCTAGTGTGGGCATACCTATAACTTAGTGTGGGCACACCTATAACCTAGTGTGGGCATACCTATAACTTATGACTTAGATACTCTGGCAGATGGACATAAAAGCAAGCATTTTCAGATAAACAAAGTTGGATAGCTCTAAAATGAAAAACCTGAATAAAACTATTGAGCACTCCATAGAATGTCCCCCTAGTGCTGAACATCCATAACAAAATTCATGAAGATCCAGCAACCTATGTTTGAGATATCTGCTCGGAAGAAAAAAAACCCCAACATTTCCAGATAAACAAAGATGAATAACTCTAGAATGGAAAACCAGAACAAAATAATTGAACAATACATTGAATGTCCTCATAGTAGTGAACATCCATACCAAATTTCATTGAGATCCAACAACCAGTGGTGAAGGTATCTGCTCGGACAGATAAAACAAACCAACATTTCCAGATAAACAAAGATGAATAACTCTAGAATGGAAAACCCGAACAAAACAAATGAACACTCCACTGAATGTCCTTATAGTAGTGATTAACCAAACCAAATTTCATTTCATTTCACTACTGTTCAAGTTATGACCTGAAAAGACGTCGGATGGATGGACGCCCTGGACACATGAACGGACGGATACAAACAGTATGTCACCCCCCCTCCTTTTAATTTAAAAAGGAGAAAAACGAGGTATAATTATAAATGCATCAACACTTACCCATAAACGTCAACACTTACCCATAAACGTCAACACTTACCCATAAACGTCAACACTTACCCATAAACGTCAACACTTACCCATAAACGTAAGATATCCATCTCCACCAAGACCACACGTGAGTAATCGAATCATCTTGTGCAAGGCGATGCCCCGATCAACGATTAGATTGGGCGGTGACGACACCGACATCGACGTGTACATTTCTTTATCCATTAACCAGAATGCGATTGACTTATCTCCCACTAAGGCCTGGTCATGACTCTCCGTGTAAACTATTGACTTCTCGCTATGGCGACGGTTTGTTAATTCAGATGTGATGGAGCTCACCTTCCAGTCGTCATCAGATAACTCTTTGAGGAGCTGAAAACAATTTATTCACAGATAATTATTCACTTTATTTTATACAGAATTTTTACATTAATTTCCAACAAACTAAAAGAAATGTTTGACCCTTCCATGACTTGAGCATATAAAAGAGAATACATTGGTCTAACAATATTAACCTTGACCATGTAATTAAGCTAGAGGCTCCCCAAACCTGCAAATTTTATTTTTTTACTCCCAATTTTTTTAACTAAATTTGGTCTAAAACCGCATAAAACTCTACTGCTATCACTCATGACTGGAAAATGATCTCATTTACTTCAAATAATAGTTTAACCTGTTTCAGAAGCTGTTTTAATTTTTTTTCAAAATGTTTTATAAATTGCTGATCATCTGTAATCCTAGGTCATGCACACAATTCTATAATTTCTAACTATTTCCAGATTAGTCTGTCAACCAGCCCATTATCTAACATATTCCATACCACTTCTGTAAGTCTACTGGAGAAACTTCTTTTATACTAAACTAGCATCGGAGAGAACTGTGGGCCCCCCCCCCCCCTTTATGCGACTTCGCACACATTTTGATCTCAGACAGGGCCTTTATTCAGCGGCGGCCCCTTTGGGCGCTTTCAGCACATTTTTAACTACTTGCTCAATTTAACAAAACCAATTTCATTTTATTTTTTTAATTCAAAATTTTGAAAAACTAACGCCGTTATAACATCCGCCAGGGTACCCTGAGTCACCACACCCCGTTATAACATCCACCAGGGTAACCCGAGTCACCACACCCCGTTATAACCTCTGCCAGGGTACCCTGAGTCACCACACCCCGTTATAACATCCGCCAGGGTACCCCGAGTCACCACACCCCATTATACCATCCGCCAGGGTACCCTGAGTCACCACACCCTGTTATAACATCTGCCAGGGTACCCTGAGTCACCACACCAAATTTGGTTGAACTCAGTCCAGGGATCTTGAGAGAAAAATCTGGATCCTACTCGTTTATATATATAGACTAGCAGGTGGACCCAACTTCGTCCGGGCTGTTTCCCCTCTGCTTTTCGGCGAATTGAGCGAATTGACCTTGAATTGTCCATTTTGAAGGTCAAGTGGGGTCACGATTTGACCCGTCCAAAACACTGCCCGGACAAAAGTACCCGACAAAAGTACCCGTCGAAATCCATCCGGTTTTACCCGATTTGACCTCGAATTGATAATTTTGAAGGTCAAGGTCAGGTCGGTGGGCACGATTTGACCCGTCCAAAACACTCCCTGGAAAAAATTACCACTAAGTATCAAATTTCGTAAAAATCCGTTTTCCAACACCAACACCAACACCCCAAAAATGGTGGAAATCGGCCCAGCGGATACCGGGAAATCGGCCCAGCGGATACCGAGATACCCTATGTATCAAATTTCGTCCGTAAAAATCTGCCAGTTTTACCCGATTTGATTTCCACTCAAGTATATAAACGCGCCTCATATACACATGCTCATTAATTATCAAGCTTCAACGTAAAGGTGAATTAGCATTGTGTGTATTTAGTAAATTTTAACTAATTTTAACTAATTATTTTCTCGCCGTCAAAGTTCAACAATGTCGACGTTGCTGGCATTGACGGCCACTGGTAGATTCGTACACGGAAGCCATTTCAGCTAAATGGATTCTTGGATGAGATTCCAGACCATAAAGATGATGATAAATTAGCGAACTTTTACCCGCGGGGTAACTGTACACGACTTGAGCCTATGCGTCGTGTGAATATAAACAAAATAAATCTATCGACAATAGACCTAAAAATATCAGCTGTAACAAAATTTATATATCAGAAATTGTAAATGATATATTTTGGAATAGATACACGTTTCTTAATAGCCTGCAAATTGACAATATATATTGTAAATGTTATAATTTTGGGATAAATACACGATTCGTAATTGCCTGCAAATTGACAAAATCTCTTACGTTCGTCGACGACGTATGAATATAGAGTTATCGTCCCTGCATCGGGTGACAATCACGCCGGAATTTAGCACTGCGGATGCCGAGATATGAGTTTTGAAGGTCAAGGTCACGTTGCATGAACAAATTAATATGCCTATGCCACTCCCCGGCCGAAAGTATCCCCACATACCTAGTTTCATCGAAAACGGCCGAGCGAGTTCATCGCGAACACACACACACACACACACAGATCTTCCAAAATATATAATAGATGACATGCAGTCACAGCACTATACCAGACATGGATACTTTAGGTCTTGATTAGACATGCAAATATTTCACTGATTGGCTTGATGCACTGATGACAGTTATTTTCTAGCCATTGATAGTCACATTATTTTTTGAGACAGTTGCTCGCTCTTTTACCATGCACACAATGATCTAGGCTTTAGTTACATCAGGACATATGTATATGCAACATGACATAGCTTAATGTCATCTCCGCTGAGGCCCATATTAGGTCTCAGTAACATAAATATGGTGTTTTTGCAGTTATAAATTCTTGTAATGTTTTAAACTGTTACATATTAGAATGGGAAGGTATCAGTTTTTAGACAACAATAACAGAAGTTAATGTCAGGGGTCATACACTGGTAGTACAATGTCATTTTTATATAAGAATAAATGAGTTTATATGCATAACAGTTCCCTCTACATCTCTGTTTATTACTAGACAGAGGAAGGTATCTTTGTTCATGCTTACTATGTGCAGAAAAAAATAAAAAATAAAAATAAAACCCTCCCTCCCTCATCGATTTGAAAAAAAATTGCCCGAGAATCAAAATTATTTTTTTGTTTGGCCTTTGGGTCATTTTAATGTACTTTGAAGGTTAGGAATGAGAAAAAAAGTTTACATCAAAAGTATCCAAATAAAAAAAAAACGAGAGGCCGATCACGATCGGCAGATGTTAACCCATCCCTTGGCGATCAAAATTTACTATGATCGGATAAATGAGAGTTTTGGTGTTGAATTATAGAGTATACTGTTATGTACTATTATAGACAAATTTACATAACACAAATTATTGGAATTTATGGGTCACTAGCATTTATATAAGAGAATACACTGGTACAGGATCGGTAATGCTAAACCACCACAGCCTTGGGTTAAATGTGAAAGGTGTGACCTGGACATGGAATACTAAGAGTCCAATTTAAGTTTACAATAATAATGTGTCAAATTTTACCAACAATATAGTATACAGATAAGCCACCACACTGCTGACCTATTAATATCAATTATATAGCAGAGCTGTCAACAAATCACAGGAATTGTGTATGTTGAAAACTGACCTCTCTATTAAACCAATAACAATTATAATGACCTCAGACCATCTGAAGATATAACTCTGCAGCACAGATCTCCATGTCTACTGTTAATATCATGTGATGTTTATTGTTGAATCTTAATTTTAAATTAGATACCATAGCCTTCTTTATCACATTATTTGCACACTGGCATAAGAGACATCAGAAAATAATATAGCCTTATCAATAGCTAAGTAGTCCAAAGGCATGGGATAGAATTGGTGAATTGGATTTAATGTTTCTCCAAACAGATTTACCATTACATAACACAAGATTTTGGACAGATTTAAATAAACAAAAATTTGGTGTGGTGATTCGGGGTACCCTTGTCAGAGTTATAATTGTGTTAGTTTTTCAAATTTGTTTAACTTAAACAAAAATTGTTTTTAATTATTTTAAAAAAAAAGATTGGGAACCTTTTTATCAACTTGTATCATAATCATCAATATATAAATGAAAACCAATGAAAGAGTCAATGACAATTTTTTTATTATTATTATAAAACATAAAAATAAAATAAAAAATAAAATTATTTTTTTCTCGAAAAAGGGTCATAACTCCTTTAAAATAAATTGGATCGAACCCATATTCAAACTCGGACTGTATTGTGGGCTGAGAAACCTATATACAAAATTTGGTTCCGATCAAATAGAAAATGTTAGAGTTATCGCATTATGCCCAAAGTGTCTACGGACATTGACACTATGTGTACCATACTATGGTATAGGTGCACATAAAGAGTTTTATCTCATGCAGAGTACAAGAAAAATATATCAAACCTGGTGTGCCCCTTTAATATTTCAATTCACATTTGTAATCAATGGAAATTAATGTCCAACAAATCTACTAAACACAATCACATTATTAATCTCCAATAGTAATGCTATTAAACAATGAAACCAGATTATGCCTTTAAGATGGAATTTAAATAACCATGCATATAAAATATATAGTAGAAACATTCCACCTATGCTATCTCAGCATATGGTCAGAGATACTTTATAGAGTATAAAGTATATATGATATGGCCAACACATCTCCTAGTAGTTAATTATTTCAATGCAAGAGAGAGACAATTCATGGCATTGTAACTGGATACTATCTCTGTGTGCAAAGACAACCTCAAACCTGATTTATTAGATTCTATTTGGACAGTGCAAACTGGGTATCTTTGATATATTTTAGCGATGAATAAAATATTCAAAAGACCATAACTCCATTAAAATATATCGGATCAAACCCATATTCGAACTCGATATGTATTTTGGACTGAGCAACTCGCATACCAAATTTGGTTACGGTCAGATGAATTTTTGTTTAGCTATGGCAGCATGCATGAATTCTAAGTTGAAAAAGGGCCATAACTCCCTAAAAAAAACTCGGATCAAACCCATATTCGAACTCGATCTGTATTTGGTGCTGAGAAACCCATATACAAAATTTGGTTCCGGTCGGATAGAAATTGTTTGAGTTATCGCACCATGCGTAAAGTGTCTACAGACAGACAGACAGACAGGCAGACAGATGGACGGACGGACTAACGACGAGTGGTCAATCCGGACAACGACACTATGTTCACCATACTATGGTATTGGTAAACATAAAAATGAGGAGGGACCCAAAAATAGGGTCGGGGGTGGGGGAGAATCTAGCATGTTTTTAACCTTTTCATGATGGGAGCTGTGCTGGCGCAGCATTAAAGATTATGTGCCAGTGTATACGAGTCTCCCATAGGGAGCCTTGCATACAGTAATGCTCTAAGTAATCGACTTCTTAACATCAGCAGAATTATGGGTAACTTTTCAGGATTTAGTCGGAAATATGGCTTGTTGCCATTCATCGGAAAGTTCTCGGGGATTAGAGCATTACTGTATATAAGAGAATGCACTGGCTTATAAGGTCAACATAAATATTTTTAGACAAGTGTATTCTCTTATATATGCAAGGTTCCCTATGGGAAACTCGCATATATAAGAGAAATCATTGGCACAGAGTTTTCTCAAAATTTCAGGAAGCTCCAGTCATGGAAGGGTTAAAGATGGTCTATCTCTTCCAAAACATGTTTGATGAATTTCAAGGGTATAAAATTATAGATATGAATCAAAGACACCTGTCTGGAACAGCTTCTATCAATTAATATTGATTTTCTTATATAATGCGATGATGGATCGGTAAATTATTTCGTCACTAATTTTATAATTTTAGATAGAGCAGCCCTCTTAATTCAGAGAGTTTGGCTACGGCAACCCTTTGCTGTGGCCCAGTTTTCTTCAGCAAATGGCTTCGGCATTGTTGATTGCTGTAGCCAATTATGAGGGATGATAGAGTAACTGTGGAATGTTCTGAATGAATGCGAGTCGTAAACTATCCAAATTTATGGTAGGTATATTATCCCAGAAAATTTAAAATAAAATCAACATTAATTGACAGAAGTGTTTCCAGACAGGGGTCTTCAATTAAAATATATTATACTAGCCGATGAGCCCGACGTTGTCCGGGCTATTCAAAAACCAAATTACTTTCAATTTCAAGTCGATAGCTCTACCCAGCCCGACGTTGTCCGGGCTATTCAAAAACCAAATTTCAAGTCGATAGCTCTACCCGTTTCCGAGATCTGCTCTGCGCATGCGCGAAGCTGGCGTCGCACGGGCTCGGCGACCCGATAAAATTCGTATCCGGGGCAAGATACATTCACATACCAAATTTCAAGTCGATAGCTCCACCCGTTTCCGAGATCTGGTCTGCGCATGCGCGAAGCTGGCGTCGCACGGGCTCGGCGACCCGATGAAATTCGTATCCGGGGCAAGATACATTCACATACCAAATTTCAAGTCGATAGCTGCACCCGTTTCCGAGATCTCGTCTGCGCATGCGCGAAGCTGGCGTCGCACGGGCTCGGCGACCCGATAAAATTCGTATCCGGTGCAAGATACATTCACATACCAAATTTCAAGTCGATAGCTCCACCCGTTTCCGAGATCTCGTCTGCGCATGCACGAAGCTGGCGTCGCACGGGCTCGGCGACCCGACAAAATTCGTATCCGGGGCAAGATACATTCACATAGCAAATTTCAAGTCGATAGCTCCACCCGTTTCAGAGATCTCGTCTGCGCATGCGCGAAGCGGGCGCCGCACGGGCTCGCCAATACGACAACGTCCACCGCCTGGTCAAACTACAAACACGTACCAAGTTTCGTCCCGATTGGTCAAGAATCGTAGATTTGTATTAATGACAGACAAACATACATACAGACAAACAGACAGACAGAGGTCTTCAAAATATATATGAGACTAGCCGATGAGCCCGACGTTGTCCGGGCTATTCAAAAACCAAATTTCAAGTCGATAGCTCCACCCGTTTCCGAGATCTGGCCTGCGCATGCGCGAAGCTGGCGTCGCACGGGCTCGGCGACCCGATAAAATTTGTATCAGGGGCAAGATACATTCACATAGCAAATTTCAAGTCGATAGCTCCACCTGTTTCCGAGATCTCGTCTGTGCATGCGCTGCACGGGCATCGCACGGGCTCGCCAATACGACAATGACGACCGCCTGGTCAAACTACACACACGTACCAAGTGTCGTCCCGATCGGTCGAGAATCGTAGATTTGTATAAATGACATACATACATACATACATACAGACATACAGAGGTCTTCAAAATATATAGGAGATTATACCCAGGAAACTATAAAAAACTTGTAATAGGAAGAGATAGACCATCGTTAAATCTTGAATTGGAAGTGGTTATACAATTAAAGATTGTGTGCCAGTGCATTCTCTTATGTATGCGAGTCTCCCATAGGGAGCCTTGCATATATAAGAGAATGCACTGGCTTATTACAAGGTCAAGGTAAATATCGTTAGACCAATGTATTTTCTTATATATATATGAGAGACTAGCATAAATGCCATATATGCATTGGTACAGTCATGGAAGGGTCAACAAATTGGTTTTCAGTTGTTATAGCAATACAAATTTGACATCTACTCTCTGACTCATTACTAGTAGACGCTATCATGGATACTCAAGAAATGCGTAAATCAGATGTCTGGGTGCATTTCAGAAAACAAAAAGAAATTCGCAGAATGCAAACTCTGTAGAACCCTATTTACATATGTATGGTCTATACCAGGCTTCTCAACGGTACCAGTACCGGTACCAGAACCATCGGTACTTTTATGTTGAATAATTTAAATGATTGGTCAAAACAGACCGCTTCAGCATTAAATCAGTCACAATTTTAATAGTCAGTGAACCTGTGTTCGTGAATATAAACTGCTCATCATTTATTATATTGGATCGCTGAGGAAGCTTTTTCAACAGCTTTGTAAAAATACCAAAGCAGAAAAGCTATAAAATCTATTACATTTATGCCGACTACGTCATCTACGCCCATTTGATCACAATATGTTTTACAGTCACCTTAATTCTAGTCACGCAGATTGTATGCATGTATCATCAACTCATCGGCTTTACAGTTTACCCCTCCAAAACATAGCGATCAGTTAGCGATGCTTCTTTGTCACTAGACAATAGATCACACAACATCGACGAAATCTCGACTGCGACGAGAACGAGACTTACAAAACGTTACCAATGTCAAACTTACGAAATAAATGTTTGTCTTTTCGTGTACATGTATTTGATCAAACCTTTAGATGAGATGATGGTTGTGGGGTATAGGCGGGTGTAGGCTCCTGCGAATATTCGATTCGAGATTCGATTCGAAAGTCAAATTCGATTCGAATTCGAGTCGAAATTGCCTACTCGAAATTTCGAATTTACTATGACGGAATAGTAGGCTGTTTCAGGACAAGTACACATGTCGATCTTAGCTGTTTGTGGCATTTAATTCCAGAAAATTATGTATATGTGCACATTATAATTCTTATTGTACATAGCCAACAATTAGCCACGATAGGACGACTAAATACGTCTGAATTATATAGCTTTAAAATGGTAGCAAAAGCTAGCAGATAGCCAATGGACCGACGACGCGGTAAATTATAATAGCTATGAGACTGGGCTACCGATAGCGTTATCCATAGTCTATTCGATTCCGCGTTATGTAATATGGGTGAGAATGTAAACAACACATGTTCCTGGTGTCGAAAAGTGCATTTTGGCACTGTTCTCTTTTGAAGTTGACTTTCAGTTTCGGAGTTTTCTTTTACAATGGACAAAATGTCGTCCATCATTCATGTTTATTTTAAACATGATAAAGCTGCAGGCACGTGTGATGAATGCAACATGCATGGTGTATAAATCGCAAGCATCTGGGACAATGACCCATCTATGGAATCATCTGTTCAAGAAGCATCAACCAATACATGAAGAGGCTACACTGTGACTGTTGTTGCGTCTTCAAGTTTATAACAACTGGTGTTTCCGAATGCCGATTTGCAATTTTGCATGTACATGCAAACTGTAGAAATTTCGTGTGATTTTAGTTTGATAATCCGTTTAGTGGTAATATAGTAATCGTTGTGATGGCCGCATAGACGTTTTAATCTGCTTTGTTTTCTTGACAATTATAAATTGAAGTTAATAGTATATCAAATGCGGTTTATCGCCACATAAGTTCTGATGGAACTTCATGCATGTAGTTCATAGAACGTTTCACAAATAATCTAATCGTTGACAAAACATACCTAATTGAGAATGCAACACACAGATATGATTCGATTCGATATTCGATTCGATTTCGTGAATTCGATTCGATATTCGATTCGATCAAAATATCCAATTCGCAGGACCCTAGGCTGGTGTCAAGGATCAAATCAGCAGACAGATTCACATTTATTCTTTTTGGTTATCAAAAGTGGGTCCCTTTATCGGAGCATGTGCCTGCTAATACGTTCTTATAGCAACAATGTCACCTGCCATTTCTGTTAAAATAACATGCAAGGATACCGAATGACGTAACACTTGACGTCACGAGGCAGTGCTGAGAGTAGGGTAACATCTTGAGAGTAGAATAACACGTTCGGTCTTCTGTGAGTGGGGATACAATTTGCATTTTGACGTAAAAAGTTGATATTCTCAGACTAAGAGAATATAATAATACCTTTATCCACATATCTGGAATGGCCATTGCCAGTCGATAGTCGAATCCGTTACCGCCCTCATCAACTGGACGACATAAGGCTGGCATACCTGACACCTCCTGCAATACACTAACTAATATTGAACTTTGAAATTGAAGAAACAAATCATGGTCAAACAAAAACAAATGAAAGTAGCAATCAGTGTTCGCCCTGCCGTTAGCAAATTTAGCAAATTTGCGAAAAAAAATACGAAGTGGCTAAAAGAATATGCTTGTGGCTAAAAATATGGCGACAAACATTTTCTGTGTCGAACGGGGACTCAACGACAATTTATTGTAAACAAAGAGACTTAACGTTATTAGCGAGAGCTGACGAGAAGTGCGAGATTACGGGTGTGTTCTATTAGCTATACTATAGTTAATGATCGTTTAGAGGTGGATTCTTAAGACGCTATATATCACAATTGAGTAAACATAGGTTTATGAAATGGCTTCCTGTGTAACAAAAGAGCTTTATTTTACGGTGTTTTAAACTGATTGCAAAAGAGTGAAGTCATAAATACGCTCAATTCAATAGCTTCTCACATTCCCCCGCAATGGATAGTGTTGAATGGGACGAGACTCGCGCCTGTTATGAATCAGTATTGGCTTTAGGGGCAATTAATTTTAATAGACCAACGCATTCAGGCTTTGTTTAACTAATTCGGAAGTGTGGATACCACAGGGCCTCCAATTGACCAGTTTGATTTTGAACTTGCATTCAGAAAGTGGAAAGATGTGAAATCGCGTAGGATTTTTAACAGTGTTTGAAATTTGAACGTTATTGTTAATTTATTGATATTGTATATTGTTATGTGTTAAAAGTGCTGATAACTTTGAGTAAAATAATGTTTATATCGTATTACATCTTGTGCTAATTTATCCCACAATATGTGGCTAATCTTTTTTAAAGTGGCTAACAAAATTTCACAAGTGGCTAAAAAAAATGGCTACAAAAAATTTCGGACCAGGGCGAACACTGGTAGCAATGACAATGTAGCTCTACTTAGAAAGAGGATAAAGTCATACATTACAGTCAATGGAGCAATAAGGAATGCGGAAAGTTTAAATGTTTAAGTAATACGGGTACCAGAGGTCAAACCGAAGAGCCATATCATATTCAGATAATAAGTTTAACCCTGTCTATACTAAATTTCAGATAATAAGTTTAACCCTATCTATACTAAATTTCAGATAAGTTTAACCCTGTCTATACTAAATTTCAGATAATAAGTTTAACCCTGTCTATACTAAATTTCAGATAATAAATTCAACCCTGTCTATACTAAATACTCATTGACAAGTAGTTCCCATAGGAAATGTTCAGATAATAAGTTTTACCCTATCTATACTAAACACTCATTGATGAGTAGTTCCCTTAGGAAATGTTCAGATAATAAGTTTAACCCTATCTATACTAAAGCATCATTGACAAGTAGTTCCCATAGGAAATGTTCAGATAATAAATTTAACCCTATCTATACTAAATACTCATTGATGAGTAGTTCCCATAGGAAATGTTCAGATATTAAGTTTAACCCTTTCTATACTAAATACTCATTAATGAGTAGTTTCTTTAGGAAATATTCAGATAATAAATTGAACAAACAGCAATAGGTTTAACTTATTATCTACATTCTGCTCTTGTATTATCTACATTCTGCTCTTGTATTATCTTTATGTATGTCTGTCATCTGCTTTTATTACATGACCACCCCTCCAAATGAATAATAGACCATTCCCATGTATATTTTTATAACTGAATGAGAGAATCCATTTAGTATACATTTCCTAAGAGAACTACTCATCAATGAGGATTTAGTATATAGGGAGTTAATAAGGGAACTACTCATCAATGATGATTTAGTATAGAGGGAGTTAATAAGAGAACTACTCATCAATGAGTATTTAGTATAGAGGGTTAATAAGGGAAATACTCACCAATGAGTTTTTAGTATAGAGAGGGTTAATAAGGGAACTACTCACCAATGAGTTTTTAGTATAGAGAGGGTTAATAAGGGAACTACTCATCAATGAGTTTTTAGTATAGAGAGGGTTAATAAGGGAACTACTCATCAATGATGATTGAGTATAGAGGGAGTTAATAAGAGAACTACTCATCAATGAGTTTTTAGTATAGAGGGTTAATAAGAGAACTACTCATCAATGAGTTTTTAGTATAGAGAGGGTTAATAAGGGAACTACTCATCAATGAGTTTTTAGTATAGAGGGAGTTAATAAGGGAACTACTAATCAATGAGTTTTTAGTATAGAAAGGGTTAATAATGGAACTACTCATCAATGAGTTTTTAGTATAGAAAGGGTTAATAAGGGAACTACTCATCAATGAGTTTTTAGTATAGAGGGAGTTAATAAGGGAACTACTCATCAATGAGGATTTAGTATAGAGGGAGTTAATAAGGGAACTACTCATCAATGAGGATTTAGTATAGAGGGAGTTAATAAGGGAACTACTCATCAATGAGGATTTAGTGAAGAGAGGGTTCGGGATGTTAGGATACTATAAGTAGACAACAGGTGAGTAACACTACATGCATTCCCATTCATTTATTTGAGATGATACAATGTATGTAATCTGACCATAACTGCAAGCTTGAGAATGTGACAAAGGAGGCTGAAATATGGCGACGTCAATATTTTGAGTGGGGGGGGGGGGGGTGACATTGGGGAAAATCTTTACATCGTCATTCTGAAAACAGTTTCCTCCAATTGATCAAGAAAGGCAATGTTACACTTACTTCTGCTATAGTCGTCATGAATTCTGGATAGAATTTTTTCAACATGTAATTTGCCGCAGTAAGATAAGTGAGTGATTCTGTGTCGGTATTCATACCAAAATACTCCGAATAACCACCCGTAAATCCATGGCCTGAAAAACAGATTAATAAGTCAGATAAGAGAGTCATTCTGTGTCGGTATTCATACCAAAATACTCCGAATAACCACCCGTAAATCCATGGCCTGAAAAACAGATTAATAAGTCAGATAAGAGAGTGATTCTGTGTCGGTATTCATACCAAAATACTCCGAATAACCACCCGTAAATCCATGGCCTGAAAAACAGATTAATAAGTCAGATAAGAGAGTCATTCTGTGTCGGTATTCATACCAAAATACTCCGAATAACCACCCGTAAATCCATGGCCTGAAAAACAGATTAATAAGTCAGATAAGAGAGTGATTCTGTGTCGGTATTCATACCAAAATACTCCGAATAACCACCCGTAAATCCATGGCCTGAAAAACAGATTAATAAGTCAGATAAGAGAGTCATTCTGTGTCGGTATTCATACCAAAATACTCCGAATAACCACCCGTAAATCCATGGCCTGAAAAACAGATTAATAAGTCAGATAAGAGAGTGATTCTGTGTCGGTATTCATACCAAAATACTCCGAATAACCACCCGTAAATCCATGGCCTGAAAAACAGATTAATAAGTCAGATAAGAGAGTCATTCTGTGTCGGTATTCATACCAAAATACTCCGAATAACCACCCGTAAATCCATGGCCTGAAAAACAGATTAATAAGTCAGATAAGAGAGTCATTCTGTGTCGACATTCATACCAAAATACTCCGAATAACCACCCGTAAATCCATGGCCTGAAAAACAGATTAATAAGTCAGATAAGAGAGTCATTCTGTGTCGGTATTCATACCAAAATACTCCGAATAACCACCCGTAAATCCATGGCCTGAAAAACAGATTAATAAGTCAGATAAGAGAGTGATTCTGTGTCGGTATTCATACCAAAATACTCCGAATAACCACCCGTAAATCCATGGCCTGAAAAACAGATTAATAAGTCAGATAAGAGAGTCATTCTGTGTCGGTATTCATACCAAAATACTCCGAATAACCACCCGTAAATCCATGGCCTGAAAAACAGATTAATAAGTCAGATAAGAGAGTGATTCTGTGTCGGTATTCATACCAAAATACTCCGAATAACCACCCGTAAATCCATGGCCTGAAAAACAGATTAATAAGTCAGATAAGAGAGTCATTCTGTGTCGGTATTCATACCAAAATACTCCGAATAACCACCCGTAAATCCATGGCCTGAAAAACAGATTAATAAGTCAGATAAGAGAGTGATTCTGTGTCGGTATTCATACCAAAATACTCCGAATAACCACCCGTAAATCCATGGCCTGAAAAACAGATTAATAAGTCAGATAAGAGAGTGATTCTGTGTCGGTATTCATACCAAAATACTCCGAATAACCACCCGTAAATCCATGGCCTGAAAAACAGATTAATAAGTCAGATAAGAGAGTCATTCTGTGTCGGTATTCATACCAAAATACTCCGAATAACCACCCGTAAATCCATGGCCTGAAAAACAGATTAATAAGTCAGATAAGAGAGTGATTCTGTGTCGGTATTCATACCAAAATACTCCGAATAACCACCCGTAAATCCATGGCCTGAAAAACAGATTAATAAGTCAGATAAGAGAGTGATTCTGTGTCGGTATTCATACCAAAATACTCCGAATAACCACCCGTAAATCCATGGCCTGAAAAACAGATTAATAAGTTAGATAAGAGAGTCATTCTGTGTCGGTATTCATACCAAAATACTCCGAATAACCACCCGTAAATCCATGGCCTGAAAAACAGATTAATAAGTCAGATAAGAGAGTCATTCTGTGTCGGTATTCATACCAAAATACTCCGAATAACCACCCGTAAATCCATGGCCTGAAAAACAGATTAATAAGTCAGATAAGAGAGTGATTCTGTGTCGGTATTCATACCAAAATACTCCGAATAACCACCCGTAAATCCATGGCCTGAAAAACAGATTAATAAGTCAGATAAGAGAGTGATTCTGTGTCGGTATTCATACCAAAATACTCCGAATAACCACCCGTAAATCCATGGCCTGAAAAACAGATTAATAAGTTAGATAAGTGAGGGATTCTGTGTCGACATTCATACCAAAATACTCCGAATAACCACCCGTAAATCCATGGCCTGAAAAACAGATTAATAAGTCAGATAAGAGAGGGATTCTGTGTCGACATTCATACCAAAATACTCCGAATAACCACCCGTAAATCCATGGCCTGAAAAACAGATTAATAAGTCAGATAAGAGAGTGATTCTGTGTCGGTATTCATACCAAAATACTCAGGATACCCACCCGTAAATCCATGGCCTGAAAAACAGATTAATAAGTCAGATAAGTGAGTGATTCTGTGTCGGTATTCATACCAAAATACTCAGAATACCCACCAGTAAATCCATGGCCTGAAAAACAGATTAATAAGTCAGATAAGAGAGTGATTCTGTGTCGACATTCATACCAAAATACTCAGAATACCCACCAGTAAATCCATGGCCTGAAAAACAGATTAATAAGTCAGATAAGAGAGTGATTCTGTGTCGACATTCATACCAAAATACTCAGAATAACCACCCGTAAATCCATGGCCTGAAAAACAGATTAATAAGTCAGATAAGAGAGTGATTCTGTGTCGACATTCATACCAAAATACTCAGAATAACCACCCGTAAATCCATGGCCTGAAAAACAGATTAATAAGTCAGATAAGAGAGTGATTCTGTGTCGACATTCATACCAAAATACTCAGAATAACCACCCGTAAATCCATGGCCTGAAAAACAGATTAATAAGTCAGATAAGAGAGTGATTCTGTGTCGACATTCATACCAAAATACTCAGAATAACCACCCGTAAATCCATGGCCTGAAAAACAGATTAATAAGTCAGATAAGAGAGTGATTCTGTGTCGACATTCATACCAAAATACTCAGGATAACCACCCGTAAATCCATGGCCTGAAAAACAGATTAATAAGTCAGATAAGAGAGTGATTCTGTGTCGACATTCATACCAAAATACTCAGGATAACCACCCGTAAATCCATGGCCTGAAAAACAGATTAATAAGTCAGATAAGAGAGTGATTCTGTGTCGACATTCATACCAAAATACTCAGAATACCCACCAGTAAATCCATGGCCTGAAAAACAGATTAATAAGTCAGATAAGAGAGTGATTCTGTGTCGACATTCATACCAAAATACTCAGAATAACCACCCGTAAATCCATGGCCTGAAAAACAGATTAATAAGTCAGATAAGAGAGGGTTCTGTGTCGGTATTCATACCAAAATACTCAGAATAACCACCCGTAAATCCATGGCCTGAAAAACAGATAAATAAGTCAGATAAGAGAGGGTTCTGTGTCGGTATTCATACCAAAATACTCAGGATACCCACCAGTAAATCCATGGCCTGAAAAACAGATAAATAAGTCAGATAAGAGAGGGTTCTGTGTCGGTATTCATACCAAAATACTCAGGATACCCACCAGTAAATCCATGGCCTGAAAAACAGATAAATAAGTCAGATAAGAGAGGGTTCTGTGTCGGTATTCATACCAAAATACTCAGGATACCCACCAGTAAATCCATGGCCTGAAAAACAGATTAATAAGTAAGATAAGTGAGTGATTCTGTGTCGACATTCATACCAAAATACTCAGAATAACCACCCGTAAATCCATGGCCTGAAAAACAGATAAATAAGTCAGATAAGAGAGGGTTCTGTGTCGGTATTCATACCAAAATACTCAGGATACCCACCAGTAAATCCATGGCCTGAAAAACAGATAAATAAGTCAGATAAGAGAGGGTTCTGTGTCGGTATTCATACCAAAATACTCAGGATACCCACCAGTAAATCCATGGCCTGAAAAACAGATAAATAAGTCAGATAAGAGAGGGTTCTGTGTCGGTATTCATACCAAAATACTCAGGATACCCACCAGTAAATCCATGGCCTGAAAAACAGATTAATAAGTCAGATAAGAGAGGGATTCTGTGTCGAGAATAACCACCCGTAAATCCATGGCCTGAAAAACAGATTAATAAGTCAGATAAGAGAGTGATTCTGTGTCAACATTCATACCAAAATACTCCGAATAACCACCCGTAAATCCATGGCCTGAAAAACAGATTAATAAGTCAGATAACAGAGGGATTCTGTGTCGAGAATAACCACCCGTAAATCCATGGCCTGAAAAACAGATTAATAAGTCAGATAAGAGTGATTCTGTGTCAACATTCATACCAAAATACTCCGAATAACCACCCGTAAATCCATGGCCTGAAAAACAGATTAATAAGTCAGATAAGAGAGTGATTCTGTGTCGACATTCATACCAAAATACTCCGAATAACCACCCGTAAATCCATGGCCTGAGAAACAGATTAATAAGTCAGATAAGAGAGTGATTCTGTGTCGACATTCATACCAAAATACTCCGAATAATCACCCATAAATCCATGGCCTGAAAAACAGATTAATAAGTCAGATAAGAGAGTGATTCTGTGTCGACATTCATACCAAAATACTCAGAATAACCACCCATAAATCCATGGCCTGAAAAACAGATTAATAAGTCAGATAAGAGAGTGATTCTGTGTCGGTATTCATACCAAAATACTCCGAATAACCACCCGTAAATCCATGGCCTGAAAAACAGATTAATAAGTCAGATAAGAGAGTCATTCTGTGTCGACATTCATACCAAAATACTTAGAATAACCACCCGTAAATCCATGGCCTGAAAAACAGATTAATAAGTCAGATAAGAGAGGGATTCTGTGTCGACATTCATACCAAAATACTCCGAATAACCACCCGTAAATCCATGGCCTGAAAAACAGATTAATAAGTCAGATAAGAGAGGGATTCTGTGTCGACATTCATACCAAAATACTCCGAATAATCACCCGTAAATCCATGGCCTGAAAAACAGATTAATAAGTCAGATAAGAGAGTGATTCTGTGTCGACATTCATACCAAAATAATCAGAATAACCACCCGTCCATGGCCTGAAAAACAGATTAATAAGTCAGATAAGAGAGGGATTCTGTGTCGACATTCATACCAAAATAATCAGAATAACCACCCGTAAATCCATGGCCTGAAAAACAGATTAATAAGTCAGATAAGAGAGGGATTCTGTGTCGACATTAGCGGAATGAGGTCCACTGAGGGTAATTTGGTGATGCTAGCTTACTGTGTGGGCTATCATCACTCAATTCACCGACTGATTAACCTATTGTCTTATAATCGCTGGCCACAACACACGGATATCATAAATACGAAGTGTGTAGTCTCGCCATGCAGTAATGAGCATACAAAGGGGATTAACTGTAAAAACGATTTTATAATTACCTTTTGCAGTTGATTAATAGTTTGATGGCAGTTTGATATATACAGAAAGGTATTACTATTTTGTGAAAACTAAAGACTGACCGCAAGATTGATAGATTTGTTGATCGGGTTTCATTTTTCATTGTCTCTAAGTCGGCACGCGTATATAACGAATAATCCACCTTCGATGATGTCTTATGACTAGATAGTTCACATAACATAATTTAAAAACCCACTTGCCAAAAAATTTGCCAAATGAAAATATTTTTTGCCATTGGCAAATTTGGCAAGTGGCAGCGCGAACCCTGTTTATAGTCTCAAATTAAAATTGTTTTAGTTACTTTTTCCCTTCTATGAAGTTTTTATATCATCTAATTTGCAGAAGATAAAATGTATAATTGAGGTGACTAATGGGTGGACAGCACCAACTTCAAGTACGTAACTTCAATCTGATCATAGGGCTCCCATAGCAGTTGAGGCCTCAGCAGGATGAGAGTGAATTTGGTGATGCTACCCCATTGTGCGGTAGAGTCACTAAATTCACCCTCTGGGGACCTCATTCTGCAAATGTCAGACACATTAAATCCATCCTTGTTATTAAGATCATGATAAAACTTGTTTTTATGCTGACTGAAATTTAAGCAGGGTTTCTGTTAGTACGGCTTAGCGTCTGTAGGACGGCCTCATTCCCCTCGCAGATGATCTGTTTGATTCATACATGTACCAAAAGTCAATAACAATATGCCATAAAAAATCCGGCTGGAACGGGAGTTCGGGGGGTTTACAGAATACTGGTGAAAAAGTGGGTCAGTTGCGCACAGTGTGTTACCGGTACAGGTATAACTCTTTGAAATAAAAGCGCCAAAACTACAATGTAATGGTTGGTGTGCATTGAAATAGCGATGTTATATACATGTACACAGTGTAATACATGTCGCAGTGACATCAAAGAATGTCTTGAGTGCTGAGTACGGATATTTTTTTACACAGGATTTCCGTAGACGAATCTACTCATGCTCGGAGATCCCTTGCTATGGTACGATTACATAATTTGATCAAAGAATGTCAAACTGCTGAGTCGGGAGATTTTTGTGCACAGGATTTCGATGGATGAAACTACTGATGCTCCGAGATCCCGTGCATTGAGACTATATAATTATTGGGTCCCTCTGCAGAGTTCATATTCTGCAATTCATTTTGATTTTACGATTTTACAACAATACACGTGTTCACATTTCCCGCCAAAATTCAATTATATTTTATAACACATTGGCTAAAAATGTTCTATAGCAGCGGTCGTCACTATAGTTATTGGACTAATGCAGACTATTGAACAAGCTACGCATTCCGATTTCGTTTGAAAGATTTCGCTACCATTCAAATTACGCCGCTATAAATATCCCCTGTAGATAAAACCTTACGTGCTTAATTACATGATTAGTGATCTGGATACCATCAACACAATTAATGCACCCACAGAAATGATCGACTTGCCGCAGTTACTTGCGTAACATACTTAGCTTTGGATTGCTTTGTGATTATCTCAGGTGCAAGGAAATGGCTACTTTTCAGTGACAAATAACAAAATTTTCGCCCGACGGGACTAACCACGGTCTTCGCGTCGAGTTATATGTTTTCCCCAATACGGACTCATTAACCCTTTACCCAACAAAACGGCCAAAAACGACCAAATAAAGCTTCAACAGCCTAAAATACCCTGTGCCAATGCATTCTCTTATATATGCGAGTCGACCATAGGTCGCCTCACATATATAAGAGAATGCATTGGCCTGACAATTTTTTATCATTTTTTTTAAATAAATGTTTCTTACAATTTTTAGGCCATAAAATAAAAAACATCGATTACCCTGAAGGGAGCCCCACACATATATAGAAGCATATAGAAGAGTGTCGTCTGCTCATGTTTGTCTGGGGCTCTGTATGGGTGAAATTATAAAATTGTTAAAGAATACAAGAAAAAATTATTAAAATTGTAAAAAATTGTTAGGCCAATGCATTCTCCTATATATGCGAGGCGACCTATGGTCGCATATAAGAGAATGCATTGGCACAGGGCCCTTCTGTTGGGTAAAGGGTTAAAATCCCCCTGGTGGAAACCCTGATTTAAGTCACATCTCCACAGGCTCATTAGAAATAAATAATGATAATAATAAATTATTAGTTTAATATAGAGGTTAAGCTATCTTTAATTATTACCTATGCCATGTGTGTGATATATCATAGATGATACTCCATCAAATCGGAACCCGTCAAACTGATATTTCTCAACCCACATTCGAAGGTTGGAAAACATGAAGCGAAGCACCTCCCACCTGCAATGATAGATATAAACAAAATAGGGACATGCCTTAAAATTAGGGGCCTACGAAGCTTGGACTATTCAATTGGAAATCGTTGTATTCAAAATTTCATAAACTGGGGTTTGATTTTCAAACGAAATATGTGTGACAGATTGTTTCACGCTAACCAACGCAGATGGCTACTAATCACGAGATTTCCAGATCTCGCACAAATTTGAAGTCTAAAACGTACATAGTGAATGTCGTACCACATCAGGGGCACATCCCGTCCTCAACTTGACACCACCATAATCAGAAAGAATATCAAAATTTTGACATATCTTGTTCTTATAGTGACTTATATAAATTATAAATATCACGTATATAGCATGCCATCATCAAGAGCTGCAGTGTTATATAAACAAAAGCCAATGTATGTTACATAATTTGACATTTTGTTATATAACACAGCATAGATCTTGAAGATAACATGCTATTTACGTGATATTTATACGGCACTATAGGCATAACATCTTTCTGTATTTTAACATTCTTTCTGCTTACTATACACAAGTATCACGGTTTCAACGAATGTGACCCGACATATCAAATCCAGTAATAAGTCGGGATTTTTTTACCCTGTGCCAATGCATTCTCTTATATATGCGAGTCGACCATAGGTCGGCTCGCATATATAAGAGAATGCATTGGCCTAACAATTTTTTTATCATTTTTTTTAAATAAATGTTTCTTACAATTTTTAGGACATAAAATAAAAAACATCCATTACCCTGCAGGGAGCCCCACACATATATAGAAGAATATAGAAGAGTGTCGTCTGCTCATGTTTGTCTGGGGCTCTGTATGGGTGAAATTTTAAAATTGTTAAAAATACAAGAAAAAATTATTAAAATTGTAAAAAATTGTTAGGCCAATGCATTCTCTTATATATGCGAGGCGACCTATGGTCGACTCGCATATATAAGAGAATGCATTGGCACAGGGTAAAAAAATCCCGACTTACAACTGGATTTGATATGGCGGGTCACAAATGTGCATATTTTTACAGCATTACCCACTGAGTACCCAATGATGCCCATTCCTTTAAAATAAAAACATTCATTTTATTTTCATTTATGGAACAGAGAGGCTGAGAGAGCCTAGTTTGTCGGTCAGTGATCGATGTTAATTTTTGAATGTTCATTTGTATTATCTATTATAGTTAAAGAGTTAGCAGAATCCCATGCAGCAACTAACTATGCTTAGGTATTGAATACCTTATCACATACGACAACTTAAGTGTTTGGACGCGAGTATTTGCCTCTAAAATCACATGTGTTTTCACATCTTGCTGGTAATAAACCCCACTGGTGATTGTCATTATTGATTGATTATATCACTAATTCTGGAATAAAATCAGTTAGACAAATGTCAAGTTCCTCAGAATTGAACTTTTACACGACACAAGTAAAAAAAAAAAAATTGTGTTTATATGGTCCTCATTTCTTTTGAGGGAGATTTCAATGTATATATTGATTTCAACATTTGGATTTCGGGGATTCTCGATTCGATTTGATTCGAACATTTTTGAATATTCGATTCGAGATTCGATTTGAAAAAAAATCTAAGAATCGGAGGGCCCTACTTAAAATGTTATAAAACAGTCATATTTGGGGAATGCATTCATAGTGAGCTAGCAAAAATTGATAAAGAGCACATTTGATATAATTTTTAGTTGATTTATTTACATTGGTGAAGAAAATTAAGTCAAGGCCTGCAAATATGGAGCCAGACATTTACAGAATGAGGTCCCCAGAGGGTGTATTTAGTGACGTTACCCCGCACAACGGGCTAGCATCATTAAATTCACATCTGGAGACCTCATTCTGCATGGACTCATATGCTAGGGAGACGGTGGAAGACCTAGACACAGTTCCTATATGGTGAAGATTGTGATGTGCACCCATTGGGCACCTCGATTGTGCATTGTGTTGTCTGCCAATTGAGAGAAATAGAGAAACTATAATACAAAAAAAACTTACGGAAGAAGTTTCTATTAACCCTTTCATGAGGTTCATGATGGGAGCTGTGCATGCAGCATTAAATATCATGTGCCAGTGCATTCTCTTATATATGCGACTCTCCCATAGGGAGCCTCAAATTAAAAGAATGCACTGGCTTACAAGGTCAAGGTAAATATTGTTAGCCAATGTATTATCTTATATATGTGAGGCTCCCTATGGGAGACTGGCATATATAAAAGAATGCATTGGCACAGGGTTTTTCTTGCCGCCAAATTATGACGTATGTGTACCATGAACTTACTCTGTGAAATTAAACAGCCGCGATTTCCATAAACTGTGGGTGCCACGCCCATCGGAGTGGAAGAAGCAGGAAGCCGTTCCATCAAACTCATTCAGGCCATCGATGACATTCATTGATGCATGACTGTGAACGACATCCAGGAATACTGATATACCATGAGAATGGGCCGTATCAATCAGCTCCTTCAATTCCTCTGGGTTACCATAGCGACTGAAAAGATATCAATTTGATTGATTATTCAGCATTTTTCCAAAACTAGAAACATGTCACATAATTTACCTTTTCGTAACTGATATTAATGAAATTAGCATTAAAATCATTGCAAAATAATAACTGTTGATCAAGCCCTGAATGTGTCTGACATTTGCAGAATGAGGTCCCCAGAGGGTGAATTTAGTGATGCTGACGCACACAGAGGGCTAGCATCACTAACTTCACCATATGGGGACCTCATTCTGTCTAGGCCGCAACTGCTATGGGAGACCTACATGTAGAATCAGATTGAGGTTACCAAGTTGAAGTTGGTGATGTTCACCCATTAAGCACCTCGATTATGTATTTTATCTTCTGCATGTTATTAGAATATCAGAAACTGAACAGAAGTAACTAAAAACAATGTTAATTTGAGACCACAGATATTTCTCAGAAGATGCTTCTGACTTATTGCTATTTCACAAAGAATGACGCAATTACTCACGCTTATTATAATAAGCATGTTATACATTAAACAAAATGCGAAGCCTACTTGAAGGCCATCGCTCAACTCAGCTGTCCTGAGACAGACTATATCTACCATGCACATATGCGCACATACATGTATGTGACGATCCCTCAGTTACTTTGAGGAATCTGACTTCCGCTCTCTCCTGAAGATGACCTTGCGGGCTCACCAATTTCTAAATTGGGTGACAAAATAGGTCGAAACACTAATAGGCAGTGTAGAGTGCTATATAGAATTTCCCGTCCATAGATCTGATGGGATGTTGGTATTTATCCAACTTTATATAAAAAAACAAAGACTGAAGTTCCCAAATAATGAATATTGTGATGTACACCCATTGGGAACCTCGATTATGCAATGTGTCGTCTGCCAATTTGGGGATATAGAGAAACAAAACTAAACTAGAGGTGTGACTGTCCCAATGGGACTAAGGATATCCCCGTTTTTAAAATACTATGATGTTTCACATGTCAGTAAACATTTAGTTAAAATAATAAAATAACAGTTCCCATTGCAGGTGCACAATCCTAACCCTAATCTTAAACCTATTGACCGAAAAATGTAGGAATAAAAGCTCGGACAAAATTCTGCATGTTGCAAAAATGTTCTAAGTCGAAAAAGGGAAATAACTCCACAAAAAAAAGTCGGACAGACATCATAATCGCAGGTGCACAGGTTCCCATGGTACTAAATATCTGTGCCAAGTTAAAAAAAAAATTGACCTAAAAATGTAGGAATAAAAGCTCGGACAAAATTATACATGTTGCGAAAAATTTCTAAGAAGGGGGGATAACTCCACCAAAAAAAGTCTGACAAATGTCATAATCGCAGGTGCACAGGTTCCCATGGTGGTTGATGTCTGTGCCAAGTTTCACGGACATTGATCAAAAAACAACTGAGAAAAACTCCGGACAAATTTGTGTCCACGGACGGACGACGGACAGCGGACGAGCTGACTCCAGTATACCCCCTAACTTCGTTGCGGGGGGTATAAAAATAAATAGAATCTATGTGAAGAAGTTTCTACAGAAATTTGATAACAAAGAAACTTTCCAGAGAAGATGAGGCCTTAGCAGAATGAGGTCCTCAGAGGGTGAATTTAGTGAGATAGTGTGGGATAGCACCACTAAATTCACCCTCTGGGGACCTCATACTACAAACGACAGGCACACTAAACTCGAGCATCATGTTTCGTGTCAGCGTGATTTTCTACAAACCAAACCGAAAGATCAGTCTGTATGGTTTGTGAGGTTTTACTGTACACTTACCTAGATGCAGCAAAGAAGCTGGTGACTTGATAGCCGAAACTTGCATAATACGCATGTTCCATGACGGCCATTAACTGGATAGTGTTATAACCTGTGAAATAAATAATCCTTAATGTCATGTGAAACACTCCGGATGGATTCTCCCACTCAGTTATAAAAGTATACATTGGAATGGTCTATTATCCATCCAGCGGTCTATTGACACGCTATTTGCAGGCTTGTTGTTCAAAGTAGTTACAGTGTGTATTTTGTTACTTTTATATCGAAATTACACACAAAAAGTTATCAGGGATATTTGTTATTTTGGGAGAGGGTCTCAGCTAGGCCCTTACCCAAGTCTGAGTTTAGTGTGCCTGTCATTTGCAGAATGAGGTCCCCAGAGGGTAAATTTAGTGACACTATCCAGCATAACGGGCTAGGATTACTAAATTCACCCTCTGGGGACCTCATTCTGCATGGTCTCATCTTCTCTGGAAAGTTTCTTTATTAATATCAAATTTCTACAGAAACTTCACATAGTTTCTATTTCTTTTTTAGTTTAGTTTCTCTAATTGGCAGACGACACAGGCTGATGACACATTGCATAATTGAGGTCCCCAATGGGAGTCGATGTCTACCATAGTAGATGAGGCCATGCAGAATGAGGTCCCCAGAGGGTGAATTTGGGGGTGCAAGCCCGCTATGCAGGATAGCGTCACTAAATTCACACTCTGGGGACCTCATTCTGCAGATGACAAGCAAACTAAACTCAGACTTGCCCTTACCATTGGGAAAATTTGCATCACAAAGGTTTATACAGTAATGCTCTAAGTAATCGACTTCTTAACCACAGCAGAATTATGGGTAACTTTTCAGGAATTAGTCGGAAATATGGCTTGTTGCCATATTTCCCACTAAGTCCTGAAAAGTTACCCATAATTCTGCTGTGGTTAAGGGGTCCATTACTTAGGGCATTACTGTAAGTGAATTTGTCACTCGTGCACTGATTAGTTATCTCAAGCCCACTGTGGCTGAAAGGGAGGCCTTAGACTGCGAAAATATCAAAATGTAATAACTTGACCATATTCATCAGACTGTGGAGGATAAATGGAGAATACCTACAGTTTTTGTTCAAATACTGAAATATCTCATGAGTGTCTGGAAAGAAATATCGAATTTTACCGAGCGAAGGAATATTCTTTTTATTATATGCACCTTATTAAGTTGGGAAGCTAAAAAGTGTACATCGGAATGGTCTATTAATGATTGGAGGGATGTTAACCCTTTACCCAACAGAAGGGCCCTGTGCCAATGCATTCTCTTATATATGCGAGTCGACCATAGGTCGCCTCGCATATATAAGAGAATGCATTGGCTTAACACATTAAAAATTATAAAATTGTTAAAGAATGTAAGAAACGAGAGGCCGATCACGATCGGCAGATGTTTAACCCATACCTTGGCGATAGTGATCAGCCATTTTCAGTTCTGACACGAAAATCCATAAGCCATAACTCTGTTTAAAATATAAAAAAATGGATCAAACCCAAATTCGAAATCTATCTGTATTTTGGGCTGAGAAATTAACATACAAAATTTAAATACATCTCAATAAAATGAGATATATCAGATGAAAGGTATTTCTGCTAAGTATAAGGAATGTTGAGAATTAAGGGTTCATTTTAACCACAAAAATCCATACAAGTGAAAGGGATATAATAGGAGAATGATTACATGAAAAATATACGAAAGCATAACATTGATGACAAGGGTTAACAATTTTAACTCAATAAAATTAGGTACAGGTATGTCACTGGAACACTGCATTGATATCCTAAACCAGAGAGCTGTATGGAAATACAATAAATAACAGTTACTGCTGAGAAGATTTTACACCTTGTGTAAAGGTGTCCAATTACACCTTCCACTGTGACAATATGATGGCTAAAAATAACTCTAATTTCCAATAATACAAGTTAATCTATTCTCTCTCTCAGTGCTAACTGATATCACAGGGGTTAGCTGCTATGGTTCTACATGATAAGCATAAAAATATCGAATCTGTTCAATCCTTAGTTAAAAAGGGCCATAACTCTGGTATAAAAAACAGGATCTAACCCATATTCAAACTTGATCTGTATTTTGAGTTGAGAAACTCCCATACCAAATTTGGTTCCTATCAGACGATAACTGGTTGAGCTATCGAAGCATGGATGAATTCTATATCAAAGGGCCATAACTCCATTAAAAATAATCTGATCAAACCCATATTCGAACTCGAATTGTATTTTAGATAGAGAAACTCACATACCAAATTTGGTTCCGATCAGATAATTTTTTTTTGAGTTATGGCAGCATGCATGAATTCTAAGTCGAAAAAGGGCCATAACTCCATTGAAAAATATCGGATCAAACCCATATTCGAACTCGATCTGTATTTTGGTCCGAGAAACTTGCATACCAAATTTGATTCTAATCAAATAAAAAAAATTTGAGTTATGGTAGCATGCATGAATTCTAAGTCGAAAAAGGGCCAAATTCGAACTCGATCTGTATTTTGGGCTGAGAAACCCATATACAAAATTTGGTTTCGATCGGATAAAAAATGTTTGAGTTTATATCGCATTACTCGTAAAGTGTCTACGGACAGACAGACGGACGGACGGACAGACAGACGGACCAACGACGAGTGGTCAATCCGGGCAACAACACTATGTTTACCATACTATGGTATGGGTAAACATAAAAATGGTAAAAAGTGTTAAAAAAAGATTTTTTGTAGGCCAATGCATTCTCTTATATATGCGAGGCGACCTATGGTCGACTCGCATATATAAGAGAATGCATTGGCACAGGGCATAACTGTAACTATCACAATGTGGTCAAGGAGCCGGTTCCAATGATATCCATATTTGTATGGTTCTATTGAGACAGACCGAAGATATTTTAGGCTGTTGAAGCTCTATTTGGCCGGTTTTGGCCGGTTTGTTGGGTAAAGGGTTAAGGAGGTTAATTCATGAATTTTCAATCCCAATTTCAAACTCACGGTGGGGAATCACGTGGTTTCGAGTTGATGAGTATCATGCATTCAAAATGGCCGAGACAATCGCAAACGCGACCAGAAACTAGTAAAAAGGAAATAAATGAGGATACGACATATTACATAGTATGTTGGCAGCTACAAGCATATGCTATACTATTTTTCAAACAAGCTGATACATCATTTGTGTCCAAACTCACATTTGTTTGCTCTAACATTCTGAACAAAGTTGTCAGTCGAAGGATTTTCCTAGATGTATGGACTGGTGTATTACATGAACCTCTGACTGGCAACAGTTACTTTGGTCAGAATGTTATAGAAAATTAATGAGTATTTCGAAACAGATGTTATCAACTTATTTTAAAAATAATCAAGCATATCTCGTAACAGTCAAAATGCTACGTTTTGTGTCAGTTCCTCATTATATTATGTTTGTGTACGTTTGCGCTCGTCTCGGCCATTTTTGAATGCGTAATACTCACTAACCTCTAAATCATGTGATTCCCCACCGTGAAACTATCAATTTGAAAATCATTATCTTCTATAACCAGTGTATGCTATAATACTATAACAACACCTGTTCACCCTCACAATATGAGAGATATATTCGAATTATGTAAAAAAAAAGTGGGTTAAAAAAACAAAACATTTTTTTTTAGGTAGGCCGATAGAGATTTTAACAGGAAATATTTTCAAACAAGACAGTCAATGACTGTGGGGTCGCTCACCAGACTGCAAAGACTGATAAGACTGGGACTCTGGAGACCACAATAGTTGGAACTTTTCATAATCACTTTAAAAGAAGTAGATCTAAACAGGATATGTGGCCAAATTACCAACTGTACACTACTGATCACACCCCCCCCCCCCCCCCCCCCCCAACAAGTCCCCTCCCGACTAGGCTCAAGACTCCCAAGTCTTAGGTTAAAATTACACAATTGACATCTCAAACTTTCCCAATTGTTGGAAATTTCCAATCTCACAAGCGCCTTTTTATAAAAAAATAGACCTGATGGTCCTTGTGAAGGAACCATATTAAGAAGGAAACTGTCCTTCGCTTGGCCCCTATTTTTCCAGGTTACCCCATTAAAAATATCTGTATTGCAGTCAAACAAGAACATTCCATGCTAAATAAGCCAACTAGTTCTTGGCTCTTCCATACATATTTTAAGAATTAATATGTTGTGAAATAGTTATGTCTCTGGCAATGCCCTTATTCGACTTTGTAATACCATTTTCACAAATCTGTCACCCAAGGTAATAGATTGATGTTGTAATTGGGAATTAATGACCTCTAGCAGATCTCCACAAAATGTTTATAAAAGGTCAGACTTCACTTGCAATGTTTAATATTTTTTGGAGTTATGTCCCTGCCCACATTTGACCCAGTGACCTCATTGAACAAATCTGAATGTGAGTCACCAAGGCAATATCCACACCAAATATGAACCCATACGGTCTTATGGTTCCAGAGGAGAAGTTTAAAGAATTGTTGACGGACGGACGAGGAGTGATGACTATAGCTCCACTGGAGACTTCGTCTCAGGTGAGCCAAAAACTACTGAAATTATAGAATGACCCCCCACCTTTGCATCCCAGAATGCAACAGAATTCAAACTTTTCAATGGAAGGGGAAGAAATCCATCTTTAATATATAGAGTTATTCCCCCTGCATTGAAAATAATTTAGCTTTTTACTGCAATCTAGATGACAAAACTCTTTGGCAACTCAATAAAAACAACATGTCCACAGTTTATTATACTGGAAAAGTTGATAATACAATGTTTTGGAGCTTCCTCTTTCAAATGGTATATAATATGGCATATATTTTATATAATGTAATCTGGGGGGTTAAAAAATTAAGTAGTTTACTATTTTATATTCATTTTAGTCTAAATAATTAATTTTGAGAAAACAAATTACATCTCATTTAACAAATCTGCTAATTCCACCCCCTCAACCCATGGGGACATCCCTGCAAGAATAGGACCACTGTGATTTATTTGGATGCTTGTCTACATTTGCCTAAAAATATTTCCTTAACCTTGAGAGCCAGTGCATTCTCTTAGGTGAGGCTACCTATGGGACACTCACATATATATAAGACAATGCACTGGCATGATACTAGTACCTTGTTATAAAATAATAAATATTGGACAAATATTAAAACTAGGAGCTCATTTCTCTTGATCAATGGTCAATTATTTTATATTCATTTTATTTTAGTATACGTAATTGTTTTTGGAAAAAAAATTACATCTCAATGAACAAATCTGAGAAATTTGCCCCCTCCCCAAACATATGTGGGGACATCCCTGCGAGAATAGGACATGTCTGATTTATTTGGATGTCTGACAAAAGTGGCCTAACAATATTTCCTTGATCCCCAGTGTATTCTCTTATATATAGGAGAATACACTGGTGCAGGGTCTTTTTGCTGTACCAGCATAGCTCTGGTAATGAAATGGTTAATACTAATACTATTATAAAATGTGTAAACTGTCAAACAGTTAGAGTTGTATTTGAGATTGCTGTAAACACATAGGATTAAATTTCATTCACACACCTCATTCTCACCCAGCCTGATAAATGTGGATATTGAGATAAAAGTTAATTACTTTATAATGACTGGACACAAGCTGTGAGCACTGTGAGAATTAAGGCTGGTCAGCTCCTGGCATGTCATATAACTAAAGTGTAAGGCTTTTAATGGTGTGAACCTTGCAAGGATCTGGTGTGGGGTGGCAGGGACATTCAGTGGTGGAGGTGGGGGAGGTGTGGGGGGGGGGGGGGTTGAGGGGGCAAGGATTTAAAACATGGATTTAAATAAAAAAAAATTAAAGAGTTATGTCCCTGGGCCCTGCCCCTATTTGACCCAGTGACCCCATTTGAACAAATCTGAACCCCAGTCACACAAGGACTCTCCATACCAAATGTAAGCTAAATCGGTCAAATGGTTCAAAAGAAGAAGTCATTCTAAGAATTACTATGGAGGAATAGAGTTATGGCCCTGGTTTCTCAACTAATCAACCTGGTGACCTCATTTTAACAAATCTGAATTTGAGTCAACTATGGAACATCCACACCAAATATGAATCCATACGGCCTTATAGTTCAGTAAAAGAAGATGTTCTAAGAATTACTATGGAGGAATAGAGTTATGGCCCTGGCTTCGCAACTATTTGACCCAGTGACCTCATTTGAACAAATCTGAATGAGAGTCACCTAGGGAACATCCACACCAAATATGAACCAATTCGGTATGATGGTTTCAGAGGAGAAGATGTTTAAAACAAAGTTGACGGACGGACGGACGGACGGACGGACGGACGAGGAGTGATGACTATAGCTCCACCGGAGACTTCGTCTCAGGTGAGCTAAAAACCACACTGCATTTTCCAGACTATGAACCTAACTAGGGTATACGCTCAGTCTACCATCTGAAATCTTAAGTGTCTGTGAGAAATTAAATCAAACATTTTTCATTGCATATTTTAGTTTTTTTGGTAGCCATTTGCAGAACTATTGTTTTATTTTGTGAAGGACCAAAACAACATAAATATTATTCAACCATGTTATCAATAATCTGGCATACATAAACACTCAATACTGATTCATCTTTTCAGACATTATGTAGTTTTATAGTGATTTTTCCTCAAAAAAATATTTCTGCAAATGCCTGGCAAAAAACTAAAACATGCATTGAATGAAAAATGTTTGATTTATTTTCACACAGACATTTCGATATCTTTACGGCCATAACTGTCAATGTGTGTGTTTTTTAAATGAAATATTGTTAATAAATCATACCTAATTTAGCTATTCTTGGTATCACATTTTGCGTGAATTCTTTGTATGATGCAACTTTCCCTTCCCATGATGCTATTCCGACGTGCGCTTCATAAATCTTGAGATTGTAGCGTTTGGGCGGATGTGGATGTTTGAATTGATAAATCTAAAATAAAACACAGAACATTATTAATATATTAATGACAACAATAATAAATGTATGCAGCAGACGAACACGCTAAATCCGAGGAATAAATGCAGGAATCTTACTCATCTCGAACAACTGGAGCAGCATACATTCTCCGTCAGGTACAGACAGTTATTAGATTTATTAGTTGAGTTATTATGAAGAAACTTTGGGTCAATTCAAATTCAAATGAACTAGAGTCCCAAATAGCATTTGACAGCCAATTCCAGATGTTAGGACATGCAACTTTAAAAGCCTGGTCACCGACAGTAATAAGGTTAGCTCCTTGAGGTATAAGAAGGCTTGCTTCCTTAGAACGCGTATATGGACATTTCCAAAGGACAGAATGACAAAAATGATTACCATAAACCAATTGGCAGTATCTCATGACAGTTGGTACTAGTATGTAGACACAAACATCTAAACATTAATCATGTTGTTATGCTTGAAAATAGAGAACTGATGGTGGAGCGAGACAGAAAGCTGTGCGAGCAATGAACCCTTCCTATTTAACCCTTACTATACTAAATGGATTCTCCCACTCAGTTATAAAAGTATATATTGGAATGGTCTATTATTCATTTGGAGGGATGTTCAGGTAATAAAAGCAGATGACAACCGATGAAAAGATAATACAAGTGCTGATGACTTCATATTCATAATCATTGGAGGGAAATGTTCAGATAATAATTTCAAAACTTTGCTCATTTGTTGAACTTGTTATCCTGTGGGAACTACTCGTCAATGAGTTGGGCCAATAAATATACGATAATAGTTAAGTGTGTTTTGAGATGTGATCCAGAAAGCTATCTAAATGTTGGAAATTCGAACAATCAACTATTAAGGTAGAACATTTTTCCAAAAAAAATAGATATTTAAGTCTAAGAAATTGACCAAAGAAGTCAAACTCCATGCAGGGTTTACCTCCCTTGTTGACTCAGTAAGACTGCTGCTACCGGCGACATTTCACCCACATTTGGTGGACTTCCGCAATATTAAAATATATACTAAGTGAACAGAGCAACATGCTACCCCTGTTAAGCACACAAAATATTGAACAAAATTTGTATAAATTTTGGACCTTATGTTTGAAAAGTCCCACTAAAACCGAAGAATTATATTTCGAAACAGTGTGATTCGGTTCTCCCGATTATTTTATCAACACAATAGTACAAACGTACGGGTACGACATTGTCACAACTCGAACGGCTAGTCAAACACAAGAGTTCTAATTTGCTGCAATTTTGACGAGTAGCTTGCGAAAATCGTCAACAAAACTACCGCTCTGATTTTCCATTATGTTTTAGAGTTTTATGCAATGTGTTGCCTGCCAATTTGGGGATATAAAGAAACTAAATTTAAAAAAAAATAGAGGAGGGTCCCAGAACACTTGCTCGTATATGGCCACATACCTGATCAGGAGGAGGGTCCCAGAACACTTGCTCGTATATGGCCACATACCTGATCGGGAGGAGGGTCCCAGAACACTTGCTCGTATATGGCCACATACCTGATCGGGAGGAGGGTCCCAGAACACTTGCTCGTATATGGCCACATACCTGATCGGGAGGAGGGTCCCAGAACACTTGCTCATATATGGCCACATCCTTCGGTCTGCAAACATACTGTGCCCAGGGGTCGATTCTGTCAACAAGTTCTCCACTTTTTGTTTTGATGCATAACTGAAAAATAAAAAAAACATTGTCATTTGTTTATAGCTGCCACAAATGGAATCATTTTAACATCAGGCCTTAACATCATTCAAAAATTGCGAGAATCAATTTTATAACAATCTACAGCGATTCAGCTGCATTTACGAGAATCGAACTGAGAATCAAGATTCTGATTCTCGTCATATTTTAATAAGCCGTCAATATATACACAATCTATACAGACCTGAGCAACTCACTACAATTATTAGTACATAACTTTGAGATATCCGAGTTAATTCTCTTAAAACCTGGATACATTTGTATGAGACCAAGCATAATGTGCATGTACCAATTTGATTTTGAAAGTAATAATTGGTTTTATTTCAGATCTATCAGTATGTTCCCATCCCCACCTCTCCCACATCATATAGTGTGCCTTTCATTTGCAAAATGAGGTCCCCGGAGGGTGAATTTAGCAGGCTAGCATCACCAAATTCACACTCTGTGGACCTCATTCTACTTAGGCCCAAGCCTTGAAATAGGGTGTCTGTCATTTGCAGAATGAGGTCCCCAGAGGGTGAATTTAGTGATGCTAGCCCGCTATTCACCCTCTGGGGACCTCATTCTGCTTACACCTCAGCAGAATGGGGTTCCCAGAGGGTAAATTTGGTGATGCTAGCCCGCTATGCGGGGTAGCATCACTAAATTCACCCTCTGGGGACCTCATTCTGCAAATGACAGACACCCTATTTCAAGGCTTGCTTAGGCCTCATCTTCAGGGAAGAATCTACAGTCTCAAATAACCATTGTTTTTAGTTACTTTTTCTTGTCTGTTCAGTTATGAATTCTGTTCGATATTCCCTAATTTGCCGAAGATAAATTGCATAATCGAGATGATTCATGGGTGAACATTACCAACTTCAACTGCGGAACTTCAATCTGATCCTAGGTCTGCCATTGCAGTTGATTTCCAGCAGAATGAGGTCCCCAGAGGGTGAACTTAGTGATGCTAGCCTGTCGTGCTAGATAGCATCACTAAATTCACCGTGGGGACCTCATTCTGCAAATGACAGACAAAGGCTTGTTTATAAACATTTATGTTAACCCTTTACCCAACAGAACGGCCCTGTGCCAATGCATTCTCTTATATATGCGAGCCGACCATAGGTCGCCTCGCATATATAAGAGAATGCATTGGCTTAACACATATTAAAAATGATAAAATTGTCAACGAATGTAGAAAAATATTATAAAAAATGTAAGAAAAAATTATAAAATTGTTAAAGAATGTTTATAAACATTTATGTTAACCCTTTACCCAACAGAACGGCCCTGTGCCAATGCATTCTCTTATATATGCGAGGCGACCTATGGTCGACTCGCATATATAAGAGAATGCATTGGCACAGGGCATAACTGTAACCATCACAATGTGGTCAATGAACCGGTTCCAATGATATCCATATTTGTATGGTGTTATTGAGACAGACCGAAAATATTTTAGGCTGTTGAAGCTTTATTTGGGCGTTTCTGGCCGCTTTGTTGGGTAAAGGGTTAAAAGTAAGTTGTAAAAAGAGTACAAATGAATCGAGGGCACCTTTTGCCACCGCAGACGCTGCGATTAAAATTGTAAGTGTTGTAATGTTGTAGGGTCGGGTTTTGTTTTCAAACCCGAAATACATGTGTGGTAGAGTGGTCAATTCCTACAATCATCACAGGATTATACGTTGAATAATAAGAATAGCGTATAAAAGATTTATTTAATTGAAGAATATCATTGTATTCAACATGCAATCATATAGTCTATAATGCGCTGATTCAGTGGTTGTATTCCCATGCATAAGTACAGCAGCCAAAGCTATGTTAACAGGGAGATTCCAGAATCTGGCCTAAAATGGGTTAAATTCCGAAGTTGGGAATCCCAGTAGACGTCAGCTAGCAAAGGGATGTCTTTCGATTAACTCCCAAGTAAGTAAAACATACCACCTGTACAGGTGGTGACTAAATGCCACTATAGGGTAAACACCGTGCCCAAAATGCCGAAGTCTAAGTCCCAGGTAAGACTAAAATGGCGTAAATCGAAGAGTCAGGTAAGACTAATTAGTTCCGCCAACGTAGAATTACGTCATGAGACGTGAATGGCCAACATAGTCATCAAAGTTCCTATTCCGGTAACGATAAGCACCTAAATTGTGCATTAAGTGTCGACAACCCAAGGGGTCACCCGCGAGTCCGGAGTGTCAGAGAGTTGCCGACTGCCGTTGAGACTACTGCACGCGTCATAGCTTGACAACGATGTATGACGTAGGCGTACCTCGTTGCATCCATGTGCGTACAGTAAACAAGGAAAATGGCTGCCTAGCGGAACAAACACTGAATTTACGCATGGATAAATAGGAATTACATTGATACATATAATCTATAGCAATTGAAATAGCAATGAATAGAAGTAATGTAAAGGAGTTTATATGAGAGAATAGGTAATTACGTAAATTAAGCCCAATAAAGTGGGTGGTTTTGGAAAAGATAGAGAGTATTTACGAAAACGAAAGTAGCACGAATTGCGCCTGGGAAAATCCCAAATTAGAAAACGTAACTCCGTTACAGTGTGGAAAATGGCAGATGGAGCATCCACTGCGCATGCCCACGACAATGTCGCAGCCAAATTGTAGCGATCAAGCAATGTTTTGATTTTTACCAGGAAAATTGTGGCAACGCCTACAATCGTAGCTGTTACATGACCATGGTCGCACTGGTCATGTGTAAATACCACGAAAAGAAAAAATTCAAAAATGGCGCAAAGTTCACAAACTTCTTGGACTTACAAAAACGAGGCCACATTGGTGGCGATTGTGGCACAGCAGGGAGAGCAGGCCTATACCACATATCAGCCATCTGCTATGCAAACAAGGAGAAGAGGGCTGCCGCAATTGTTGAAATTGCGGCAGCTGTGGAGTTGACAGGTACAAAAAATTACTCAATTTCACTTGAACTTTCAAGTTCAACTTGTTAGTTTAGAAAATTGAGATACATGCCATGTATATGTATATAATTGCATAATGCGGAGAATGTGATATAACATTTTGCTATCATGTGATCGACCACGTGGATAAAATCGTAGCTGCATACATTGCAGCACCGTAGCATCTGCGGGCAAGTCACTTTTCTCCACCTGCGATTTTCCCCACTTACGATTTTAATCGCAGCGTCTGTGGTGGCACTTAAGGAGCTTCTATCAATTAATACAGATTTTTAAAAGAATATTTCTCACCTATTATCAACTTCTATCGGGATGATATTAAACGGAACTTTTTTAGAACAGACAACAAGAGGAAACTTTCAGAACATAGCAAGAGAAAAACTCTATCTTGTTAGCACTCTCCATTAAAGCAAAATGTCATTTTTAACAAACAGATTTTGGTTGGCTGCATTAGAAATAAACCACTTTATTGTGCCTTTTGGCCAATATAAATGAATTGCTAGATTTACATCCAACTTTTTCAGAAAAATGGGATGGAATGGCAAATTTTCTTTTTTTTCTTTTATTTTTCTAACATAAATGGTCAAGGACAGTTCTAGATATTGAAGCAGTATCCTATCAATTGAAATATAATTTGACAGTTAAGGCATGATAAAAGATATCCAAATAAAAAAAACATTGAGGAGGGGACTGGGGACTAAAAATAGGGTCAGGAGGGGATGTAAATAGGGTCGGGAGGGGATGTAGATAGGGTCAGGAGGGGATGTACATGTAGATAGGGTCAGGAGGGGATGTAGATAGGGTCAGGAGGGGATGTAGATAGGGTCAGGAGGGGATGTAGATAGGGTTGGGACGGGATGTAGATAGGGTTGGGAGGGGATGTAGATAGGGTTGGGAGGGGATGTAGATAGGGTTGAGACGGGATGTAAATAGGGTCAGGAGGGGATGTAAATAGGGTCAGGAGGGGATGTAGATAGGGTTGGGACGGGATGTAGATAGGGTTGGGACGGGATGTAAATAGGGTCAGGAGGGGATGTAGATAGGGTTGGGACGGGATGTAGATAGGGTTGGGACGGGATGTAAATAGGGTCAGGAGGGGATGTAGATAGGGTTGGGACGGGATGTAAATAGGGTCAAGAGGGAATGTAGATAGGGTTGGGACGGGATGTAAATAGGGTCGGGAGGGGATGTAAATAGGGTCAGGAGGGGATGTAGATAGGGTCAGGAGGGATGTAGATAGGGTCAGGAGGGATGTAGATAGGGTTGGGACGGAATGTAAATAGGGGATGTAAATCAAGCAATTTTTTTATATTTGCCTTATTGACAATCTTCATGCAGTTTTGTCTCTGTTTTATTCACAAAAAAGATTGATGTCTTGAGTTATATTAAAAAAAAAATATATGTTGTTGTTGTTGTAATTGTGGCCTGGAAGAGATACAGTATCATGTGGTATCTGTCGGTAGTCATACTGCGGAAATAGTTGTTAACTGCGATAACCAAATAAATAACCGCCGCATTAATTTTTTGCAACAGCAATTTCAATCTAAAAATTTTGAAACACGTCAGAATTCAACCAGAGCCATTTTCAATCACCAAATTTTTTATTCACAATCACCATATCTACACCATCTGGGGTATCTTTATTTTCAAGTTAACTAGACACATAGTATTTCAATAAATAAACTGTTAACGGTTTATTCAACATATGAAGTTGGTCACCGACCGGCATTGCAATTGCATCATCAATGCAGCTCACGCCACACCAGAAATAAACATATTCCCTGGTGTGGTTACAATGCCGACTTAAACAAAAAAATTTAAATCATATAAATATTGCATGAATAATACTGTCTAACTGGGATTGTGAATGGTACCATCGTCAGCGGCGGTATAATTGGCCGCGGTTGATCGAATGAATGTGGTTGAATACTGTGGTAATACCGGTGGTCAACCTAGTTAAGGAGGGATCGCGATTAATTAGAGCATAACTGTAATTGAGTTGGATACATACATGTATACATGTACATGTAATTACCTTCAGACTTGTGCAGTGTTTTATGGGGCATGATCCGTCCGGATTAGCTGGAATTTTCAGTTCCCATTTACTGTAATCCTTCTTAGTAAAAGGATACTGTGTCTGATTCCAGTTATCTAAAAAATATAATGCTAAAATTCCAGTTATCTGAAAAATATAATGCTAAAATTCCAGTTATCTGAAAAATACAATGCTAAAATTCCAGTTATCTGAGAAATATAATGCTAAACATCCAGGAATCTGAGAAATATAATGCTAAATATAATGCTAAATATAATGCTAAATATAATGCTAAATATAATGCTAAATATAATGCTAAATATAATGCTAAACATCCAGTTATTGAAAAAATATAATCCTAACATTCCAGGTATGGCATTCTAAAAAATCTGGGAGTAATAAAAAATACCCTCAGAATTAGTGCATTGTGTGCAATTGTGTCTGAATCTGTTGTCGTAAGACTCCTACTTAGTCCAAACAAATTATTGTTCTGCATCTCAGACAAGTGTTGCTGGGTGTACTGGGTGCTTCTTTATGGCCCACAGAAAATTAAAAACCTTAAATCATCCTGCGACTTTGTGACAACGGACGAACGACTGACTATAAATTTAGCTAGACACATTTCAACACCTACGGTACAGAAATGCCTTAAATAATGGACTCCTTAACCACAGCAGAATTATGGGTAATTTTTCAGGTTTTGGTCGGAAATATGGCTTGTTGCCATTCATCAGAAAGCTGTCACTGAGAGCTTTCTGATGAATGGCAACAAGCCATATTTCCGACTAAATCCTGAAAAATTACCCATCATTTTGCTGTGGTTAAGGAGTCCATTATTTAGGGCATTTCTGTAGTTGATATCTCCCTTTGTTATTTCTGATAATAATTAAGAATTCTTTTTAACTCTTTCATGATGGGAGATGTGCTGGTGCCAGTGCATTCTCTTATATATATGAGTCGCCCAAAGGGAGCCTCAAATACATAAGAGAATGCACTGGCTTACAAGGGAAACAAAAATGTTCAATATCGTCCAATTATTGCAACAATATAATGACCCCCCCCCCCCTCCATTTTAACTACCAAGCACGAACAGGCTGGTAAATATAGCATATAAATAATCAATTATTTACATTAATGACCAACATCATTTAGTATATTTAACCCTTTCATGACGGGAGCTGCGCTGGTGCAGCATTAAAGCTCCTGTACCAGTGCATTCTCTTATATACATTCTCTTATATAAGAGAATGCATGACTTACAAGGTCAAGGAAAATATTGGCCGTAAATATAGCATACATGTATAAAGAATCAATTCTTTCACATTTTGTCTTTATTTGAAATAATCCAGTTACTGATAAAAGATGAGGTAGGAAGACAAAGTCACATGGAAAAATTGATGTCTTATAAGACGCATTACATGTATGCTGTTTTATTGAACACCCTTTTCAACAAACTAGATTCAATTTTCAAATATGACCAACATCATTTAGTATTTTTAACCCTTTCATGACGGGATCTGTACTGGTGCAGCATTAAAGATCCTGTACCAGTGCATTCTCTTATATATGTAAGTCTCCCATAGGGAACCTTGCATATATAAGAGTAGGGCTGGGCGATATTGCCCCCAAAAAATATCGCGATATTATGGTGACAACATCGCGATACACGATATTATCGCGATATTATTTTGGTATATTACAATTGGTAAGTACAATGTACAATATATGCAATATTTCATGAATAAAGTTTGCACAATACATTCCTACGTTTTATTTACAATTTGTGGGTCATGAGAGGTCGAGTAAATGTGTATTGAACAATTATCAGTAACATCACAGTATACATGTATATAATGACCACTCGTCTGCAACAATTGACAGTTTGCCGACGGAGAAACAATAACTTTGAAACAAAGGGATATATTCATATAACACGGCCCACGTGCGTTTTCGCATACATTTTTTAGAGTTATATCCCTTGGACCATAGCGCTCAACACCATGCACACATTAAGCACCGCATTCGGTTTCAAATTTCCATTTTATTAATTCGTGAGGAATTGGTTGTTTGTGAGACTATTTACCAGTGGTAATTGGTAGCACCGTGGGACTTCAATGTCCATATATGGCACCCTTGGGAATTAGCGTCGACAATGCCACAATGGGCAGTGCCGAGACAAAAGCCGACATGAAATGAATTTGCGTCGGCATTTTTTTAGCTGAGGAAAATAAATATGGACAATCATGTTCAATTAGTTTGTGAATTTGACATTTGTTGAAGCGATAGCAATGCCATGATCCGTACGGCACATGTCCACAAAAGTGTGGTCAATATAAAATCTGACATCGTAATCCGTCTCCAAGCAACCGGTTACGGTTGATAGAGCAAGCTGCACCAACTTGAAAGGAGGTCATTGTGCCAGTCGCTTGCGCGCGACATACCAATCTCACAGTGTAGCCAACCGATGCTACTAGTATCTCTTTGATGTTTCCGACGAAGCATATCCAACTTGACAAGCGCATGCTTCGATGTTTTAAAACGCTTTCGAGTCGTTTCGACTGCGTATTTCCGGGAAGTTTGGGACTATTATACTTACTCTAACTTCGCTGTTTGTTGGGACCATATGATGGGTTTCAACCTACATGGAGAATATTTTAACTTGGGACGGTATTACGATATTTTTATTTCAGACAATATTATTGACGATATCAAAATTAAAACCGGGTATACCCGATATATCGTCATACCGCCCAGCACTATATAAGAGAATATATGGCTTACAAGGTCAAGGAAAATATTGATAATGTATTCTCTTATATATGCGAGGCTCACTATGGGAGACTTGCATATATAAGAAAATGCATTGGCACCGGGTTTTCATAATATTTTAGGAAGCTCCAGTCATGGAAGGGTTAAATATACCGAGTGTGTTCATTGCTTCATATACATGTATCTGTAGTTATATATCAGAGTTATGGAGGCAGACTCAGTATGAGAGTTCATTGCTTCATATACATGTATCTGTAGTTATATATCAGAGTTATGGAGGCACGGACTCAGTATGAGTGTTCATTGCTTCATATACATGTATCTGTAGTTATATATCAGAGTTTAATATGGAGGCACGAACTCCGTATGAGTGTTAATATATATATATATTAGAGTTATGGAGGCACGGACTCCGTATGAGTGTTAATATATATATATATATATTAGAGTTATGGAGGCACGGACTCAGTATGAGTGTTCATTGCTTCATATACATGTATCCGTAGTTATATATCACAGTTATGGAGGCACGGACTCAGTATGACTGTTCATTGCCTTTACTAAAATCTCCCCTGAGATTAAACATTCTAAAATCACAGCATTCACAGGTACATGGTATCTCTCAACTTACTGAAATCTCCCCTCAGATAGACCTGCTCTGCTCCAGGAGCCCATTCCTTCACATATATACTGTTGTCATGGAGACGGTGAACACCATATGTCTCATACGACTTGGTGAATTTATCCAGTGTCCCTTCATTCTTCCCGATTCTGTTGAGGAGATCTTGAACCAATTTGTACCTTGAAAGAACAATAGTTTGATTAACTTTAACTGCCAATAAGAGTTATCTCATAGTCATAGTACATTTGTAGCATTTACCTGGTCTCAAATCAACTCTACACATGACAGCAATGTAAATAATGCGTAAATAACTTATGAGTCACTACATAGGCAGGGTTTCCCCTAAGAGGCAGCAGGTCCCTTTAAATGTCCCTTTCCCCTCATCCAAATTCCCCCCAACATATTTTTCTACCTGATCCATGGATTAATGCCTACAATACATAGAGGATCTACAATGAGTCTCCAGTTTATAGCGGAATTTACAAAACGAGTCCAGTAAATTAGGTCTGGACCGAGCCTTTGGTGAGGTTCAGACCTAATTTACTGGACGAGTTTTCTAAATTCCGCTATAAACTGGGGACGAGTTGTAGATTCTATTTAATACATGATCGAAAACCTCGACAAAACATACTTAAATCAACAAATAGAATGCGAAACTAAGATCGGCTTCTATAAGGCATGCGATGACGTTTCACTGAACTATGCATTGTTTGTCCGCGTAAAGAAATAGTCCCAGATAAATAAAGACTCTGGTGTATTTAATAGTGTGTATACATGTTTGAGTTATCGCACCATGCGTAAAGCGTCTATAGTCTAGTACTCTAGATGGACAGACAGAGAGAAGAATGACGAGTGATCAATCCGGATGGCGACAATAGTTTTTTTATTCTTAGTATTATAAACGAGCACCTTTCCTCCTCGACAGTCTGCGTTAGAAACATACATGTACACATCTAAGTATGTACTAACTTATGTAGTGAATAGTGTCTATGACCCGTGTGTGGGATGACGTAAATAGTTATTACATGGTCAGCTGGCATGGTGGGGATCAGGGAAATTTCCAGGGCTATTTTGATACCTGTTACAGGTATGGGCGCCCAAACTCTAGAAGCCCAAATTCCTAGTGGACAGTATTGAGTCAACCTGAATTTTCCAAGGCAATTCAGCAATATGCTATGTAAATAAACAAATCTGCAGTTGCAATAGAGCCTTGATTTGCATGTTTAGTTTTGAAATCAGAAATATTATGTCATATGTACATGTATCTGTGTTGCTTCGGCGCAGAAGCCTTATTAAGTTATATGGAGATACATATGTATTATCTGCATGCTGGAAACAGGTGCCCCCAAATTATCGGGACACACTAATAGTTGTAGTCCGAGTCCGAGTCCGAGTCCAGTAAAATGTGTAGTTGGGATTTTTAATTTCGTTTATTGTCGTTAATATAATTCCAATAGTGATGAATTTTGGTTTGTTGTAAGTTATGCCAATTACAAATAAAAAAAAATTAAAAGATAATTTGTAAGTCTTATATTTCAACTTTTATCGAAATTTTTCGTTCTCCAGCACACTAAAAGTTGTAGTTGGAATCAGCCGAGCCGGCCACCGAGTCGCTAATTAGCTGTTAATTGAGGGTCCTACTAAACAACGAACACAAACGAACATAAACGAACACAGGTCCAAAAAGCCGAATAGAAGGGTGAAATTTGGTTTGTGGGTGCGTGTGGGTCCACTCTATGTGTATGTGGTGTTATTTCCAACTTTGATCACTTATTTTTTGAGTTATTAGCATTATTTGAATACAAAACTACTAAACAACGAACACAAACGAACATAACATTAGCCATACTGCAAAGGTGTTAATTAACCAAGTACGTTAATCCGGATAAATATATCACGGGTCTTTCTGCTACGTCTGTAGGCGCGCTGGTAATGAATTTATTACCTAGTCTAGCACTAACGACTAGTATTGTCAAATTCAGAGTGTCCGCGAATGCTTTTAGGACTGCTAAACTGGCTGGTCTGTCTGTTGGTACACCGGCGATGTCACTAATTGCTTTGGCTAATTTTCCTTGCTCAGTACATTTTTTGTACGTCATATTGTTGTAATAATTGATCGGTACTTTTCTGTAGTCCATGATGAGCTGTAAATTACTTCTGGTTCCTCTATTCTGGGTTATTTCTAGCCATTCATCAGGACTGCAAATATTTAATTTACACCAACAAATGGCGATAGCCCGAGCCATACACATATTGTCGGTATTTTCAATCGTAACGATCGATGTTTTATTTCTTAGAATATTACTTTCAGAGTGTAACGCCGTTATCCTCCGCCGTGCTCCACCTTTAGGTAACTCAATGGTGCCTATATCTATGCTGAAACTTTGATTAACAGTCAGTGTTTGGTTACTGTTCAAAACGAGTTCGATTCTGTCAATCACCGTGTTAGCATTTAACGTTTGCAACGTTTGTAACGGAACTATTATAGGGTTGTCCAAACTCTCATGGTGAATGATAACTCTACCAAGATCATTGTCAGCCAAATTTCCACGAGCTCTTTGAATAGTGTCCTCGAACATTGAATGTAGATTCCTGTATATGTCGATTAACTTTTTATCTTTGTAAATTTCATCTAGTTTGATTTCATATGTTCTCTGTGTTGCCAAATTGTTTCCGAAGGTCCGTTCACTTCTTTTGCGAATGCTATATCCGGTTATTTGATTATCAGAACTGCTGGCTGTTTGACTGTCTGATTTTACGGCTCCTTCGTCTTGATCAGGTGTATGTTCGTCTTCTCGGTTTTGTAAGCCTGATGGTCCAGCTGTATCGGGTTGTGAGTTTGTAACATCATTTTTAGGTGCATCATCTTCTCCGTATCCGATTTGGTTCGCCATGGGTCATCTCCTGAACAAAGCGTAGATGCTTCAACAATATCTTCATCAAGCTGATAAGCTTCTATAGCCCTGTCGTATTCTTCGATATATTGTAGAATACATTCTACTGTTAGAGGTGTCATTATTTCTTCAGCCATTTTCGAGAATAAGTCCTGAGAAGTGATTACAACGGTGTCTATTCACTATATGGGATGAAGTTTCGGCATAGATATTTATATACCATAACCCCCGAACATACCCCGAACATATGTAAGCACGGATAAGGTAACATTATATACGATTATATATGAGCGTACGTATGAATAGGTCGATAAGTGGTTATTACGTAATGTTGTTATAAACAATGACACCGAAGGCGATAGCATAAACGTTTGTACATTGTGAGATAAAATATTGAGTTCACATTAATGTCGAAAAGTATCATTCAGCATAGATGTCTATGGATCACCAATTAGGACGAGCATAAAACTATGCCTATGGCTGTATCTGTTGGGACATTTAAGGAAGATGTGGAATATAAATTTCAAGGCTCAGTGCATTCGTGTTGTAATCAGTAATTTTGTACAAGTGAAACACTCTTCGTTCGTATGAGTAACGTTATTCATTCCATAACGTAATGCCTCAGACCAATTATTGAGTGTCTTATCACCTGTACGTATTATGTATACATATTTTTGATAACTATCAAGTAATGTTTCAGACATGCTATAGATAACTTAATTGAAAGCGTGTCTGAACATGCATAAAAGGAAGCTTCGTCATAGATATTTACATACCATAACCCCCGAACATAGTTAGCACGGATGAGACAACATTAGTTGTTTAACGGGTTATGATCACGTAAGTATGAATAGGTCTATAAGTGGTTATTACGTAATGTTTGCAGTCATTTGGTAAATTTATCCAAGGTGTGAGTCTTTTTCGACATGTGTTCCCCCAATGCCGCGTGTGATTATGTGTACATACTTGAAAATTTGTTCCATCGAATATGTCAGTTCATTCTGGGGTTGTAATTTCGCATCACCCTCTTCGTCCAATCGTGATTCAAAATAGTACAACATCTCAATAATTTATAATTCGCGATAATGCACACCTGTCATATACTCAATAACTTCATCGGGATAGAGAAGTAAAGAATAAACGCTCTTTATTATTTATGTAAGAGTAATGGTGTCAAATTATTTCAGGTATTGTGGAGACAATTATATGAGTATGGACTGCGTCTGATTGATAAACACTGGAATGTATGCATTCATACCGATGGTGACAATGTCCAAAATTACAGTGACTCGGACCAGTCCATACACATATAAGTGGTATAAAGCTATTTCTAAACATCGATTAATAAAATTAACAGAGTTTCATGAAAAATATTTAAAATTTGTTTGAACAAAAATAACAAAAGATATTACACGCAAATATTTTAAAAAACATTCGACATTTAATAGTCGGCCGAGATTTGGGTAAGAGACCGAAAACTCATTATAAATTTTTGAGATTTTTTTTAAATTTTGAAAATTTTGGGAAAAAAATTTGGGTTTTGAATTTTTTTTTTGTTGGAATATTTTAGTGCAACCAATTTTACCCCCATAAAATCTATTTTTAGATGTGAGGGTAACGAGACCCCCGTACTACTCACATTTAGCTCCCTGATTCCTATATATATGTATATGTGTGAATAACAGCGTTTCTTATAGTATTTTATCAAAATATAGACCTTACTGAAATCAAAAATGGATTATATCGAGCAGTAGTGGTTTATTTTTCCAATATGAGGCATCCTGAAAATTAGTGTCAATCCTCAAAATAAAGCCAAAAAATTTAGCTCTTTTTTTCAATTTTACTAGCTAATGCATCTTGTATAACTGAAGTATGTCCTTATATACCATAATATTACTAAATTGAAGAGGAAATGTTAATATACATTTTGAGAGGGATATATTGTCCAATTTTAAACCCTTTTCATGCAGAATTTGGCAATTTATAATAAATATTTACCAAAATTAACAGAAAATAAAAATAAAAAATATTTTAATAGCAATGTAAAGCAACCATAAGTCAATTTAAATATCGAAACATTATGATACAACATCAGACAAAGCCTCAGGAATGAAATTTTACCAGATGGCAGGGCATACTGTCTGTTTAACAAAGCTGCCATGACAGTTTTGCACGACAGTAACTCTAGTGGTGACGCCATCACCCCACCCCCCGACTTGGGGTGGAGCTACGGTCCAAGATAAGGCTACTGGGTGCCGGAAAAGCTTAATTGGGTCAAATGACACATTTTCCCAATGGGTGGGGGGGGGCTAACACTCCTCAAAATTGTGGGGAGGGGGGCTTTAGACCCCCTGACCCCCTAATGGTACCTGACATCCATGCAAAATTACCAGATTTATCACTTTCTTTACTATCTACAGGCGAATCCATGCGTTTCTTCTTTAAATCTGTCCAAAATGTGGTCATTATCATTTGAAAATAAGAAAATATGGAAATAACAACTTATCATGGCGAGACGTGAAATTTCGTAAAATTCAAATTTTTCTTATAGGAATCACGGTGTTCTGCTTAATAAGTACGTCTTGCCAGATAAGTCAATATTTCTAATAATAGTAACGTGGATGTATAGCCCCGCCCTCGGAGAAATATCGCTGCAATTACGACATGGTCGTTTGGCGTTGCCTAGTCAATAAATGTGTAGTGTATTACGTATTACGCACACGATATCGAAAAAATGCTTCCGTGATCTGATTTTTGAAACGTTTTTACGCGAATAAAGGTTTAAAATCAACTCCCCGGGCAAATTTCTTCGTATTGGGCACAGGGAATGTGTTTATACATATGGCATCGCTGTTGATAAGAATAAATTCACATTTATGCAGTGACCAGACCTACCCTAACTTATGATGTCGATTAATAAATATGGCCCATCGATTGCTAATTATGGCAAAATAATTAAATGCTTCTGAGAATTTAGCATTGAATGAGAAAACAAAGGTTATTACCCCCGCCCCCCCCCCCCCCCCCCCACACACACCATTGTTGATAACTACTGTATTTTTGGCTATATTACTTTCTTTGAATGGTCGTATAGGCTATATTAGCACGATAACCCCTTCGGTGGCTACATGCATCACAATGAATGTGCATTGATACACGGGAAGAATCACACCAAGTTTTGAATACGTTACTAAAATGCTTTAAAGGTACGGTTGGCCTTGGCGGTGGGTATCCTGTGATAATATTTACACCCGTCAAAAACCGCCACAAACAGAAAGAACATCAAAATGTAGACAGACTTTGTCCGTATACAAATAAGAAATATCCCATAAACAGTATGTTATTGTCATCTGTTTGACCATTGTTATGTAAACAAAAGCACAAAAAGTAACTTTTCTGGTGTTTGTTTATATTATGATGGTAAACATAAAGAGCGTTCTTTGTTGGTGAATTCCTGATATGGAACTAATAAAGAGCGTTTATGCCATTCGTGTGTGATTAGCCAGTAGCACTGTGCTGTCTTCTGTAACACAATCAGGCTCTTGCTTAGGTAAAATTTAGTAGGTCTTTGTGATAACATGCTGTTTACGCGATGGTCATGGTATATATGAACGAAACTGTATGCGTTTTAATGTTTTTCTGTTTACGGTGATTGGAACAAATATGAATATTTTCGACAACTAAGGCCTCGCGTGCCTTTAACAAATTCGTAAGAATGGATTGGTCAAGTACGCTTGTATTAAAGATCCTCCAGGGTTTGATACCGCGCGCTCTGTAGTCTATTATATTACAATCCACGGTCAGACCACGGAAACATGCGAATTTCACTAAATCAACCACAACATACTGATGCTGCTCGATCGTAGTTATAGATGAGAGCACACATTATATCAATATATAGTGTACTATATTTGCATTCTTGGCAGCTATAGTGTAAACCATCGATCGAATCTCCAATAAAGAGCAACCGATGCGACATCGTGCGAAAAAAAAGTCACTCAAACCATGTTCGGTAGCATGCCTACACCTGTATATGTATGGATCCCATGCAAAATATCCCCTATTAGTGTGGTCGTGGTACGCAAAAAAAGGGGTCAACCCAGAAGAAATTGGTATAGAAGCGATCTCGGTGTCATTCAACGCGGGAGAATCTCTACTACAACATATCCAAAATCCGCTAAAATCCGCTTTGGGCAAAATCCAGGATCCAAGATGGCGTCCAACGTGGCCGCCTTTAGTCAAAAGAGATTCTGACTGAGATTAATTCGACATAATGAGAACAAATGTTGCCATATTAATACAAATGTATACATTTTTGCAAAGGTAAAGTATTATGCCACATATCTATAGAAATAATGGAACCCCTCGCCCCAGATGGCTGCCAAAATGGTGGCCTAAACTCGAAAATTTTAAACTTTTGCCTAATATCTTAAAGATCAATTCCTGTTGTTTGATAATGGTTCAGACTGGCGACATTGATTTGTCATATTCATGTTAATTCATCATTGGAGCAATGAAAGATACCATAAATGGGGTCCCAGACTCATATACACCCTCAAAAATTATTGTTTCGCACATAGTCACACATACATATGGTTCTTTCTAAGTTTAATTTCCTCGTTCGATTTTCCACTTAATTCTCCTTGATAGAGGATATTATGTTCGTTATTTTTATCAGTCGAAAAAGTTGCAAATCAAAATTGTTCAACTTCCATCTTAAGATACTACAGGTAAGGTCAGTCCCGTCGAATTTTAGACATCGAATTGCAGCGACATGAAGTTGAACAAAATTTATGTAGTTCGATCGGTTGTTGTGTTTTATATGGAGATGACAGTTCGCCAGACTTGTGTCTGTTTTTTCCTATTTCAATGCGGAAGCGCAGTTGTTTTCTGATTTGAATTGCTGTAGCGAGAATATCTCAGACCACACGTATACATGTATATGTATTATGTTTTGGACCTTTTTCGTGTGTTGGAACCAGTCTGGCTTTCATGTTTTTGTTTTTGGTGCAATTGGTTATTAGGGAAATTCTGTTACGTGTATCTACCGAAAATATTCGCTCCTTCTTCGGAAAATAATAAATACTAGTTTAGAGTGCACCTATTAACCTTTTCCCAGGCTTGTCTGATACTGTGCGCGAGACAAAGTTCCAAACCTCTTTTTGTTCCTATTCCTTTGAGGTTTTACAGTTGAAATATAATATTATATGTTTAGTGTAAACATATTTTATTCCAATCAAAATAATAACATATTTAAACATTTGACAAACATTTTACAGTAAGACAGAATAATATAAATAATCGATTGATTGGAAATTATTGTTTCGTTCATTTTGAAAGAGACAACCATGCATTCGTTTCCCAAAATGGCAAAGAATAGTGACCACTCGCTCATATACTCTATAACACAACCCCCTCACAAACCGCGAGAGAAAATACAACATATTTCTTGATTAACTGCATGCTGTCGAATTTAACCACATATATAGGCCTACATAAAATGGAGGAAAAATTCAGGCTAGAGAGTTCTGTCTCCATGTGCAATCTGATCCGGAAGCGAGACGATGGTTTCGTAAGCAAAAGGGTTCTATCTCTAAACACATTTTTCGAAGTGTCTTTTATTATAAAACTGGCGAGTTTCTAGAACTGAGACTTCGGATATAATAATATTGTAGTTAGCTTTAACATTTTGAAACATGAAGACACACACTGAAAACGATTTACTTGGTAATTCCCGTCTCGAAATTTCAACATCGATTTCCCAACAAAATGATTAATGTTGGATAGAACCATCTGATTCTCACACGACGATATATAAGGTCGATAAAAAGAGCAACTCAAATGTTTTGTTAGATATGCATTAAAACGCCGACCTCTGATGTTTCCCGTGTTTTATTGCCATCAGTGACAAAACTGACAATCACATTGCAGTAAAAACAACTCACAGATGTGCAAAGAGTAAGCCGTAGTTAATTAACACCTTTGCAATACGGCTAATCTTATGTTCGTTTGTGTTCGTTGTTTAGTAGCTTTGTATTCAAATAATGCTAATAACTCAAAAAATAAGTGATCAAAGTTGGAAATAACACCACATACACATAGAGTGGACCCACACGCACCCACAAACCAAATTTCACCCTTCTATTCCGCTTTTTGGACCTGTGTTCGTTTATGTTCGTTTGTGTTCGTTTGTGTTCGTTGTTTAGTAGGACCGGTTAATTGCTATTGTTGGGCGGCTGATTGGATTAAGTCAGTGGTGGGTCACATGAAGATCAAAGGGCAAGTAGTGGGGAATAAAAACAAACAATTACTTTTTATTAAGCAATATATGAAGGTTTAGCAATTTTAAAGATTACTCTTTAGGAGAAAGTGTGTGGCCCTTGAAGGAAATGTGGAGAAGCATTTCTGTTCCAAACAATCTAAAAGGTGTTGGCGTAATTTAACATTTATAAAATTTATCCTTGAAGGCGATATATCATACCCGTTTGAAACGTGATATGATCTCACTTGTAACAACAAGTAACTGTATAAACAGTACTTTGATTATATTTCACTATAAGTTGCAAACACTCTTGTCTTAACTCATAAATCCATTGATTTGAGCCGCCAACATATTCCTAACAATAGCAATTAACAGCTAATTAGCGACTCGGCGGCCGGCTCGTGTGATTCCAACTACAACTTTTAGTGTGCTGGAGAACGAAAAATGTCGATAAAAGTTGAAATATAAGACTTACAAATTATCTTTTTAGTTTTTTTTATTTGTAATTGGCATAACTTACCACAAACCAATATTCATCACTATTGGAATTATATTAACGACAATAAACGAAATTGAAAATCCCAACTACACATTTTACTGGACTCGGACTCGGGCTCGGACTACAACTATTAGTGTGTCCCAAATTATCTCTGGATTCTTCCCTGGTGGGGATATTTGTTTTTTTTGGGTTTTTGACACAAATTTCCAACAACTGTGCTGTGGTGCCAAGACAAATATACATGGGAACTTCTGAAAAGACATTAAGACTGCTATAACTTGATGCCAGTATTGCCCACTATTGGATTCTGCAGCGTAAAGATACACATGTAGCTACTTTTGCTTGGGAAATTTGCAAGTTTAAAAGTTTGGCAGCATGACATGACACAAATATTGAAATTATTGCAGCATCAGTAAACCTAAGATCAGTTTAAGTTTTCATGTCTTTGAAGATAGAGTACGAGATGATCAGCTGATGATGAAGTGTTCTGCGAGTGTTGTCAATAAAAAAAAGTGTTCAGAAAGATTTCGGTGATTGTTCATTAAAATATACTAGTAGGTATTTAAAACGCCTCGCAATTCAAAAGATAGTTTCATATTTACCTTCTTTCTAGTTCTTTTTCGTGCGGTCTCAGATATGGATCGGAATTCAACAACACCTCTAATTGGGGAACACATACTTCTGTTTCGCACATGGCTGCAATGCTGCTGAATGCATGGATTAAGGTCACAAACGTCAAATTTTCAAGGTCGGAAGTTATAGTTTATTTTTGAATAGTTTGGTTTATATTTTTCAGATTTATAGTAACATTTTAAATTAGATTCACTAATATACACTAAATATGACGGTTTTATATGTGATTATTATCATGCTTTTACAAGCACCATTGTTCCTATTTGAAACTTTAATCATTTGCTTACCATTTGAGATATCACCGAAACAAACTATAACAAAAGGTCACACTTCCGGTAAAAAAATGAAAAATGGAGAATATTTGAGGAAGTGATTGGGCGTCGTTGAAGAAAACTTGTAAAAATGTCTCGAGCAATGATTCCAAGCCAGCAAAAGCTGGCGGAGAAGTTAACCATTCTCAGTGAGAGGGGAGTAGGCATGCTTACAAGAATTTATAACATTAAGAAGGTACAATTCATGAGCAAGTTTTGTGTTGACTCGAATTAAAGAAAGCCAACATAAAAAAAAAGAGGACACAATCAAGTTGAACCAAAGTCAAAACTGTCGAATTGATGATTGAAGTTGCATTTTCAATTATTATCACTTTATAAGGCATACACTAGTCCATTATCGGACATATATGTTTATTTGTAGTGATGTTCCGATAATCGGAATCGGGTACAGGACGTTTCGTACCATGGTCGTTTCGTACTTGGTCGTTTCGTACCATCTGGTCGTTTCGTACCATATTTCTTGGTCGTTTCGTACCTCATTGTTTGGTCGTTTCGTACCATGTAGAAAATCAATTGGTCGTTTCGTACCATGTGTTGGAAATGGGGAAAACACGGTATTTTATATATATATTTATATTATGTATGTATAATTATTCATGTTCTGGAATGCGGCGAAAGATCTTATGAGATTTGCTTACATCGAATGTGAATAACAATCACGCTGACAATAGTATTCATCTGATTGACTGCGGGAAAGATCTTATGAGATGTTTTTACAACAAGTGTTAATACTAATCACGCTGTATAAACAAGAGGTGCGCTCTTACTGATTACCACTAATTACCACCTGGCTTCTTGATCACACCTTTTCGTGAGTTGTTTTTTCGTCCCTGCGTCAACTCTGGCTGAAGATTTAATGCGGGATGAGTTCGACAAGAACCCCAGCGCCGACCTGCCAAAGCCAGATAATTTGATCCGCCAAGCTAATCGAAGCCGACAGAAGGTGAAGCCGAAACCACCACGCGACAACAACTTCATCACCGACACTGGATTTCTGCCAAAAGACTTCCTTCAAGACGACATCCATTTCGACGGCCAAAGGCATCAGATTTTTGCAACATCCGCCCAGCTTGAAATTCTATCCAGGTCAAAGAATTGGTACATCGATGGAACATTTAGCATAGTGCGTCAGCCATTCCATCAACTGATGACCATCCACGCCTTCGTCAGAAAAGGCGAACACTTAAAACAGATTCCGCTGATATATGTTCTGATGAGTCGTCGAAAGGCAAAAGATTATGATACGGTACGCATCATTTATACATTATGAGTTTTCAAGATAATAGTTTCAAATATAATTTCTACAATTAACTTAATTCAGGTAACTAAATAAAATGAGTTTGTTCACAAATAATTTGGAAATATTACAATATGACATTTAATTATAACATGATATTTATTTCATTTAAATATTACAACATGATATTTTGTCATTTCAGGTCTTCGAATCACTGCTAAAACTACTGCCAGATCAACTTGCGGTGAAGACAGTGACAATGGATTTTGAAAAGGCAACATGGAAGTCCATAAAAAAGCTACTACCAGAGGTGGAAAGACGTGGTTGCTATTTCCACTGGACACAGGCCGTGAACAGGCAGATTCAAAAGAAAGGCCTGATCGAACTATACAACAAAAAAGGAGACGAACACAGGTAAATATTTGTTCTCATAGAATAGAATTGTATGAATAAAATAATAGAATTGTATGATTAAATGATTTTTTTCAAAATATAACTTATATGATTTTATTTTTATTTCAATTATATAAGTAGAATAATGCTATTATTTCAATTAGCAGAAATAAGGATATAATTAGAATAATATATAACAAACTGAAATTTTTCTTATTTATGTTTATATCTTCTTTTCATTTTTGTAGGCAAATGCGAAAGCTTTATGCTTTGCCACTTCTGCCAGCCGAACACATCCGACCAGCATTTGCCAGGATGCGAGATCACCCGACAGCCAAAATCGGCAACATGCCGTTGATATACGAATATGTGCAATCGCAGTGGCTGGACTCTCGATGTCTACCAGTGGTCTGTTGAAGGCATGTTCGAAACTGTTTGCGCCAAAAGTTGTTGACAATGTCGAGTCGGCTGATTGTTAATATCAAATATCATGTTCGTTGTGTAAAATAATGTTGTTAATGTTAATATGTTATTGTTATTTTAAAATAAAGAATAAAGTATGAAATTAATACTGTTTCCCCCCATTCCCAACATGGTACAACACATGGTACGAAACGACCAATTGATTTTTCTACATGGTACGAAACGACCAATTGATTTTCTACATGGTACGAAACGACCAAACAATGCGGTACGAAACGACCAAGAAATATGGTACGAAACGACCAGATGGTACGAAACGTCCAGGTACGAAACGACCATGGTACGAAACGTCTAGAATCCTCGGAATCGGCCATTGGCCGATAATACTAAGGCCAAAACGAAGAATACCTGTGTTTAGGGTAACATTTTATTTTTTTGTAATTAGGAATTCGCGACTACGGTATTAGCTTAAACAAGTAAACCATTTCCTTGCAAATATCGTCAATTCACGGAAGTGCTGCCATTGTTGTAGTATATTCGTATTCCCTCGTCATTGTTCGGCAAACCTCGCCGATTTCTCGAAAGCGGAAACCAGAAAACACGCGATATGTATTAACTAGCAAATCGAAAGTAACCGGATATTTTGCCGATTGAATATGGCGGAAACACTTCCGTGTGCGGATAGATCCTGCGTTTTAGCTATTAAACTTCACAAATGCGTTCATATGAAATCAGAATAGAAACATCATGGCGCCTGTCAACTATGGCACAGACATGTTGTCGTGCGTGAACCGGTACCACACGGATTCTGAACTGACAGAAAAGGACATAGTAATAAAATGTCAGATTAAAAATAATTCTGTACGTCACGTTCGCGTTGCCGCATGTACCGCTATTCTCAAAGTAATTGACCAGAAAAACGGGGTGATACCCCGGTCATGACCACGGTGATACCGGTAATAAACGGTAGCGGTATCGAGACGGTCATGGCGTGGAGTTACGGTATTGGGCGATAATGATACCGTGGTCTTTTAGCGGGCACCGCATTAATTTTGTTGAATACCGCGGTGATTTTCATGGAACTCTTTTAGGGGAGGTATTTACTCACACATACTTGTTCGCGTTAACAAGCGGTATCAGTACCGCGGTATTGGAGGATACCGCGGTATAGTACCGCCATATTAACGGGGTGACACCACGTTATTGGTGGTCAATTACTTTAAGTATAGCGGTATGTGCCATTTCCAATGGAGGAACTCTTGTTAAATTCACCTTCTGAGTTGAATATTTCGCAAAATTTCTTAGTATTCGAGTCGGTGGATAAACAAAATATCATTTATAAGTGTCTTGTGTGGGAAATTGAATAGTAATATGTCCACTCGTAGGATTTGGCCTGTAATATCCGAGCTTCAGCGTGAACATAAACCGTTTAATTTCCAACACTAAACACTTATCTATTATATATTTTGGAAGATCTGTGTGTGTGTGATCGCGATGAACTCGAAAACTGCCGGACGGATTGAGCCCAAACTTCCTATCTAAGGGTAAAATACCAGATGAAGTGGCATCGCATCGCGTCTGAGAACGTCCGAGCACCCATTCTCCACCCCAGTCACAAAAATTACCGCCATTGGCACGGTGGGGGTTAAACGCGTTGATAGTTAAAGAGCGTTCGTATCCGCAGTGTTGTCGATAAAGAACGTATGTGTGTAATGTGATTATTACGTCTGGGCCTGGGCGTGTACGTGTAAGACTGTATCCAGACATGAGCGTGTTGTGTGACGTACTTAGGGCTTTCCGCCCGAGGTGATCTTCACCTTGAAACGGGCACCCACAAACGTACCTCTTTTAGGGACGGGTACCATCACGGGACGGCTACCATCATGTCTCTTGATTAAAAAGGCAGAATTAACTCAAATTAAATTAAACAATTAACAGATTTCGATGAAATTTGAAACCTACAGATACTTTTATCGGGGGGGGGGGGGGGGGGGGGGGGGGGGGGGGGGGGGGGGGGGGTTTCAACGGGTCAAATTGTGACCCCGAACTGACCTTGACCTTCAAAATGGTCATTTCAAGGTCAAAGCCCGGACAAAGTCGGGTCACCTTCTAGTTCTATATATAATATCATTTAATATCATGCTGTATACATGTCATTGAACTTCTGTAACACCATTAAACTGATTAAAGCTACCATGACATTGATTGGTGTGACAATGACTTGCCCAAGCTTTATACGAGTGACACTGGCAGACGATTAGAAGGCACGAATACTTAAATACTATCCCCCGTGAAAAATAAAAGTACCGCCCGCCCGCCCCTGTTTTTTTCCTTCATGTTACCCTAAACTCAGGTATTCTTCCTTTTGGCCTAATAGCTCATCGGATATTAATCGTACTTCACACTGAGTCACAGTTGAACATCGGCTTATACCGATTGTCAAAGCAAACAAAAATGTTCTAGTATCTATATATATGCTTTAAAAAACATACCCAATACAACCGTACATGTAGTATCGAATGTAAAACGCAGTCGTAACAGCCTAAAAGGAAGCTATTGGCAATGTCCAAACAGTCTGATATGATTATATATAAGCATGGCAATACACCTGCCTGACACATCCCATGTAATATGAAGTTATTAGTTCAATCACATGGACACGAAATAGATTCAAAGAAAGTTTAAACAGCTGACCTCATTACAATATAGTTTCCTGTTGAGCATGTGCCATGCTGTGACGTCACATGTTATGTCAATAATTTGAAGCACACACTGAATGAATTAGTACAGTCGCGATCAGAACTGTCTTCAATAATGACCAATTGGCCTTTTCGTCTGTAGGGGACAATATGGTGAAGTTTAGTTCAAAATTGCACTTGCTTTTTCCATTCCGCGAAACGCCATTGTTATAGTGATGCTCTCATTACAAGTTACGGCACAATTAAATATGCCTATCTCCACTTTGAACTTGGAGGCGGTCTCACGAAACAAAAATTGAGTAGGCGGAACTAGAAAAGCTTCCCAGTTGTTAAAAGACAAAGGATGTGACCGAGCGGAATTTGGGAAATCTCAGACAAATATGACAGCAATTATTATCCATCAATCTAAATTTAATTAATAATCATCGCCATTCCATACATTGTCACAACTTACACGTGTTCAATCAAGACTTTTATACTGCGTTCAAGTGTTCCCCACACAGTCATAATGTTACTCTGAGTCGGCACCTTTGATCTCTTTGTCAAACAACTACTGGTATACATCAAAGGCAGCACACAACTGATGTCGGCAGAAATACCTTTGTGATAGTGTGTATATATTTCTTTGATGTATTTGGCTTTGAAACTATACCGAGATAGGGAGTGCAATGAATGTATATAGGTCCATTATGGGAACAAACGCACAATATATATAAACATTGGAATCGAAAATCGGCTGATTGTGCCTCCAGTTATCGGAAAATCGGTCCGATGGGCTTTTTCATTATCGGAACATCACTATTTATTTGGCATGCAAAACTATACACGTCACATTACCGTTGGTCTTTTTTAGTTGATCATTAATGACCAGTAAAACAGTGAAAATGTGTAGCGAACACCCCCATAAAGACTTTATTAAAGTGGTAATAATATCATATGAGGCCGATATTGAATTTTTCGTTCAATAACGGCCTACCACTTTAACAATGACGTCACAGACGTACATGTAAGAACTGAAATTATCTACCCAAAAGGTACGCCACATCCAACGTCTTAGATATGAACATTATTGCGTCTCGCCTTATACCTGTTTGATTTTATACTCTGTATTAAATTTTCGCTATAAATACAACATATGTGTATTATATTTTAAGAATGACAAAACGTGCAGTATGGCTGATGGGGGTCATTATCGTAACATTTTATACATATATGTGCAGTGTGGCTGATGGAGTCGTTATCGTAACGTTTTATACATACATGTAGATGCACACCGTGTGCATTCCTGTATACATAAATGCACACAATGGCTCTCATAATGTCACATGAGTGGGGTCATTGTGGTAGCGTTTTCTACATAAATGCACACATGTTAATCATAATGTGTAAGTTCTTCCATTCATTGATCAAACAACTCTTTCCATCCCTGTTTAATACTAAGATCAATATGTAACAAATGATAATTTTTATCGCAGTTTCATCCTTGTGCTAAAATGAATTTATGCCTTTTATCCGAACTTTGGAAGAAAAATAGTTCCGAATTGGAGCAGATGGCATTTATTTACCGCAACATTTCAATCTCGACTCAACAAAAACTCTCACCTCGAAATTTGTTTAAGATGGGATAAAATGATACTACCATGGTACGCCTCAAATATATTACAGATAATCACCTTCTCTTCTTCATTGTTCGTACACCGGTGGATTCATTGTCACAAGGCATCGATCACATTCATAGCCATCTTTTCAAGTCGATCACAAGTGTAGCCAGCTTTTTACAGGCATGGACATTTGGAGCTAGCTTTTTACAGGAAATCACATTTGTAGCCAGCTTTTTACAGGCGATGACATTTGGAGCTACAAGTAGCTTTTCAAATTATATCGTTTTATGATGCAATATATGACATCATCGCGTGAATACGCGACTAAACTTGCTATTTAGTATTCTATAGGAATAGAACTCGAGTAATTTCATGACATTAATACATGTACATGTAGGTATAGAAATGATTAACTAATATTTAATTTATTTCTAACTTATAAATCTACAAGCAGGGTTCGCGCTGCCACTTGCCAAATTTGCCAATGGCAAAAATAATTCACATTTGGAAAAAAATATTTTCATTTGGCAAAGGTTTTGGCAAGTCACTTTTTAATTCCTCAAGCAATTTGAATAATATTGGTCAATCAGTACCATTTTTTTTCAGGAAACTCTTACAACATAATTATATTTGTGGTGTTTTATAAGGTTTAGGAAAAGTTAACACGACATAGCAACCCTTGTATTGTTCAGTGATTGGCTTGTTGTTTTATGATAAACCACAATAGAGTATAATTAATTATTAACTAACTGCTTTTCTATCGATATCAAAAGTCGTTAAAACCGCGAGTGTCGAAACAATAATTAACGTTACAGAAAATGATACTATCATTTGGCAGCGCGGACCCTTCTACAAGTTGTTTTTCATTCATCTACTGAAGAAAGTGATTAGCCAAACAATTAATCTTGTTCATTAGACCCACATGAATATGAAAAGCTGGCTATGAATGTGATCGCCTTTGAAAACATCCATTACCCTGCAGGGAGCCCCACACATATATAGAAGCATATAGAAGAGCAAGTCCGTAGCCAGCCACTAGCAAAGACAGTTCGTCATATATTATGAGGGCATTGGACACGAGCTGTGAAGCGACGGGAGGGGGTGTCCCCCGTCGCATTGAGGAGGGGTCCGGGGTTTTTCCCCCGGGGAAAATTTTGGAAAAAATATGATGCAAACGGCGTACTTTAGATCCGCCCTGAAACATAAAAGTTGAGCTTTGATTTTTCCAAGTTTTCTCTCACAGGCCTGCATATGAACGGTATCTATATTGCCTAGCTATTTTAAATGAACCAATTGTCTTGTGGAAGTAACATATTCCACTGGGCTGACCATGGATTGAACCAGTATCAGACAAGTTTGTGACCTCATGAATTCCACGAAAAGGCGGCCATGGATACCGATAATGGGTATTTGCATCATTGTCATGTCATCGGGGAATGTTGTTGCTTCTTCACTATTTCATTATTACTATCCAATGAATATATTTTCGAATGGTCATTGCCCTCACTATACAATCTCTTAAACACCAGATATTGTGTGACTGGGGATCAATGATGCGCGCATGCGCAGTCAACGCATATTTTCATGTTTTGCCAAATAAGGTCAAATGAACCAAAATATCATTTTCAAGCAGCTCAATGGTCATTCTAGGTTAATAGTGGGGCATGTGTGGAAATGTTATTTTTTGTCACATTTCCCATATCACAATCTGCCTCAATTACCATAGTATCCCCTTTTTGCACATATATTTTAGTAAAATGACGGTTTAACCCCTACCAACAACCCGTTTCTAAGGTAAAAACAGTCGCATAGCAACCGTTGCCATGGAAAGTATTTTCGTGATTGCCCCCATATCTGAAAATAATAAGTGGGACCTAATATACAAATGTGCCAAGTTTTATGCTTTTATGACAATGTCCGCATTTGTTACACAAAAAACTATACCTAAAAAAATCGCACGGTGATTCCGTCACGCCCGTTGTGTGATTCCGTCACGGCGAACAAACCGAGTTAACTAGTAATATACACATAAGTGTGTGACAATGCGGCTTTTTTCTGCAAGTATAATGTATCTACTTTACTAATTGGGAACTTTTTCCAGGTCAGCTTGGCTGAATGAGCAGGTTTCTTCAATAGTACGGACCTACCCTCATATTGATGGCACTTTTTTGGTGATTCCGTCACGGACACAATTTGACCCAGAGTGAGATGATACTTAAATACACATATAGTTGTATATAATCAAACAACTTAGTATAGTATGTACAATGTTTTTTATTTTAAGCGGTACCCTACTGGTCATAATTTTAGATTTTATAGACCACAGAAAAGTTAAATTCCGTAAAATTTGGTGATTCCGTCACGCTGGAATTCATGACCTGAACCTGAAAATTTCTAAATCCTAACATATATAGTAGTCTATCTGCAGGGAATATCACCTCCCCCGATTTGTTTTTCTTAAGTTATTTATAAGTTCTTAACTGACAATATGGGAGGGACCAGGACACACTGAGCCGACCATGGATCGGCTCGGTGTGAGAATTTTTTGAAATCTGAACATACTATTTACAAAATCCTAGTATCTATTGAGTAGCCCCAGTGTTTCCAAATGTTAGAAACTTTAAACCTGACACCCCCAGGTTGCAAAATTTCCAATTGATGGTCATTTCAGTAAAAAATTTGGACCAAAGGTAGGAAAATATGTAAATGATGGTCTAAAACAAAATATTCCCCACCAATAGATTGTTGGAAAATCGATTTACGAAATCGATTTTAGCCTATTGTTTCGTGTGACATTTCCAACTATTGTTATGTCGGGCATGATATTTCGAACAGTTGATAATTTTGACCAATGTTGATGGACATAGCTTAATTGGCACTTTAATTAGTATTTTCGTGTACCTACCTCTGCCCCGGTTATGTGCTTTACACGACACCCTTTCGCTGTACTGATGTATGGTCTTTATATCCAGTGATTCTGGCAGGCTACTTTTAGTTGGTTATGTTGATGAACCACATGCAGGTCGAATTCTGGAGCCTTAAGCTGCTTTCACATACCTGCGGCTGATGCAGTTAGACGCATCCGATTTACAAACGGTGTGCTTAATAACTGCGTCCACCGCAACCCCATGCAGTAATATATGTGTGCTTTGAAACGTTGTACCTGTATAATCCGATAGCCGCATGCATCAGCAGCCTGTCAGTGAAAGCAGCTTTATACCGACATGTGTTGGCGGTCTATATGTGTTGAATTTGTGTGCATCAGTCTCTATTCAAACTAAGCCTGCATGTAGTATATGACTATATCTATATACGTACATACGTCGTTTGTTCGAAGGGAGGTCCCGCTCAGCAAAAATTTGCCGTTTGGTCAACTGCTGCACATGACACGTTCACCCGAACGGCGAACGGCAATTACCACCACCGGGCACATGTAGGCAGAAGGGCCGTTCGTTCGAAGGGTACAAACCCCCTTGGCTACGGGCTTGAGAAGAGCGTCGTCAGCTCATGTTTGTCTGGGGCTCTGTATGGGTGAAATTATAAAATTGTTAAAGAATACAAGAAAAAATTATTAAAATTGTAAAAAATTGTTAGGCCAATGCATTATATATGCGAGGCGACCTATGGTCGACTCGCATATATAAGAGAATGCATTGGCACAGGGTAAAAAAAATCATAGCTACATGTACATGTGTGATCTATTTGAAAAGCTGCTATGAATGTGATCGATGCATTGTGACAATGACCCCATCAACTGTAGGTAAGTTATGTGGTATTATTCTGTGTCCCCAATCATGCATATATAATACAATTATATTATACAAAGCCGCAAATGAGCTATTGCTTTTAATTAAATTAGTTTTTAAATTCCATATTTTTTTGTTTTTCATCCAAACACTCAGGTTTCAGTAAGTAGGATCATGTTGTTTTGTTGAAAATTGTTTTATGTGATGTATACAAATCTTGCTGTTGATATCTACACAATTTTTTTTTTAATTAATAAAATTTTCTCATTGTCATGCTTTACTATTAACCCTTTACCCAACAGAACGGCCCTGTGCCAATGCATTCTCTTATATATGCGAGTCGACCATAGGTCGCCTCGCATATATAAGAGAATGCAATTGGCTTAGCACATATTAAAAATGATAAAATTGTCAAAGAATGTATAAAAATATTATAAAAATTGTTAAAAAATGTAAGAAAAAATTATAAAATTGTTAAAGAATGTAAGAAAAAATGGTAAAAAGTGTTAGGCCAATGCATTCTCTTATATATGCGAGGCGACCTATGGTCGACTCGCATATATAAGAGAATGCATTGGCACAGGGCATAACTGTAACCATCACAATGTGGTCAATGAACCGGTTCCAATGATATCCATACCATTATTTGTATGGTGTTATTGAGACAGACCGAAGATATTTTAGGCTGTTGAAGCTCTATTTGGGCGTTTTTGGCCGCTTTGTTGGGTCAAGGGTTAACTAAGGTGCTTTAGGAAATGTGAGACTGTAATATAACAGCTGACAGATTATGTGATCATTTTTTTTTTGTGACTTTGTAAATTATATTTTGGCTTAAATTTCAAAAACTAAAAGTTTCCCTATTTTCTACATGTATTTGCATAAAAATATATGGTTAATAATTTGTTTAAACCTTTTCCTAGCATACAGGTTACAGCAAGATTTGTATATACCTGGGTTATTATGGTATTGTACTACAATAGATTTTCCATGTTAGATATGCTGTACTGTACATATATATCAGATTTGTTACAATATGTACAGTAATGCTCTAATTAATCGACCTCCTTAACCACAGCAGAATTATGGGTAATTTTTTTGGATTTAGTCGTAAATATGGCTTGTTGCCATTCATCGGAAAGCTCTCCCCGAGAGCTTTCCGATGAATGGCAACAAGCCATATTTACGACTAAATCCTGAAAAGTTACCCATAATTCTGTTGTGTGGTTAAGGAGGTCAATTAATTAGAGCATTACTGTAACTAGTGCCATTGCTTAATTCAGTCATGTTACTGAGGGGAATTTGAGCATCTATTGGGCAAGGCTCTGCTGATTCCGATTAATGCCAAATCTCCTGCGCAGACAAAAACAGTTTATGCGAAATAATTAGTTACGTATTTTATTTATATGTAGCTACATATTTTATTTATCCATCACAAAAAAATGGTCCTTTGCGTAGGAAAAGTGTCATTTTACAAAGTGTTTCATTTGTTTCTTTGATGATGCCAATACAATTACGAGTCTAACAAAGTTAAATAAGTATTCATGATGTGGGCAAACCGGAGTGCAGAAGAATAAGAAATAGTTCTTTAGTTCTTTGATACCGGTAATTACCATATTTGAAATTATCCGTGTTCCAATAGTTTATAGATGTTTCTGAATGAAAGAAATATTTCCTGCCAACCGTGATCGGCCTCTCGTTCACATTTTGTATCAGTTACATGTATATTGAATTATGGGCGAGAGAAGGTTCTGATTCATAATGACATCATTTAAGATGGTTGACATTGTCCCCAGTTATCTCCGAAATTTGCATATATGATTACATCATGAAAGTACCAGTAGTACTAACCTAATGAAGCATTGTTCACCTAATAAACCTATTGTTCACCTGACAAACTTAATGTTTATCGGACAGGTTTTATGTACATGTAGGGAATGGAGGTTATGAGTGGTGGATAAAATATATGGTTGGGTTGTTATTAATGAATGTCTGAAGTACTTCCTTTCATTATACCCCATTTAAAAAAAAAAGGGGGGTATACTGTTTTGCACCTGTCCGTCCGTCCGTTCGTGCGTGCGTCCGTACGTACGTCCGTTCGTGTCATAACTTGAACAGTAGTGCTCGGATCTCAATGAAATTAGGTATGGATGTTCACTATTATGAGGACATAAATAGAGGGTTCCATCGTTTTGTTTGGATTTTCCATTCTAGAGTTATTCATCTTTGTTTATCTGGAAATAGTGGCTTTTTGGTCCGTCTGGTGTCTGTTCATGTCGTAACTTCAACAGTTGTGCTGGGATTTGAACCAAATTTGGTGTGGATGTTCACAACTATGAGGACATTAAATAGAGGGTTCCATCGTTTTGTTCGGATTTTCCATTCTAGAGTTATTCATCTTTGTTTATCTGGAAATGTTGGATTTTTGGTCCATCTGGTGTCTGTTCATTTCATAACCTGAACAGTAGTGCTCGGATCTCAATGAAATTTTGTATGGATGTTCACTACTATGAGGGCATTCAATAGAGGGTTCCATCGTTTTGTTCGGATTTTCCATTCTAGAGTTATACATCTTTGTTCATCTGGAAATGTTGGCTTTTTTGGTTCGTCTGGTGTCTGTTCATATTGTAACTTCGACAGTTGTACTGGGATCTCAATGGGATTTGGTATGGATGTTCACTACTATGAGGACATTAAAAAGAGGGTTCCATCGTTTTGTTCCGCTTTTCCATTCTAGAGTTATTCATCTTTGTTCATCTGGAAATGTTGGCTTTTTGGTCCATCTGGTGTCTGTTCATGTCGTAACTTCAACAGTTGTGCTGGGATCTCAATGGAATTTGGTATAGATGTTCACTGCTATGAGGACATTAAATAGAGGGTTCCATTGTGCTGTTCTGCTTTTCCATTCTAGAGTAATTCATCTTTGTTTATCTGGAAATGTTGGCTGTTTGATCCATCCGATGTCTGTTCAACTCATAACTTGAACAGTAATGCTCGGATCTCAATGAAATTTTTTATGGATGTTCACCACTATGAGGACATTTAATGGCACATTCAAATGTTTGTTTTGGTTTTTTGTTCTATAGTTATTCATCTTTGTTTATATGAAAATGCTGATTTCTGGGTCCATATGTCTGAGTATAGCCATCATAAGTTATAGATATGCCCACACTAGGCGGTATGCCATGAGGGGGTATGCACCGGACGACAGTCCATCTCTTGTTTGTTCTTCCGCACCGATATCTTATGGTTTTTCAATGATTTTCGACCAGGTGTGTTTTAAAAGAGAACCCAATGGCATTAGCATTTTACATTTTAGAGATATCCTTATTAGCTCACCATCATGAAGTCAAGTTTGAGCTATTGCTTTGGGTTGGTGTCTATTGAACATCCGTCCGTGCATTCGTCCATCAACAATTTCCTTTGGCACACCCTACAAACCACACCCCTCATTCATTCATCACCTAACTTCATATGAATCTGCAGCCCAGTTATTGTAGATACCTGTATGTTTGGAAAATTTACTGTCATGTTTAGGATCACCTCTACATGGTAGCTATCAAATTTTAACAATTTTCAATAAAAAACATGGCTGCTGGCAGCCATTTTGGATTTACTCTTTGCATTACTAAATTATGCTTGCCACATATCTCAACCAATTGTCACCAAATTTCATATGGATTTTTGGGGTGACCTCTAGGCGGGAGCGATGAAATTTCTCTGAATTTCCTTGAAAAACATGGCTGCCAGCGGCTACATGTACATCTTTAATTTCACATTTGAATCCATTGGCACACCCTGCCACCCATATTCATTGGAGAAATGTTTTGAAAAACGCTATCGATTTTAAATGATTTTTGATACAAAAAAAAGCAAGTGGCCGCCGGAAGCCATCATGGATTTTATTATTTGCATGCTCAACAGCCAAAAGTTTTCATCCAATTGATCCCAGATTTTACATGGCTTTTCAGGTTGACCTCTGGTATTACTTTATCACATTTAACTTCTCGCGTTCCCAGACTTTCATTTTTAGAAAATGTAGGCGCGCAGAGTCCCGCTCGCTGGGTTTTGGCCAGGCGCGCGGTTTCTATCAAGATAAAATAAACAGCGGAAATACATTCATAAATGCCGCGTAAATTGAATTAGTTTACTCACGATCGATGTCCAGTGAATCTCTTTGATAGTTTAACACTGCTTAATCCACTATCCATAAGCACAAGTGAATGTTACACACTATGTTTTATATTGTACATGCTCCTATATTAATTGTAATTCATAATTTTTAATAAGGAATCAATTTAATACTCCGATTCCATGTTGACAGAATAAATATCAACATCTCACGGCCACGTGGTCTCGCTTTGATTTTCCAGGAATTTATGTGACGTCATAAGCCATACATAGAAATGTATTTTTAGCTTTGAATCGTTCAGTCTCAGACGGATATTGCATTTGACACGTCACGCAGTGTGACCTCGTCTGGGTAGACACTGAAAATAGCGTTATCAGGTTCGCTCTCTGTATTTGGCCTAGGTGCGCGATCGATCGCTCACTGGTTTTCAATTTTAGCCGCGCGATGGTGCGCAAGAGCGATCGCGCGCCTCAAAAATGAAAGTCTGCGTTCCGTTATCACTCCTTTGACTCTAATGTATTGTTCACCTCTCCCAGTTGAGCTGCAATTAATTTTTCTTCTTTGTTTTATTTGGAAATATTGATACTTACATGTATCTTTAAATTTGGGTTCTGTCCTGTCCATGTTACAATTTGGCACCATCGAAGTATGCTAGCACCCGTGGTAAACCTCTTTTTAGTGCTAGATTGGCTCCAAACTAATGCGATTTGAAACCAGTAGATTCAACTTGATCTCTAGCCCACTGCTTGGAGCTTAACACTATATTCCAACAGATACAGTAATGCCCTAAATAATCAACTCCTTAACCACAGCAGAATATATTTTATGTTATATAAATATTGCATGGCTTGGAGTTGACAATGCAAAAATAGTGGTACGAGGTGAGGAATAGTCCCCGAGCTTCTGACTATTCATCCACCGAGAATATCTATTTTGGCATAGTCTACGAAAAGCCATGCAAATTGCAATATTTATTATATTTTATTGCATGTTTAATTTTCATGCTGTCATCCCAGATCCCATAATGTCAAACAGATCAGATCATGTTAACTAGTGAACAATTCAATACATTTTCTACCATACAAGCCACATTTCCGACTAAATCCTGAAGAATTACCCATAATTCTGCTGTGGTTAAGGAGTTGATTATTTTGAGCATTACTGTAGTTGATATCCAGTTTTCCCAAGCAGGCCTGACAATATGGTGCTGAGGTCCCCAGAGGGTGAATTTGGTGATGCTAGCCTGCTATGCGGGGTAGCATCACTAAATTCACCCTCTGGGGACCTCATTCTGCAAATGACAGACACCCTATTTCAAGTATCTTTATTATCAAATAAAACGTTAGATTTTGTTGGTTTATTCTGCTCTAGTTACCCCCCCCTCTGACAACCATATTGCTCAATTTGTTTTTTTTTTAATTTATATCAGATATTATTTAGGATTGAAGTTTGAGTTTATAGATATTCCGGAAGATTCCTAGTCAAGTTCAGTGATTTACAATTATATACATGTAGTGTTTTAATGTGTGATTATTAGTGAACCATCCATGGATTAGTTAGTCATTTAATGTTATTTGAATCAATTCATTTTGTGCATTGTGATCATTTTGACAACATTGTTAAATATAATATATATCTGTTCTGTATCAAAGTGTTGTCAAGTGAAGAATTTAGTGTTGTTCAAACTTTCTAACTTATATAGGCAAGGATACAGAAGGATAATGATTTTATTGATTAAAAATTCTATTGTGGAGGTATATTGATTATAGTACTACTACAAAAAATTAAACATACTGTACTACTGTACATGTACATCAAAATAATATCCAAATCTTTATGCAGGCAAACAATGCATAGTTACATGTACGTGAAACGTCATTGCATGCCTTATAGAAGCCACTGTTGGTTTCGCTTCCCATTTGTTGATTTATGTATGTTTTGTCGAGGTTTTGGATCATGTAATAAATAGAATCTACAACTTGTCCCCAGTTTATAGCGGAATTTACAAAACTCGTCCAGTAAATTAGGTGTGGACCTCGCCAAAAGCTCGGTCCAGACTTAATTTACTGGACTAGTTTTGGAAATTCCGCTATAAACTGGGGACGAGTTATAGATCTTCTATTTGTTAATTGTTGTGGTAGTGATGCATAAATAGAGGATCTCACATGAGTTTCTAATTTATACGGAATTTATCAACTAAATTCACTAAATTCGATTTGAGCCGAGGTTTACCGAGACTCAAACAGAATTTAGTGGACGAGGTTGATAAATTACATATAAAATAGAACGAGTTTGAGATACTTTTTATCACATGATTAAATAAACGCGAAGCAACGCGAAATATTCATCGAAAACAACAATCATAAACTTCAGCAATCGCAAGTCATTTAAATAATGGCGTGACGTCATCGCATGCGCTAATATTACACGTGTGTCTTATCAATAATTATGAAGCTGGTTTTGTGGGTTAATTATGTGATAAATATGTTTATCACATAATTTGGCCATAAAAGCAGTTTCATAATTATCGGTAATAGACACGTTTAATATCAGCGCGTGCGATGACGTCACGGCGTTCTTCAAATAACTTGCGATCGCTGTAGTTTATGATTGTTGTTTTCGATGAATATTTCGTGTTGCTTCGGGTTTATTTGATCATGTGATAAAAGGTATCTCACACTCGTCCTATTTTATACGTAATTTATCAACCTCGTCCTCTAAATTCTATTTGAGCCTCGGTAAACCTCGGCTCAAATCGAATTTAGTGAACTCGGTTGATAAATTCCGTATAAAATAGAAACTCATGTGAGATCCTCTATTTATTCCCTTCTGCATCTATTCATTTTCAACCCAAATGTTTTGTAAACCAGATTATTTTATTGTTGTGGCCTAACAAGGAATAGGTTCAAATAGAAAATTGGTTTACTAAGTGGATTCTACCATCAGTTATCAAAGTACAATAATGATCTAATTAATCGACTCCTTAAACACAGCAGAATTATGGGTAACTTTTCAGGATTTAGTCGGAAATATGGCTTGTGGCCATTCATCGGAAAGCTCGTGGGGAGAGCTTTCTGATGAATGGCAACAAGCCATATTTCCGTCTAAATCCTGAAAAGTTACCCATAATTCTGCTGTGTTTAAGGAGTCGATTAATTAGAGCGTTACTGTATATATAAGAGAATGCATTGGCCTAACAATATTTAATCTGACCTAAGCCAGTGCATTCTCTTATGTGCAGCTATATGCAAGAGTCCCTATTGCCATATTAACCCTTTCATGACGGGAGCTGCGCTGGTGCAACATTAAAAATCATGTACCATGCATTCTCTTATATATGCAAGTCTCCCATAGGAAGCTTCACATACATGTACATACATGTAAGAGAATGCATTGGCTTACACGGTCAAGGTAAAGATTGTTAGGCCGATGTATTCTCTCATTCACACATATAAGAGAATGCATTGGTACAGGATTTTCGCAAAACATTCAGGGAGCTCCAGTCATGAAGGGGTTAATAAATCAATGGAAAAAGTAAAAGATTTCAATTCTTTGAGTAAAATTTGTTTATATATATATATATTTTTTTTTTTTTATAAATTTGCCTCATCTCTTTTCTAATATGTAATATTACAATATGAATAATGTGAATAGTTCTGCCTAGTGGAGCTTTACTAGACTATGTTCCCTTTAATTAACTTATTCATATATTTTGGGTTAAACTGAATGGAATGATTTTTATAACATCTGTTTTATACTAAATATTTTTAATAAATGCATGTTAATATTTATCGTCCTTTGTTTCACTATGCTGGATATACGTGTAACTTCATTTATACTTTGAATATTTCAGATGCTTGGAAATGCAGAGAACAAGCCGTCATTCCTCACAGATAAAAACATGGAACCCGCCATAAAAGCCCTGGTGCAGAAATTCCCTAATATCGACACAAAATCCGGCAAGGTACGAATGACCCCGCCTTAAAAACCCTGGTTCAGAAATTCCCTAATATCGGCATGTAATCGGGCAAGTTACGTATGAACCCACCTTGGCTGCTATATGTTAGTACTGAGTACAGGCATAAAATGTCATGTTGTGTGCTATTAGTCTGTACTCAGTACAGACCTACATGTACTTCAGCACACTAGCAGTCGGCCATTATATTATATTATATAGCAGTAATACTGGTAGAAATTTCTCAATAATGACATAAATATTAGGTAAATTAAGATTGATATCATGATATTGTCATAACCCCAATGCTACAAGTGTTCATGCTGGACCGAAAAATCTTTTGGCCAAATTAAAAAAAAAATTGCCCCAATGTATTTTGCCCATATTAAATCAAACTTTGGCCAAATTAAATCCTCATTTTCTGGGCAGTTAACAATTGATGACCAAAACACTAGTTTTAAAAACAACAAAAACTACTTTAAAAACATAATGTTATATGAACATATAGATATGTGTTATGTCACACAGTAAAGACAGATCAATTCATGCAAGTCAATATTCATTTATGCATAATATGAGGAGACTTCATATCTGACCATATACAAAAATCGCCTTAGAAATCGAAGTCAGAAATGGCTGGGCCATCAATGCAAAAATGAAACTAACATTCTATATAATTATAATCACATACATGCACTTAACCAAGTACAACAACACTATGCAAGCCTTGAAATAGTGTGTCTGTCATTTGCAGAATGAGGTCCCCAGAGGCTAGCATCACCAAATTCACCCTCTGGGAACCTCATTCTGCCGAGGTGTAAGCAGAATGAGGTCCCCAGAGGGTGAATTTGGTGATGCTAGCCCGCTATGCGGGGTAGCATCACTAAATTCACCCTCTGGGGACCTCATTCTGCAGATGACAGAGACACTATTTCAAGGCTTGACACTATGCCGCTGACACCAGGGTCACCAACTAATAAAATAATGAGCTGTGTTAGTCGTGATCACTATTTTCGCCGAGATAAAAAAAATGTTGCCTATTATCACGAGGTGATATCTATTGTATTCAAACCTTTTATTATGATGTGAAGCCAGGTTGTTGTTATTAGACGGGAGGCAGTTTATGACACATTATGTAACTGACATGCCATTGAGTTAAGTACTGATTGCTTGTAGATCCAATCATGGGACAATGCAATATTCATTGTGCTCACTGATAACAACTCTCTTCAAAGCATATGTAAACAACAATAAATAATTAGATATCAAAGAGTTGTGTAATGTTCCCTATGTACAGCCACACCATGCAATCAACGCTCCCACTACAAAATAAATTGGGGTTTTCATGGTACGATATTTCCGAAATAAGAAAGCCCCCCCCCCCCCCCCCCATGTTCAAGAACGGCCATACTTTCTTCGCCTAACTTAGTTGGCACTGTCAATCTATTCAGTGATTTTGAATTAGCTTTCCATCTCCATTTGGGGTAAAAAAAAAGTTTGGCAAAAAGAAATTTTGATTAGCCAATCTGGCCACAAACAGCTTAAACACTGTTCACTACTAAATTATGTCATGTGCTGGATCATTTAGGTTGTGGCCTTTTTCCAGTGGACAAATATGATGGGAATATCACGAAAACCCTAAAATTGCTCTTTTGAAAGGCTATTGTCATTCACCTACCTCGATCTTCATATACTGTTGAATTTTTTTTAGATACAATTGTTCCGATGCACCATTCTGTGAGCTCCAGCTATGACTGCTACCACTAGCCGACTACTAGTGTACTGAATACAGATTTATAACACATATCCTAACACTTTACATTCCAGCTTTGAAATAATTTGTCTGTCATTTCCAGATTGAGGTCCCCAGAGGGTGAATTTAGTGATGCCACCTGTACAGTGGGATAGCATCACCAAATTCAACCTCTGGGGACCTCATTCTGCTTTAGCCTTATCTTCTTGGAAGTATCTATAGTCTTTTTCCTTTTGTTCAGTTTCTATATTACCTAATTTTCAGAAGATAAAATGCATAATCGAGGTGACTAATGGGTGAACATCACCAACTTCAATCTGATTCTAGGTCTCCCATAGCAGATGAGGACTCAGCACAATGACCTCCCAGAAGGTGAATTTTGTAATGCTAGCCTACCAGGCAGGATAGCATTACTTAATTCACCCTCTGGGGACCTCATTCTGCAAATGACAGACACACTAAACTCAGGCTTGATTTATGTATTTCAAGGTTTGTTTACATTCGTACATCAGTCAAGAGGTTACTTAGGAACCTTCTAGAAAAGCCTAAATATAGATATTCATCAATATCTGGCAAGACATGATTTACATTATTCTGAATGTTTTGAATTGGAATATGTTTCGTCCTTCATTTATGAAAGAGTTTTATTTGGTGTTTGTACAGTAATGCTCTAAGTAATCGACTTCTTAACCACAGCAGAATTATGGGTAACTTTTCAGGATTTAGTCGGAAATATGGCTTGTTGCCATTCATCGGAAAGCTCTCAGGGAGAGCTCGCTTACTTAGAGCACTACTGTATATGTTCTTCATCTTTGTTTTACAGATGACAGTAGTGAGCAATGAGAAGGCTAACATTGTCAAGTCACTGGCACTATATTACTACACATTTGTAGATATCATGGACTTCAAGGTAAGCATGTATTATGTCTTTTTATACCCCTCGCAACGAAGTTATAGGGGGGGGGGGTATATTGGAATCCGCTTGTCCGTCATCCATCCATGGACACACATTTTAAAATCATTTTCCGTGAAACTTGGCACAGACATCAACCACCATGTGAACCTATATACCTGCCATTATGACAACTGTCCGACTTGTTTTTGTGTGCAGTAATTCCCCTTTTACGAGCTTTTATTCCTATATGTTTTTGTCAGTAGGTTTAGGATTAAGGTTAGGGTTGTGCACCTGCAATGGGAATCTGTTATTTTATTATTTTAACTTAATGTTTACTAACATTTGAAACATTTTAGTGTTATAAAAAAACATGGAGGGGGGGTATCCTTAGTCCCATTTGGACAGTCACACCTCTAGTTAAACCTCGACTTTCCGAAGAAAAATTAAGTCTATAATGGAAATTATCACAATTTGAAAATTATTATTTCTAAATTATAACCTACAACGAAGGCCACCCATCCTTTAAGTTGAACAAGATTGTCGACTTAGGCTGCAAAATTAGCTCTCTACATAAGAAATTATGGAAACCTTTTGTGATTACATTGCCGCAGCTTATTATTCTGTTTTAAAAGTTTATTGGTTTTATCTATTCTATGATAGTTCATAATATTTAATTCTTTCTATTTAATTCTATTTTTGGATTATATATTACAGGACCACGTTGTTGACCTGCTAACTACAGTATCTGCCTGTCAAGTAACTCTAGATATCGTGAGTTTATTTATAAATTATAAATTTTCTTTTTGAATTGCCAAGTAACACCAGATATCATGAGTCTATTTACAAATGGTCAAAAATCTCTAGAAATTGTCAGTTTATATACAAATTAGATGAGTTTCTCTTTGAATGGCCAAGTATTTGTAACCCTAGAAATCGTGAACTTATATTTTGTGACTGTAAAAAAAGTTTTGCTTTAATTATTGAATTTAAAAGGACCAAACTCAATTTTAGATGGTTTAAAATATTACTGTATGATCTTAAGATTCTTTCCCCAATTCCTATGTTAAAACATAATGAAAAAATCGAGATATCTAATGATGTTCACCTCATTAATGAAACAACAGGTTAATAACAGTTCTGAGTGATGTCAGATACTTCAGGGGTTAAAATAACTTATTATCAGACTTGAAAATAGATCAGGTTTTCCCAGCGACGTTCAACATCACAATGTCTTGTTCAATCAAAGCATGTTTCATATAATAAAACAGTTATCGCATAGTTTCTTGGTTGGCATGAGGAATTGTCAGCCCTTAGAAGTCAATATTCAGACCTCTTTAATTCAAATTGTTTGGCTTCGGCAATCCGCTATGGCAATCCTTTGCCATGGCCAAGTTTGCTTCTACAAATGACTTCGGCATTGCTGATTGCTGAAGCCAATTATGAGGGCTGACAGTCTTGGTAAATATTGACTTCGTAGTGTTGACAATTCCTCATGTCAAGCTCATAACAATGCGATAATTGTATAATGTTATTCACAGTTGGTGAGGTTCTTCGGAGTGCTCTCCATGTGACCTATATGCCACATATTGTAATTATATATCTAAATTTATACCGTATTTTCAGATACACATATGTAATCGTTCATCATGAAAATTAGAACCTAGCATTATACATTTTTCACCCGCACTTTAGTGAGACATGGGAATTTGTTGCCCATTTGAGACCTGCTATGGAAATTACAGATCGAGAGCAGCAACCAGTCCCCATGTCTCACGAAAGCAATAATAACAGAAATAACGGACCATCTTCTGCACCGCAGTTATATTAACTTAACCACCATTGTGACACATATGTATATACCAGTAGCTTTCCTTGTATATATTACAGTCAGATTGTGAAACCAGTCATTTCATGAAATGACTAAAATTTTCAGACATTTCATGATATGACTGTGGGGGTCAGCCATTTCATGAAATGACTGAAATTTAGTTATATTCTTTACACAATCTGACTAATTTCAGTCAACTTGTGTAATTTCACATGTGTACCGCTATAATTCACAAAATGACTGGCTGAGCAGTTTGATCTTAAGAAAACGCTTCTGAATTGTAATCTCCTGACCACTATTGAGGTAGCTGAACTGTTTGATCTTATGAAAACTCTTATGAACTGGCATCACCTGATCAATATTATGATAGATAAACTTCAATGTGGTGATATTCAGAAACTTATCAAGAAGAGCCAGACATCCAACGAACTGCCAGTCTACTATGCCAGCATAGAAGACACCTTCGAAACAGTGTTCACGCTGGCCCAGAAATTCCTTTAGCCATTCTTTTAGCCAAATGCCATTTTTTTAGCCACTTTGCATTTGCTTTAGCCACTTATTTTGGAACATATTTTGAGATAAATTGAATGTTTATTACATTTTATTTTCAAAATAAAAGAATACTAATGTAACATGGTCACTGAAATCTAGCTTTCTCTTACGATTCATTTTGGAAATGTGACTTGCAAAGAAAACCCCGGGTACTTAAAGCATCATTCCCTGATCCCCACTCACAAGTTTTTATTACAACACAAAGCGTGAAATGACTGACCACTAATTTCAGTCATTTCATGAAATGACGGAAATTTCAGTCATTTCATGAAATGACTGACCCCCACAGTCATTTCATGAAATGTCTGAAAGTCTTTTCACGAAATGACTGGTTTCACAATCTGACTGTAACATATATATGTTCATGTTTGCACTATAATTTTGTACTTTGTTGTGCTATGTGAGTATCAAATCAATCATTCAATCAATGTCTGTCAGTAAGAGGAGCGCTCTGCTGCTACTAAAATAATTTATTAATAATAATCTTATAATGATAGTCTTGAAATAAAGTTCACTAATGAATATTTTTATTTCAGAGATTAAATCATGACATGACCAAGACGTATTAAGAAGTAATATTTTTATTTCAGAGATTAAATCATGACATGACCAAGACGTATTTAGAAGTAATATTTTTATTTCAGAGATTAAATCATGACATGACCAAGACGTATTTAGAAGTGATGTCAACATACGTTTCCATCATGATACTCGTATCTAAAGTTGAGGATAGAAAAGCTGTACTGTCACTGTTTAATATCGCTCATGAATTCATGCATGGATCTGGGTAAGTACCATGGGCTATATCTCATCGTAAGGCCATTAAAATCATGGGCTATATATCATCTAAGGCCATTAAAATCATGGGCTATATATCATCTAAGGCCATTAAAATCATGGGCTATATATCATCATAAGGCCATTAAAATCATGGGCTATATCTCATCGTAAGGCCATTAAAATCATGGGCTATATCTCATCGTAAGGCCATTAAAATCATGTTTTATTTACAGGAAAGTTTTCTCAGAATTCAATGAGGAATATGTTTTTTACTCTTGATGATGGTCTCAGAAGCAGATTGATCATATAAATACCGTCAATTTCTGATGTCCTATGTCGCCAAGGGAAACATACCAATTCTGATGTCCTATGTCGCCAAGGGAAAACATACCTATGCTCTCATCAGATAATATAAATACCGTCAATTTCTTATGTCCTATGTTGCCAAGGGAAAACATACCTATGCTCTCATCAGATAATATCTAACATTTATTTTATATAAATACCGTCAATTTCTGATGTCCTATGTCGCCAAGGGAAAACATACCTATGCTCTCATTAGATAATATCTAACATTAATTTTACAGCGAGTCGTCATTTCCGCGGCTTGGACAGATGATCCTTGATTACGATCCACCAATGAAGAAACTTGCTGAGGAATTCTACCCCCACTCAAGGGTACGTAGAAAAACAATCCTCCCCTCTGATCAAGTACATGTATATATTTACTTTTTTGCAGATTATTTTCAAGAGTAAATTTTACCAGCATTTATATTTATTAATTGTTTTGCATCATAAAAAAACTTCAATTTCTGAGTTTACATTTTGATTCATTGACTACTGGAAATAGCAAACAGCTGAACATTCAAATTTGTAATAATTATTTAATCATGTTTATTAAATACATAAGATAGAAATTTGAGATAGTTTTCAGACTTCAGGTAGATGCCTACTCAACTTTTGATGGATTAGCAAAGAAAATGTCCATGGCAATAGTAAAATACTATGGTTATGTATAATTCAATTTTGCCAACATGCACTGCATGCACTGTTAGTCGAGATATAGATAGTGAAAATAAAACGTGCTCGCCCACCTAGCTACCCACGCTGATTTGAAAAAAACATTTTTTTGTCTAATAATTAGATCATATCATCTTATATTGCAGGTTCTGTTTTCTGCGATATGCTCTCTTCACAAGATTTACATGAAGCCAAACAACACCGCCGAACTAATGAGATCTTCGCAGGCTCTAAGTCTGATAGCCGATCCAACTAAAATAATGAACCCACCTACATCAGATCTGGTTAGTATTCATCAGGTTTATTTGAACCTTTTCTTTAGGCAAAAAAAAAAACATCTGTGTTTCCGGTTACCTGACCGACCTGCCGAAATTTGGCCGCCTTGTAATTTTTTTTTTCTTCAAATTTTCAAAAACATTTTTTTTTAATATAATAAAGCTCTTTTAGCAGTTAATTGGTAACACATTTTTTTTTTTGCCATACTAAATGGATTCTCCCATCAATTATAAAGGTATATATCGGAATGGCCTATTATTCATCTGTTGCGTAAATTTATTGCCATAGATGTTCTCTGTGTGGCCGTGGTTCAAGGTCGTTCATATAGTAGATGTTGAGTGAGGAGATGTGGTTGATTCTACTTGATTACATCGTGATTACGTGAGTACGTTGTCAAAGAACATACTGTTCTGATTGGTTCTTATTTACGATTATGTAAATGAGGTCCAGATGTTACCCACTGAAGGGCGATCAGGAATATTTCATGGTATAACATGTTTTCATGAATGTAATGTAATGTTAGTGAAGTCAGAGATAGAAATAATTTCTGAATTTTACAAAAAATCATTGGTACACTTAATTTACCCGACGATTTAACTAGATAAATTGTCGTAAAATTGATGGTATCAATTGTTATTTGGTTATATTCAGTGCTAAATGATAACAACCTTACATAACTTAGCTGTTCAAACTGTTAAAAAATATAGCACAATTATAATTGCTAACTTTATCCACATATATTTCCATAGATGTCCAAAACTTGGGAATTTTAGTTTCTATATCCCCTAATTTGCAGAAGAGAAATGGCATAATCGAGGTGTCTAATGGGAGAACATCACCATCTTCAACTGGGGAACTTCAATCTGATCTTTGGTCTCGCATAAGCAGAATGAGGTTCCCAGAGGGTGAATTTCAATGAGATTGTATGTTACCATTTTGAACAAAAGCACGATTACTTTCTTTGTTTCATATTGCGTTAATTAATCATTTCAGCTTTCCTGTGAATTCCTGTCTCAAGATACAATGGAGAAGTGGATTATATGTAAGTTAGACAGAGTTTATTAGCATGGAGAGGTGGATTATATGTAAGTTAATGGAGAGGTTGATTATATGTAAGTTAATGGAGAGGTTGATTATATGTAAGTTAGACAGAGTTTATTAGTATGGAGAGGTGGATTATATGTAAGTTAATGGAGAGGTGGATTATATGTAAGTTAATGGAGAGGTTGATTATATGTAAGTTAATGGAGAGGTTGATTATATGTAAGTTAATGGAGAGGTGGATTATATGTAAGTTAATGGAGAGGTTGATTATATGTAAGTTAATGGAGAGGTTGATTATATGTAAGTTAATGGAGAGGTGGATTATATGTAAGTTAATGGAGAGGTTGATTATATGTAAGTTAATGGAGAGGTTGATTATATGTAAGTTAATGGAGAGGTTGATTATATGTAAGTTAATGGAGAGGTTGATTATATGTAAGTTAATGGAGAGGTTGATTATATGTAAGTTAGACAGAGTTTATTAGTATGGAGAGGTGGATTATATGTAAGTTAATGGAGAGGTTGATTATATGTAAGTTAATGGAGAGGTTGATTATATGTAAGTTAATGGAGAGGTTGATTATATGTAAGTTAATGGAGAGGTTGATTATATGTAAGTTAATGGAGAGGTTGATTATATGTAAGTTAATGGAGAGGTTGATTATATGTAAGTTAATGGAGAGGTTGATTATATGTAAGTTAATGGAGAGGTTGATTATATGTAAGTTAATGGAGAGGTTGATTATATGTAAGTTAATGGAGAGGTTGATTATATGTAAGTTAATGGAGAGGTTGATTATATGTAAGTTAGACAGAGTTTATTAGTATGGAGAGGTGGATTATATGTAAGTTAATGGAGAGGTGAATTACATGTAAGTTAATGGAGAGGTTGATTATATGTAAGTTAATGGAGAGGTTGATTATATGTAAGTTAATGGAGAGGTTGATTATATGTAAGTTAATGGAGAGGTTGATTATATGTAAGTTAATGGAGAGGTTGATTATATGTAAGTTAGACAGAGTTTATTAGTATGGAGAGGTGGATTATATGTAAGTTAATGGAGAGGTTGATTATATGTAAGTTAATGGAGAGGTGGATTATATGTAAGTTAATGGAGAGGTGAATTACATGTAAGTTAATGGAGAGGTTGATTATATGTAAGTTAATGGAGAGGTTGATTATATGTAAGTTAATGGAGAGGTTGATTATATGTAAGTTAATGGAGAGGTTGATTATATGTAAGTTAGACAGAGTTTATTAGTATGGAGAGGTTGATTATATGTAAGTTAATGGAGAGGTTGATTATATGTAAGTTAGACAGAGTTTATTAGTATGGAGAGGTGGATTATATGTAAGTTAATGGAGAGGTTGATTATATGTAAGTTAATGGAGAGGTTGATTATATGTAAGTTAGACAGAGTTTATTAGTATGGAGAGGTGGATTATATGTAAGTTAATGGAGAGGTGAATTACATGTAAGTTAATGGAGAGGTTGATTATATGTAAGTTAGACAGAGTTTATTAGTATGGAGAGGTGGATTATATGTAAGTTAATGGAGAGGTGAATTACATGTAAGTTAATGGAGAGGTGGATTATATGTAAGTTAGACAGAGTTTATTAGTATGGAGAGGTGGATTATATGTAAGTTAATGGAGAGGTGAATTACATGTAAGTTAATGGAGAGGTTGATTATATGTAAGTTAGACAGAGTTTATTAGTATGGAGAGGTTGATTATATGTAAGTTAATGGAGAGGTTGATTATATGTAAGTTAATGGAGAGGTGGATTATATGTAAGTTAATGGAGAGGTGAATTACATGTAAGTTAATGGAGAGGTGGATTATATGTAAGTTAGACAGAGTTTATTAGTATGGAGAGGTGGATTATATGTAAGTTAATGGAGAGGTGAATTACATGTAAGTTAATGGAGAGGTGGATTATATGTAAGTTAGACAGAGTTTATTAGTATGGAGAGGTGGATTATATGTAAGTTAATGGAGAGGTGAATTACATGTAAGTTAATGGAGAGGTTGATTATATGTAAGTTAGACAGAGTTTATTAGTATGGAGAGGTTGATTATATGTAAGTTAATGGAGAGGTTGATTATATGTAAGTTAATGGAGAGGTTGATTATATGTAAGTTAGACAGAGTTTATTAGTATGGAGAGGTGGATTATATGTAAGTTAATGGAGAGGTGAATTACATGTAAGTTAATGGAGAGGTGGATTATATGTAAGATAGACAGAGTTTATTAGTCAGTGAAGTGAAATGAATAACAGCTTTATTTTGTCATTAACCCTTTACCCAACAGAAGGGCCCTGTGCCAATGCATTCTCTTATATATGCGAGTCGACCATAGGTCGCCTCGCATATATAAGAGAATGCATTGGCTTAACACATTACAAATTATAAAATTGTTAAAGAATGTAAGAAAAAATGGTAAAAAGTGTTAAAAAAAGATTTTTTTAGGCCAATGCATTCTCTTATATATGCGAGGCGACCTATGGTCGACTCGCATATATAAGAGAATGCATTGGCACAGGGTATAACTGTAACTATCACAATGTGGTCAAGGAGCCGGTTCCAATGATATCCATATTTGTATGGTTCTATTGAGACAGACCGGATATATTTTAGGCTGTTGAAGCTTTATTTGGCCGGTTTTGGCCGGTTTGTTGGGTAAAGGGTTAAGAAATAACCCAGATTTTTTTTGACAAGTCTCATAATAACCCTGGAGCATCCTGAAATTTTGCGAAAATTTGTGCCAAATTTCCTATATATGGGAGTCTCCCATAGGGCACCTTTCATATACAAGAGAACGCATTGGCCTAACAATATTTACCATGACATTGTAAGCCAGCACATTATCTTATATATGGGAGTCTCCCATAGGGCGCCTTACATATACAAGAGAACGCATTGGCCTAACAATATTTACCATGACATTGTAAGCCAGCACATTCTCTTATATATGGGAGTCTCCCATAGGGCGCCTTACATATACAAGAGAACGCATTGGCCTAACAATATTTACCATGACATTGTAAGCCAGCACATTCTCTTATATATGGGTGTCTCCCATAGGGCGCCTTTCATACACATTCTCTTATATATGGGAGTCTCCCATAGGGCGCCTTTCATACACATTCTCTTATATATGGGTGTCTCCCATAGGGCGCCTTTCATACACATTCTCTTATATATGGGAGTCTCCCATAGGGCGCCTTTCATACACATTCTCTTATATATGGGAGTCTCCCATAGGGCGCCTTTCATACACATTCTCTTATATATGGGTGTCTCCCATAGGGCGCCTTTCATACACATTCTCTTATATATGGGAGTCTCCCATAGGGCGCCTTTCATACACATTCTCTTATATATGGGAGTCTCCCATAGGGCGCCTTTCATATACAAGAGAACGCATTGGCCTAACAATATTTACCATGACATTGTAAGCCAGCACATTATCTTATATATGGGAGTCTCCCATAGGGCGCCTTTCATATACAAGAGAACGCATTGGCCTAACAATATTTACCATGACATTGTAAGCCAGCACATTATCTTATATATGGGAGTCTCCCATAGGGCGCCTTACATATACAAGAGAACGCATTGGCCTAACAATATTTACCATGACATTGTAAGCCAGCACATTCTCTTATATATGGGTGTCTCCCATAGGGCGCCTTTCATACACATTCTCTTATATATGGGAGTCTCCCATAGGGCGCCTTTCATACACATTCTCTTATATATGGGTGTCTCCCATAGGGCGCCTTTCATACACATTCTCTTATATATGGGAGTCTCCCATAGGGCGCCTTTCATACACATTCTCTTATATATGGGAGTCTCCCATAGGGCGCCTTTCATACACATTCTCTTATATATGGGTGTCTCCCATAGGGCGCCTTTCATACACATTCTCTTATATATGGGAGTCTCCCATAGGGCGCCTTTCATACACATTCTCTTATATATGGGAGTCTCCCATAGGGCGCCTTTCATATACAAGAGAACGCATTGGCCTAACAATATTTACCATGACATTGTAAGCCAGCACATTATCTTATATATGGGAGTCTCCCATAGGGCGCCTTTCATATACAAGAGAACGCATTGGCCTAACAATATTTACCATGACATTGTAAGCCAGCACATTATCTTATATATGGGAGTCTCCCATAGGGCGCCTTTCATATACAAGAGAACGCATTGGCCTAACAATATTTACCATGACATTGTAAGCCAGCACATTATCTTATATATGGGAGTCTCCCATAGGGCACCTTTCATATACAAGAGAACGCATTGGCCTAACAATATTTACCATGACATTGTAAGCCAGCACATTATCTTATATATGGGAGTCTCCCATAGGGCACCTTTCATATACAAGAGAACGCATTGGCCTAACAATATTTACCATGACATTGTAAGCCAGCACATTCTCTTATATATGGGAGTCTCCCATAGGGCACCTTTCATATACAAGAGAACGCATTGGCCTAACAATATTTACCATGACATTGTAAGCCAGCACATTCTCTTATATATGGGAGTCTCCCATAGGGCACCTTTCATATACAAGAGAACGCATTGGCCTAACAATATTTACCATGACATTGTAAGCCAGCACATTCTCTTATATATGGGAGTCTCCCATAGGGCGCCTTTCATATACAAGAGAACGCATTGGCCTAACAATATTTACCATGACATTGTAAGCCAGCACATTATCTTATATATGTGAGGCTCCCATAGGGCACCTTTCATATACAAGAGAACGCATTGGCCTAACAATATTTACCATGACATTGTAAGCCAGCACATTATCTTATATATGGGAGTCTCCCATAGGGCACCTTTCATATACAAGAGAACGCATTGGCCTAACAATATTTACCATGACATTGTAAGCCAGCACATTATCTTATATATGGGAGTCTCCCATAGGGCACCTTTCATATACAAGAGAACGCATTGGCCTAACAATATTTACCATGACATTGTAAGCCAGCACATTCTCTTATATATGGGAGTCTCCCATAGGGCACCTTTCATATACAAGAGAACGCATTGGCCTAACAATATTTACCATGACATTGTAAGCCAGCACATTATCTTATATATGGGAGTCTCCCATAGGGCACCTTTCATATACAAGAGAACGCATTGGCCTAACAATATTTACCATGACATTGTAAGCCAGCACATTATCTTATATATGGGAGTCTCCCATAGGGCACCTTTCATATACAAGAGAACGCATTGGCCTAACAATATTTACCATGACATTGTAAGCCAGCACATTATCTTATATATGGGAGTCTCCCATAGGGCGCCTTACATATACAAGAGAACGCATTGGCCTAACAATATTTACCATGACATTGTAAGCCAGCACATTCTCTTATATATGGGTGTCTCCCATAGGGCGCCTTTCATACACATTCTCTTATATATGGGAGTCTCCCATAGGGCGCCTTTCATACACATTCTCTTATATATGGGTGTCTCCCATAGGGCGCCTTTCATACACATTCTCTTATATATGGGAGTCTCCCATAGGGCGCCTTTCATACACATTCTCTTATATATGGGAGTCTCCCATAGGGCGCCTTTCATACACATTCTCTTATATATGGGTGTCTCCCATAGGGCGCCTTTCATACACATTCTCTTATATATGGGAGTCTCCCATAGGGCGCCTTTCATACACATTCTCTTATATATGGGAGTCTCCCATAGGGCGCCTTTCATATACAAGAGAACGCATTGGCCTAACAATATTTACCATGACATTGTAAGCCAGCACATTATCTTATATATGGGAGTCTCCCATAGGGCGCCTTTCATATACAAGAGAACGCATTGGCCTAACAATATTTACCATGACATTGTAAGCCAGCACATTATCTTATATATGGGAGTCTCCCATAGGGCGCCTTTCATATACAAGAGAACGCATTGGCCTAACAATATTTACCATGACATTGTAAGCCAGCACATTATCTTATATATGGGAGTCTCCCATAGGGCGCCTTTCATATACAAGAGAACGCATTGGCCTAACAATATTTACCATGACATTGTAAGCCAGCACATTATCTTATATATGGGAGTCTCCCATAGGGCGCCTTTCATATACAAGAGAACGCATTGGCCTAACAATATTTAACATGACATTGTAAGCCAGCACATTATCTTATATATGGGAGTCTCCCATAGGGCACCTTTCATATACAAGAGAACGCATTGGCCTAACAATATTTAACATGACATTGTAAGCCAGCACATTCTCTTATATATGGGAGTCTCCCATAGGGCGCCTTTCATATACAAGAGAACGCATTGGCCTAACAATATTTACCATGACATTGTAAGCCAGCACATTATCTTATATATGGGAGTCTCCCATAGGGCGCCTTTCATATACAAGAGAACGCATTGGCCTAACAATATTTACCATGACATTGTAAGCCAGCACATTCTCTTATATATGGGAGTCTCCCATAGGGCACCTTTCATATACAAGAGAACGCATTGGCCTAACAATATTTACCATGACATTGTAAGCCAGCACATTCTCTTATATATGGGAGTCTCCCATAGGGCGCCTTTCATATACAAGAGAACGCATTGGCCTAACAATATTTACCATGACATTGTAAGCCAGCACATTATCTTATATATGGGAGTCTCCCATAGGGCGCCTTTCATATACAAGAGAACGCATTGGCCTAACAATATTTAACATGACATTGTAAGCCAGCACATTATCTTATATATGGGAGTCTCCCATAGGGCGCCTTTCATATACAAGAGAACGCATTGGCCTAACAATATTTAACATGACATTGTAAGCCAGCACATTCTCTTATATATGGGAGTCTCCCATAGGGCACCTTTCATATACAAGAGAACGCATTGGCCTAACAATATTTACCATGACATTGTAAGCCAGCACATTATCTTATATATGGGAGTCTACCATAGGGCACCTTTCATATACAAGAGAACGCATTGGCCTAACAATATTTACCATGACATTGTAAGCCAGCACATTATCTTATATATGGGAGTCTCCCATAGGGCGCCTTACATATACAAGAGAACGCATTGGCCTAACAATATTTACCATGACATTGTAAGCCAGCACATTCTCTTATATATGGGTGTCTCCCATAGGGCGCCTTTCATACACATTCTCTTATATATGGGAGTCTCCCATAGGGCGCCTTTCATACACATTCTCTTATATATGGGTGTCTCCCATAGGGCGCCTTTCATACACATTCTCTTATATATGGGAGTCTCCCATAGGGCGCCTTTCATACACATTCTCTTATATATGGGAGTCTCCCATAGGGCGCCTTTCATACACATTCTCTTATATATGGGTGTCTCCCATAGGGCGCCTTTCATACACATTCTCTTATATATGGGAGTCTCCCATAGGGCGCCTTTCATACACATTCTCTTATATATGGGAGTCTCCCATAGGGCGCCTTTCATATACAAGAGAACGCATTGGCCTAACAATATTTACCATGACATTGTAAGCCAGCACATTATCTTATATATGGGAGTCTCCCATAGGGCGCCTTTCATATACAAGAGAACGCATTGGCCTAACAATATTTACCATGACATTGTAAGCCAGCACATTATCTTATATATGGGAGTCTCCCATAGGGCGCCTTTCATATACAAGAGAACGCATTGGCCTAACAATATTTACCATGACATTGTAAGCCAGCACATTATCTTATATATGGGAGTCTCCCATAGGGCACCTTTCATATACAAGAGAACGCATTGGCCTAACAATATTTACCATGACATTGTAAGCCAGCACATTATCTTATATATGGGAGTCTCCCATAGGGCACCTTTCATATACAAGAGAACGCATTGGCCTAACAATATTTACCATGACATTGTAAGCCAGCACATTCTCTTATATATGGGAGTCTCCCATAGGGCACCTTTCATATACAAGAGAACGCATTGGCCTAACAATATTTACCATGACATTGTAAGCCAGCACATTCTCTTATATATGGGAGTCTCCCATAGGGCACCTTTCATATACAAGAGAACGCATTGGCCTAACAATATTTACCATGACATTGTAAGCCAGCACATTCTCTTATATATGGGAGTCTCCCATAGGGCGCCTTTCATATACAAGAGAACGCATTGGCCTAACAATATTTACCATGACATTGTAAGCCAGCACATTATCTTATATATGTGAGGCTCCCATAGGGCACCTTTCATATACAAGAGAACGCATTGGCCTAACAATATTTACCATGACATTGTAAGCCAGCACATTATCTTATATATGGGAGTCTCCCATAGGGCACCTTTCATATACAAGAGAACGCATTGGCCTAACAATATTTACCATGACATTGTAAGCCAGCACATTATCTTATATATGGGAGTCTCCCATAGGGCACCTTTCATATACAAGAGAACGCATTGGCCTAACAATATTTACCATGACATTGTAAGCCAGCACATTCTCTTATATATGGGAGTCTCCCATAGGGCACCTTTCATATACAAGAGAACGCATTGGCCTAACAATATTTACCATGACATTGTAAGCCAGCACATTATCTTATATATGGGAGTCTCCCATAGGGCACCTTTCATATACAAGAGAACGCATTGGCCTAACAATATTTACCATGACATTGTAAGCCAGCACATTATCTTATATATGGGAGTCTCCCATAGGGCGCCTTACATATACAAGAGAACGCATTGGCCTAACAATATTTACCATGACATTGTAAGCCAGCACATTCTCTTATATATGGGTGTCTCCCATAGGGCGCCTTTCATACACATTCTCTTATATATGGGAGTCTCCCATAGGGCGCCTTTCATACACATTCTCTTATATATGGGTGTCTCCCATAGGGCGCCTTTCATACACATTCTCTTATATATGGGAGTCTCCCATAGGGCGCCTTTCATACACATTCTCTTATATATGGGAGTCTCCCATAGGGCGCCTTTCATACACATTCTCTTATATATGGGTGTCTCCCATAGGGCACCTTTCATACACATTCTCTTATATATGGGAGTCTCCCATAGGGCGCCTTTCATACACATTCTCTTATATATGGGAGTCTCCCATAGGGCGCCTTTCATATACAAGAGAACGCATTGGCCTAACAATATTTACCATGACATTGTAAGCCAGCACATTATCTTATATATGGGAGTCTCCCATAGGGCGCCTTTCATATACAAGAGAACGCATTGGCCTAACAATATTTACCATGACATTGTAAGCCAGCACATTATCTTATATATGGGAGTCTCCCATAGGGCGCCTTTCATATACAAGAGAACGCATTGGCCTAACAATATTTACCATGACATTGTAAGCCAGCACATTATCTTATATATGGGAGTCTCCCATAGGGCGCCTTTCATATACAAGAGAACGCATTGGCCTAACAATATTTACCATGACATTGTAAGCCAGCACATTATCTTATATATGGGAGTCTCCCATAGGGCGCCTTTCATATACAAGAGAACGCATTGGCCTAACAATATTTAACATGACATTGTAAGCCAGCACATTATCTTATATATGGGAGTCTCCCATAGGGCACCTTTCATATACAAGAGAACGCATTGGCCTAACAATATTTAACATGACATTGTAAGCCAGCACATTCTCTTATATATGGGAGTCTCCCATAGGGCGCCTTTCATATACAAGAGAACGCATTGGCCTAACAATATTTACCATGACATTGTAAGCCAGCACATTATCTTATATATGGGAGTCTCCCATAGGGCGCCTTTCATATACAAGAGAACGCATTGGCCTAACAATATTTACCATGACATTGTAAGCCAGCACATTCTCTTATATATGGGAGTCTCCCATAGGGCACCTTTCATATACAAGAGAACGCATTGGCCTAACAATATTTACCATGACATTGTAAGCCAGCACATTCTCTTATATATGGGAGTCTCCCATAGGGCGCCTTTCATATACAAGAGAACGCATTGGCCTAACAATATTTACCATGACATTGTAAGCCAGCACATTATCTTATATATGGGAGTCTCCCATAGGGCGCCTTTCATATACAAGAGAACGCATTGGCCTAACAATATTTAACATGACATTGTAAGCCAGCACATTATCTTATATATGGGAGTCTCCCATAGGGCGCCTTTCATATACAAGAGAACGCATTGGCCTAACAATATTTAACATGACATTGTAAGCCAGCACATTATCTTATATATGGGAGTCTCCCATAGGGCACCTTTCATATACAAGAGAACGCATTGGCCTAACAATATTTACCATGACATTGTAAGCCAGCACATTATCTTATATATGGGAGTCTCCCATAGGGCACCTTTCATATACAAGAGAACGCATTGGCCTAACAATATTTACCATGACATTGTAAGCCAGCACATTATCTTATATATGGGAGTCTCCCATAGGGCACCTTTCATATACAAGAGAACGCATTGGCCTAACAATATTTACCATGACATTGTAAGCCAGCACATTATCTTATATATGGGAGTCTCCCATAGGGCACCTTTCATATACAAGAGAACGCATTGGCCTAACAATATTTAACATGACATTGTAAGCCAGCACATTCTCTTATATATGGGAGTCTCCCATAGGGCACCTTTCATATACAAGAGAACGCATTGGCCTAACAATATTTACCATGACATTGTAAGCTAGCGCATTCTCTTATATATGGGAGTCTCCCATAGGGCGCCTTTCATATACAAGAGAACGCATTGGCCTAACAATATTTACCATGACATTGTAAGCCAGCACATTCTCTTATATATGGGAGTCTCCCATAGGGCACCTTTCATATACAAGAGAACGCATTGGCCTAACAATATTTACCATGACATTGTAAGCCAGCACATTATCTTATATATGGGAGTCTCCCATAGGGCACCTTTCATATACAAGAGAACGCATTGGCCTAACAATATTTACCATGACATTGTAAGCCAGCACATTCTCTTATATATGGGAGTCTCCCATAGGGCACCTTTCATATACAAGAGAACGCATTGGCCTAACAATATTTACCATGACATTGTAAGCCAGCACATTCTCTTATATATGGGAGTCTCCCATAGGGCACCTTTCATATACAAGAGAACGCATTGGCCTAACAATATTTACCATGACATTGTAAGCCAGCACATTCTCTTATATATGGGAGTCTCCCATAGGGCACCTTTCATATACAAGAGAACGCATTGGCCTAACAATATTTACCATGACATTGTAAGCCAGCACATTCTCTTATATATGGGAGTCTCCCATAGGGCACCTTTCATATACAAGAGAACGCATTGGCCTAACAATATTTACCATGACATTGTAAGCCAGCACATTCTCTTATATATGGGAGTCTCCCATAGGGCACCTTTCATATACAAGAGAACGCATTGGCCTAACAATATTTAACATGACATTGTAAGCCAGCACATTCTCTTATATATGGGAGTCTCCCATAGGGCACCTTTCATATACAAGAGAACGCATTGGCCTAACAATATTTAACATGACATTGTAAGCCAGCACATTCTCCTATATATGGGAGTCTCCCATAGGGCACCTTTCATATACAAGAGAACGCATTGGCCTAACAATATTTAACATGACATTGTAAGCCAGCACATTCTCCTATATATGGGAGTCTCCCATAGGGCACCTTTCATATACAAGAGAACGCATTGGCCTAACAATATTTAACATGACATTGTAAGCCAGCACATTCTCTTATATATGGGAGTCTCCCATAGGGCACCTTTCATATACAAGAGAACGCATTGGCCTAACAATATTTAACATGACATTGTAAGCCAGCACATTCTCCTATATATGGGAGTCTCCCATAGGGCACCTTTCATATACAAGAGAACGCATTGGCCTAACAATATTTAACATGACATTGTAAGCCAGCACATTCTCCTATATATGGGAGTCTCCCATAGGGCACCTTTCATATACAAGAGAACGCATTGGCCTAACAATATTTAACATGACATTGTAAGCCAGCACATTCTCCTATATATGGGAGTCTCCCATAGGGCACCTTTCATATACAAGAGAACGCATTGGCCTAACAATATTTAACATGACATTGTAAGCCAGCACATTCTCCTATATATGGGAGTCTCCCATAGGGCACCTTTCATATACAAGAGAACGCATTGGCCTAACAATATTTACCATGACATTGTAAGCCAGCACATTCTCCTATATATGGGAGTCTCCCATAGGGCACCTTTCATATACAAGAGAACGCATTGGCCTAACAATATTTAACATGACATTGTAAGCCAGCACATTCTCCTATATATGGGAGTCTCCCATAGGGCGCCTTTCATATACAAGAGAACGCATTGGCCTAACAATATTTAACATGACATTGTAAGCCAGCACATTCTCCTATATATGGGAGTCTCCCATAGGGCACCTTTCATATACAAGAGAACGCATTGGCCTAACAATATTTACCATGACATTGTAAGCCAGCACATTCTCTTATATATGGGAGTCTCCCATAGGGCACCTTTCATATACAAGAGAACGCATTGGCCTAACAATATTTACCATGACATTGTAAGCCAGCACATTCTCTTATATATGGGAGTCTCCCATAGGGCACCTTTCATATACAAGAGAACGCATTGGCCTAACAATATTTACCATGACATTGTAAGCCAGCACATTCTCTTATATATGGGAGTCTCCCATAGGGCACCTTTCAAATACAAGAGAACGCATTGGCCTAACAATATTTACCATGACATTGTAAGCCAGCACATTCTCTTATATATGGGAGTCTCCCATAGGGCACCTTTCATATACAAGAGAACGCATTGGCCTAACAATATCTACCATGACATTGTAAGCCAGCACATTCTCTTATATATGGGAGTCTCCCATAGGGCGCCTTTCATATACAAGAGAACGCATTGGCCTAACAATATGTACCATGACATTGTAAGCCAGCACATTCTCTTATATATGGGAGTCTCCCATAGGGCACCTTTCATATACAAGAGAACGCATTGGCCTAACAATATTTAACATGACATTGTAAGCCAGCACATTCTCTTATATATGGGAGTCTCCCATAGGGCACCTTTCATATACAAGAGAACGCATTGGCCTAACAATATTTAACATGACATTGTAAGCCAGCACATTCTCTTATATATGGGAGTCTCCCATAGGGCACCTTTCATATACAAGAGAACGCATTGGCCTAACAATATTTACCATGACATTGTAAGCCAGCACATTCTCTTATATATGGGAGTCTCCCATAGGGCACCTTTCATATACAAGAGAACGCATTGGCCTAACAATATTTACCATGACATTGTAAGCCAGCACATTCTCCTATATATGGGAGTCTCCCATAGGGCACCTTTCATATACAAGAGAACGCATTGGCCTAACAATATTTACCATGACATTGTAAGCCAGCACATTCTCCTATATATGGGAGTCTCCCATAGGGCGCCTTTCATATACAAGAGAACGCATTGGCCTAACAATATTTACCATGACATTGTAAGCCAGCACATTCTCTTATATATGGGAGTCTCCCATAGGGCACCTTTCATATACAAGAGAACGCATTGGCCTAACAATATTTACCATGACATTGTAAGCCAGCACATTCTCCTATATATGGGAGTCTCCCATAGGGCGCCTTTCATATACAAGAGAACGCATTGGCCTAACAATATTTACCATGACATTGTAAGCCAGCACATTCTCTTATATATGGGAGTCTCCCATAGGGCACCTTTCATATACAAGAGAACGCATTGGCCTAACAATATTTACCATGACATTGTAAGCCAGCACATTCTCCTATATATGGGAGTCTCCCATAGGGCACCTTTCATATACAAGAGAACGCATTGGCCTAACAATATTTACCATGACATTGTAAGCCAGCACATTCTCTTATATATGTGATGCTCCCTATATTTATCTTTATTTATATGGAAATGTTGTGTTTTTTCCCCCCATTCAAACAGATATCTCAACCATACTTTGTTGGTTTGAATTCGCCATCGTGAGGGTAATCGAGCACTGCCGCTGTAACCTCTTGTTTTATTTCTAGAAAAGCCACCTTATTCGGGGTATGTGTGGTCATTCACCATTAATGTATTCATGGGTTAATTATGATGTTTCTTGAAAAAAATCTTCAGAAAGATACAAATAACCAAAAAAGCCATCAGTGCCCATTATTTCTTTGCAAGGAAAATAATGTGATGGTAATTCAATGGTAGATTTTAGTGATGTGCGCATTTACGTTTTTTTTCTCAGTTTTATTTCAAACTGAAACTGCAACAAATATATTTTTAAAAAACCTATTCTTCCAGTTTCAATTAACAGACACCTCTGGTTTCTTTTCAAAGACCCGTAGTTTAGCACAAATTTTTGTCAGCTGCTATTTTCCACCACTATAGCAGTTTCAAGTTGGAACATTTGGGTGTCATATGGGCGATAATGACACATACTGTCACATAGACTAAGGAAATCACTGCAAAATGGCTGGAAATATTATGGCATATATTATATCATCTGCTCTTTGCATATAGTCATTGGTGTATTGAGTAAAACTATAACCGAAACCAAAACCTGGTTTTTCTACAAAAACCATACTGAAACCAAAAACAAGCCTTGAAATAGGGTGTCTGTCATTTGCAGAATGAGGTATCCAGAGGGTGAATTTAGTGATGCTACCCCGCATAGCGGGCTAGCATCACCAAATTCACCCTCTGGGGACCTCATTCTGCTTACACCTCAGCAGAATGAGGTTCCCAGAGGGTGAATTTGGTGATGCTAGCCCACTATGTGGGGTAGCATCACTAAATTCACCCTCTGGGGACCTCATTCTGCAAATGACAGACACCCTATTTCAAGGCTTGACCAAAAACAAAATAAAATTTCAAAACCGCACATCACTAGATGGTTATTCAATGGTAGATTTGATTTCCGTCTGTCTGATGTTATGTTTATTCTTGAAAGAATTGATGGTCATTCAATAGTAGATTTGATATGATTTCAGTCGGTCTGATGTTATGTTACCAGCAGTTGAATGACCCACATGCCTGGGATTTGTGGAAGACGGCACTGCAATCAGGATACATAATACAGCTGTGTCGTGATGAAATTCTACACATTCATAGCTACATCACTGCCTTCTTTGAGAGTCTTAAAGGGTAAGTTCCTGTTTATATTGGCAAGCCTTGAAATAGTGTGCCTGTCATTTGCAGAATGAGGTCCCCAGAGGGTGAATTTGGTGATGCTAGCGGGCTAGCATCACCAAATTCACCCTCTGGGGACCTCATTCTGCTTACACCTCAGCAGTATGAGGTTCCCAGAGGGTGAATTTGGTGATGCTAGCCTGCTATGTGGGGTAGCATCACTAAATTCACCCTCTGGGAACCTCATTCTGAAAATGACAGGCACAATATTTCAAGGCTTGTATATTGGGATTGTTTAAGATTTTTTTTCATTTATATTTGCGTGGTGACAGAGTTTACTGCCTTGTTGCCAGTCTAGCTGCAACATAAACCCTTTCAGTGCCAGGGGCCAACCTCATCGGCCCTAATTTACGGTCTGTAAAATCTGCCCTAAATTTTTTTGTTTTAAATGTGGTGTTTTTTAAAGATTTTTTTTGTGTTGAATTTTTTTTGGGTATGCTTAAGCATGCTATAGCGAATTTAAAAACAAACTGGATAAAACTCAAAACTATCACCAAGTATTCATAGTAATAATTTTGATGCCCATGAAAAACGTAAGATTCCCTGGCACTAAACCTACAAAATAAGTCTGTTAAAGAGTATAAAAACAATTTATTAAAATTGTAAAAAATAATAACAAATGATGAAAAATTGTTAGGCCAATGCATTCTCTTATATATGCGAGGCGACCTATGGTCGACTCGCATATATAAGAGAATGCATTGGCACAGGGTATATGGGTTGATACAAAAATCGGACCTGGCACTGAAAGGGTTAAATGATGACAACTTTTATCACTTCAACATAATGTTCCAGTGAAAGTTTTCATCGACATTATGTGATACATTATAGCTATTTTACCACTGTTCCATTTATTTGAACATCGTGGGGGATATTTTGTGTCTACAATTTTTCATTTGTTACTACCCATTGTACTCAAATGACATCAGAGGTAAATAATTTCACATATTTTGTGTTAAAATGAGGTAGTTCCTGTGTTATTGTAATTCTTAATGCACTCAGAACACAAGTAAAATGAGGTAAACTTTATGATAGTTCCTGTGTTATTGTAATTCTTACTGCACTCAGAACACAAGTAAAATGAGGTAAACTTTATGATAGTTCCTGTGTTATTGTAATTCTTACTGCACTCAGAACACAAGTAAAATGAGGTAAACTTTATGGTAGTTCCTGTGTTATTGTAATTCTTACTGCACTCAGAATACAAGTTAGATACACACTAGAGGAATGGCTTGTTACTTTATCAAGCAGAAACTATGAAAACTGACATCTCCAAGAATATCAGTGATGTAGGCAAGTGTTAGGGCAAGAATGTTTAGTTTAGAAACTTTTTGTATGCAAGCATTGTTTGCCCTCGAGGCATGACTTTTATGGAATACATCCCATATAAAAGATGTTTGTTCTAGTTAGTTTGTTTGAAGATTTTTATCATTAACTTATTTCAGTCATCATATTCCAAACAAGCGGGGCTCAGCTGAAGTTAAAGAACTCCAACAACATGCTCTACAAAACTCGTAAGTTTTTAGCCTGGCAGATCGGTAAAGGCAAGGATGTCCTTCATTATAGAGAGCCGAGTGTTTGTTTATGTACAGCATGTAAATAGTGAGCGATAAGCAAAGCACTCAACACCTTTTAGGAGAGTGATTCACAGTGACCCATTCAACACCGAAATCTTGAGAAGTGAGGATTAGCAAACACTACACCGTTATGGTGGCATTTCTAACCAAAGTTCTTTAGTGGGGTCTCCCCAGTGTTGAGTGTTTTACTTATCGCATACTCTTTACATCTTTAGATCATCAGTATTCAGTTATCCCGTAGATTGGAAATAATTTTACTATCTACATGTCAGAGCAAAGAACTTTTCCATAAGATTCAAATACAAATTTGGTTATTTTTGCTATTGGTTTAAGTCGAAAATTTTGTAGCTCTATTGATTGATAATATCTTTAATTGATTAGTTTAGTAACAATATTTGAGTCTCAGATAAAAAAAATTCTGAATTAATGAGGGAGGGCAGACTTGATTTTTATTTTTTGTGTACATCGTAAGCATGGATTATGATAGCATCCCTTGTCTATAAATTGACTCCTCTCCATTATAATATGTGATCCTAAACTTACTCCAGTGCCTTTCAATTGTTCTGAAGTTACAATTAGTACACCAGACTATGATGATCAGCTAATCATTTTCTTCAATGTGGTCATCTACTTAATGTTCTATGTCACTTTATCTATAAATGATAGTCAATATTCACACATTACACAGATATATGTTAAGAGTTTATGTATTTTGCAATTAATGCTTAATATGTATGATCATGTTGGTAAAATCATACCAAAATAATTTATTTTTAAAAATACAAAAAATATTTAAATAAAACGCCCAATGCGGGCCATTTATTTCAAACGCGACATTGTCTGAGATGATCATGTGACGGTGTCTGAAACTCAAATAATTTTTTTTTATATCACCTAATATACCTCTTGTTTATCTATTTTCCAGGCCAATTATCCACAGAGAGAGGAGGAAATTCATACGCTCAGCACTCAAAGAACTCTCGTTGATATTCTCTGACCAACCAGGACTGCTGGGTCCAAAAACTATATTTGTCTTTCAAGCATTATCTATGGGTCGTGATGAAATCCTCTGGTTGCTTCGACACATCGAGAATCCACCATCGAGGAGACAAAACATCCGACCGCAACAGGAAGATTTCTTAGACAGGTAGGTTAACCCTTTTATAACCGAATGGATTCTCCCATTTTGTTCATAAAAGTACACATTGGAGCAGTTTATTATTCAATTGGAGGGTTTTTTTATTATTACAAGTGCAGAAAACAGGATATCTATCCCATCGTTTGGAGGGAATGTTCAGATACTAAATTCAACAGCCTGAGATTGTTTGTTGTACTTTAACCCTTTACCCAATGCATTCTCTTATATATGCGAGTCGACCATAGGTCGCCTCGCATATATAAGAGAATGCATTGGCTTAACACATTAAAAATTATAAAATTGTTAAATAATGTAAGAAAAAATGGTAAAAAGTGTTAAAAAAAGATTTTTTTAGGCCAATGCATTCTCTTATATATGCGAGGCGACCTATGGTACAGGAGTGTTTCACATCACTTTAATGTGTATCAAGATATTACGGCTCAGCTGTAGTTGCAACAGTGATGCTTACATGTAATGCTAATTGGTGAAATATTATTTTAATATAGTCAAATAACTAAACTAGATATATATTACTATTATAGCTACAACTGGCATTTTCCAGACTATGATATGGCACAGGGCATAACTGTAACCATCACAATGTGGTCAATGAGCCAGTTCCAATGATATCCATATTTGTATGGTTTTATTGAGACAGACCCAAGATATTTTAGGCTGTTGAAGCTTTATATGGGCGTTTTTGGCCGGTTTGTTGGGTAAAGGGTTAAACTCCACCCTTCCATGACTGGAGCTTCCTGAAATTCTGCGAAAACTCTGTACCAATGCATAATCTGGCCTAACAATATTTACCTTGACCTTGTAAGGAAATTCATTATCTTATATATGCGAGGTTCCCTATTGGAGACTCATATATATAAGAGAATGAACTGGCCCAAGATCATTAATGCTGCACCAGCGCAGCTCAGGTCATGAAAGAGTTAATGATGCTCCAGCACAACTCCTGTCATAATAAACTGAAGAGTGTACTAGTTAATATCAACTCGGGTGGGGGTGTGTGGTTTTGAGGCATCGTATATCAATGAGCGTACTAGTTAACAATATCAGCCTCGGGGTGAGTGGGGCATTCAGGGGGCATGATAAGCCAATGAGTTTACCAGTTAACAATATCAGCTCGGGTTTGGGGGGTGCATGATAAGCCAATGAGTTTACCAGTTAACAATATCAGCTCGGGTTTGGGGGGTGCATGATAAACCAATGAGTTTACCAGTTAACAATATCAGCTCGGGTTTGGGGGGTGCATGATAAGCCAATGAGTTTACCAGTTAACAATATCAGCTCGGGTTTGGGGGGTGCATGATAAGCCAGTGACCAATGAGTGACCAGTTAACATTATCAGTTTCCAATTTTAGTGATTTTTTTTGTCCCTCTGAAATAAACCATGGCAGGATGTATTTTCATATGTAACTTCATTTGTTCCCACACTAAATAGAGTTCTTTTTCTTTCCTTTGCAGACAACTACCTGAAATGCTGTTTCATATGGAAGAGATTAAAGGTATGTCTTGAATTCAATAGTTAAAAATCGTGATAAGCACTTTGAGAACTTCTGAGTTCTGTACTTCATATTAATGTTGGAATCACATTTCCACGACGACAAGCATGATATAACATTGCAGTTCGCACCTATCATAAGTGAATAGAAAGGGATAAAGAAATAAGTATTTTTAATCTTTGCAGGACTAGTGAAAAAGTATAATCAAGTGATACAGAGATATTATGTGCAGTATCTGTCTGGATATGACGCAGTGCTTCTTAATCAACTCATACAGGTAAGAATCTAGGGTACCTAACCAGGTATCTTAACTTATAAGCAACTCATACATGTAAGATTACCTTTCTGGAGTACCCGAAATCCGAATAATACCGCCATTATATATATACCCATGACGCATAAATTTTGATAGCACATATGAATACATAATGCGCTAGTTAAAGTGACACAATTCACTAGAGAAATAATCGTTTATAATCACTCGAGGAATCAAGGTAAATCACTCATGGAATGTAATAAATGAATTTATACTTTTCAGAATCTGGCAACCTGCCCGGAGGATGAAGCGGTTATATTGTCATCATTCTACACCACGATATCAGGAGTCTCCATCAAACAAGGTCAGTGAATACCAATAAAATAATTTTAATTTGGAAAAAAATATTTTCATTTGGTAATACCAAATAAAAAATATCATTTGAGTCTCAGACATCGCTGCATTGAAATAAATGGCCTGCATTGAATTGTCTTATTATACCCCCACTTTTGAAGAAAATGGGGGGTATACTGGATTGACTGCGTCCGTCTGTCCGTCACACTTTCTCCCTCCGTTTGTCCATCTATCTGTCCGTCCGTCTGACCTCATAACTCGAACAACTATGAACCGATTTCAATAATGTTTTGTATGCAATCTCCTTAGGACTGCCTCTCCGCATGATGCTAATTGTGGTTCGGTCCGACTGTTTTTTTTAAAGTTACGCCTCATTTTCGACTTATTTTGACTTAGAAAATCTGTCCGACTTAATAACTTTAACAAATATGAACCGATTTTTTTTATTTCTGATAAAAAAAAAAGTCATAAAAAAACAAAATTCAAAATTATTTTGGTAAGTTTTTACCAACATATCCTAGCATATCTCTGTGTAAAGTATGAAGATTGACTATCATGTATAGATATATTGACATAGAACATTAAATGGATGTGAAGATTGACTATCCAGCCCTGGGAATTAAGGAAAATTTGCCTAGGCAACATTTTTGCCTAGGTGAAAGAAATCCGCCTAGGCAAAAACAGATTTTACCTAGGCGATTTTGCAACAATATTGCCATCTCAAATCAATATGATTCAATAATAACCTGAAATGCTTAGTTATTTTGGAGAACATTTCCAGGCCACTACTCATCATATATATACATTCCACAAATGATCTCCAAAACTAGTGTCCTTATGGGTAGCTAGTTAATGGCCCAGTGCCATGGAAACAATTTTAGGACAATATTTAAGTGATTTAAGGAAGTTATTTTGGCTAAAGAGGTTCTATTTCTGATAGACACAAATCAATTTTAGTAACCCAATGAACTTGTTTTACCTAGGCAATATAATTGCCTAGGCAAACTGATTTTGCCTCTGCTTTTACCTAGGCATTGCCTATTGCCTAGGTTAATTCCCAGGGCTGTAGACTATCATGTATACGTATACATATTGTGACATAGTACATTAAACGTACATGGCTCATTTGAGCTTACATGGCTCATTTGAGCTTCCAAATTTGTCTGTGTAATTTGGAAGGAGGTATAAGATAGATTGATAAATACACAAAATATTGATATACTGGCTCTATGTATCTTGGATTACAAACAGCCATGTGGCTTTAAGTAGATCACTACTTTGAAGAAAATGATTTGCTGATCATCGTAGTCTGGTGTACCAGACAAGCCTTGAAATAGGGTGTCTGTCATTTGCAGAATGAGGTCCCCAGAGGGTGAATTTAGTGATGCTACCCCACATAGCGGGCTAGCATCACCAAATTCACCATCTGGGGACCTCATTCTGCTGAGGTGTAATCAGAATGAGGTCCCCAGAGGGTGAATTTGGTGATGCTAGCCCACTATGCGAGGTAGCATCACTAAATTCACCCTCTGGGGACCTCATTCTGCAAATGACAGACACCCTATTTCAAGGCTTGGTACCAGAACAATTGAAAGGCACTGGAGGTAATTTAGTATCACATGTTATAATGGAGAGGTCTCAATTTATAGACAACAATAACTTATATGAACATTTCCTAAGGGAACTACTCGTCAATGAGTATTTTAACCCTTTCATGACGGGAGCTGCGCTGGTGCAGCATTAACCCTTTACCCAACAAACCGGCCAAAACCGGCCAAATAAAGCTTCAACAGCCTAAAATATCTTCGGTCTGTCTCAATAGAACCATACAAATATGGATATCATTGGAACCGGCTCCTTGACCACATTGTGATAGTTACAGTTATGCCCTGTGCCAATGCATTCTCTTATATATGCGAGTCGACCATAGGTCGCCTCGCATATATAAGAGAATGCATTGGCCTAAAAAAAATCTTTTTTTAACACTTTTTACCATTTTTTCTTACATTCTTTAACAATTTTATAATTTTTAATGTGTTAAGCCAATGCATTCTCTTATATATGCGAGGCGACCTATGGTCGACTCGCATATATAAGAGAATGCATTGGCACAGGGCCGTTCTGTTGGGTAAAGGGTTAAAGATCATGTGCCAGTTTATTCTCTTATATTATGATTCTCCCATATGTAGCCCCACATATATAAGAGAATGCACTGGCTTACAGGGTCAAGGTCAATATTGCTTGACTAATGTATTCCCTTATATATGCAACGTTCCCTATGGGAGACTCAGTTATATAAGAGAATGAATTGGCACAGGGTTTTTGCAAAATTTCAGGAAGCTCCAGTCATGGAAGGATTAAAGTGATATGAAACACCCCAGTAGGGTGATCAAATAGAAATGGAGAATAATCTTAAAGTGATATGAAACACCCCAGTAGGGTGATCAAATAGAAATGAAGAATAATCTTGCTCAAAGTTGTTATTTTTGCAAATATTAATCCAAATTTACAACACACACACCATCATTCTTATATATGAATTAAAGGCAATGACTCTCGATGGCGAATTCATTTGCGTTAGTTTATCGCTGATAGTTGCGTCCCGAATCAAGATGTAAATATTTACAATTGAGGGTAGTTAACACAATGTTTTCTATGGAGTGGTATGGTCCATTTCTTTGAGATTTTCGATGATGTTTGTAGAATGCTACATTCCTCCAGATCGCATAGTGCCTGAGTACTAATTAATCAGTTTCTTGCACCCGAACAAGTCCATAATATGTCCTTAATAGTATAGAAAAGGTTATTATCTGAACATTTTAATAGTATAGATAGTCAGCTCTTACTAACTTTATATTTTTCTCTGTTTTCAGTTGAGGGAAATGAAATCTTCGACTTCCGAGGTCTGCGAATTGATTGGTTCAGGCTTCAGGTTAGTCTGCCTTCATCCACACAGCATGCTAGCATCACCAAATTCACCATCCGCCTTCATCTCAGTCTGCCTTCATGGCTGATGGCAGTCGATGAAAATATATTACTGACACTGAAAGAATTTATTTTTATTACACTCCTATGCGTGATTTACATTTAAAACGCGTTAATTAAAAATGGTAATGTCACTAGTGAATTATGTCATTTCTTGTGTTGTCATTGACGTTACGTTGCTTACTGATCTAAACTGAATTTTCGATGGTTGATCTTTCTTCACATCGAGACTTTCATGCATTAATTCTGGGTGTTTTAATCATATTTGACGAACTAAATTGATGCAGAAGTGTAATAAATAGAGTAATCAATTAGTTCCGAGAATTATGTTAAATAATTCACTCGAGGCATTTAGGTAAGAAACTTGTGTGCTAATGCACACTCGTTTCTTACAGACGTCTCTCACCTCTCATGAATTATTTAACGTAATTCTCAGAACCAATTAATTACTCTCTATATAATTCACACTTTAACAACCCTTTACCCAACAGAACGGCCCTGTACCAATGCATTCTCTTATATATGCAAGTCGACCATAGGTCGCCTCGCATATATAAGAGAATGCATTGGCTTAACACATTAAAAATTATAAAATTGTTAAAGAATGTAAGAAAAAATTGTAAAAAGTGTTAAAAAAAGATTTTTTTTAGGCCAATGCATTCTCTTATATATGCGAGGCGACCTATGGTCGACTCGCATATATAAGAGAATGCATTGGCACAGGGCATAACTGTAACTATCACAATGTGGTCAAGGAGCCGGTTCCAATGATATCCATATTTGTATGGTTCTATTGAGACAGACCGAAGATATTTTAGGATGTTGAAGCTTTATTTGGCCGGTTTTTGGCCGTTTTGTTGGGTAAAGGGTTAAGACTAAGAATGCTTGAGGAAATATAAATACGATCACTGTTCTTGCTGAACAGTTTCATTAAACTTAAATGATTTAAGCACCACTTATAGATATAATGTATTTGAATGATTCATTGATTTTTTGTTTTATTTAGAGGTACATGTAATTCAGTTGACAGTCTAGGGGACACCCTCAGCCTGCACTGCATAATAATGTATTATTAACATTCTTGAATGACTTTCACATAAATGAAATGCACCTCCATTTTTGCATTATCATCGCACTGATCGCAGGACCTCTTTTACTCCTTATATAGTCATATTGTATAAGCAACCATGATTGGTGATTTATTCGTCAGTTGTGGTCACTTATACTCAACTTAACACCCTATAAACATCTTAGTACTACATGTTATAGAGGGCAGAATGGCGACTAATTTTAATACTATTATTTCTCACTTATGAACATAATCATAATTATCTCTTTATTTCCTGTTACATCTTTTAGAGTAATTGTTCTGCCTGAACGGGTGTCTTGATTGACCAATAAAACTATTTGTATTCATATTCGCCTTCATCTCAGTAGCAAGTCTGACTGTAGTGTGTCTGAAATTTTCAGAATGAGGACCCCTGAGGGTGAATTTAGTGATGCTATCCCACACAGCAGGCTAGCATCACCAAATTCACCCTCTGGGGACCTCATTTGCAGAAGATAAATTGCATAATCGAGATGACTAATGGGTGAACATCAACCACAACTTCAACTGGGAAACTTCAATCTGATCCTAGGTCTCCCATAGCAGTTGAGGCCTAAGCAGAATGATGTTCCCAGAGGGTGAATCTTGTAACAATAGCCTGCCGTGGGGGAGAGTGTCACTATATGCACCCTCTGGGGACCTCATTCTGAAAATTTCAGACACACTATTTCCAGGCTTTGTATGAGGATGTTATGTGGTATTTTGCTGCCTATTTGTTGTGCATACTTGAAGGATAAAAAGGGGGACAAACAATTATAGAAAAATTCTGCAATAAATTATCTTATTTAGTTATAAGCCTAATTCATTGTGTGGTTTCACGTTGACAAAGCTAATAGCGAGGTCAAATCAAATTATCATAAAAAGAGAATGTTTATGTTTCAACGGGAATCCTGAATACATTTTAACCCTTTACCCAACAGAAGGGCCCTGTGCCAATGCATTCTCTTATATATGCGAGTCGACCATAGGTCGCCTCGCATATATAAGAGAATGCATTGGCTTAACACATTAAAAATTATAAAATTGTTAAAGAATGTAAGAAAAAATGGTAAAAAGTTTTAAAAAAAGATTTTTTTTAGGCCAATGCATTCTCTTATATATGCGAGGCGACCTATGGTCGACTCGCATATATAAGAGAATGCATTGGCACAGGGCTAACTGTAACTATCACAATGTGGTCAAGGAGCCGGTTCCAATGATACCCATATTTGTATTGTTTTATTGAGACAGACCGAAGATATTTTAGGCTGTTGAAACTTTATTTGGCCGGTTTTGGCCGGTTTGTTGGGTAAAGGGTTAAACAATTGATTGACGATATTTTTTTTAATAGGCATACACGAGCCTCGCTCGATCAGCACTGGTGCTCCGGGATCACGAGGATTTAGCTAAGCACATGAACACAATATCCTTCCATACAAAGATGGTTGATTACCTCGATGAAGTGCTCAATGAAGTCTCAGACTTATCAGTTTATTGGTGAGTTTCTCTGACTTATCCGTTTATTGGTGAGTTTCTCTGACTTATCCGTTTATTGGTGAGTTTTCTGACTTTTGATCTTAAACAGAGCCTCTATTCAGTGGCTCACACTTGAGTTTCTCATATTTAATCACCAGTATGTGTTATATCATTTAAGCTTCTACACGCGCACCTTTGAGGATCAGTTTAACCACCATTATGTGTTATAACATTTCAGCTTCTACACCCACACCTTTCAATGAGCATCAGTTTGACCACCATTATGTGTTTATAATATAACATTTAAGCTTCTACACCCGCACCTTTGAGCATCAGTTTGACCACCATTATGTGTTATATCATTTAAGCTTCTACACCCACACCTTTGAGCATCAGTTTGACCACCATTATGTGTTCTTTCATTTCAGCTTCTACACCCACACCTTTCAATGAGCATCAGTTTGACCACCATTATGTGTTTATAATATAACATTTAAGCTTCTACACCCGCACCTTTGATAATCAGTTTGACCACCATTATGTGTTCTTTCATTTCAGCTTCTACACCCGCACATTTGAGCACCAGTTTAAGCAGTGCATGGAATTCCCAGCGCAGCACAGATACAGCGTCGTGTTCCCAATGATCTGCGGTCATTTTATGAACTCCACACATGACCTGTGCCCAGAGGAGGTAATATATCTAAGAACTATATCACATACATCAAGTAACCAGATCAGACAATCAGGGACCAAACTTGAGGGTGACTTGGGAGACAACTTCTTCCTAAAATGTGTCATTTTTCCCTATTTTTGTCCCAGGGAGAAGTGACCTCTCTCATATAACAGCATACTTAAATATTTTATGCATTGAATCTCGGCAAATATCTATCAAATTATTTTAGACCAAGTCTGATGCTGTGTTTGGACCAAGTCCTGCCCCCTTGCTTTGCTATAACGGACGTTTATTCAAAAGATGTACTACACGTAAAAGTGCCCGGTCATTCACGTAAACCCCTGAATGTGATTGATCACCCGACATGTCCGCAATTAATCTTTCTTCAAAATGATATATCTTCTACCATGATAGAAAAAGGTATAGTGATGATATGATCGTTTATTGTATTGTTTGCATACATTTTCTGATAGCATGACAAATCAGAATTCTCTGGAAAACTAGGCTTTGTTTACTTATATATCTCGTTGCTTTGACATTTGACATGTTTGATATCATCATGCTTGGGAAAGGCTTCCCTCTATGTTCATATATGCAAAGCGTCCATTTAACATATCCAAAGACATACAAGCAATATAACTCCCGCCAACTTTTCTGGGCGTAATGTCCATTATAGAAGATTAACAGGGCGGGACTCTGTCCAAAAACAGCATCATCGCAACTGATATTCCAAGCTGTTGTGGACCGAGAAGACTTGGTCCACAATTATTTATGATATATGTTATCATGGCAATAGAGCTCAAAGACATATTGTGGACTCGTTTCATTGAATAAAACCAATCTGTTGGTATCCAAACATTATCCCCATTGGAAGAATGTATCAATAAACTAAGATTGTCGAAAATTCCAACCACATAAACTGTACCATTTCAGAGAACACAACGGTTGAACTTCGCACAAATGTAAATATTTGCTAATTTATTTGGGATGCATTATTGGACATAAACATTATAGCAATGATTACGCCAATAGTCACTGCATATAATTCGTTTCTATACTTGCTGTTGTTTTCTGACTATTTGGATATCAGATTTATGAAAAAAATTATTTTGGCATAGTTATTTGTTATTCCATTAGAAACACAGCTGATCGGAGTGTTTCACATCACTTTAAATAATTGTTGATAGTGCTGGGTAGTTTGATATAACAGGTTTTCAATAGAAATATCTATTGGAGATAAACTAGGTCATAACAACAATCTCTGCCTTCAACCCTTTATTTACTAAATGGACTCTCCCGCCAGTTATAAAAGTATACATTGGAATGGTCTATTATTCATCTGGAGAGATGTTTACGTAATAAAAGCCGACGACAGACAGCAAAAAGATAATGCCAGTGCAGAAGAATTTCTATTAATTGGTGGACCTATGGTCATTTGTTGAGCTTATTATCTGAACATTTCCTAAGGGAACTACCCATCAATGAGTATTTAGTAAAGAAATGATAAATATCCGTGGCAACAATGAAGATAGCTCACTGATTATATATTTGATGATCTCCCTTTACAGCGGCATTCCATTGGCACGACTAGTGTTCAGTACGCTCACTGGTTTCTGAAGGAAATGTCTGAGGAGGTTAACCAAGTTATAACGACGATCTGTGAAGAACAGAGTCAACTCGGCGATAAGGTTAGTTATATCTGAGGAGGTTAACCAAGTTATAACGACGATCTGTGAAGAACAGAGTCAACTCGGCGATAAGGTTAGTTATATCTGAGGAAGTTAATAAAGTTATAACGACGATCTGTGAAGAACAGAGTCAACTCGGCGATAAGGTTAGTTATATCTGAGGAGGTTAATAAAGTTATAACGATGATATGTGAAGAACAGAGTCAACTCGGCGATAAGGTTAGTTATATCTGAGGAAGTTAATAAAGTTATGACGACGATCTGTGAAGAACAGAGTCAACTCGGCGATAAGGTTAGTCACATTACAGTCAGTATTTCCCATTCACAATACTTTTTCCGATTCTGGTAAGTTTCTATATCCCATAATTTGCAGAAGATAAAATTAATTATCGAGGTGACCAACTTCAGCTGTGTGGAACTTAATCTGATCCTGGGTCTCCCATAGCAGGCCTAAGCAGAATGAGGTTGCCAGAGGGTGAATTTGGTGATGCTAGCCCACTCTCCTAGCATGACCGGTGACTTCATTCTGCATGGCCTCATCTGCTATGGAGACCAAGAATCAGATTTGGTGATGTGCACCCATCGGGCGCCTCGATTATGCACTGTGTCGTCTGCCAATTTGGGGATATAGAGAAACTACATTAAACCAGAAAAAAGAATCTTTCTAAAGAAGTTTCTAAATAAAAACTACAAAACTTAGCAGAATGAGGCCTAAGCAGAATGAGTGCATTTAGTGATGCTAGCCCGCTGTGTCACCTCAATTATGCATTTTATCTTCTGAAAATTAGGGGATATAGAAACTGAATAGAAGGGGAAAAACTAAATAAAAGCAATGTTAATTTGAGACTATAGATACTTCCCAGAAGATGAGGCCTAAGAAGAATGAGGTCCTCAGAGAGTTAATTTGGTAATGCTAGCCCACTGTGTAGGATGGCATCATTAAATTCACCCTCTGGGGACCTCATTCTTAAAATGTCAGGCACATTATTTGCAGACTTGGATCTGTTGTTAACCCTTTACCCAACAAAACGGCCAAAACCGGCCAAATAAAGCTTCAACAGCCTAAAATATCTTGGGTCTGTCTCAATAAAACCATACAAATATGGATATCATTGGAACCGGCTCCTTGACCACATTGTGATAGTTACAGTTATGCCCTGTGCCAATGCATTCTCTTATATATGCGAGTCGACCATAGGTCGCCTCGCATATATAAGAGAATGCATTGGCCTAAAAAAAAAAAAAAATTAACACTTTTTACCATTTTTTCTTACATTCTTTAACAATTTTATAATTTTTAATGTATTAAGCCAATGCATTCTCTTATATATGCGAGGCGACCTATGGTCGACTCGCATATATAAGAGAATGCATTGGCACAGGGCCCTTCTGTTGGGTAAAGGGTTAGATGAGTAGTAATGTGATTTATTCTCAAACTGAGTTCAGACCTCCAAGTTAGCGCTATCCTAGAACTTTAAATTAAATCAATATACAGTTTTATCATATGACTTACACCTTTTATTGAGCTTCAGGTATTTCATAATTACAAACGATTAGTTAGTTATTAGTTATTTAATTGGTCAATTTTTCAAAGCGACTTTGCAGATGGATGTCACCTAAAAGTTCTAGGTCAAATACTTGTGCGTGTAAAGAGAACTATTTCAAAATACGGTGGCAGTGTTGTCAATGAAGCAACCAGGAACAAATATCTTGTCTGACCAATTCTATATGCTGTTCCCAACATTCATATTGTGACAAACTAACAATACCATTTAAAAATATTGTGAGAAAAGAAAAGAATAATTGAATCGCTTACCTAATTTTATAATAATGTGTGTTTTGTTCAATGACCAAGGCGGAAATTTGATGTTCATAGGCCTATTCATTCATGAATGGCATCGACAAAGAATCAGACACTAAAAGCCTTCAAATGCAGAATAATGCTTCACAATCTCATTCCGAAAGAAAATATAAGCCACGTTGTATCGAATTAAAACATCTTGGTTTTGTTTCAACATTCATCCTCGATATATGATGAAAACAGTCCTGGTACATTGAAAATATCCGGGGATTTACTTGGAAGTCTACGAACTTGCAGGTTTGGGAGAATTTAGTGACAGTTGCCATGGTGGGAAAGATGTGTCTTATAGCTATAAATCTTCTTAAAGCAAATATTTATTCTGCAATAAATATTATCCAAACAATTATGTGGTATATGAAATTCCAATAAAATGGTTTGGGAAATAGTAACTAGTCGTGGAACTATGTTTAATGTGCAGATGCATGCATTTGCTTCGTAATGTTGTGATGCACTGAATTCTTTTAGTTTAACCAATTTCTACCATGTCAACTAGTATTTTGCATTAAAATCAACTCAAATTGAGTCACATGATAAATAGAATATGAAACTCGTGTTCCTCTCATATGAAATTTATGAAACTCGTCTCGAATTTTCCATTTTGACTCGCCAGAGGCTCGACAAACAGAAAATTCTAAGACTCGTTTCATAAATTTCATATGAGAGAAACATTCATTTCATATCTTCTATATGTGCATTCACTTCAATATTAATACATACATATTTATTTCTTTATTTTTATTATTTAATCTTACAACACAATGTTATTGTTAGTGTTTTTAATTGTTTATTGATTAAGCAGACACCATAATATATGGTTAGCTTTAATAAAGAATCTTGAATCTATTTGTCCCTTCTACAGCTCTTACCAAAACACAGTGCAGCTGTTGTACAGTTTATGATGCACTCACAACAGAAGAAAAAGAACAGGGATGCAAAGCGAAAGCAGATACAAGAACCGGAAAAACCGGGGATTGAAAGCATCAGGAAAAACCGGGAACAATTCACAAGGTTAATATTGTGTTAGTACTAGGGGCAGGGTGTGTAAAACCGGGAACAATTCACAAGGTTAATATCGTGTTAGTAGGGCGATGGCATGTAAAACCGGGGATTGAAAGCATCAGGAAAACCGGAACAATTCACATGGTTAATATTGTGTTAGTAGGGGAAGGGTGTGTAAAACGGGGAACAATTTACAAGGTTAGAGTGTCTGTCATTTGCAGAATGAGGTCCCCAGAGGGTGAATTTAGTGACAGCAGGCTAGCTTTACCAATTTCACCCTCTAGGGATCTCATTCTGCTGAGGCCTCATCTTCAGGGAAATATCTATAGATCTAAAATTAACATTGGTTTTAGTTATTTTTTCGCTTCGGGGAAGTTTCTGTATCCCTTAATTTGCAGAAGATGAAACGCATCATCGAGGTGACTAAAGGCTGAACTTCACAAACTTCCACTGGAGAAATTCAATCTCATCCTAGGTTTCCCATAGCAGTTGACGCCTTAGCAGAATGAGGTTCCCAGAGGGTGAATTTGGTGAATCTAGCCTGTAGCCTGCCCTGATTCAAGTAATCAACGTAATTCACCATCTGGGTCTTCATTCTGCATGGTCTCATCTGCTATGGGAGACATGGACTCAGATTAAAGATCCCAAATGGTGAATATTGTGATGTACACCCATTGGGAACCTCGATTATGAAATGTGTCTTCTGCCAATTTGGGGATATAGAGAAACTAAACTAAAAAAAAAATAGGATCTATATGAAGAAGTTTGATAGTAAAGAATCTTTCCAGAGAAGGTGAGGCCTAAGCAGAATGCAAATGACAGGCACACTAAACTCAGGCTTCATTCCATTACATAAGACAAATGAAATGGTGTTTAATCAAAACTAATATATATGGCTGAGTGATTTATATGTTGTGATTTTGGCACCACTGAATTTATACGATGTAAACAAATCATAAACAAAAATTTATTTCCTAATAACTATCTTTTCACTTTAACCTAATTTTATTTCAGGATGGACAAATTACACATGGCGCTAACAGAGCTGTGCTATGCACTCAACTACTGTAATGTTATACAGGTCTGGGAACATGGATTCGTTCCCCGCGAGTTCTTCCTGCATCATCTCGAGGCGAGATTTAATAAGTTAGTATGAATATTATGTGTATTAGGCCAAATTAAAAATAATAATTGAGTCTCTGACACTGCCGCATTGAAATAAATGGCCCGCATTGGACGTCAGACATGGCCACATTGAAATATATGGCCTGCGTTGGACGTTTTCCTTCAAATTTTGATATCACCAAAAAAAAAAAATTTAATTTATTTTGGTATGTTTTACTAACATGTCCATACATATTGAGCATTAATTGCAACATACATGAGCTCTTTACATATCTCTGGACTATCATGTATACACGAAGTGACATAGAACATGAAGTAGAAGAATTGAAGAAGTGGTACCCCAGTGGTTAGAGTGTCGGACTTGTAATGGTGTTAATGCACCGGCGTGAGTTCGCGCCCCGCCGGTGGACTATCGTCTCCACAACAGTGGCTTGGCCTAATTGAGCGGTATGTGTGCTATATATAGCCACACACTGTAGGTATTCTGTATATACTTCTTTCTATCTCTGATATTTTTGTATGAATTTCATTTTAAAAGAAATTGTGAATTTGTTATCTGTCATTGGTTCTAATATTTTTCAGAGCCTTGGTGGGAATGATGATGTACAATCCAGACACGAATGAGATAGCTAAGCCATCCGAGTTACTTAGCAGCGTTAAATCCATAATGAGTGTCTTACAAAGCTTAGAAAACTACAGTATGTATTAATCTTAGATAACAAATCCATCATGAGCGACCTATAGAGTTTAGAAAACTACACTATGTATTCAACTTAAATATCATATTCATTGTGAACATCCTAAAGAGCTTAGAAAACTACAATATGAATTCATCTTACATATCAAATCCATTTAACTCTTTCATCATGGCAGCCCGCTGTAGCAGCCAAATTAACAATTACGCTTCATCACGGCAGCCCGCTGTAGCGGTCTATTATGTCAAACACAGGCATCCTGTGTTTAAATTGCTTTTGAATCACAAACATATGGCAATTAAAGTTTATCTAATGTGGGGGTATTCTGGAGCATAGACAGGAAATATATAAACTTGGTTTTATCTCAAAAATGTTATAGAAACGAGTTTTATTCCTTTCCAAACAGGCATAGACAAAGCAAACTAAATTTATAAACATATCGGGTGATAGTGATGGTGACGAGTTTTCTGAGGATGAATTCGTTGAGAATTTTAATGTTTGTGTATTTGATATATTGTGTGCAGTTAGTAAATATCCAGAAAACAGCTTGTCTCAGATGATAAAGATCATAGTGGAGACTAAATTGATCACTCTAACTCTAGTGATAATGAACTGTCTGACCTGGATTCAGAGCATGGAAGTAAAATAAGTAATTACTCTATAGTGGAGAATGTGACAGTGATTACAAGGATATGTGGAACATAATTGAAAACACAACTTGTTCATACATAAAGACCTATTTGTTGAGTTTATATACATTTCCCCAGTTGATAAGGAATACCTTCATTGATAATGCTACATTGGATAATTTTGTATACACCACACCTGTAAAGGATGTATTCTACCTGTTGTCATGGCACAGTATATCAGAGGTAAATGGACTATAGGTTCACCGAGGTTTAGTAGAACATGAACGTAAAACTATATTAGAGATGTAGTATTCATATTGCACCACAAATAACAGAAAACAAGATGTAATAGGCGATTTTACGTAAATGTTACCGGTTCTCACCTGTTTTATACCTGTAATTACTTAACGAGACAAATTGACAGTCACACAAACATACTCATTTGATACTTCAATATCTCCCGAACATGACAATACATAGATTGCCATAGGTATCAATTACTAGTATAGTACACATAACATGCACATACTATTTTCTTAATATTATTGCCAGATATTCAGGGTTGTGGGATAAATGTAGCTATGATATTCAGTGATGAAAGAGTTAATCAAGCTAATTAAGCAGAAACTAGTTTTATTCAAGTGAATTCATAGCTTATAAAATTAGTTATTTTCCTTTTGAGTTTTAAAGCTGATACATGAATATATAGTCTTTCCATCGCGACAGATACCTGTAGTTTTACCATTGTATTTTGAGTTTTCATTCATTCATACAGGCCACTTTAATATGAGGTAAGCTAACTCATTAATCTAGGCGATGAATGTAATAATAATGGCTTTAATAACTATTGAATTGTGTTGTTTTTGTCACAATTCGGAAAACAGGAAAAACAAGTGCAGTGCCAAGCATGGAATATGCTCAGTTTAGAATGTGGGTATAGCTAAGCTATAATACTCCAGGCACATCAGACATGAAAGTGGAAAAGTAAGGAAATAAATCGGGGAAAGCTGATTTAAAAAATATTATTTAGACCATAACATCGCGGACGAGTCACGAAAAGTCCCCTAAAATCCAAGTTGAGCTTTTTGAGTTACATTATTTTTTCCATATAATAAAAAAAATAATATATTTTTCACAATCATGAAACATAATTATACAAAAGGCACTCAATATTGTTCGATACACAGTTCTTGAACAAAAGACACCTGTAGTTTTACCATGGCAGTTCATATTAAGTTTTCATTCATTGTTTGATTCGTTTTCAGTTCATATTGACATCGCCACCGTGTTCAATAAGGTGTTACCGCAGCAAACTCAACCATCCGACAGCTTCAGTGGTGAGAAAACCATTACTGCCAACTACGTTAACTGGTAAGTTGTCGGTCTTTATAGATCCATGAATATCTAAACAAGCCTCCGTATAGTGTGTCTGTCATTTGCAGAATGAGGTCCCCAGAGGGTGAATTTAGTGACGCTATCCCGCACTGAAATTCTGCTAACAGCAGGCTAGCATTACCAAATTCAACCTCTGGGATCTCATTCTGCATAATCTTCTGGGAACTATCTATAGCCTCAAAATAACATTGTTTTCAGTTACTTTTTTCCCTTCTGGGAAGTTTCTATATCCCCTAATTTGCAGAAGATAAAATGCATAATCGAGGTGATTAATGGGGGAACATCACAAACTTCAACTGGGGAACTTCAATCTGATCCTGGGTCTCCCATAGCATTTGAGGCCTAAGCAGAATGAGGTCCCCAGAGGGTGAATTTAGTGATGCTAGCCCGCCTGTCATAGTAATCGATACATTGATATATAGTGCACAAGCCTGCAATTTGTGTGTCAGTCATTTGCAGAATGAGGTCCCCAGAGGGTGAATTTAGTGATGCTATCCCACAAAGTGGGCTAGCATCAACAAATTCACCCTCTGGGGACCTCATTCTGCTTAGGCCTCATCTGGGAAGTATACATAGTCTCAAATTAACATTGATTTTAGTTACTTTTTTCCTTCTATTCAGTTCTATATCCCCTTATAAGAAGTGCATCAGAATTAGTATACTGACAATACCTATCAACTCCTGACAAGGAATATAAATCACTCCATTCTATTTTTAGGTATTTAGAAGTTTTAATGAAGAGAGCGAGTGTAGGAGGAGGTCAGATCGTGTACTCTCCGAGCCAAAAGGCTTTTGTCAGCATCGCAACAGATTCATCTCAAATGCCGTTTGCTGCTGAAGAGTATGCTGACCTAAATGGCAAGTCTAATAATATGTATATAGTAAAGAAAGGGTTAAATTTATTATCAACATTTCTTAAGGGAACTACTCATCAATGAGTATATAATAAAGAAAGGGTTAACTTATTATTTCAATGTTTAAGGGAAGTACTCATCAATGAGTATATAGTAAAGAAAGGGTTAATTTATTATTTAAACATAACTTAAGGAAACTACTCAATTTATTATCAACATTTCTTAAGGGAACTACTCGTCAATGAGTATATAGTAAAGAAAGGGTTAAACTTATTATCTGAACATTTCCTAAGGGAGCTACTCATCAATAAGTATATAGTAAAGAAAGGGTTAAATTTATTATCAACATTTCTTAAGGGAACTACTCATCAATGAGTATATAGTTAAGAAAGTGTTACATATCAAATAGATTGAAAATAGTAAAGAAAGTGTTAAAATCTCGAATAAAAAAAAATTGAAGGAAGTTACAGATCAAATTGATTGAAATTCTTGAAAATTGAAAAATCTATATGTAACCATAGTACATAAAGGGTATACTATTTTTCCTTTATCTAATTTGTGATAGAAAATTGAGCAAGCTTTGATGAGCCCTATATAATTCATACTCGTTTGTAAAGTTATCAATATTGAATTTTGCTTACTTATCCTTCCATGACTGGACCTTCCTGCAATTTTACAAATACCCTGTGCCGATGCTTTCTCTTATATGTGTGAGTCTCCCATAGGGAGCCTCGCATATACAAGAGAATTCATTGGCCTAACAATATTTACCTTGACCTTGTAAGCCAGTGCATTCTCTTATATATGTGAGGCTCCCTATGGGAGACTTCCATATATAAGAGAATGCACTGGCACAGAATCTTTAATTCTGTTAAGTATCCTTGAAAATTTATTTTGTTCATTTCTCCAGAGTTGAGAGCGTTAGCTGAGCTGATTGGTCCATATGGTATGAAGTATCTCGGAGAGAGGCTCATGATGCTTGTAGCCAAGCACGTCGACGAACTCAAGGTAAGCCCTGATTGGTCCGTATGGTATGAAGTATCTCGGAGAGAGGCTCATGATGCTTGTAGCCAAGCACGTCGACGAACTCAAGGTAAGCCCTGATTGGTCCGTATGGTATGAAGTATCTCGGAGAGAGGCTCATGATGCTCGTAGCCAAGCACGTCGACGAACTCAAGGTAAGCCCTGGGCACTGATTGGTCCATATGGTATGAAGTATCTCGGAGAGAGGCTCATGATGCTCGTAGCCAAGCACGTCGACGAACTCAAGGTAAGCCCTGGGCACTGATTGGTCCATATGGTATGAAGTATCTCGGAGAGAGGCTCATGATGCTCGTAGCCAAGCACGTCGACGAACTCAAGGTAAGCCCTGGGCACTGATTGGTCAGTATGGTATGAAGTATCTTGGAGAAAGGCTCATGATGCTTGTAGCCAAGCACGTCGACGAACTCAAGGTAAGCCCTGGGCACTGATTGGTCTGTATGGTATGAAGTATATTAGAGAGAGGCTTATGATGCTCGTAGCCAAGCACGTCAACGAACTCAAGGTAAATAATGTGCTTTGATTTCATATTATTGTGTCTCAATGTAAGAAAAGCGGCGGTGCTGGAATGGTCCCTATGGTATGATTTGTAAGAAAAGCGGCGTTGCTGGAATGGTCCCTATGGTATGATTTGTAAGAAAAGCGGCGGTGCTGGAATGGTCCCTATGGTATGATTTGTAAGAAAAGCGGCGGTGCTGAAATGGTCCCTATGGTATGATTTGTAAGAAAAGCGGCGGTGCTGGAATGGTCCCTATGGTATGATTTGTAAGAAAAGCGGCGGTGCTGAAATAGTCCCTATGGTATGATTTGTAAGAAAAGCGGCGGTGCTGAAATAGTCCCTATGGTATGATTTGTAAGAAAAGCCGTGGTGCTGAAATAGTCCCTATTGTATGATTTGTAAGAAAAGCGGCAGTGCTGAAATAGTCCCTATGGTATGATTTGTAAGAAAAGCGGCGGTGCTGGAATGGAGAGTTGGAGAACACTGAAGCATGACCATCAAATTAAAGATTATTTATTTTGTCCAGTGTAATATGAGTAGTGGGGCAACCACACATGCTATGCCTCAAATTTTCCTTTTGTTGGCAACATTTATAATGATAAGAATAATTTAAGTAACATCATCCAGTGGTCCCAGCTGAGCAGGGAGCAAATTACTTTTGAAATTTTGATTAGCAAATTAAACATTGACATGATTAGATAATTGTTCAAAAATCATTAAAAATTCATACCAAATTGCATAGCTATTATCCAAATTTAGGTAGCATATTGCGATGTGATACCAGTTAATTTGCTCCCTGCAGCTGAGACGACATGACAGGACTTGTTGTGGATTGTGCCATCTTGGTAATCGTGTCTGGATTCTGGCCCGTAAATCCAAAATGAGGTAAATGACATCAGAAACCATGTCATGATGTCTTCGCTGGTTTTCATTAAACTAACCAATGAAATTGGTCTAAATGAAACTAATAGGCCTAAAATCACATGGGAATTCTTCGTAAGTTGTGAAGTATAGCTAATTTCATTTTCATCGCGATGGTCCATTTATGAATTCGCGTTTTGGCAATCTCCACACAGTTACTAACTGGAAGTCACGTGACAATTTCTCCAAAATCCATACCTGCGATCTTTGAAAAATCACTGATGGTTATAGATTTTCCTGTGCCTAAGGTATAAACAACCACACGCGCATGCAGCACACTGGTTGTTGCTATAATTATATGAGTTTGTTAGTCGGGGATTTAAATAAAATAAATAACTAAAAAATAATACATATGTTGTATGGACACAGAATCCATTAGAGTATTCAATTTCAATTGAATGGATTATCTCAAGGGTGTTTCAGATTTAATTAATTGAATGAAATATTTATTGTGCCTTATTTTTACAGAAATTAGTGATAATGAACAAAGAGGTGCTTATACAACTGAGGACGAGCTTCGATAAACCCGACATGATGAGGGAGCTGACGAAGCGACTCCAAAGTAAGTCTCATTACAAGTCTTAAGTATTTATTTTATTTTTGTTGTGTGTCCAAGAGATCTATTTTACAGAATTTTTTTTTTTTATCTTAGAAAATAATGTATTTTTATTTCTAAGATCTGGTTTCTGCAATTATTTGCTTTCAGTAGGTTGAGAACACCATTATTGTATTGTCACTCTCGTAGATTGTCAGTCAATCAGTTTCTGCATATCCCTGTTGAAGACATTGCCTTTCCAGTTTTGCTATGTTCAATATTAGAATATTTCAAGCATTGAGTTTTAATAAAATTACAGATTGAATATGATCAAATAATTTATAAATTTGATTATATTTGAAATTTACCTTCATTCAGTAATAATTTGCTAATCAGAAAATATATAAAAAATAATTATCTATTTATCAAATCGGATGTGGCATATTTAACTAATTAAACCCGATTTTAATGCTTACTAATTTTCAGCTTCGTTTTAGTAACTTCATTCATTTAATTAATTTGTCTCACCTTCACAGATATAGACAGCGTCCTCATGAGGATGACAATCATTGGTGTGCTGCTGTCATTCCGGGACCTCTGCCAGGAGGCGCTTTATGACGTAAGTCGAATCATTTAAAGATGGTCTATCTCTTCCGGGGCACAATTACAACAACAACAACATAATTTTTAATATAAATCCTGATTTTAAGACAACAAATAGCTATTTTGTGAATAAAATACAATAAACTGAAGATTGGGCATATTATTTGTCAATAACTTGATATAAATCAATATTAATTGATAGAAATGTTTCCGGACAGGTGTCTTTGACTCATATTTATTATTTTAAACCATAGAATCAATTTAAAACATATGTAAGAAGAGATAAACCATCTTTAACCCTTTCTATACTAAAGCATAATTGACGAGTAGCAAGCTCAAAATAAGTGGCTGGTCATGGTCATTGCCCGACGAAATATAGCTTATGTTCAATGCACTTCTGTATCAGTCGGGACATTTTGTCCAATGCAAATATTTAAACAATCTGTATCTGTTTGGGTGCAACCAAGGAGCCAATACTGGCCAAATCGGACATTGAAAGTAAAAAATAGTTCTTTTTAATTTCAGATCAATTCAGAGTGAATATAATTATCTCTTTTGTGACTTGCATGTGTATTTATTAAACGACGTAAAGTTTTTTAACTTTTGAAAACAAAAACAACATGTTTTTTTCTTGGGTGGCGATTGGATGCTCACTAAAATGTGCGCATCATTGAGAAATAATAAGTCAATTGGAAATTTAAATACTATCTCATACAGTACATCTGAAAATTTGACAGGCACCATTTTGAAATAACCAACATCATACATTTTGTCAAGCCTTGAAATAGCGTGTCTGTCATTTGCAGAATGAGGTCCCCAGAGGGTGAATTTAGTGATGCTACCCCGCATAGCGGGCTAGCATCACCAAATTCACCCTCTGGGGACCTCATTCTGCTTACACCTCATCAGAATGAGGTTCCCAGAGGGTGAATTTGGTGATGCTAGCCCGCTATGCGGGGTAGCATCACTAAATTCACTCTCTGGGGACCTGATTCTGCAAATGACAGACACGCTATTTCAAGGCTTGATTTTGAGCCCTGACGAGTAGTTCCCATGGGAAATGTTCAGATAATAAGTTCAACAATCTACCATATGTCGTTTGTCGAACTTATTAACTGAACATTTCCCTCAATAAATATGACTCCTTCTGTACTTTATTATCTGTCGTCTGCTAATATTACCTCCACATCCCTGCAAATTAATAATAGACCATTCCGATATACACTTTTTAACTGATTGGGAGAATCCATTTAGTACAGAAAGGGTTAATCTGACTATCTCTCCACAGATCTTTGAGGACCGGATACCATTTATAATGGATTCCGTTAAATCCATATATTATCTCTATCCACACATCCTTGAGGACCGGATACCATTTTAAATCTAAAGCCTTCTATTATCTCTCCACATATCCTTGACGACCGGATACCGTTTTTAATGGATTCCGTTAAATCCGTCTATTATCTCTATCCACAGATCCTTGAGGACCGGATACCGTTTTTAATGGATTCTGTTAAAGATCTCCATCATCTATACATACCCCGAACCTCCAAAGACAAGATGGTAAGAATACGGTGGTTATTATTGATTTCTCACGTGCTTCTTAAAGCTGTATTCAGGGTTCCAGACCTCCAGTTACAACAACAACATACAAAATCAAATTTAATATTTTCTGGTTTGTTCCACTGAAAAGAATGTGGCAATCAAAATATGACATAATATTTACTTAAAAATGCCAAATAAATTTCATTTTATTATTGAAATATCAGGAAATATGAAAAAAATAAGTATTGCTCTCTAAAGCATTGAAACAAATAGATAGAAAATTCAATAGTGAAACTGGATAATGTCTACGGTGAATATGTATTGCTCTCTGAAGCATTGAAACTATATGAAAACAATTGCATAGAAAATTCACTTTGAAACTGGATAGAGTCCATACGGTGTAGGTTCTCATAAAAAAGTATTATTTTATACTCTAGAATCTAATATGTGGCATATTTATTTTATTTAAAAATGCCAAATTAATGTCATTTTTGTTTATTTCGAAATATCAACAAATTAATTATTGCTCTCTAAAGCATTGAAACTATATGGAAATGAATAGATGGAAAATCACTATAATACAAGATAGTGTCTATAAAGTGAATCTTCTCATCAAAATGTGTTATTTATACACTAGAATTGAAATAATAGTAAATCAGATTTCGTAAATTTGTTTCTGGAACCCTGAAGACATCTTTGTTTCATTTAGTTTGACTAATTTCTATTTTATGAGCCACTTTGAGGACACTTCTGTAAAAAATATGGTTATTTGTCGAATCATTAATTTAGTTTATTCGCTAACGTGTAGTAAGTTCAGAAAAAACAATTAAAAATATGGTTATTTGTCGAATCAGTAATTTAGTTTATGCGCTAACGTGTAGTAAGTTCAGAAAAAAACAATTAAAAAGCCCTGTTATTAGCAGAAATTTGCCGATGCTAAAAGAAATTCCTATGCCAAGAATGTTTAGGCTAAAAATCCTAGAATCCACATACAGTAATGCCCTAAATAATCGACTCCTTAACCACAGCAGAATTATGGGTAATTTTTCAGGATTTAGTCGGAAATATGGCTTGTTGCCATTCATCAGAAAGCTTTCAGTGGGAGCTTTCCGATGAATGACAACAAGCCATATTTCCCACTAAATCCTGAAATCTTACCCATGATTCTGCTGTGGTTAAGGAGTCGATTATTTAGGGCATTACTGTAGTTGCATGCTTCACACATATAACTTTACAATTCGCAGTCTATCCAGACTTTGGTTAATTATGGCTTATTGTGATGATCAAGATACTTCTTGTTATCTCACTAGTCCTTGGCATTCAGCCAGATTCAACAATGAAATTGTTTCAATTTTGCACAAAACTTTCGCAGGCTCTAAAATTTGCCTCTGCTTAACCCTTTCAGTGCCAAGTCCGATTTTTGTATCAACCCATATTTCCTTGATCATTTTTCAAATTTATTGATTATAATAATGTGATACATTGATTGGAAGAGCTCTAAGAGCTCTTTCCATCAATGTATCACATTATTATAATCAATAAATTTGAAAAATGATCAAGGAAATGTGGGTTGATACAAAAATCGGACTTGGCACTGAAAGGGTTAAATATTGCTGATGATATTTCTTTCTGTTTGGCATTTGACTCCCCTCAGCTGTTAGCCGGCACTAATTTGCAGGGCTCTAATGTATGTGGGTAATACAGGATAATTAGTGGATAATCGTGGTCGCCAAAAAAATGAAGCAGAGACAGGTTTCTTTTTCCTGGATAGGTTTATCAAACATTTGAGGGACATTAATCTTTGTTGGGAAAAACTATAGTAAGCTATGTAAACTGAATCCATTGGTTAAGAATGGGAAATATGTTTAGTTGTGAGTTGTATGTGATACAGAAGGACAGTTTATTATTAACCCTTTCATGACGGGAGCTGAGCTGGTGCAGCATAAAAATCATGTGCCAGTGCACTATCTTATTTTTGCAAGTCTCCTGTTGGGAGCCTTGGATATATAAGAGAATGCACTGGCTTACAAGGTCAAGGAAAATATAGTTAGGCCAATGTATTCTCTTATATATGTGAGGCTCCCTATGTGAGACTCGCATATACAAGGGAATGCATTGGCACAGGATTTTCACAAAATTTCAGGAAGCTCCAGTCATCGAAGGGTTAAGTAAGGAACAAAGTGGCAGAATTTATTTGCAAATTCATAATATATTTTAACCTATAGTTTTGCTATTTTCTGCACACATTTTGCTATTACGTACACCATTTTGATATAATTGATGCCTTTCCATATAATATATACATGTTTTCATACACGTGTGACGTTTTTCCCTCGTTTAGCTCGCAGTAAAGCAGCAGGTTGGTCCATACACGTGTGTTGTGTGGTTTTATGTTTTGTTTTTCGTCAGTCATTCTGTTCTGTTAAGACACCCTTCATTTTAGCTTAATTGCTTGTCAAATGCTGTTGCAAATTTTGCTTATTTTTTTAAGTATCACAAAAGCTCTTGTCTGTCATTGCGTAGGATATTAAAGGAAAGATAAAAATTAAAGAATCTCTTGTGGTAAAATGTTTTCCTGAACAAATCTTATGCAAACAGAATAAATAGAAACCCTCTACATACAGAACCCTTTAGAAAATAGCCCTCTATGGAAAATTCTCAGCACACAAATTTTACGCATGGATTTAACTGGACATTTTTGTCGTAGCATTTATGATACAGACACTTATCAATATCATACAGTGACAAATGACAACACCCTTACATAAATTAACCCTTCTATTTATTAAAAAATATTATTCCTTGATTTTCTCTTTTTAAAACTGTAGACATTCAGATTATAGACTTAAATTAATGACTGATACTAGATCATATTCGCAGTCGGTTGATGGACTAAATTAATGACTTATTTACTGATACTAGATCGTATTCGCAGTCGCTTGATGGACTGAGATTTTTCCTACTCCCCCATCCCCTAGCGGAAACCCAGGTACTGTGAAGCAATGCTCAGAGTCAAGATTCAGCTATTGCCATGGGTCGATTGTCCATCCGAACATCTGTCCATTTACTATTTCCTTTAGCGCACCCTTGGGTTTGACTTTTGAATCCATCTGCACACCATGCAGCCCACAATAATTGGTGAAATGATTCTTGAAAATTTTCACGCATTTTTGGGATTACCTCCAAATGGGAGCTATTGAAATTGAACGATTTTCGATGAAAAACATGGCCGCTGGCAGCCATCTTGGAATTTACTCTTTGCATCAATCGTGGATTTTACTCTTTGTATAACAAAATCCGTTGGCACACCTTACAGACCACATCCCTCATCCCGATCCTCACCAACCTTCATATGGATCCTTAGGGTGACCACTAGATGGGAGCTTACCATTTTTTCCGAATTATGTTAAAAAACATAGCTCACAGCAGCCATCTTGAATCTTGAATTTCACATTTGAATCAATATTGAAATCCAGTATTACATAGACATACCAACTTTCCACTTTCCTCATCGCTCCATTAACTGTAACATTTGACATTAGCCCCTCTCCAAGTTGAGCTTCAGCCTTCAGTGTCATTGACACTTTTAATTACCACGTTTGTATACTATTAGAATGCCTGCATTCACCAATTAAACGCCTGCATTCACCAACTAAACGTCTGCATTAAATTGCTGCATTTTTATGCCTGAAAACATTTTATGCCTGCTCCACCTCGCTGAAGCTACACCAAATTTTGTTTTATTGAGAATCCTTCCTTTTCTTTCATTTCTCAATTTCCCTCCTCGATTCTTTCTACCTCAGGGTTTTCGACCATCCACTGAATTGATATTCCTGGAAAGTTTTGGAATTTTTAATCATTGCTTCCAGGCCTTGAGAAGTTTGGAAAAAGGCACATTTTTCACCTCACTATCACTATGCAAATATAAATAAAATTCTTCTTCAATAATCGTGATCGCTAAAATATGAGGCAGAGAAATGTTTAACTTTTTCCAGTATTAATAACTTGTTTATCAGAATTTTTTTTTGTGAGTACCAGTAATAATTTCTTCTGGTAAATTCTCACACTTAAGTGGGTCCCTCGATACAAGCCCCTGCAAATAGTGTGTCTGTCATTTGCAGAATGAGGTCCCCAGTGGGTAAATTTAGTGGTGCTACTGCTGCACAGTGGGCTAGCATTACCAAATTCACCCCCTGGGGACCTCATTATGCTTTGGTCTCTCATAGCATTTGAGGCCTAAGAAGAATGAGGTTCCCAGAAGTTGAATTTGGTGATGCTAGCCCACTGTGCGGGATAGCATCACTAAATTCACCCTCTGGGGACCTCATTCTGCAAATGACAGACACACTATTTGCAGGCTTGCCTCGATAGTTGATATAAGACTAATTTAACTAATACTGATGTCAAATTGTGAGGAGAAGATACATGTAGCTACTCAAAATTCATCTCACATTAAGTCCCAACGAAGCTAAGATGATCTCACATTAATTTTAAAGTCCCACCGATGCTAAGAAACTAGAAAAGTCATGGAATTTCATTGCATCAAAGTCATTGAAAATTCCTGAAAATCATGGAAAAGTGATGAAATTTTATTTCTGGACAGATATATAAACCATGATCACTAAGTGAATGGAAATAAAAGAATTAGTATTAGTGTGATAAACTTCACTAAGTGAAATGAAATAAAATAATTAGTGTTAGCAGTGGTGTTAGTGAGATAAACTTGACCTCCTTCACACACCTGTATAGTTCTGTGTTTATTACACACCAGTAGTATCCTGATTGGTTTCCATGCTAGTTAGTCATCTGTTCAACACAAATCGGTGTTGTATTATTGTTGTAGTACCGTTTGGTTTTTCATATCGTGATTGCTCAAGGGCATTTGTGTGAAACTACCACACAGACTGAAGTAACGTTATCAACTGAAAGATCGTAGCAATAGATGTTTAAAGTGATGTGAAATTTCACCCATACAGAGCCCCAGACAAACATGAGCAGACAACACTCTTCTATATGCTTCTATATATGTGTGGGGCTCCCTGCAGGGTAATGGATGTTTTTTATTTTATGTCCTAAAAATTGTAACAAACATTTATTTTAAAAAAAATGATAACAAATTGTTAGGCCAATGCATTCTCTTATATATGCGAGGCGACCTATGGTCGACTCGCATATATAAGAGAATGCATTGGCACAGGGTAAAAAAAAATCAAAAGTGATGTGAAACACTCCGGCAGGTTGATCAAATAGAAATGAAGAATAATTTTGTTCAAAGTAGTTATTTTTTACAAATATTATATCCAAATTGATAACACACAATCATTTGTATATATTGTATATATATTAATTAAATGTAATGACTCTCAGTGGCGAAATTGTTTTTGTTAATTTATCGCCGATAGATGCGTCCTGAATCGAGTAGTAAATATTTACAATTGAGCGTAGTTCAGACGATGTTTTCTATGGAGTGGTATGGCCGATTTGCTTCAGATTTTAAACAATGTTTGTAGAATGGTATAATATGTCTTTAATAAACAAAATTCAACTGGATGCTATGCATAGTTCAGTCCTTATCAAATATTTCTTGAATGAATTGAATCTAATTTATTTGTGTGATTCATCCAAATTTTAATTGGTAATTCTTGTTTTAAATTAACATGAAATAAGTTTCCCTATCGACAAAAGCTGAAAAGTAGAGAACATGACCTGAAATTATGTTTTAATGTTTGGTCAATGAATTAAACACATACGAAATTCTATGACCCAGAAGTGTAGGGCATAATGAATTTATCAGACTTCTAGCTGCAACCATGTTTTATGTTTCTTCATTGTTCCATGTTATGTTATGTTATTTAGTGTATTCCCATTGTTTGCCAAAGATCTGTGTGAATCGCTTATTATTTGTTTGTCTTATAAATTGTGTTATTTGTTAATTATTCAGATATTACCTAATTCTATAAGATTCTCTATGTCTAAGTATTAACCCTTTACCCAACAGAAGGGCCCTGTGCCAATGCATTCTCTTATATATGCGAGTCGACCATAGGTCGCCTCGCATATATAAGAGAATGCATTGGCTTAACACATGAAAAATTATAAAATTGTTAAAGAATGTAAGAAAAAAATGGTAAAAAGTGTTAAAAAAAGTTTTTTTTTAGGCCAATGCATTCTCTTATATATGCGAGGCGACCTATGGTCGACTCGCATATATAAGAGAATGCATTGGCACAGGGCATAACTGTAACTATCACAATGTGGTCAAGGAGCCGGTTCCAATGATATCCATATTTGTATGGTTCTATTGAGACAGACCGAAGATATTTTAGGCTGTTGAAGCTTTATTTGGCCGGTTTGTTGGGTAAAGGGTTAACTTATATATATTCAGTTCATTATTTACTTATTGTGTCCGAATTGTATTATGTTCTATATTGATTTTATATTGCGTTTCATGTCATTAACTTGATCTGTTCTGGATAGGTCAATATTACATAATGTGATTTTCAGCAGGTGAAATTGTAATGAAATTTCGATATGAAATGATTTGAAACAATTGATTTACGCATTTAATATTATATAGAAAATAGTGGTCCAAGAAGAGGTACTATTCCTCCTTGAGGACCACTATTATGGCATAGTCAATGACAAGACATGCATTATTTATTATATTATATCGAACATTGGTATCGGTTCTCACACAATTTCTGTGTTTGATTTTGTCACATTTTTATATACCATGAATATATGAAATCGGTCTCAGATTTTAATATTTACGGCAATCTTTTTGATGATGCAGGGGAGTAGAAGTTATAACTATGTTATTAGTTACAACTAACATAATTGCTTCATGTATTTATTTCTATAAATACATCATTAGCAAAGACGTTTTGGTGAAATTTCAGAAATTAAATTTTCATCTTCGTTGAAAACTGAAAAAGAAGTTATAAATAACGTTCACTGGCATTAAAAAATTAGGACTGTCCACTTGCCAACTAAACGGACAAATTATTAAATACATTGGATAGCTATGATCGTGCATTTGTAAGATCATTAAAATTCACCGTTAAGTCTAATGATATACCGATATTGTAACAAGTATTGCACAAGAAATATTTTCAAATTGCATGTGTGTTCAGTTGGTAATCCGATTGCGCGAACTGAATATGTTACACTAAATAGAAAAAGAATAATAGGCGATTAGGAATCATACTGGGGTACTAATGTAAAATAGTATAGCCGTGTGCAGCCAATCAGAATGCGAGAAAGTCACAAGAGATATAATAATTAAAGATGCACAATCCTTTACCCAACAGAACGGCCCTGTGCCAATGCATTCTCTTATATATGCGAGTCGACCATAGGTCGCCTCGCATATATAAGAGAATGCATTGGCTTAACACATTAAAAATTATAAAATTGTTAAAGAATGTAAGAAAAAATGGTAAAAAGTGTTAAAAAAAGATTTTTTTTTAGGCCAATGCATTCTCTTATATATGCGAGGCGACCTATGGTCGACTCGCATATATAAGAGAATGCATTGGCACAGGGTATAACTGTAACTATCACAATGTGGGCAATGAGCCGGTTCCAATGATATCCATATTTGTATGGTTTTATTGAGACAGACCCAAGATAATTTAGGCTGTTGCAGCTTTATTTGGCCGGTTTTGGCCGGTTTGTTGGGTAAAGGGTTAATGCTCCTAAATTACTATTTCTTTGGTTTCAGAGCTAGTTATCAGATATCGATTTTTGAAATCTATTATTTTTCACCACCTTTTCGACAAATGCCGACCGACATACTCTCGATACAATTGCCTTGAACAAAATGTTCATATATAACCCAATTTGGAACATTTTATACAAGAGTTGGCATTGGTAGGCATTATTTTTTTGGTAATTAATTGATTCTGATAACTACAGCGGTTTTTCAATAAATGTTGTTGTTGGAATCTGATGATATTGGGACCATACAATTGGATTGTGTACCTTTAAAGATAGTGTATCCCTTCCAAGTAAGTTCTATATAGATTCCAGGGTATAAAAAATTAGATATGAATCGAGGATACCTGTCCACAAAAGCTGCTATTATTAATAGAATATTTTTGAATTTTTCTTCGGTAATACTGGCATCTAACGGGACATTAAAAGGGCCTATTTTTAGAATTGGCGAACCTGCGGAAACATTTTGGAAATAACAAGATGAAGATAGCACCCTCCGTCAAGGCTAATGTAATTTTGAATCTTAAGAGAATTGCCTCGCTACATCAGAATTAAACCACTTTATTATGCATTTATAGGCAAATAATACATGTATACCAAGTCTTCAAAAAAGTTTTGTCTGTTTTATTCACAAATCCAGAAATCAAATTTTATAAAAATGATGTTGTTTTTGTATTTGTGGCCCCGGAAGAGATAGATCATCTTTAATGTTGTTTTTATATATTACAGGTGGTGAATGAGATGGCGTCGTCATCAGGCCTTCCCTGTGATATAGACCCTGTATTGGTCAGTGCTCTTAGGTCGCAAAAAACAGGTTAGTAGGGATTCTCCCACTCAGTTATAAAAGTAATCATTGGAATCGTCTATAATTCATCAGGAAAAAATGAACAGACGGCAGATGATAAAAGTTCAGAAGGAGTCCTATTTATTGGAGGGAATTGTTCAGATAATAAGTTCAACAAATGACCTATGGTGGTTTGTTGAACTTATTATCTGAACATTTCTTATTCATTTCAATGAGAATTTAGTAGGGCAAGTATACTAAAGGCCTCTAACCTTTTACTCAAGATTATGAAACCTGTTCTGAAATTTAGCAGCCCTCAACATTAGCTACAGCAATATGCATTGGCATAGAAAAAGGCATAGAAACAAATATAGAATTTCATGCAATTCTAAAGCAATGACCTAGAATAAAAATGCCAATTTCAACGGTTGACACAATTTTAGCAAATTAAATTATTTTGACTCAGATTTTACAAGCCTGGGTTTAGTGTGCCAGCCATTTGCAGAATGAGGTCCCCAGATGGTGAATTTAGTGATGCTAGCCCGCTATATAACCAAATTCACCCTCTGGGGACCTCATTCTGCATGGTCTCATCTGCTATGGGAGACAAAGACTCAGATTGAAGTTCCCAAATGGTGAATATTGTGATGTACACCCATTGGGAACCTCGATTAATCAATGTGTCTTCTGCCAATTTGGGGATATAGAGAAACTAAACCAAAAAAGAAATAGAATATATGTGAAGAAGTTTCTATATAAATTTGATAATAAAGAAACTTTCCAGGGAAGATGAGGCCTAAGCAGAATGTGTTCCCCAAAGGGTGAATATGGTGATGCTAGCCCACTATGCAGGATAGCATCACTAAACTCACCCTCTGGGGACCTCATGTTGCAAATGACAGGCACAAGACACTCAGGCTTGCTGCCTAGGTGAATTTTCAGGGCTGTGTAAGTTAACCCTTTACCCAACAGAACGGCCAAAAACGCCCAAATAAAGCTTCAACAGCCTCAAATATCTTCGGTCTGTCTCAATAACACCATACAAATATGGATATCATTTGAACCGGTTCATTGACCACATTGTGATTGTTACAGTTATGCCCTGTGCCAATGCATTCTCTTATATATGCGAGTCGCCCATAGGTCGCCTCGCATATATAAGAGAATGCATTGGCCTAAAAAAATTCTTTTTTACCATTTTTTCTTACATTCTTTAACAATTTTATAATTTTTTCTTACATTTTTTAACAATTTTTATAATATTTTTCTACATTCTTTGACAATTTTATCATTTTTAACATGTGTTAAGCCAATGCATTCTCTTATATATGCGAGGCAACCTATGGTCGACTCGCATATATAAGAGAATGCATTGGCACAGGGCCGTTCTGTTGGGTAAAGGGTTAACCAAAGTCACAAAAAATGACTGAATAATCTGATATCAAGGCTATTTAATAACCTTTTAAAGTCTGTTATTTTCTGTTGATAACCATGATGATAATATATTATCTTTCAGAACATGCTGATGATGAATATGCTCTTGCCTGTTTGTTGTTCGTGTTTATTGCCGTGGCGATACCAAGGTTAGCTAGGAGTGAAACAACAGTATATAAAGCCTATCTCGAAGGTAAGTTATCTCCATTGTTTACGGAGAACCGGTGCTATTTTACCCAAATTTTCATGTTATTATACAAAGGCAGACTTGACCAGCGGCTCGCAGATTATTCCATACCCGTTGAATCACAGCCATTGAATACAAGCCTGAATATAAGCGGCCGGACACGGACATTGTCCGATACAAATTACCAAATGTCCGACGGTTTTCAGTTTGCGTCTGCCGTTATGTCCGGCGGCATTTTATGTGTGAATTTTACTTCAAACTCGTCTTATAGGTTATATGTCAGAAATATACAAATTCAATGTTTTAATTTCCTATTAAAATAAACACAAAACTATCTAAATTTGTCAAACTATACCTGACTATACCGGAAGTTTTAAAAATGCTCGTCGGATTTCCCCAACAGTTATATATAGAACATATTTCTCAGAATACAAAATACGAAAAACTCAGAACGGAAATCATTGCGGAACGAAACGCGTGATTGGGAATCGTATAACGGACAGTAAATCATTTTATGGAATATAGTGGCACACATACATGTGCCGCATCTGCGTATTATTATTAAAATTATGCTGCGGCTATGCCTGTAATGTACTAGGAAGGCAAACTAAAATAAATTGCAGTCCGTTTAGATGTATGCGTGGTGCGACGTTTTGAGATGCAGCACACCGTCCTTGTAAAGTCTTGTATTACACCCCAGGATTCAGGCCACATGTGTCATGTCACCACAAGTTACCAAAATTACGGTAGTTAGTTTCCTGTTTAGCAATATAAGAGAATGCTTCGGCACAGGGTTCTTGTTAAATTTCAGGAAGCTCCAGTCACGAAAGCCTAGAAAGGGTTAATAAACAATGAATATTATATTAAGTATAATTTAATTTACTGTTTTACTTAACTCTAGCAAAGAGAATATAGTGACTAGATTGATCAATGATCATACACTAATTCAGCTTCAATTTTTATGTGTACCCATACCATGTATGGTACACATAATGCCGACGTCTGGATCAACCATCCGTCATTCGTCTGTCCGTCCGTCTGTCTGTCCGTCCGTTCGTCCGTCTGTCCGTAGACACTTGCTATCCGATTCAATTACTTGAATATTTTTTATCGGATCGTGTTAAAATTTTATGTGCATGTTTATGATAACACACTCTTCACCTGTATAGTTTTTGGTATTGATCGGTTTAGAAATTATTAACACTTTGCATCCGCACATAGTCATGTTCTATCCGATGCCATAACTTAAGTATTTTTTGACCGATTGTGTTCATATTTGATATGTAGGTTTATGATGACACACCCCTCACCTGTATAGTTTTTGGTATCGATTGGTTGATCGGTTTAGAAAATAATTAACCCTGCACACAAATGCTATATGATGCATCTAAGTTAAACAATTTTCTTCTGATATGCCTCATATTTCTTACCTAGGTTTTTCTTAGCACGTTCTTTATCTGTTTTGTTTTTGGTATCGTTTATTTAACCCTTTCTGCTCTTGTTTTTAAATAGAATTCATCCAAGCTGTGTTGACTTAAATATTTTTCATCTGATCAGCACCAAATTTGGTACATCTGGTCCTCACCCCGAAATACAGATCAGGTTCGAATTTGAGTTTGATCTGGTATATTTTAACAGAGTTATGGCCATTTAAAATTCAAGTAGCTGATAATCTAATTAATGCCTGCAGGCACTGTTAGCTTAGAAGAGGAGATCTTATTACACAGCCAGTGTCTTATTGGAAATGAGTTTTGTTTAGCTTGACATTAGATAAATACCATGGCTCACAGAGTCAAATCTCTTTAGACACATCACAGGGATAGTGGTTCTCTCCTGTATGGACCAGAACACCTGATCAAACAAATCTCTCAACACTAATAAAATTTCTCTCCTGACTCTCAGACTCTATCACACACAGTGTGCTAGCATCTCTAAAACATTGACAAATCCATGATTGATGACTCTCTGGTCCATTCTTTGTTCTGTACAAATTTAATTTTACCCCTTTGTTGAAACAGGTTCATGACATTAGAGACTGACTTATTGTATGGGTTTCTAAATCCAATGACATGCTTTTATAGACTGTTTGTGTTTATCAGTTCATTATTTTGGGTAAGATTAACGCCATTCTATCCGATTTTATATCCATTGATTATGTTTATAGTTCTTGGCATAGTTTATGATAACACACCCCTAACCTGCACAGTGAGGGTCATTTGGTTTATTTGCTCAAAAATATTAACATCCTCCACCAATCCTGTTGACACAATGTGATAACTAAATATTTTTCACTTGATCACTATATAAATAATTGCATCCATGTTAATGATGAAACATTCTTCACCTGTATAAATTTTGGTATCGATTGAATGATTTTGATAATATATTAACAGTAACTTCAATTATATTTCCGCTGTTTAGATACATTATATCTTTCCAATGATCAGCTTAGAAGAAAATTAACCCACCCCATTCCATAGTCATACAGTATGCTATTCAATATAATGAATCTAATATTTTCAATCTGACCAATCTCATATCCCACCTCTAGCTATCTGAAAATTCTGCATAAAAACATTTTATATCCAATCATTATCAATCATTTTATATCCAGGTCTATACATCCCTCACTTGTATAGTTGTTCAGGTATTGATTAGTTTTTGAATCGGGAACTATTAACTCTTTTGTCCCATCTAAATCATCCCAAGAATTTTGAATATGCAGCTAACACAAAACATAATAAAAAAAATAACAATATTAAAAAAATCATAATATGTTATGTCTCGCATTCCAGTGTAATAAGCAAATAAATAAATATTTTGTCTTTAACTGCTATGTAGTCCAAGTCTTCTCGTTCTAAAACTAGCTAAGATTTTGGGATGGAGATGCTAGTATTTAGTCCGAGTTCCAGGCCCATGCATTCCTATGACACGACTTAAGCGTTAGTGACCCGCTCAAATAAAACCACAATTATATGAAATAAAATATCACAATTGCGACAATAAACGGATAGTTTCCGCAGAAGACATGCTATTTGATCTGAAACCCACATCGGTTGTGAATTGAAAGCGGTAATTTAATGTGAAAAGAAACATTTGCCACAGTGTTTACATATTTTTTAAAGTATGCGAACTCAGTTGACCTTGCGAACTGCGTTCGGCATTTTCCGGTGAAAATATTCCGTAGATTTTCAATCAACCACGCACGATGAATTCTCCATTGTAATCGTAATTATACGTGACAATAAATAAATAAATACATAGATTAAATACATATTGAAGATATAAATGTAATACATTAAATAAATTACGGGAATTACAACCATCTCACAGTTTAAAACAGTGTAAACACAATGAGCATTAGAATATCATGGGGGCCGCCATTTTGTTTGTATCGAAATTCGTCTCGGCCAAAACAAACACCGGACAATGCCGAAGTTCTTCGGAACCTGAGTTCGGCTTTCATTTAAGTAAACAAACAGAAAAAACAACGATGTTTGTGGCAATCAACCGGAATATTCTATGTGTAATTTAACATTAAAGTTAGATTATTATACACCATTATGACCATAAGATGTCACTCTTTCCGATGTATATAGCATCATGTATTGCTTTGTTAGGTAAATCGAGTAAAATACACCACAGATTCCCGCCACAGATCCTGGGCGTAACTCGTGTCATAGGAATGCATGGGCCTGGAACTCGGACTAAATACTAGCATCTCCATCCCAAAATCTTAGCTAGTTTTAGTACGAGAAGACTTGGACTAACTGCTATGGTGCTTCTCTCTGACTATGGATTGAGCTTAATTAGCTTTATCACTCTATAAGATATATCTGTGTTGAAGTGACTTAATAGGTTGAAATGGAATGCCACATCCGTGTTCCTATTGTGTTTATGTGAGCAAGGTGCCCATTAAGTCTGATTCCACTTGTGACCTTAATAGTAAGGTGTCAATTATTGAAACTTTTGCACTCGTGAAAAGGTTGGTGTAAGGATTTATTAAAATAGCTAATCGTTATCGCCAAGGTATGGGTTAAACATCTGCCGATCGTGATCGGCCTCTCGTTGTTGAATGTTCTTAACAAATTTAAAAGCAAAACGTTTTCGAATTAATGTCAGATGGTGAGCAAAAAATTAAATTCAGGCTTGATTGAATATATAATGTTATGTACCATGTGTTAACTACAATCAGGAACTACTTCTTCTTGATGTTGTCACCAAGAAGACATTACATTATTTCAGCGATCCGCTTCCAATGTGCCCCAAATATTTCCAGTTTTTCATCAGATTTAAATGACATTGATGGTATATATAAAATAGTGGAATAAAAACAGGACACAACATGCATCATAATCTCAAATCTTTTATCGCTCTCGTGAAATTTATCCTTGTGCCATCCGCAACTCATTCGATATAAGATTCTGTATTAAGATTCACATTGTGTTTTGTCTATTTATATTTTGAATGTGCGGCGAAGCATGCATAAATTTTGAACAGAGCACTCTAGCATTGACAGTGAGCATCAATCAAGTTAAACCTGAAAGTTGTTTCCTATAGATACGATAAACAGGAAGATGGTCGGGAGCTGCTCCGAGTAACCCCAAGGAACTAACTCATAGGTTGATCACTGAACAAACGATACCTCACTTCATAGAATGTAATGCCTATAAAACACTTTTTGTGCAGTCTCTTTGTGCAGTCTCTTTGTGGAGTCTTTTTGTGCAGTCTCTTTTAAACTATTTTGGTGGTTTGATTTACATTTGAGATCAACATACCCTGTGTTGTTGGATATTCGGCGATTCAAGCATCAAAACAGTTTGAACTCGTCAGCCAGTTCACAACTGTTTTCGTGCTTGAATCTCCGAACACTGTAATGCTATATAAGGAAGTACCTAGCTTGGCCTAATGCTAAATCAGAAGTAGTGAGTTCCAGGGTAATATTTTCTCCACTAAATATTAAGTATTGTCAAATGAATTTCTTGTAGGGCATATGAACAACAGTCATTGTCTCGCCAAAGCCATTAATGCATTAGCCGGTGCTCTGTTTACAATCCACGGTGGTGATGATCGAGATAAAGCCGAGGGCAAGGACAGACAGCTAGTCAAAGAGAGGCTCGAGGAATTCCTGGCGGTGAGTTGAAGATTTATTCGGGAGTGTTTCACAGCCGATGGGAAGAAAGATCACACCAAGTTGATCTAAGGGGAAGCCCTGATGCGAAGAAAGACCACACCATGGTTGTTCAATCGCATTATTTCAACCTGCAACATAAATAGAGAAGCATTACAATTACACTAACCAATTTCTGACAAAACGAAAAATTGCCCATACATGTGTAATCTAGGATGCATAGTTGACTCAAATGTGTGTGCTAAACAAATTATATGGAAACACAAATGGAAACCACCTAACAATCACACAAAAAAAACGTCAATTAAAATTTATACAATATAAAGTTAATGCTAAATGCAGGAAAATATCACAAACTAATTAATTTTCAAACACTAGATATAAGAAACCTTTAAAATTAAAAATTATAATAAGTCGTAGGAATGACTGAATGAAATGATGATGAAATAAATAAGGATGACTGTGACAATGAAAAAAGATGAAATGGATTAAAATTCAAGCCCTTGCCATCAAAATTAATCTGATATATATTACCCAAGTGTACCTAAAGCATAAAATATGAAAAGTCAAAGCACATAAGATTGTCAAACACGAACCAGCAGGTGATAACTTACATATTGGTGGGTTGCCTATGGAATAATTTGAGAGTATTTCATGTGGTTTAAAAGAGCGCTGTAGACCTTAATAAATTTATATTTTCTTCTGCTACACATTTGTCAAAAATGAACAAATATGGTTTTAACCTTTTATTGAGATTAGTTGTCAATGACAAAAGACTATTTGTATTTAGAAATTTAATGTACGCTGAGTTACTGTAGTTTGTGTTCACCCTTCATTCGAGTTTGCTGGGTAAAGAAGCTTTGTGCAGGGTGGGAATTTCATGATTTTTTCTCTGTTTTGCCTCACTTAATTCTTGTAAATTCTGTTTTACAGTTAGCATCATCCAGTTTACTCAGACTCGGACAAGAAAATGAGAAAGACTTAGTCAGAAACCGAGAATCTGTTTACATCCTGTTAGATCTGGTAAGTTTAACACAGAAACCGATAATCTGTTTACATCCTCCTAGATCTCGTAAGTTTAACTCAGAAACCGAGAATCTGTTTACATCCTTCTAGATCTCGTAAGTTTAATTCAGAAACCGAGAATCTGTACATCCTTTTATGCTTTTGAACATTTGATGATGGTTACTCTAATTTAATCTTGAATATGCCTGACTCAAATCCCTGTGTGGAATCGCTGATGACATCAAAATTATATGAGAGAGATACGTGTTCTCTCCAAATAATGGTTACATCATGGCACTAAAATAAATCACATTCTCTGTATATTTTTCATTGCTCATGTCCCCTTGAATATCTGTGACATCACCAATGACTCGACTCAAGGAATTAAGCATGCAAGGAAACAATTTGTTTCTTTACTAGTCTTTTATTATAAAGAATATGTATTAGGAAGATAATGTTTTGATTATCAGGCATTGCCGCATTGAAAAAAAATGGCCCGCGTTTGACCATTTTATTTAAATTTTGGATTCCACTGTAGTTGTCAACCGGTCACACGAAACGCAAGCCTGCAAATAGCGTGTCTGTCATTTGCAGAATGAGGTCCCCAGAGGGTGAATTTAGTGACGCTATCCCGCAAAGCAGGCTAGCATCACTAAATTCACCCTCTGGGGACCTCATTCTGCTTAGGCCATCAACTGCTATGGTAGACCTAGGATCAGAATGAAGTTCCCAGTTGAAGTTGGTGATGTTCGCCCATTGGGTACCTCGATTATGAATTTTACCTTCTGCAAATTAGGGGATATAGAAACTTCCCAGAAGTGAAAAAGTAACTAAAACCAATGTTAATTTGATACAATAGATACTTCCCAGAAGATGAGGCCTAAGCAGAATGAGGTCCCTAAAGGGTGATTTTGGTGATGCTAGCCCACTGAGCGGGATAGCATCACTAAATTCACCCTCTGGGGACCTCATTCTGAAAATGACAGACACGCTATTTGCAGGCTTGACCAAATGGGAAATTGACTTTGTAACTATTCCTATAAGAAATATTTCTCATTTTGTGTTAATCTGGTTATTATTTGTCAATGACCCAATTCAATATGACTTATAATTAATTCTTATTTTATTTGTTTCAGATAGTTCAAGAATCTCCGTTCCTAACGATGGATTTACTGGAATCGTGCTTCCCTTATGCATTATTACGAAACGCGTACCACATTGTTTACAAGGCTTCATCCATCGAACACTGAATACCAAGAAACGCGTACCACATTGTCTATAAGGCTTCGTCCATCGGGCACTGAATACCTCCGTTCCTAACAATGGATTTACTGGAATCGTGCTTCCCTTATGCATTATTACGAAACGCGTACCTCAATTGTTTACAAGGCTTCATCCATCGAACACTGAATACCAAGAAACGCGCACCACATTGTTTACAAGGCTTCATCCATCGGGCACTGAATACCTCCGTTCCTAACGATGGATTTACCAAGAAATGCGTACCACATTGTCATAAGGTGTCATCAATCGCACACTGAATACCAAAACATGTGTACCACATTGTGAATAAGGTGTCATCATCGAACACTAAATACCAAGAAATGCGTAACACATTTTCTATATTAAAGGCTTCATCCATTGAACTCTGATGGACAAGGACTGTGTACCACATTATTTATAAGTCATCATCCATTTAACACTGTTGCTATCAGGTTATGAATACAGGTCTATGCAGACACCACAGGACACCTTGTGATTTTCACGATTCACACAGCAGGGTTTTTCATTGCACTTGATAGACATCAGGAAAAAATACTTCATTTCATGGACTGGAGAAAATTAGAAATTAGTGCTTCCGATGTGTTCTTGTGTTCAAATATATTCATCATCTTTTTAATTGTGCGTCGTCAATATGTGACCCGCCATATCAAATCCAGTCATAAGTCAGGATTTTTTTTACCCTGTGCCAATGCATTCTCTTATATAGGTCGCCTCGCATATATAAGAGAATGCATTGGCCTAACAATTTTTTATCATTTTTTTTAAATAAATGTTTCTTACAATTTTTAGGACATAAAATAAAAAACATCCTATTACCCTGCAGGGAGCCCCACACATATTTAGAAGCATATATAAGAGTGTCGTCTGCTCATGTTTGTCTGGGGCTCTGTATGGGTGAAATTATAAAATTGTTAAAGAATACAAGAAAAAATTATTAAAATTGTTAGGCCAATGCATTCTCTTATATATGCGAGGCGACCTATGGTCGACTCGCATATATAAGAGAATGCATTGGCACAGGGTGAAACATTGTGACCAACTCGCATTGCATCTCGATGCACAATCTCATCTCTAGTTTCTTATTGTAACGATCAGTGACTCCTGTCTGGAAACAATTCTATGAATTAATATTGATTTTATTTCAAATTTTTTGCTTTAACCCTTTCAGTGCCTGGGGCCGATCTCATCGGCCCTAATATACAGTCTGTAAAATCAGCCCTAAATTTTTTTTTTTTTAAACTGGATAAAAACGTAAGATTCCCTGGCACTAAACCTACAAAATGAGTCTGTTAAAGAATATAAGAAAAAATTATTAAAATTGTAAAAAGAATAACAAATGATGAAAAATTGTTAGGCCAATGCATTCTCTTATATATGCGAGGCGACCTATGGTCGACTCGCATATATAAGAGAATGCATTGGCACAGGGTATATGGGTTGATACAAAAATCGGACCTGGCACTGTTTCCTGGGTATAAAATAATAAATATGAATCAAAGACCACTCTCACACTATATTATGCATGTGCACAGATCTTCCCATCATATTCATTACCCTGCAGGGAGCCCCACACATATATAGAAGCATATAGAAGAGTGTCATCTGCTCATGTTTGTCTGGGGCTCTGTATGGGTGAAATTATAAAATTGTTAAAGAATACAAGAAAAAATTAATAAAATTGTAAAAAATTGTTAGGCCAATGCATTCTCTTATATATGCGAGGCGACCTATGGTCGACTCGCATATATAAGAGAATGCATTGGCACAGGGTAAAACATTGTAACGATCAGTGACTACTCTCACACTATATTATGCATGTGCACAGATCTTCCCATCATATTCAGTTTAATTTTTGTAATGGTTATTTATTTTGTGGCAAAATAGTTAAGTGATAGCCAAATTAATATTGATACTGTCCTTCAGACATCTCCCTCATCTTAACCCTTTACCCAACAAACTGGCCAAAACCGGCCAAATAAAGCTTCAACAGCCTAAAATATCTTCGGTCTGTCTCAATAGAACCATACAAATATGGATATCATTGGACCGGCTCCTTGACCACATTGTGATAGTTACAGTTATGCCCCGTGCCAATGCATTCTCTTATATATGCGAGTCGACCATAGGTCGCCTCGCATATATAAGAGAATGCATTGGCCTAAAACAAAATCTTTTTTAACACTTTTTACCATTTTTTCTTAAATTCTTTAACAATTTTATAATTTTTAATGTGTTAAGCCAATGCATTCTCTTATATATGCGAGGCAACCTATGGTCGACTCGCATATATAAGAGAATGCATTGGCACAGGGCTCTTCTGTTGGGTAAAGGGTTAAGTGGACCTCATCAAATAAATAAATATGTTCTGCCTTCAGTATGAAACAGCTTCTATGATTGGTTAGAGAGTCACGCAACATATCCCATGTTTACGTCTAGAGCCGTCAACATAAGGGAAACCAAAGATAACCGTTTCATCGTCTCTCGATTGCCTGATTTTTTTCGTGATGTCATTTATGTTGAGCAACGTTGTGGAGATAGCGATAGGATATTTTGACATTTTCAGGTGATCATTCTTCAGAATAATTGTCAGATCTTTAATATGAATCGTACGTGACATGTAGTGGAGCAACCACACATGATGTGCCTCAAATTTGCCTTTTTTCGGCGACATAATGCTAAGAATAATTTATGTAACATCATGCAGCTGTTACGACGGAGACGACATGCCAAATTGACAAGACGTGTCGTGGATTGTAAAATCTTGTCTGGATTATCGTCATGACTTCTTCATTTTTCGTTTTCATTAAGCTGACCAACGAAATTGGTCTAAATGAAATGAATAGACTTAAATCACATGTGAATTCTTTGTAAGTTGTGAAGTAGTTACTTTCATTTTTATCGCGATGCATTCATTTCCAATTCCGCGTTTTTTGCAATCTTCACACGGTTGCTAACCGGAAGTCACGTGACAATTTCTCCAAAATCTATACCCGCGATCTTGAAAAATCACTGATGGATATAGAAAAAATTATATGACGTCATTCACCTGCCTTAGGTATAAGCACCCTTGGTGGTTGCTATAAATGACCCGGACTGTCGGCAGAACATATACGTTATTGTCGTGGATAAAATGGTTACATGGCATGACATTGAGACTAATTTGAGCCTATGTTCAACCTTGTCACTTTGCGACTCGGTTGAACGTAAACTCCAAGCTATCAATGTCACACCATGTTACCGGCAATCCACCACAATAACATATAATGCCATGTTCTCTAGCACCTCCCTCATCACTTGACCAGGGCCTCGTCCTCAGACATTTATGTGAAAATCTGATAATGCTGTGTTCTCTAGCACCTCCCTCATCACTTGACCAGGGCCTCATCCTCAGACATTTATGTGCAAATCTGATGAATTTTAGCCTCTTGTTGATCCACTTTTGAAAATAAATTTTAAGCCAATTAAAGATGGTCTATCTCTTCTTATAACAAGTTTTATATAGTTTACTGGGTATAAAATAATAAATATGAATTGAAGACTCCTGTCTGGAAATGCTTCTATCAATTAGTATTGATTTATTTCAAATTTTCTCGTATACTGCAGACAATCAATTGGGACATTTTTATGGGCTCTTGGAAACATTCGGAGCATAGCAAGCAGGACAACTCTATCTCTATCTGAGATCGCCTGAAGCTTCATGACCAATCTGTTCTAAAAATAGACGAAAAAATGATAACAATGTTCCAATTTATTGTATGTTTTAACCCTTTCAGTGCCAGGGGCTGATCTCATCGGCCCTAATTTACAGTCTGTAAATTGGGTTGAATTTTGTTTGGGTATGCTTAAGCATGCTATAGCAAATTTAAAAACAAACTGGATAAAACCTTAGGGGCATGTTATAACTCAAAACTATCGCCAAGTATTCATAGTAATAATTTTGATGCCCATGAAAAACGTAAGATTCCCTGGCACTAAACCTACAAAATAAGTCTGTTAAAGAATATAAGAAAAAATTATTAAAATTGTAAAAAATTGAAAAAATAATAACAAATGATGAAAAATTGTTAGGCCAATGCATTCTCTTATATATGCGAGGCGACCTATGGTCGACTCGCATATATAAGAGAATGCATTGGCACAGGGTATATGGGTTGATACAAAAATCGGACCTGACACTGAAAGGGTTAAAGCAAACAATTTGAAATAAAATCAATATTAATTCATAGAATTGTTTCCAGACAGGGGTCTTCGATTCATATTTATTATTTTAAACCCAGGAAACTACATTCAACTTGTTATAGGAAGAGATAGACCGTCTATAATAGTGGCAGCCCTGCTAATTGGCAATTTTCTTTTGATTTGAATATCATATCTCATCTCGAATCTGTGAGCGTACAACAAGCTTCCTTTAAAGGGGACTGTACACTAATTCCCACCATTTATGGGCAAGCCTGCAAATAGCGTGTCTGTCATTGGCAGAATGAGGTCCCCAGAGGGTGAATTTAGAGACGCTATCCTGCAAAGTGGGCTAGCATCACTAAATTCACCCTCTGGGGACCTCATTCTGCTTAGGCCATCAACTGCTATGGTAGACCTAGGATCAGAATGAAGTTCCCAGTTGAAGTTGGTGATGTTCGCCCATTGGGCACCTCGATTATGAATTTTACCTTCTGCAAATTAGGGGATATAGAAACTTCCCAGAAGGGAAAAAGTAACTAAAACCAATGTTAATTTGATACAATAGATACTTCCCAGAAGATGAGGCCTAAGCAGAATGAGGTCTCCAGAGGGTGAATTTGGTGATGCTAGCCCGCTATGCGGGGTAGCATCACTAAATTCACCCTCTGGGGACCTCATTCTGCAAATGATAGGCACACTATTTCAAGGCTTGTATGGGACCATCTCCTATTATACTCAACAGACTATAATATGCAACAAATGAATGAATTTGAGCCATGGATGAGTGCAAAATACACTTGAGTGCTCTATGAACGATGTAAAACACATGGTAATTATATGAAAATGAATTAATGACTCGACAGCCCCCCTTTAAGAATTTTCCCAATGAAGACATTGGTGTCTGACATCAGATTAGAATATACAATATATATATATATTATCAGTATATTAAATTAAAGCTATAAAAGTTGTGTGCAGTATATTGTTTCTATGAAAACAAGCAACCGTATACATTTCTGCTCTCTTTTTTAAAAGATACATATTCTGAAATAACGCTCCTCAATTAATATTTCTTTGGAATTGGGGTAAAAATATTTGATTCAAGTCGAGAACCCACCCATCAAAGCTCAGAGTAATCAGATATCGATTTTTGGTTGATATATAACATGTTTTGGAAAATTTCAAACTAGAGTTGACAGTGGTTTTGCATTATTTTTTTGTAATTAATCGATTCTGATAGCTAATGCGTCTTTTGAATAAATGTTGTTGTAGGAATCTGATGATACGGGGACCATCAAATCGGATTGTGTACCTTTAAATATGAACTTGAATATTCAAATAAACTCACTAAAAATCATCTTTCATGCTAACACCAGTGCAATGTTACATAATATATGGATGCATCACAAAGTTACATAGAATTGCAATCTTCTTCATGCTTCATCGAATTTGAATGGCTACTTAATGACAATATCAAAATTCAATTCATAAACTCACGTAACGTTATCCTAATTAGAAAGCCCTTTGTAAAATGGCTATAAATAGCATGTTTTGGTGTCATTGTTACTAAATTAGAAATTTCACCAAATTGGTCATATTTCAGTATATTTCATATTTGTATACATTTGTACATCTGTTTACTCTATTTATATTTTTATACATATTTTAATTTTTTTTTTAAGTCTTGTCTGATGTGATAGGGCATTCATACACTGTATATAGACCTTGGTTTACCAAACTTTTAAGAATATAATGTCCATATTTGGATGCACTTTGTACCATAGGGAGCCTCGCATTTATATAGAATACATTGGCCTAACAATATTTACCATGACCGTGTAAGCCATGCATTCTCTTATATATGTGGGCTCCCTATGGGAGACTTGCATATATAAGAGAATGTGCTGGCATAGGGTCTTTAATGCTGCACCAGCGCAGCTCCCGTCATGAAAGGGTTAACCCTTTACCCAACAGAACGGCCCTGTGCCAATGCATTCTCTTATATATGCGAGTCGACCATAGGTCGCCTCGCATATATAAGAGAATGCTTTTGGCTTAACACATATTAAAAATGAAAAAATTATCAAAGAATGTAGAAAAATATTATAAAAATTGTTAAAAAATGTAAGAATTTTATTTTTAGGCCAATGCATTCTCTTATATATGCGAGGCGACCTATGGTCGACTCGCATATATAAGAGAATGTATTGGCACAGGGCATAACTGTAACCATCACAATGTAGTCAATGAACTGGTTCCAATGATATCCATATTTGTATGGTGTTATTGAGACAGACCGAAGATATTTTAGGCTGTTGAAGCTTTATTTGGGCGTTTTTGGCCGTTTTGTTGGGTAAAGGGTTAATTAAGAGATTTATCCCACAGGGAGCCTCACACAGATGGAAGCATGCACTGCAGGGTGTCGTCTGCTCCAGATTATGTGGAGCTCTATAAGGGGTTTTGTTGGGTAAAGGATTAACAAATTACAGAAACTGCGGTAATCCCAGAACCTCTGCTCAGCTGTCGGTTAGATAAAATTATATTTGCAAATAATCAAAATGTTTAACTTTTTCCTCATAGAGACAGATCCCTATCAAACGTAGGAATTCCTCATACAGACCAAAACCTATCAACCATAAGGAATCTCATTTCTAATAACCTTTCTAACAGTGTAGGATTCTAATTTTTAAGGTTGTAACGATTCATCATGAATTCATTGTATCACGATACAATTTCAAACGATATGTGTATCGTGATATGGGAAATCACGTAATTTCTGAAGATGGGCATGTGTAAAAGAGCAAATCCTGCAATGTTCTCTCAAGTTTTTATGACTTATATTATCATGTGTATTTGACTCATATAGCTATTAAATTACATTTTAGCTAAAAAAAAAATGAACTCTATATCCAGTTATAAACATATTGATTCTAATATTTCAAGTGGTAAATCATTTTAGAACACTAGCTTAACGTGTCATGCTACATATCATATCATTGATCATGAATAGTGATTCGTATCATATATTGTAACAGCTCTACTAATTTTTTCCAGTTTGGTTTAAACCAGGTCTATCCCTTTAATGATTTGTTTATTCTGTTGTTTTTGATATATCGCTCGGCATCCACGACTGCTGGATCATAAAATAAATTATAATAATGCGTTCTGTCGTTCATTGCACTTCACTCCCATCAGATTTAGGCAAATAAATTTTAAATTCTGTATTTTTAGGCACCTTCCTTGTCCCTTGTCACTGAAATTTTCTTTTTAAAAGCTTTGTCAAACAGTTTTTTTCAATATTTTCTGTTGGATTTGAACGAAAATGAATTTTTTTCAGTTTCCGGAATATGTTTTCCAGATTTTGAGAGAAAAATAAAAATAAATAGCCTCCCTCCCTCATCTCAAAATTGAGATTTAATTGCCTGAGAACACAGATATTTTATTTGAAAGGTTAGTATGCACTGTCTATTTATTTTAGTGGCCTTGTCTTGAGTCTGAAAATGTCCTGAGATAAAAATGAACTCTTTTTAGTGCTATTTTTGACCAGATCATCACATCAAGCTACCACAGTTTGTTAAACCATTAATACTAAGAAGAACATGTTAAAATAGAAGTAATTTATTTTTATTTTAAAGATGCATAATATGATTAAGCTCCCCTCAATTACTATTTATTTGCAATCGGGGGGGGGGGGGGGGGGGGGGGAGGTAAAAAATATTTTATTCGAGTCGAGGAACCCACCTATCAAAGCTCAGAGTTATTAGATATCGAATTTTTAAATCTATTATTTTTCACCATTGATAATTATTAGTGGCCCAGTAAACAGTTTGCGGATGAAGATGGATAACTCTAAAATCAAGAGGCTTTCTGTTGACAAAAAGGCCAAATTTCTTGGAACAACATGTTGATAAATAACATATTTCGGGCAATTTTATACTATAGTTGACAGTGCTTAGCATTATTTTTGGGCAATTCATCGATTCTGATAATTGAAGCGGCATTTCTAAAAATGTTGTTGTTGGAATCTGATTATATGGGGACTATCGAATCGGATAGAGTACTTTTAATTATCAAAAACTCACCAGTTTTGGTAAGAATGCAGCTGTAATAGACAGTATGTTACGTTTTCAGCAATGAACAGTCCCTTCAAAATGCAGATAACGCTGACTATGATCAGTTGTAATGCGCTCCGTATTTTCTCATTAAATTATTTGCAGCAGCAATGCCGTTAGTTTACTCAAGTCATCTAATAATAGTTGTAGCACTCTGCATATATTTTCTGGTAAATACCGTAATGAGTAAAATTTGGATAAGTACACAAACTATTCTAATGTGTGTCATTCTGACCTTTTGGCAGTACGATATAATATAACGAATGTAGACTTAGCGAGTTTTACATGTAATTCCCATGCAACCCCGTAGTCCCAGCAGACTTGTGCCTACATCATTCTTATAGGGCAATATACAGTAATGCTCTAATTAATCGACTCCTTAAACATAGCAGAATTATGGGTAACTTTTCAGGATTTAGTCGGAAATATGGCTTGTTGCCATTCATCGGAAAGCTCTCCCTGCTGTGTTTAAGGAGTCAATTAATTAGAGCATTACTGTATTTATGAATAATTTGAGAGTGTTAGGCCTATGTAAATGCGACCGTTTGTCACTACATCGTTTGTGTGAAAAAATCTAATATATCTCTGACTTTTAAGTGGCCTGGTAAAAAGTCGACATGAAGACGGTCTCAGCCGAAATTGCGGATGAAGATGGATAACTCTAAATTCAAGTGGCTTTTGTGTGTCCGATATTTGACAAACTGGCCAAATTTCATTGAACAAAATGTTGATAAATAACAGATTTTGGGAAATTTTATACTGTAGTTGACTGGTTAGCATTATTTTTGGGCAATTAATCGATTATTATAGGAATGGGTTCCGTCTGTCCGTCCGTCCCGAATTTGTAAGAGTCATAACTTGAACAAATGTCAATGGATTTCAAAGATTTTTGGTATATGAGTTTACCTGACCATTACCTAGAATGAGTTCGCAAGCCAGGTCCGGCTGGATATGATTACCAGAGTTATTGGACTTTGTTTATTTTTTTGGTCAAATTTACCAAATAGCAAATAGACGACGTCACAGGGCTCACTTCCACAAATCTCAACGGATTTCAAAGATATTTGGCATATGAGTTTACCTGACCATTACCTAGAATGAGTTCGCAAGCCAGGTCCGGCCAGATATTTTTACCGGAGTTATTGGACTTTGTTTATTATTTTTGTCGAATTTACCAAATAGCAAACAGACGACGTCACAGGGCTCATTTCCACAAATCTCATCGGATTTCAAAGATATTTGGTATATGAGTTCACTTGACCAGTATCTAGAACGAGTTCGCAAACCAGGTCCGGCCGGATATTTTCAGCAGAGATATTTTCAGACTTTGTTTATTATTTTTGGTGCAAATGGACGACGTCACAGGGCTAATTTCCACAAATGTCAACAGATTTGAAAGATTTTGGGTATATTCGTTCCCATGACCATTACCTAAAATGAGTTCGCAAGCCAGGCTTTTTGACAAAATCTCACCTCGTGTTTAGCACATACTGAGAACGCAAACATTATTGAGAATGCACTTCCCCAACTGCACAATTCGGCGGGGGATACCGTCGTCTGCGACTGCTTGTTATAATTGATGCAGCATTTTTTTTAAAATGTTGTTGTTGTTGTCGGAATCTGATGATATGGGGACCATCGAATCAGATTGAGTACCTTTAAATGTGCTTCCTCATCACCTTCATGTAATATATATAACACCATATACTTGTATGATCCCAGTCCCAGGTTCCAGCAGACTTGGGTCTACATCATTCTTATAGAGATAGGGCAATATATTTATGAATAATTTGAGAGTGTTTGGCCTATGTATATGCGACCGTTTGTCAGTACATCGTATGTGTGGAAAAAGTGCTGATAAATCTCTGACTTTTTGAGGACCATCAGATTGAGTACCTTTAAATGTGCTTCCTTATCACCTTCATGTAATATATATAACACCATATACATGTATGATCATGTGCATCAGTGACTGCATATCCCCTGAAGGCTAACAATGCTTCACTGATAATTATCAACCTATCTCAAATCAAAACATGCATGAAAGTCAAGCATTATTGAGCGGTGAAGCAGGTAAATTAAATTATGGCACCCCGAGGCTACAACTTAAAGCCCAAACAAAAGGTGTCCAATTGGCAACTGTTAGCATCTATACAATTTATTCCTTTTTAAAGCTGAAATGATTGAGGTGTCACACTACCTTATTTTTGAGACAATTCAGGTTATACCATTCCCATAAACAAATACAATTCTGATTAAGATGAATAGAAACATATGATAATATACAAAATGGGTTGGGGCACAAGTTTTGCAACTTATGAAGCACCTTATGAAGCCCCGTATGAAGCCCCTTGCCCAGCCCCTTACCCAATACTGTAGATTGGAGGACAATTTAACATCTGCAAGATCAAGTCTGAGTTTTGTGAGCCTGCGATTTGCAGAATGAGGACCCCAGCATAACCAAATTCACCCTCTGGGGACCTCATTTTGCATGGCCTCATCTGGTATGGGAAACATAGACTCAGATTGTTCTGAATATTGTAATATACATGTACATGTACACCCATTTGGAACCTCGATTATGCAATGTGTCGTCTGCCAATTTGGGAATATAGAGAAACTAAACTATGTGAAAAGGTTTCTATAGAAATTTGATAATAAAGAAACTATCCAGAGAATATGAGCCCACTAAATTCACCCTCTGGGGCCCTCATTCTGCAAATGATCGGCACACTAAACTCAGGTTTGTGCTGTAATGCTAAAAACAATTATGATATACAAACACTTTGAGTGACTTTAAAATTAGTTATTTGGGCCCCAACATTTTCTATCATTGGTTATTTTCAGTCATCACAAAAGAATGACCTCACCTGCGTGTATGTACTTGACGTTTGGTGACTCTGCATTAAGTCATAAACTGTAAATCAGTAATCTATATTTGATTACAGGATGTGTATGTGCTATATGTCTGAATTATTGCCTAAGTATACCCCATGCCACTTAACCCTTTACCCAACAGAAGGGCCATGTGCCAATGCATTCTCTTATATATGCGAGTCGACCATAGGTCGCCTCACATATATAAGAGAATGCATTGGCTTAACACATTAAAAATTATAAAATTGTTAAAGAATGTAAGAAAAAATGGTAAAAAGTGTTAAAAAAAGAATTTTTTTAGGCCATTGCATTCTCTTATATATGCGAGGCGACCTATGGTCGACTCGCATATATAAGAGAATGCATTGGCACAGGGCATAACTGTAACTATCACAATGTGGTCAAGGAGCCGGTTCCAATGATATCCATATTTGTATGGTTCTATTGAGACAGACCGAAGATATTTTAGGCTGTTGAAGCTTTATTTGGCCGGTTCTGGCCGGTTTGTTGGGTAAAGGGTTAAATTAGGTGGTCATAAATAACTAATAGTAATAACTCCTTATACAGGTTCTTTATAAACAAAACCATAAAACAGGGACACAGCCTTGTTATTACCTTATGATGTACTGATGTAAGTACACCTGAGTCATGCTTCATAAGTACTAACTGTAAACATGCAGCACCCTTTATTATTGATGGGACAATTATATCTAACTACTGTACTGTTTTCTCCTCTTGCTCAGGGGCGTGGTTAGAGTTCCCCATTGGAGGGAGGCTGTCCACCTTGAAATTCCCAACTGCATCCAGCTTAACAGAATTCCATGTGCACCCCCCCCCCCCCCCCCCCACCTTCAGTTGGAACTGGTAACTCTCAAGCTTTCCAACTGTTGGAATTTTTAACCTGACACCTGACCCCCCCCCCCCCCCCATTATAGGTTGGAATATTTTCAACTGGTGGCCATTCAGACTGAATTTTTTTTACCAAAAGTAGAAAAATATGCTATTGTTGGTTCTAAAAACAACAAATTCCCCACAAATTAATAGTTAATAATTAATAAAACCAAACAATTTCAAACTATATGTGGTGTCAAATTTCTAATTAATGTTGTGTCAGGTATGGAATTTATAATAGTTGATCATTTTAATCGAAGCTGGGGGTCTGTAGACACCCCCCTGAGGCCAACTCCCTGCCCTTCTGGTAAAACAGTTGAAATTTTTGTCTGATATTGTTAAACATATTAAATTGTGAATTAGATCGAGATTGTTCAAGCTATAACTTTATAACTTAATGAATGAGTTTATTGCTAGCCACGAATTGACATGGAACATGCAAACATACATGACATACATACATATGTTCAAAAGCACCAAAATAATCCCAGATACATTTATATTTAGTGCATAAAGAATATTCTAGACCAAAGGTTGATATTGCTATTTTGATCAAAATGGAAACCTACTGTTTTATAAATCATTAAATGGAAATTTCGAAACATATCGGTGCATAGTGACTTTTGTATAATCTAATTTTCTAACAGTTTGAAACAAAGTACAATTGAATGTTCAGATAGCAAGTGTGATGTGAATGTATCATGAAATTTAACAATTGGTATTCTTAAATCCTTTTCAAACTTTGTCATCTTTCATCATTCTAGTAATTGTACCTTCAAACTTTTAGCCAAGAAGAGAATTAGGGTAGGGTTCTTATGTGATATAAATGACACAGGGTTGACAGAAGAACTGATTGACAGCTAGGGGGCCACAACCCTCAGAAGGTCACTTCCCATGCAATGTACTAGGATCAGATTGAAGTTCCCCAGTTGAAGTTGGTGATGTTCACCCATCAGTACTCACCTTAATTATGCATTTTATCTTCTGCAAATTAGACGCTTCCCAGAAGAGAAAAAGTAACGAAAAACAATGTTGATTTGAGACTATAGATACTTCCCAGAAGATGAGGCATAAGCAGGATGAGTTCACAGAGGGTGGATTTGGTGATGCTAGCCCTCTGTGTGGGATAGCGTCACTAAATTCACCCTCTGGGGACCTCATTTTGTAAATGACAGACTTGCACACAGGATAATACTGGAGTCCAGCTGCATGCTATAAATAAAATAGTGCTAAAACAATTATTAGTTTCAAAGGTATGCAAACCATACAAAATCTTAAATAAGTTAATTACCAACATTGCCGTTGTTATTCCACAACAATAGTTTTAACCCTGACGTCACAGTGACGTGGGGTAACAAATAGGCTTAACATAAATCCTATTAACATGTAAGTGTGAATGAATGTGAAACACCATCATGTGATTTTATTTGGCTTCATGCAAATCACGTATTTTTGGGTTTTCATCCGGTTTCATCTGTTAAAATTTCAGATCGATAGTTTTATAATATATACAAATATTGACCCATGAAAATAAATTAATTTGCTGGTGTAATTTGCTGGTGATTTTATGAAGAATAGTATGTGTGTGAAGCCATTGTTGAATGTTTACATTGTTCTACCCAAGGATTAGAAAACCCGGGTTCAGCTGTCGATCTTCTCTGCTTTAAAATGTGCGTCGGTCTTCCGGGGATGAACCTGACGCCACATCCGTCTCCAATGTTACTCATGAGTTACAAACGGATACGAGGGTGGCATCTAGGGATGCACATGGTCTCCGTTGAGGGGTGTGAACCCTTGGAATTCCAACAAATGAATCGAAGGAACCCATTCCATGTGGATATCTATGGGATACTGTTTGGATTCCACACACACCGCCCTGTATTCCATACAGGTTGGCCCTATATCAGTATTCCATATATATGGCCCACGTATGGAAGGATCCCATTTATATATCCCCATCAAACGTTGTTTGCCGGGATAACAAATGAAGAGAACAGTTTTATTAACCAGGACGGACCTGACTCCAAGCATTGGAACAAGACGGCTGTCAATCAAGACTACAGTTTTATCAGACTGATTGGGGTGATTGCGTCGGCGCCGTCACTGTCAATTAGCTCATTTCAAACTGCATGCCTGACTGTAGAGGGGAACGCGCCCGGGGGCCCGGGGCCAGAGCTATAAGGAGGAGTATATGCCCCGAACGTTGTCTGTGCCCCACACACACACACACCATGCAAATTCCCTAAAATATGTCTCATACATAGGTCTTACCTCTCGCTCTCCCGCGTCTTATAAATAATCAGTACGTTATAATTACACACAATACTATATGTATTTCGAGCCGAAATTTGGTGGAACTATATATACCGAATGTACTATTGACTCCAAACGCCTCGCGATATGCATTTGGCATATTGTACGCCTACTGGGACCCACCCCGGCCCCACCCGTATATATGACAAGCCCATCCTACATATTCCCATAAATCTCTCCCCTGGCTATGCCCGGATAGATACAGAGATCGTGTTCCACCCGCTCAAAACCCGGGAACTTTTTGAAGATATTACAGGGAATTTTATAACACTAACAAAATAACGCAGGTAATTAATTTCTTAGTCAACACCTGTTTCTCAATAATGTATCCACTGTCGCTAGGCGAAGGTATCAGTTCGAGATAGCATGATTTTTGCCACTTTTGTGAGCGATAAACATAATTGATTACCATGAATGGGAACCTTCATGATTGTAAGCGAAGTTGCAATCTCAAACTTGGACCTTGACATAGTACATGTACTGTGATATATATACATTATTAAGGAACAGGTATTAACTTTAACTAAGAAATATACTCACCTGCGTTATTTTTTTTTAATGTTAAAAAGTTCGCCGTCATAACATGCAGGCAGCAGGTCCTATATATGATCATATATAACATAACAACATCCCAGGATTTGAATGGGTGGAATGTGGTATCTACGTATGTGTAGCCAGAGTAGATATTCACGCCGTGGCATGATCTACAACCTCACCTCACTAAATTGAGACAGGGGGTTGGCGACAGTGGGGGGGGGGGGTCAAAATGTCCAACATTTGGAAATTGATACCTGATACAACATCAGTTGGAAATTTCACACCAACAATTATTATAGGAATAAATGGAAATTATTCTCGAAGTTTGATTTTCAAACAATTTCTCAGTGTGGAATTCGTTAATATTAGATCAACTTTGCATATTTTACGACTTTTGGTCAACTGAAAATTTTCGAATAAAATGGCAAATCAGTCATCAGTTGGAAATTTTCCAACCTTATATATAGGGAATGTCAGGGAGGGGATATCCGGTTGGAAATATGATCAAATATCCAACAATTGGAAAGCTAGAGACTAGTCTAGATGCTATGACTGATTTAGCAATTTTCATGTTCAGATCTATTTTTTTCTTCAAATCGGGACGACCATGTATGCCGGTGTGTCCATCCCTTCCCAGTCTGAGTGGCCAGTCAAAAACTGCTAATTAATTTAAGAAAAACAAATCAGATTGTGAATTCACCTGGCATTAGACTATTAGATATTAGAATTTGCAAGTATGGATTCTGTTCCGGCCTTGACTACTAGTTAATTTAGAATAGGTTACCATCCAGCCCTGTGGTGGAATAATTGGGAAAAATCAAAGCCCACGTAGAGGAATTACGCAAACCTCTGTGTTTGGTGTGGTTCGGGGGAGGGGGTGAAGGTGAAATTCCAAGGTGGACACCCCCTACAACCAGCCAAACGGTCTAGGCTCTAGCCACGTCCCTGATTGGAGATTCTAGCTACGCCCCTGTCTGGTTATCTTAGCTACGCCCCTGCATCCAGAAGTTACATATAAATGTAGCCGTTGCCCTCTCCTCTATAATTATGTCGCCAGAGGCCGGCGATGCCAGAAAACACCAAACAGATAGAGAAGGAACGACTTCGTATCAAGACAGCCATAATGAAACACTACTCAGCAGGAAAACATACCATCTCAGCAACTATGAATTCTTCCTGCTGAGGGATCGCCAGGTGTTCAGAGGGCCAAACCAACACGAGCGAACACCTGGGATCGTTAATGTCTTCAGAAAACAGGGACAGATCCGGACCGACTGTTCCAAACAGCCACCACCACAAGAAAAAAGAAATTGGTGACAAAGAACAAATTTCAAAATGCTATCTTTTATCTTCTTTTTTTTCTTGTTTGATTGATTCATTAAAGCTATAAATGAGGGGTTAAGGAAAGGGTCTCTCGGCCCTTTCGAATATCCCGGGGTTAGCCCCCCAAATCACATTCCCTGCCTCTATATGTCGTCATCCTACGTCTCGGTATACAGTAACACCAGGTTGTCTAACATGTATTAGATGCTCAATCCCCGAGCGCCCCTGTACAGGTGTACAGGTGCGACGTCCGCCTTTTGTTTGTTGAATCAGCGAGTCATACCTGTCAAAATAGTCGTCAGGCGCATGCGCGAAGAGACAAATTGAAGAGGAAGCTGTCGCATATTTCAACAATTCCAGGTGTTTTATTTCACAATTCGAAAGGTTTACTGTGACTGAAAAGAATGTGAAATAATCATAAAGTGGATTATTAGCACAGTTATCGGAATATAGTTGATAGTTTTTCGTTTATAGAGATCTGATTGAAAATAACAGGTAAATTCACAGGTGTGTTTACGTCGGATCGAAACAGGACATTGTTTTTATTTGTGAACATTGACTCATTTTCTGTATTTTCCTGCTAAGACATGATTACATGTTAAATTGATGTATACCAAACCATTCTACTATTTCCTCAAATATCAATTTTCCAACAAAATAAATCTGTTTATATCACTACTAGTACATGTAGGTCCCAATCGCCTCGCATGTTCTTATAATTTAAATATCTACCACATGTAAGTATTCCACAGAAACTGGACAAATGACTGTTTATTTATTTAATTTTTATGACCAACATTGATAGACAGTGATGTGGCGAGAGGATATCTGTTGGGAGGGGGGTACCCCCCCCCCCCCCCCCCCCCCCCCCCCCGCTTTGAAAGATATGTCTGTCTGAGAATATTAAATCTAAATCTAACAACCTCCTTGTGTTTAAAGGTACTCAATCCGTAAAGAGGGTCCCCATCTCAACAGATTCCAACAACAACAATCCGATCAGAGGGTCCTATATTACTATTTCTTTGGCTTTGGGGGTAAAAAATATTTGATTCGAGTCGAGGAACCCATCAAACAAAGCTCAGAGTTATTAGATATTGATTTTTGAAATTTGTTAATTGCTCGAGATGAGTACTAATAACTGCCGTCAATTTGGTATCCTGCTCGAGATTTTTACGCCAAAACTCTATTCAAACAGACAAGGATGGATAACTCTAAAATCAAGTGGTAATAAAAACGCAATTTTGACTGAGATCTGGGCCAGAAAGTATTCCCGATAATGAAAAATAATAGATTTCTAAAATTGATAACTAACAAATCTGAGCTTTGATGGGTGACTTCCTTGACTCGAATCAAATATTTTTGACCCCCAGAAGCCATTGAAATAGTAATTGAGAGGAGTTTTATCGGATTGAGTACCTTTAATGGTTGAACATTTCCAACTGCTGAAAGTTATAAAACTATTCTATTGTACATGTAAAGGCCAACAAATATTTCACACTAAATAGTGTTTGGAATCCCATAAGTAAGAAATACATGTAAACGTGTTCCACTAGTATTCATTTAGTGTTCAAATAAAGGTACAAGATAAATGACGATCAAATAAAGATTAAGGTCCATGTCACTACACTACATGGGTTTGCTATATTAAAAACTAGTATTCGAACAGTAAAATAACTGTTCAAATGCTTAAAAGCATTCAGTAGTGATTCCCACTGCAGACCGAATTATATAAATTAGATAAGCAGTCGAATATATGTACCCTACATGTACATGTACTAGTAGCTCAAGTGAGTTTATTGTGCCTGTCATTGCATAGATGGCTAGCATCACTAAATTCACCCTCTGGGCACCTCATTCTGCTTAGGCCTCATCTTTGGAAAGTTTCTTTATTATCAAATTTCAATAGAAACTTCTTCACATACCGGTACATGTACTTGAAATTGTAGATTCTATTTCTTTTTTAGTTTAGTTTCTCTATATCCCCAAATTGGCAGACATATATTGCATAATCAAGGTTCAAGACATATTACTTTATATAAGGCCGCAAGAATTGAAGGAGACCACAACATCGGTGACCTCTCATACCATGTCATAGAAGTCTTACATTCTGACCCAGACATCGAGATCATCACTCAACATCGGCGAAACATAGAATATAACTGGATGTTTCTACGAAGGACAATATGTGACCCGCCATATCAAATCCAGTCGTAAGTCAGGATTTTTTTACCCTGTGCCAATGCACCTACATGTGTATGGTCGACTCGCATATATAAGAGAATGCATTGGCCTAACAATTTTTTACAATTTTAATAATTTTTTCTTGTATTCTTTAACAATTTTATAATTTCACCCATACATAGCCCCAGACAAACATGAGCAGACGACACTCTTCTATATGCTTCTATATATGTGTGGGGCTCCCTGCAGGGTAATGGATGTTTTTTATTTTATGTCCTAAAAATTGTAAGAAACATTTATTTAAAAAAAATGATAAAAAATTGTTAGGCCAATGCATTCTCTTATACCGGTATATGCGAGGCGACCTATGGTCGACTCACGTATATAAGAGAATGCTTTGGCACAGGGTAAAAAAATCCCGACTTACGACTGGATTTGATATGGCGGGTCACATATATCCAGAGGGCATGAACAGGTCAGACACCTTAGTACCGGTACCTTACATGTATTGTGAATAATATTAATCTAATCTATTTTCAGGATGCAGCAGGGCAAATTTTCTCCGAACGAGACGGATATCTACACGTTGAATGGAAAGGAGGTCCTCGTAACCAGAGACCCCATCTACACAAATAAGACGATATTCCAGGGGCGATACATCGGACCGCAACCACATTCCTATCTTCCACTGGCAATCTTCGTCACCATTATTAACCCTCCTATGGGCATCGTGGCCCTTATATTCGCATGTGAGTTTTAATTATCAATCCTCCTATGGGAATCGTGGCCCTTATATTTATACGTACCTTGATGTCTGGTGTTCATTTTTTTTTATATTCTGTGAAAATTGGGTCAGTTTTCTTATAATTTAATTGCTCTACTGGTATCATATCCATTGCAAAGTATAGTCCTTTACCAGTAACCTACCATCCACATATTTTGTTAACTTAAAGGTGGATTATCTCTTTGTAAACATGTATTATATAGTTATCGGGCTATAAAATATTAGATATGAATCGAAGACTCCTGTCCGGAAATGCTTCTCTCGATTAATATTCATTTTATTTTGAATATTTTCTGGTCTAAATCGGTGTCATTGTTTAGCTAACGAACAATGGTGGTTACTGTTAACAGAGACCAGAAAGTCACAAATAAACATTAATTATACTCATTATCGCTTATAACTATGGAATAAAACAATACAACCAATCAATCTGGGACATTTGACGTTCGGTACATAGCCATAGGAACAGCCTAATGCTCTCTATTGCTATATGGTATCACCCGAATGGTCTGTTCTAAAAATAGACAAATAAACGGTCCCAATAAAATATTCGAAATAAAATCAATATTCATTTATAGAAGCCTTTCCAGACAGGGGTCTTCAGTTCATATTTATTATTTTATACCCACGCAACTATTTCAAATTTGTTATTTAAAGATATAATCCATCTTTAACATATTGTACCTGCAGGGTATTTTCTCTCAAATGGCATAATGTTATTTGGGGATGTGACATTTTGTGCTTTAAAATTAACCCTTTCTATACCAAATGGATTCTCCCACTCAGTTATAAAAGTATAGATTGGAATGGTCTATTATTAATCTGGATGGGTGTTCAGGAAAAATACTGTATTACCTATTGTAAAATATTTAGGACAGATTTTTTTTCTTACGCAAGAAAGATTTTTCTCACATGAGAAAATAATTCTTTCTTACATGTACATCATGTATATGAGAAAATATTGTTTCTTACATGAGAAAATATTCTTTTTTCTTGTGTGAGAACAAATTAATTCTCACATGTGAAATTATTTCTATGTTTCTTATGGCATCTCGTTAATTTGCATATTAAAAACCAAACGTGATATTCTCATGAGAATTCTGTCAGAACATTCTGGCTGCTGACCAGATCAAAATTAAGCACAGAACACATGTGGGTACCTTGACAAAAACAACATATTCACAGTTTATTCAACTGGATAAGTTGATAATACAATGTTTTTGGAGCTTGATTTCAAATGGTACCGGTATATAGTATGGAATAAGTTGTATGTAATGTGATCTGGCGATTCGAAAATTAAGTGGGCCTTTAAGTATAGCAAATTGTCAGTTCTCTAGTTTTAAATGCTAATAAATAGTAAACAGAGTTGACAGTTTACATGTATCTATCTACCGGTATGGAATATATACCGTAGGCCTTCCAAGATTTTGTGTGAACAACGCTGATACATGATCAGACAGATTCTCATACAAGCCGTTTACATCAGCACATCTTATCGCCTACTGTGGGACATTTTACCTGAAATATTCATGAATTTGTTTTTAAAAATTACCGGAGGTTGTAAATAAATATTTCATGCCATGAATCTCTACTCTGGCTAACGTCCGTGGAGAACATATTCCACCAGTACAAAACCTGGGAACTTTTTGATGTTTTGACAGGGAACCTTATAATGTGGAAAATGCAAAGCGGGGAATTTATTCCTTTGTTATTATCTGTTTCTTAATAATGTACTTCACACAAGTTCCACACTCGAAATTGCATGATTTAACCCTTTCAGAGCCAAGTCCGATTTTTGTTGATACAAAAATCGGACTTGGCACTGAAAGGGTTAAGTAACTTTGTGAGCAACTTTGGTTTGCGTCGCTCACAATTATGTGAGTCACAGAAAAACATGCAATCTCGAGCTGGGACCACCACCTATTGTGCAATAGAGGGACAAGTATTAACACAGAAATATATTCCCTGCTTTGTTTGTTCAATGTTAAAAAGTTCCTTGTCAGAACAGGTCAGAACATATAAAAGTTTCCAGGTTTTGTACTGGTTTTTTTACCCTGTGCCAATGCATTCTCTTATATATGCGAGTAGACCATAGGTCGCCTCGCATATATTAGAGAATGCATTGGCCTAACAATTTTTTACAATTTTAATAATTTTTTCTTGTATTCTTTAACAATTTTATAATTTCACCCATACAGAGCCCCAGACAAACATGAGCAGACGACACTCTTCTATATGATTCTATATATGTGTGGGGCTCCCTGCAGGGTAATGGATGTTTTCTATTTTATGTCCTAAAAATTGTAAGAAATACGGGCGTAGTTAAAGTAGAGATTCATGGCATGATCCAGTAAATAATTACAATATAAAATATAAAATGTCTTAATTGCTCTTTTATCGTTCCAGTTCTGTCTATAAAATCCTACGGAAGAGGGGACCTCAGCCATGCAATAGAGTGGAGCAACAGAGCACTTCTAGCGTGCATGATCACCATCACTGCCTCCATTATCTTGTACATCGCCATCGGATTCTCGCTCAGCCGACTGCCTGTAAAGGGAGGCCACTCCTATTAACAACACAAAAGTGCACTGACCAGCAGCCAGCTAATAATCCCAGCCTAAGGCCAATATAAAAAAAATTGCTAGTTTTACATCCAACTTTTTTTCAGTAAAATGGCAGGAGGGCAAATTTAATTTTTTATATTTTATTCTTCCTAACATAAATGGTCATGGACTACTAGATATTGAAGAAGTACATATATCCTACATGTATCTTATATAATACAAGTTGATTTAGATTGTTCAATTTGATCAAAATAGACTGATTATTGGGTCATTGATATGTAATTTAATGATTAAAGCCATGTGAAAAAAGTTTACATAATAGGTATATATTCAAATGAAAAAAAATTGAGGAGGGGGCTAAAAATAAGGTCGAGAGGGGATGCAAGCCTTAAAATAGTGTGTCTGTCATTTGCAGAATGAGGTCCCCAGAGGGTGAATTTAGTGATGCTATCCCGCATAGCGGGCTAGCATCACCAAATTCACCCTCTCGGGACCTAATTCTGCAAATGACAGACACCCTATTTCAAGGCTTGAGGGGATGTAAATCTAGCATTTTTTTTTATTTTGGCCGAACAGATATCTACACCACAAAAGTGCATTGACCAACAGCCAGCTGACAAATCCCTGTCTCACATACATGTACATTTATGTGTCTATCTAATGTGACTTAATGGGACCCAAGACCTTCAAAGCTGCTCCATGTGAAATAAATCTCCAAGGAGTCGCAATTCCATACATAATTTATAAACCAAGTGCACTAAATTCGATTGGAGTCAAGCTTTAGTGGATGAAGTTAATAATTTTTTTATAGAATTGCGACGAATTTGAGATCCATTTTATCACATTTTAGCAAGGAAAAACAACCTCGAAAATTCTGGGGTTAAAAAACCATTGTCAGTGGCATTACCTATCAGAGTTCATTTAGTCCAATAAGATACCAAAGTTTAATCAAAACTAGCTGTAAACATTGTAATAGATCTAAGCATTGAAAAATATTTTTCAAATGTATTCAAACTATTAACTACACAATTAGCGATGTTTGTTGATAAATTACTGAAACAGTTTTGTTTGCATAACAATGGTTTCAACAAACAAATTTTTTTTATTGGAGAAGTATGATATTAATAACTAATATAAGAACAAAGTTTCTCTATTTTTACATGTTCTTCATAGCAGTGATAGCGGTGATGTTTTTAAAGAATTTTATATTTTGTGCACATTTACCCACAGGGAGCCTCACACAGATAGAAGCATGCACTATGAAGTGTCGTCTGCTCCAGTCTATGTGGGGCTCTCTATGGGTGAATTTAGCACATCAAATACAGTATCTATCAAATAACTGAATCTGACTATTTTAACAAATATTTGTGCACATTGTATATCCATAATGTTCCGGCCATAAAATTAACATTCATTTTTCGGGTTGGGTGGGTATTTTGCTGGCTGTAATTTCAGAATTGTCTTCTACATGTATGTGTAAATATATGTAAATTGTGTACAGCGATATGCATGTACCAGTATGTGCTTTCAACAAAAAAAAACTGCTAATGACTCAGAGTTAGAATTTTTATAAAGAATTATTTCTTTTTTAAATAACACTCACGTATGGAGCCTCACACGGATCCAAGCAGATGACAGCCATCAGATCATTGTTCTCTCTGTCTGGGGCTCCATAAAGGGTTAAATAACACTCCCGTATGGAGCCTCACACGGACCCAAGCAGATGACAGCCATCAGATCATTGTTCTCTCTGTCTGGGGCTCCATAAAGGGTTGATATGCACTAATTCTGTGGAATTTGAATGCAGTATTTTGGTTGGTTGTATTGTATGTTCACATATTTTGTACAAAAACTTGCAATGCAACCCACGATTGAGACTAGAGCATGTAATTTGAGCGGAACAGAAAACTATGGCAACCAGACAGCTTGTACAATCCGGATTCAAGATGGTGAAGCATACATTGGTGGAAAGTTTTCAAATGCAACTAACTGTTTTACCTTCCATTAATATTTGACCTTCATATATATTTTTGTATTGGTTACTTGTGCTTTCTTTGCATTATTATAATTCTATATTTTCCTTTAATCGAGGACAAGAAGAGTGCAAACGTGGATTTTATCCCCAATAATTCTCACTGTGTTTGAGTTATGTTTTCAGCATTTTAACACATATCTCATCATCAATTTCTAATAGCTCATTCCATTAACATCTAGAAACAGACTTGATCTATTTATATCCTCCACAAAATGTTTATTGTAAACTGATAGATGCCTGAAACATAAATCTATGTTGTCACACTAAATTTGGACTTTTATATATTGAATAAAAAAAAATTAGTGTTAAAAGTTGTTTTCATCTTCCCAAAATGATCACCATAAAAATGTTTATATGCATTATTAAATTTGAATAAAAAATTATTTCTGAAGAATTTAACCCAATCCATATGATGCATGTAATATACATCTATTGGTTTTAATGAATAATAATATTGTATAGCATTTGTAAAGTGCCTTATCTCATGAAGCCCAAAGTGCTCAATGATACAATAAAAATGAGTTCTATAAACACTCTCATACATGGACATTCGTAGAGCTCTATACACATCCAAAACACACTTACATCTACACACACACAATAACTAAATGAAATAAATCAAAGAACTGAAATAAATCAAACAATACAATTCATACAAATATTGTCACTTTCATCAGGATTTTTTTGAGAATAACCCTGAATAACCTGGGAAAAAAAATCCAGTTCTTTTCAAGTGGTATAAAATTAATGTATAGTCAAGTGAATTTCACAACTGTGAACCATCGTCCATTCAATTAACCCTTTGAGTGCCAGGGACCGATATTATCGGCCCTAAACCTACACAATAAGTCTGTTAAAGAATATAATAAAATATATTAAAATTGTAAAATATTGTAATTTTTTTTTTTTTTAAATGGTTAAGCCAATGCATTCTCTTATATATGCGAGGCGACCTATGGTCGACTCGCATATATAAGAGAATGCATTGGCACAGGGTATATGGGTTGATAAAAAAATCGGACCTGGCACTCAAAGGGTTAAGAGATTAAAAGTCCATAGATACATCATAAAAAGTCCAACAAATTATTCCATTTATCATCTCGACTGAATCTTTCAACACCTTCTATTCTATAACTAGACAGTCAATGCTATATTTAGCTGAAAGTCAAATTCAACGAAGATGAATTCATTGCAAACATGACTTGAAATAGTGTGTCATTTGCAGAATGGGGTCCCCAGAGGGTGAATTTAGTGATGCTATCCCCCGCACAGCGGGCTAGCATCACCAAATTCACCCTATGTGGACCTCATTCAGCTTAGGCCTCGTCTTCTGGAAATTATATATCTCTATTGTCAAATTAACATTGTTTTTGGTAACTTTTCCCCTTCTGTTCAGTTTCTATATCCCCTAATATGCAGAAGATAAATTGCATTATCAAGGTGACTAATGGGTGAACATCACCATCGTACTGGAGAACCTCAATCTGAACCTTGGTCTCACATAGCAGTTGAGGCTTAAGTCTCCCGTAAGCAGAATGAAGTTCCCATAGGGTGAATTTGGTGATGCTAGCCCTCTGTGTGGGATAGCATCACTAAATTCACCCTTTGGGGACCTCATTCTGCAAATGACATGACACACTAATTCAAGGCTTGAGAATATGAATTATCAGTACAGTAATGCCCTAAATAATCGACCCCTTAACCGCAGCAGAATTATGGGTAATTTTTCAGGATTTAGTCGGAAATATGGCTTGTTGCCATTCATCGGAAAGCCCTCAGTGAGAGATTTCTAATGAATGGCAACAACCCATATTTCCGACTAAATTCTGAAAAATTACCCATAATTCTGCTGTGGTTAAGGAGTCGATTATTTAGGGCATTACTGTAAGCTCTACTGCCCATAAATTCGCACAACATTTTATGAGAGAGAGAGACAGTTTTCATACATTGAGTATAACTATGAATTAAATATCAAAATTAAAAACAAACAACAACAAACACATCGCTATTTTTTGCTATTGACTGTTGAATAGTGATGGTGTTAATGTTGAGTGCTTGTTTTCAATTTTGAATTTTTTAATGTTGATTCTCGTTTTAATGACGGGCCCCTGTGCTCTCAACCCAAGCATCCTAGTCTAATAAATGTTGATAAATTAACCCTTTACCCAACAAACCGGCCAAAACCGGCCAAATAAAGCTTCAACAGCCTAAATTATCTTGGGTCTGTCTCAATAAAACCATACAAATATGGATATCATTGGAACCGGCTCATTGACCACATTGTGATGGTTACAGTTATGCCCTGTGCCAATGCATTCTGTTATATATGCGAGTCGACCATAGGTCGCCTCGCATATATAAGAGAATGCATTGGCCTAAAAAAAATTTTTTTAACACTTTTAACCATTTGACTTACATTCTTTAACAATTTTATAATTTTTAATGTGTTAAGCCAATGCATTCTCTTATATATGCGAGGCGACCTATGGTCGACTCGCATATATAAGATAATGCATTGGCACAGGGCCCTCCTGTTGGGTAAAGGGTTAACCAATTCAGCAGTTACATGTATATCAGGGATGCTGAAGAAGGGGGTCATGTGGGGGCACTTACCCTTTGTCCTGGCCCAGGGGAGTCCAGTGGGTACTCGAAAAGTGCCCTCCTGACTAGTTTGCCCCCATTGCCCCTTTGGTGCTTCCGGCGTCCCTGAATTATATTCACAAATTTCATCTTAATTTTAACAATTCCAAAAAACTTCATCATTCTGTTACATACAATTTATACCACGATCCCCTATCTTACTATATAAATAAAGCCATCTGTTTAAATTTTACATTTAATCAACACGTGTTGATTAAACGTGCCTACTGTTGATTAAACTTCGCAGAGGGATTAAACTTTCTTCATACAATTTGAATGGAAAAGTGTTTATCCATCGCATTGTAAAGATAGTGGCATAAACTTCGCAGAGTGGATTAAACTTTCTCCATACAATTTGAACGGAAAAGTGTTTATCCATCGCATTGTAAAGATCGTGGCATAAACAAAATATACTCATAGTGTTTCTGAATAATAAATTTAATCCACTCGTGGGATTGGCGATTTACACCACTCGCTGAAGCTCGTGGTGTAAATTGTCAATCCCACTTGTGGATTAAATTTGTTATTCAGAAACACTATGCGTATATTCTATATATATTCCTACACTTGAATCATTCCATTTTACGATTAATATTTTAATCAAATGTTTTATGATTGTAATCTGATTGTTTTGTGAATAAATATAAATAGATAGAAATAAAATAAAGTTTTATAATTTATATACACTAAAATGTGCTTTATATTTTGCTTTCATGTACTGGTATATACAGTAATGTCCTAAGTAATCGACCCCTTAACCACAGCAGAATTATGGGTAACTCATCGGGAAGCTCTCGGTGAGAGCTTTCCGATGAATGGCAACAAGCCATATTTCCGACTAAATCCTGAAAAGTTACACATAATTCTGCTGTGGTTAAGGGGTCAATTACTTAGGGCATTACTGTAGCCAAGAGTCCTTAGTAACTACATGTGCATGTAGTACAATAGTTAATTTCAATACTTGTCTGCTGATATTAGCCTGCTCTGTAATATACTTATTGATGAGTATTTCCCTCAGGAAATGTTCAGATGTAAGGTCAACACATGACCATATACAGTAATGCCCTAAATTATCGACTCCTTAACCACAGCAGAATTAAGGGTCATTTTTCAGGATTTTGTCGGAAACATGTTTCTCCCCCGTGGCCAATACAAAAATGCTAATAAGTTTAACAATATTTTACTATATTTGGTCAAAATTGTGGACTAAAATGGTCATCAGTTGGAGAATTTTCCAACCTGAGGGGGAGTATGAGGTTTGAGCTTTCCAACACTATAGGAAAGCTTCATCAGTTGACGCCAGTCTAGATGCTAGGATATGCGATTTTCTTGTTCAAATTTCAAAATTTTCTCACACCGGGCCGAACAGCCATGTTAAGTCTGGTGTGTCGTGGTCTCTTGCCCGCGTGGCCGTGTGCTTTTGTATGGAGTTAAATATGTAAAATATCTGAATGTTCTCATACCGGGAATATAGAACCATGATTTATGGAGATATGGGATAATGGAATTATTTAAAACTTGTGTTCGGTCTGATTCTGATTCAAGGGGGGGAGTGCAGTTGGAATTTCCCAAGGTGGACACCCCCCGAACGGAAACCCTCTAGCCACGTCCCTGCCAGCAACCATCTTGGATTTTACTCTTTGTATGACTAAATCCTTTGTAACGGGCTATAGGTCGTAGCTTTGGTCAGATCTTCATGAAATTTGTCATGGCCGGATGTTAACAATGACATGTAGATGGGAACGAGTCATTTTGGGGTCATTTGGCCAAAAAACTTGGCCGCCAGCAGCCATCTTGGATTCTACTCTTTGCATGACTAAATCCTTTGGCACGGGCTACAGGTCGTAGCTTTGGTCGGATCTTCATGAAATTTGTCATGGATGTTAACAATGACATGTAGATGGGAACGAGTAATTTTGGGGTCGTTCGGCCGAAAAACATGTCCGCCAGCAGCCATCTTGGATTTTACTCTTTGCATGACTAAATCCTTTGGCACGGGCTACAAGTCGTATCTTTGGTCCGATCATCATGAAATTTGTGATGGATGTTAACAATGACATGTAGATGGGAACGAGTCATTTTGCATGACTAAATCCTTTGGTACATGCTGCAGGTCGTACCTTTGGTCAGATCATTATGAGATTTGTCATGGTTGTTGACATTGACATGTAGATGGGAACGAGTCATTTTGGGGTCATTCGGCAAAAAAACATGGCCGCCAGCGGCCATCTTTGATTTCAAAATTAAGTTTTTGCGTCAATTGTCTAATCATTCTGCATGTCTCTTTTCTTATATTTTCTTATTACCCTCAAATATATCCAGAAAACTGAGGGAAACATGCACCATGCATCGTTGAAGGGTAGTCGAGATTCATATTGCCGAATTTAACCGATTGGCTTTAAAATATTCAGAATTCTGCAAAAATGGCTTGCATATATATATATAGAATAATTTTTATTTTATTATTTCTTGACCAATAACAAATTATGGTAATGTCAGTATCACATGCACGTCTTGATATGTTGAAACACCGTAATTATGGAAATGAGCACATCTCATTGGTGTGAAATGTATGTCGTGCACGTATTCCATAATTACGGTGTTTCCCGTGCCTACCCGGTGAGAACTTTATTAGATACGCCAATATGGGCCTTAATTTATGGAAGCTTGGGTAAAAGAAAATAATCTTCAAATTATTCTTTCCCTTCAAAGGAACTCAATACATTCCACGTGGGCTCATGCGAGATAATATAATTGTGGTAGAGCACAGGGGTGGGTCTTAAGTGAACCATGTCGCTATATCACAAAACATTTATGGGCTCTGAGTCTTGATCTGGCAGGGTCTATAGAAAGCTGAGCCTACCTTTGAAAGTCTTCATCATGCATTTATTTCATACTCATGCAATACTGAACGGAACACAATCCAACAAGCATCACAGCATGGATGACATCACATCACAACACATCTATATAGACAGCTTGACAGCAACACCACAACATCACATTGAGCATATACTGCTTTTGTATATAAAATAGCACTGTCACATAATGTTTATAAAAGTCTATAAAAACAACATATATCAACAAGTACATGTATGGTATAACAGTATACATGTAAAATATAACGCTCTGATTTTCATTATCCAATAATGAGATTTCGCATAATATATATATCGCAAAACCTTTGTTATGTAAACATTATTGTAATTGATTAGTCGATACAAGTACGAATACTATAGTAGTCCAAATATAAGATACCAAAGTTTAATCAAAACTTGACGGTAAACATGCATTAAAATTGGGAAAGGTAAAAGCATTGGACAAATGTTCTGAAAATCTATTAAAGTTTAGCGATGATTGTTGTCAAATCACTGTATATAGCAGTTTTGTTTACATAACAATATGGTCTCAACAAACGAAATTTAGCCACTGCGAGTGTCTTGCATGGGTTGCGCCCTTTAATTATCAAACGATTCGTGATCAAATATACTTGCAATTACCATTATATTTAATATGCAATCAATATTAATGTATGCACAGACATCGGGAAAATTCACAATGCATCCATTCCATCATTTGATATTTAGAAATCTGTTGCAGATAACATCTATTAACCTGAGGACCATTGTGGAAATACGTCTGCCCATTTATGGGTCAGACTTTTCAATGTTATCCTCGGTGCGATGGGTGAGTCTTATTATATCTTAAGACCACTTCTTCAAAAATCAATATATTTATTAAACAAAATCTAATGAACGAAACTGAAATTTAATCAAAACTAGCTGTAAACATTGTAATAGATCTAAGCATTGAAACGTTTGACACTGTTTAGATATTTTCTCTTATGTTTACAAAAACTGCTGAATACAATTAAACTGTAACATCTTATGGTCCATTCAAACTGTAGGACCTTTTGTAATATGTTTTACAGCATCGCACCAAATAAATCTATCTATCTAGCTATCTATCTATCAGTGTTATATTAAAAAGGAGCTAGCTAGGCCTGCTAAACAACCAACACTGATCGCGTTCTTGATATATTTAAGTTATCTAACTGAACGCTTTTTTTTGGAAAACGAAAGCACACATAGGCATCCCATACACATAGGCGTCCCATACACATAGGCATCCCATACACATAGGCGTCCCATACACATAGGCGTCCCACACACATAGGCGTTCTTTGACAGAAAAGATCATTGGAACTTTGTTCGCCTGGCAAAATTTTAAAAGTGGAGTGTTAAAGGTACTCAATCCGATCAGAGGGTCCCCATCTCAACAGATTCCAACAACAACAATCCGATCAGAGGGTCCTATATTACTATTTCTTTGGCTTTGGGGGTAAAACATATTTGATTCGAGTCGAGGAACCCATCAAACAAAGCTCAGAGTTATTAGATATTGATTTTTGAAATTTGTTATTTTCTCGAGATGAGTTCTAATAATTGCATTCAATTTCGTAATCTGCTCGAGATGTGTACACCAAAACACTATTCAAACAGACAAGGATGGATAACTCTAAAATCAAGTGGTAATAATAACGCAATTTTGACTGTGTTCTGGGCCAGAGAGTATTCCCGATAATGAAAAATAATGGATTTCTAAAATCGATATCTAACAAATCTGAGCTTTGATGGGTGACTTCCTCGACTCGAATCAAATATTTTTGACCCCCGAAGCCATTGAAATAGTAATTGAGGGGAGTTTTATCGGATTGAGTACCTTTAAAACTTCCTCTTATTCTCATTTCTGGTATTGAAAAGCTGTAGTAGTTTTATATGGTTTAAAATTGGACGGAACCTGCAGTAGGCCTTATATCTATAATTATTTTTATAGCAATAGTAGTGCGCTTGAAATTTAATACGATCATGCACAATTGGTAAATGGATCTAACGATCCGCACGTTACCCACCCTTGTATATTCTGCAAATTTTGTAGCATGTATAAATTTGCTCATAATTATAATTCCCGATGAAATCGTTGGTTTCATATGACTTTAAGCATCGCCCCAACACCTGCACTGGAGTAAGAAGAACAGAACAAACGAGTACACGCTCAAAGAAAAACAAATATCCATGAAGTGTTCAACTTGATTTTTAATTGATATGGTTAACTGCCAGTGCGCGCTGAGTGTAGAGAAATATGCACGTATATCTAAATCTTATTTTTCTTCTTTCGATGCATACTCTTGTTATTAACTTCAGACCACACGAAGTCCTGAATACTGCGTATCCAAATTTCGTGGCAGCGGACATCCACGTCGGGTATTGCGATAGCGGAGGACATGTCGATAGCACCACATACTAATTATAAAGGTGTCACTCCCGTACACCGAATCTGAATATGTGTTATTTTGTGAGCTACTTGAATAGCACAGTGGAAATATACATTAAGATTGAATAAAAGATCAAACTTGCTTTAGGCCAAAACAAAATACCTGTGTTTAGGGTTTCCCTACCTACCCAGGAAAAATGTGCCTACCCAAAACTTTTTATTGGACTGTAGACACAGATGTTTTTTTTTGCTCAGTGGGAATTAAGGCATCGAAAGGTATCTTTCTGATTTTCAAACCTCTCCTATTGAAAAGATTTAGAAGTTTTATTAGTCTAGTGCTGTGACTAATTCAAGATTAACAATAAAAAAATTATTTAGTATTGAACCTTTCAATTAATCTGAATTTTGAAGTTTTCTAGATTGAATTGTCAATGAATGACCCAATGGAATTCAGAATAAAAAAAAAAAAAAAAAAAAAAAAATAATCCTACCTACCTACCTACTAGTCGGGGAGCCAATAAGGTCCACCTGCACCCCCCCCCCCCCGATGATTACAAATAACCTTATTTTTATTGTTCCCTATGGTATCCAGATAAAGAATCCGGATTTCACCGAAAAATAAAGGTGGTCCTACTAGGTGCTAGAGCCATTTGAATCCAAGATGGCCGCCATTTCCTCTAATTCCGACCAGCTGTATTTAATCGTTGTAATAGATCGGTTGTTAGCAAAAGACACAGACAAAATATATGCCATTTGTTGCTATGATGTCCTTCTTCAAAATGACGGCAAAAACTTACGAAAAAAATTCAAAATGGCCACCGAAAAATGACGTCATCTGCACGAAAATAGGAAATTTAATTAATATTTCACCATATCTTCCATTTTTCTTCACATTAATCATTATTAAATGGCAATGTTTTTGAGACAGTCATCAAGCGTGATATTATAGCGTCATTTTAAGAGGGGTAAAATTTTCGATTTTTTGCAAGACGATTTTGATAGTCATTTTATCGACAAACCACACAGGCTGTTAATAGAATGTCAACAACTATGTGCTTTATTTTATTGGACGGATGTTTTACTTCAATGGGAATGAAATTGGTGTAAAAAATTTCCAAAATGGCCGCCGAAAATATGAAAAATGGTAAATATTGCCCCAGGGTGTCCTGCAATGGCTTACAAGTTGTGGTTAATATATAAAATTGGCTAATCTGTATTATATACATTGCATACTAACATGTCTGATGCAACATGGATCATTGTTTCTATTGTCACCACTGACATCACCAGAAATATTGGATTTTTCTCTCACAAACTTGACATAAATTTCGGCAAAAATTAACTTTTCAGGGTTGGACAATTGTTTTAAGTAAAATGCAACTATCATTGGTATCAAAGGTATTTATTGTTTTGGTCTATCTTAAATGTGTCACACTACGGTGTTTATAGACCAAATTGCTCAAGATGGCTTCCAAAATGGCAACCAAATTTGTAAAAAGTTATTTTTTTACATATATCCCGAACATTATTCTCTGCGTTATCCGACAAGGTAGTAAATTGTGACTCACTTGGTTATTGTACGTGTTAGTTAATTAACTGACAACTACGTTCTAATATGTTTGTCCCAGTTCCGTATGGGGCATGACAAATTCATTTTAAAGTTGCAGTATGGAATTTTGCGGAGAACCTCTTTTGTGTTTCTTGCCATATTATTGAAAGGAAATGGGCAGAACTTTGAAACGGAACTGAGATGAACCATAATATGTGGCTATTCTGGTCCATTGTGATAAAACATATCAACTGGATACAGGGTGGATGCCAAGATGGTAGCCAGGGAGTTACTATATGATCATAGGTGGGGTGAATGGGTATAGAGGGAGTTATTGTATGGTCAACGGTGAGATGAGTACATGTATGTATACAATGAGTGACTGTATGATCATAAATGTTATGAATAGCTATACAGGGATTGACTAAATGGTCATGTGTCAGGTGTATGAGTATACCCGGTGTTCCTGCTTGGTGAGTCGTGGCGGTATGGTCATTTGTAGGTTATACGGGTATACACATGTGTTGCTATATGGCCATGGGCGAGGGGTATGTGTATATAGCGAGCGGCTATATGGCCATGGATGATGTGCATATGCATACATGGAGTGAATATACTGACATGGCTGGGGAGTATTAGTATATCTTGAGTGGCTATTCTGATATGGTGTGACAAATAGGGATACGGTGAGTGACATGGCCAAGGGTGAGGTGAATATATATACAGGGAGTTACTGTATGGGCATGAATGATGTGAATATGTATACAATGAGTGACTATATGGTTATGAGTGGGGTGTCCATGGTGAGATGCATAGGAATATTAGGAGTGGCTGTATGGGCATGTGTGAGGTGAATCGGTATACATGTAGTGACTGTACGGTGTATTGTTGTGTGTGGCCGATGTGACCGTATGGGCATTGCTGTGGTGTATAGATATAACGAGAGTAGCTACATGGTCATCTGTGAGTTGTTTATGTATATATGGAGTGACTGTAATGTCGTGGTGGGATGTATATGTGTACCGTGTGTGGCTGTATTGTGACATGTGGGTGTATATGTATATTTGTGCTGTCTGTATGATCATGGATGGAGTGCGTAGATAAATAGGGAGTGATTTTATGGTTATGGGTAATGTGTATAGGTGCACATGGTATGCTTGTACGGTCAAGATTGAAGTTATATGCATACCTGTGGCTATATAGGGTGTGCCCTTTTGGTAACGGGTGGGTCGTATATTGATATATGTTGTGGATGTATTATCATCGGTGGTGTATATGGTGTAGATGAATGATCATTGATGGCGTGTATAAGTATACAGTGAGTTGCTGAATTGTCATGTGCGAGGTGTATACGCAAGTATGAAACTTATGAGTGGTCGTGTGTGCGGGTATTGGTATATTTGGAAGGGCTCACCATTGGTGAGGTGTATATGTATATCTGGATTGACTCTATTGTCATGGGTATGGCGAATAGATATACATGTAGTGGCTGTATGGTCCACGGTGAGGTGAATAGGTATACAATGAGTGACTGTATGATCGTGAATGTGGTGAATATGTATACATAGAGTGACTATATGGTCAGGTGTAGGAGTATACCTGGTGTTCATGCATGGTGACTCATGGCTGTATCGTCATTTGTGGCATGTACCAGTATAACCAAATATGGCTGTATGGTCAGGTGTACGTGTATAGAGTGGGTGACTATATTGTCATTTGTGTGGTGTTTATGTACATATGAGGTCATGGGTGGGTTGTACATGTGTAATTTGGGTGGCTATCGCTTTCCACAATAACTCAAGGATATGTTAATCAATAGAGAGGTCATGTCAAAGAGTTCTCCACCATGATAGTGTTTGTGTACATGGGGGAACTTTAAACGTGGAAAGCGATAGCCACCCATTACCACACAGTCATTCCATATATACATAAATACTACAGACATAACAATATAGTGACCAACTGTATAAACGTACACCTGACCCATGACCATGGATGGCCATACAGCCATGAGTCACAATGCAGGCACACCGGGTATAATCCTAAACATGACCCATAACCATAGAGTCACTCCTTGTATACCCATTCACCTCACCATTGGCCATACGGTCATCCCATGTATACCTATTCTCCACACACACATGGTCAAATAGACATTCAATATATACATCAACACCACAACAATGACCATAGAGTCACCCCGGGTATACATATCCACCTCACCAATGGTCATATAGCCACTCGCTTCATACACATACCCTCACCCATGGCACCTGGTATACTCCTTCATCTGACCTATGGCCATATAGTCACCCCGTGTGTACCTATTCAAAACATTCGTACATGATCATGGTCAATCATTGTATATATATTCACCTCACCCTTGGCCATGTCACTTCCTGTATCCCTATTTGTCACACCATAGCAGAATAGACACTCAAGATATACTAATACTCCCCAGCCATGTCAGTATATTCACTCCATGTATGCATATGCACATCATCCATGGCCATATATCCAATCGCTATATACACATACCCCTCGCCCATGGCCATATAGCAACACATGTGTATACCCGTATTACCTACACATGACCATACCGCCACGACTCACCAAGCAGGAACACCGGGTATACTCATACACCTGACACATGACCATTTAGTCAATCCCTGTATAGCTATTCATTACATTTATGATCATACAGTCACTCATTGTATACATACATGTACTCATCTCACCGTTGACCATACAATAACTCCCTGTATACCGATTCACCTCACCTATGATCATATAGTAACTCCCTGGCTACCATCTTGGCATCCACCCTGTATCCAGTTGATATGTTTTATCACAATGGACCAGAATAGCCACATATTATGGTTCATCTCAGTTCCGTTTCAAAGTTCTGCCCATTTCCTTTCAATAATATGGCAAGAAACACAAAAGAGGTTCTCCGCAAAATTCCATACTGCAACTTTAAAATGAATTTGTCATGCCCCATACGGAACTGGGACAAACATATTAGAACGTAGTTGTCAGTTAATTAACTAACACGTACAATAACCAAGTGAGTCACAATTTACTACCTTGTCGGATAACGCAGAGAATAATGTTCGGGATATATGTAAAAAATTAACTTTTTACAAATTTGGTTGCCATTTTGGAAGCCATCTTGAGCAATTTGGTCTATAAACACCGTAGTGTGACACATTTAAGATAGACCAAAACAATAAATACCTTTGATACCAATGATAGTTGCATTTTACTTAAAACAATTGTCCAACCCTGAAAAGTTAATTTTTGCCGAAATTTATGTCAAGTTTGTGAGAGAAAAATCCAATATTTCTGGTGATGTCAGTGGTGACAATAGAAACAATGATCCATGGTGCATCAGACATGTTAGTATGCAATGTATATAATACAGATTAGCCAATTTTATATATTAACCACAACTTGTAAGCCATTGCAGGACACCCTGGGGCAATATTTACCATTTTTCATATTTTCGGCGGCCATTTTGGAAATTTTTTACACCAATTTCATTCCCATTGAAGTAAAACATCCGTCCAATAAAATAAAGCACATAGTTGTTGACATTCTATTAACGGCCTGTGTGGTTTGTCGATAAAATGACTATCAAAATCGTCTTGCAAAAAATCAAAAATTTAACCCCTCTTTTTCAAATCCGCTTTCTGTATCTATTACGGAACCCTCGTCAATGGCAAATGTCTTAAAATGACGCTATAATATCACGCTTGATGACTGTCATAAAAACATTGCCATTTACTAATGATTAATGTGAAGAAAAATGGAAGATATGGTGAAACATTAATTAAATTTCCTATTTTCGTGCAGATGACGTCATTTTTCGGCGGCCATTTTGAATTTTTTTCGAAATTTTTTGCCGTCATTTTGAAGAAGGACATCATACCAACAAATGGCATATATTTTGTCTGTGTCTTTTGCTAACAACCGATCTATTACAACGATTAAATACAGCTGGTCGGAATTAGAGGAAATGGCGGCCATCTTGGATTCAAATGGCTCTAGCACCTAGTAGGGCCACCTTTATTTTTCGGTGAAATCCGGATTCTTTATCTGGATACCATAGGGAACAATAAAAATAAGGTTATTTGTAATCATCGGGGGGGGGGGGGGGGGGGGGGGGGGGGGGGGGGGGGGGGGGTGCAGGTGGACCTTATTGGCTCCCCGACTATACATGTACCTACTCTAATTATTTTTGACCCTAAACACAGGTATTATATTTTTTGGCCTTATGCTTTGTGTGCTTCCTTATTCACATAGTGCATTTTAGCTCACCTGACCTGGGTATTCACATAGTGCATTTTAGCTCACCTGACCTGGGTATTCACATAGTGCATTTTAGCTCACCTGACCTGGGTATTCATATAGTGCATTTTAGCTCACCTGACCTGGGTATTCACATAGTGTATTTTAGCTCATCTGACCTGGGTATTCACATAGTGCATTTTAGCTCACCTGACCTGGGTATTCACATAGTGCATTTTAGCTCACCTGACCTGGGTATTCACATAGTGCATTTTAGCTCACCTGACCTGGGTATTCACATAGTGCATTTTTGCTCACCTGACCTGGGTATTCACATAGTGCATTTTAGCTCACCTGACCTGAGTATTCACATAGTGCATTTTAGCTCACCTGACCTGGGTATTCACATAGTGCATTTTAGCTCACTTGACCTGGGTATTCACATAGTGCATTTTAGCTCACCTGACCTGGGTATTCACATAGTGCATTTTAGCTCACCTGACCTGGGTATTCATATAGTGCATTTTAGCTCACCTGACCTGGGTATTCACATAGTGCATTTTTGCTCACCTGACCTGGGTATTCACATAGTGCATTTTAGCTCACCTGACCTGGGTATTCACATAGTGCATTTTAGCTCACCTGACCTGGGTATTCACATAGTGTATTTTAGCTCACCTGACCTGGGTATTCACATAGTGCATTTTAGCTCACCTGACCTGGGTATTCACATAGTGCATTTTAGCTCACCTGACCTGGGTATTCACATAGTGCATTTTAGCTCACCTGACCTGGGTATTCACATAGTGCATTTTTGCTCACCTGACCTGGGTATTCACATAGTGCATTTTAGCTCACCTGACCTGAGTATTCACATAGTGCATTTTAGCTCACCTGACCTGGGTATTCACATAGTGCATTTTAGCTCACCTGACCTGGGTATTCACATAGTGCATTTTAGCTCACCTGACCTGGGTATTCACATAGTGCATTTTAGCTCACCTGACCTGGGTATTCACATAGTGCATTTTAGCTCACCTGATCTGGGTATTCATATAGTGCATTTTAGCTCACCTGACCTGGGTATTCATATAGTGCATTTTAGCTCACCTGACCTGGGTATTCACATAGTGCATTTTAGCTCACCTGACCTGGATATCCACATAGTGCATTTTAGCTCACCTGACCTGGGTATTCACATAGTGCATTTTAGCTCACCTGACCTGGGTATTCACAAAGTGCATTTTAGCTCACCTGACATGGGTATTCACATAGTGCATTTTAGCTCACCTGACCTGGGTATTCATATAGTGCATTTTAGCTCACCTGACCTGGGTATTCACATAGTGCATTTTAGCTCACCTGATCTGGGTATTCATATAGTGCATTTTAGCTCACCTGACCTGGGTATTCATATAGTGCATTTTAGCTCACCTGACCTGGGTATTCACATAGTGCATTTTAGCTCACCTGACCTGAGTATTCACATAGTGCATTTTAGCTCACCTGACCTGGGTATTCACATAGTGCATTTTAGCTCACCTGACCTGGGACGAAGTATCCGTCGTCTGTCCGTTGAGCCATCTAGCCGTCTGTCTGTCTGTAGACACTTTATGGATAATGCGATAACTCAAACATTTTCTATCCGATTGGAACCAAATTTTGTATATGGGTTTCTCAGCACAAAATAAAGTAGTTTGAATATGGGTTTGGTACGAGTTTCTTATTGTTTTTTTTACAGAATTATGGCCCTTTTTCGACTTAGAATTCACGCATGCTGCGATAACTCCAACATTTTTTATCTGATTGGAACCTTGGTAAGTGAGTTCCTCAGCCCAAAATTCAGATCACATTTGAATATGGGTTTGATCCAATTTTTTTCAATTGAATTATGGCCCTTTTATGAAAACAAATTTAAATTTTTTTTATAAATTGGGACTCCTTGCTCATTAAAAAAAAATGTTTAAAGATTTAAAAAAAAATTTTTTTTAATAAAATTTTGTTTATTGACACTTTCATTTATTTTCATATAGATATTCCAAATCTTACATCTGCTATCTTCATAAAGGTCTGAGTGATCCCCACAATACTGTGTTCACTGGACTTCTGTAACATAACCTACCCAGTAGTGTTGAAACGATTAGTGAATTTCAGAGTCGACTAGTCGAGACCCAAAAGTCACGTTGCGTCGACTAGTCGGTACCCGATATCAAAACTTTCAAACATAACATTGTACGGAAAATTCATTGTACATGGCGTACACTGATGACTGATGCAATGACGGTCTATTGCGTTGCGCATTTCCCTGCATACACACCAATTTATTTGGGAAATAATACTGTAAACATCTTGATATTTATCCAACACACTGAATGTAATTATATAATTAGACATGTTGTGGATAATGATTAGATACACGATCATTTATATAGGTTTTAAATTTAATATCAGCGTTCGAGATTATTTCGTTTAGTCACGTGATCACCAATAAACCGGTGCCGAGCGGTGTCACTATAAAATGTTAATGTTCCGACTAAATACGCCCTATAGTATAGGCTACATTGTAGAATACGATAGCCAGTTCTTAATGTCAGTATCATTTATATACGGTAGCACCAATGACGTCACCTTAAGCGACCTTCACACAGCGTCGCATCATAATCCGACGGTGCGAGATCAATGGAAATATACACAGTGTCTGTATCAAAGCGGTCTCGGACAAACTACAAAGCTGCGTCAATCATTGCCATCATGTCTTTGACCTCAAACGATGAGTGAGACATTGTGTTGTCAATTTCATTCGTCCAATTAATAGTCGGGTCACCGGTCCGTGTGTGTCTATACTAGTAACACTGTCAATTCCGTGTGCCACCAAACGTTATACTTACCATAACTTACGCGCAGTTAACACCGTTATGCCAGAATCGATCTTGAAAACGTTATACATGAAACTAATACACTATATTCCGACTAGTCGACGGCAAAATTCAGAGTCAACGTTCTGACATTTCAGCGTCGTCTACGACTAATCGATTAATCGTTTCAACCCTACTACCCAGGACTAATGTAAACTTCCTAAAATCCACATGTTATAAGAGCAATGACTCCAGGAGGCTAGCATTATTTGTTTACCACCAGTTAAACTCTCCAATGTATTATGATGCTCATATTCAACTATGACAGGTTGAGGTTAGCAGACATTATTAGCACCACAGAGTATTTTCAATATATGCATTGTGCTCATAGGTTTTATGGGTAACCAATAAGTGGTAAGTGGGTGTCTGACCAGGTAACACATCATGTAGGGTTAGCGAAAATCACAACTAGCATCCCGGGATGACAGTAAAAAGTCAAAATGAAATGCTAGCTGACGGCCTGAAGGCTTTTTTATTTGTCAAATTAGGATAAGCTGAAAGAAAAATGGCCTGAAACCTATTAGTCATATATATTTAATCACAAAGTGAAGTTGGTACCAAATGTATGGATAACAAGAGAAAGAAGAGGGAATCTGCAAAGCATATGAAAATAGGGGGGTAAAAAAATAAGGGAACAGTGACCCAATTTTGTGCAGATACCTGATTCGTTGTTCACTTGTCATAAATTTAGGATGGAGAGCAATGGCCCGGAGCGGTTTTACTAAATTTGGAAAATAATTTTGAACGTACGCACCAAAATATCTCAATTAATAAAATCCAAAATTCAAAATTTATATTTTATAAATGAGATCATCAAAGAAGGAACAGAGAAAAAAGTATATAAGATCTTCATCAGTTGCAAGTTGCTAACCCGTGCCATACTAAACGTATGAACACCAACTTACCCGTGCCATACTAAACGTATGAACACCAACTTTTTGACCTTTATATGCATTGTGCTCATAGGTATCTGATTCGATCATAAACCACCCCTTGTCAAGTTGTCTTGCTAATTTGCTATTATGTTTGTAGGGCTGCTGAATTGCTATGATGTTGGTAAGGCAAACTGATGCTGTTGAGAAAAATTATCGCTATTTTTATGTATACTCATACATTGTATGGTACACATAGTCTCGACATCCAGATTGACCACTCATCGATCATAAATTTACATCTGTCTGTCTGTAGATACTTTACGCATGGTGCCATAACTCAAACATTATCTATCTGATCGGCACCAAATTTTGTAACTTGGGGTTTTTCAGCTCAAAATACAGATAGAGTTCAAATATGCTAAACTGCTACACTATGGAAGTGGTGACAGGCTCTATAGTTTATATGTTATATTAACCCTTCTCTTTTGACCCATAAATTCAAACAATTTGTGTTTTTTTTAATAATTTATTCATATTTTTGGTAACAGTATATTCATAGTATTACATATTTTATAACATGAATACAAAAAACATTACAATACAAAATGTATATATATAACTTTATTTACTTAATATCATTTATTTATTTTTTGTTCATGAGAACCCTCTTCATCTTCCAATGCCAATTCAGATACTTTTTGCTTGGTCTCAATATTCTGTGATGTGTATCATCAGCCAATTTAACATGGTTGGGCATTCGAGTTTCAACTTTCTGAGAAATTTCAGATAGTGAAATAATTTTCTTCCCGGGACGGTACATATGTGTGTACTGTCTTTGTAGAATTTGCTATATATTAGCCTTTTAACAAACAATTTAATTCCATTTAGTATCTAAAAAAAAATAAAAAAAAATTGTGTTATTATGGACATTTGCCTATACTACTTTGGTACAGCATACTCTATAATTCAACATCAAAACTGTAGATTATGATTCCGATCATAGCAATTAACTATTGCCAAGGGATGGGTTAAACATCTGCCGATCGTGAATGGCCTCTCATTTTTTTTCTTCGAAAAACAGATATGTTATTATGGCTACCCTTAACCCTTTACCCAACAAACCGGCCAAAAACGCCCAAATAAAGCTTCAACAGCCTAAAATATCTTCGGTCTGTCTCAATAACACCATACAAATATGGATATCATTGGAACCGGCTCATTGACCACATTGTGATGGTTACAGTTATGCCCTGTGTCAATGCATTCTCTTATATATGCGAGTCGACCATAGGTTACCTCGCATATATAAGAGAATGCATTGGCCTAAAAAATTCTTTTTTTTAACACTTTTTACTATTTTTTCTTACATTCTTTAACAATTTTATAATTTTTTCTTACATTTTTTATAATTTTTTTCTGCATTCTTTGACAATTTTATCATTTTTAATATGTGTTAAGCCAATGCATTCTCTTATATATGCGAGGCGACCTATGGTCGACTCGCATATATAAGAGAATGCATTGGCACAGGGCCGTTCTGTTGGGTAAAGGGTTAATTTCTCTGCAAATTTGGACAGTCCACCTCTATTTTTTTTTGGTCTCACTATGCATTAATCCATCATCTCTGTTGTTTTAGACGGCAATGAAGAGAAACCTCTGACTATTTATATGCTTGCTCAGCAATGGCAACATAAATCCAAGAATGTGATTGCCAGACTGTGACTACCAGACCGTGCGCATGTACAGTAAGTCATCTACAATATATTTCTAATCAAGCCTGAGTTTAGTGTGCCTGTCATTTGCAGGTCCCCAGAGGGTGAATTTAGTGATGCTATCCCGCATAGTGGGCTAGCATCACTAAATTCACCCTCTATAGAAACCTCTTAGATTCTATTTCTTTCTTAGTTTAGTTTCTCTATATCCCCAGATTGGCAGATGACACATTGCATAATCAAATTTCCCAATGGATGTACATCACTATATTCACCATGTGGGAACTTCAATCTGAGTCTATGCCTCCCATAGCAGATGAGGCCTAAGCAGAATGAGGTCCCCAGAGGGTAAATTTAGTTATGCTAGCCCGCTGTGTGGTATAGCGTCACTAAATTCACCCTCTGGGGACCTCATTCTGCAAATGACAGGCATACTAAACTCAGGCTTGGTTAATAATATTATTTCTCGTGTAGTACAATACTTTCACGTCCTTGAAGAATCGAACAGATCTTTCTAATTTCTTTTTATCTGTCATTTTTTTTTATCTTTTTCAGAGCAGTTTGAGATCAGAATGGACAGTAAAATTCGTACATTTGTTGGGATCTACCTCGGTTATGTGTTTGTCATTCTGTGTAGGAAATCCATATCATTTGTGTTGCCAGCAATGATCGAAGATGGATTCTCAGAAAGCAACCTGGGTAAGACGCTTCATATTTATAATTTGTGCTGACAGCAGTGAAGATTCTCCGATTGGGTAGGCCAGCCTAGTTTGCATGTTGTTGGGTCGTTTCCGGCCGAAGGCCGGGTAGGATGGTCGGACTGCAGTTTGCATGTCCCTTCACCCTTTCTTGATTATTCGATGGGGATCGATCTTGTGGCTGTCATAGTTACTGTGGTTGGAGGCAAAGCGGCGGGAGCGTGGTGGAGTCGTCAGGTGCTGTCGAGGTTATATGGGTCTGTCTGTTGCGTCTAGTTGTAGGATGGACTTTGTCTTTTTCGTGGTGAGTAGTTGGTTTCTAAATTGTAGTTCTAGCAGGAGTGCATGTTTGCATGTCTACGATTGGTCAACATTTATAGTATTCAGTCTTTGTAAACATATACTCAGAGTCATAATGACATATATACTGAGTCTCGTTGACATGTCATGTCTTGGCATGCAGGCTTCCTCCAAATTATGTCACGCTATACTCGCATATTGAGTCTTATTATACATGTAGTCTCAATGACATATGTCATCTCTTTGTAACATGTGGGCTTCCCAAAAAATGACTTCACACTGTGTTAAATTAATTGTTTTAATTTGATGTTTTTATCTTGGAGCTACTAATAGTGAGTTCTTGTTGGTGCTAATGACTCTGAATTCTGCAATTTCGGAAATCGAATGACTATGACAGGTAATCAGACCCAGTATTATATATGGGGCTTTGAGGTTTACTGAGACTGGATAATAGTATCCCTTATTGGAAAGCTCATTCCATTTCATGATTTCAGGGGGGGGGGGTTACTGAATAAGATACAATGAGGGGTGAACTCAGATTGTGTCACTGCAAACAGTGTGTCTGTCATTTGCACAGCTTGCTAGTGTCACCAAATTAACCCTCTGGTGGGTCCCCCTATGATCTATGGGGGACTCACATGTGTGAGGGAGTTCACTGCCACAGAGTTTTTAATGCTGCACCAGCGCGTCTCCAGCCAGGAAGGGATTAACATAAGAATTGCATAGAACAAAATTTAGCTTTCTGAAATTGGGACACTGACTGAACCAAATTAACAATAATATGAGCATTGTGTTATTCCTCACAATTTGTATCTTATCTTGTGTTTCAGCTGCCTGTTCGGGTATACACGGAGAGCTATATGTATATGGTTTTCCGCATCTCTTCGATCGGTCTGCTGTGACTTCAACTCAATTGTTGAAAATATATATTTATATACACTTTATGTAAATGTTTGAAAGAATTATAATAAAAAAGATGAATAAATTATAACAAATCTGATATGGGAGGAGACCCAGGATCAGATTGAAGTTCCCCAGTTGAAGTTGGTGATGTTCACCCATTAGTCACCTCGATTATGCATTTTATCTTCTGCAAATTAGGGGATATAGAAACTTCCCAGGGAAAAAGTTACTTGAGACTATAGATACTATAGAATGAGATCCCCAGAGGGTGAATTTGGTGATGCCAGCACGCTGTGTGGGATAGCATCGTTAAATTCACCCTCTGGGGACCTCATTCTGCAAATGACAGACACAATATTTGCAGACTTAACTTATTTGCAGAATGAAGTCCACATATGCACAGCGGGCTAGCTTCACTAAATACACCCTCTGGTAACCTCATTCTGCTTTGGCCTCATCTTATGGGAAGTATCTATAGTCTCAAGTTAACATTGTGTTTATTAACTTTTTCACTGGGAAGTTTCTATATCCCCTAATTTGCAGAAGATAAAATGCATAATCGAAGTGACTAATGGGTGAACATCACCAACTTCAACTGGTTACCATAGGGTGTATTTAGTGAAGCTAGCCCACTGTGCATATCATTATGAGGTTACCATAGGGTGTATTTAGTGAAGCTAGCCCGCTGTGCATATCATTATGAGGTTACCATAGGGTGTATTTAGTGAAGCTAGCCCACTGTGCATATCATTATGAGGTTACCATAGGGTGTATTTAGTGAAGCTAGCCCGCTGTGCATATGGGACCTCATTCTGCATATAAGTTAAGTATGTCTGTCATTTACAGTGTGAGGTTCCTAGAGGGTGAATTTAAAGATGCTATACCACACAGCAGGCTAGCATCACCAAATTCACCCTCTGGGGACATCATTATGTTAGGCCTTTTAGTTACTTTTCCCTTCTGTTCAGTTCATCAGTCTTCAGTACATGGCCTATACACTTGTAGTAATTTTTTCGGAGGCGATGTTTATTTGAGGTGCTGGTTAACATATATTATTACCACTTTATAGGGCGTTCTCTAGGCAATTGATAATGTTTTTCAGGGCGTTCCAAATAGCGTATTGTTACCAAAACAGCGGGCCGATAATGAGAAGCCTAGTTCATTATCGGCCCGCCGCCCGGAAACTATAGATCTCGTTTATTATCGCGAGAGTTACGTCCCTTCAACTTCCGATCTGGTGTGTTTATTTCAAGAAAATAATGGGAAGATGCATCCGATTTTCTCGACACTATAGTGGTTTTATGATTGGAATTCACGCTATATGATTGAATTATTGTATCAAGCGTAAGTATGCATTGATAATTTTAGCTGTCAACCTCTCATTGGTTGTTACTCGTCTCCAATGCTGGTTTTTCCCCTGTCCTATTTTCGAGACTCCGTCAGTCCGTGTCAGCTGACAAGTCAAATGATATCAAATTTAAATGTTCTTGAAAATATTTCTCTCTTAATCTACTTCATTATTCCACTAAATCCTCAAATGGGTCAAATGTCCAAAACTGTGGTAATAATAGTAATAACATGATTTCATCGGGCATTATGGTTTATTAACGGCCCTCTGGAATGATTAACAGCCCTCGGGCCTATTAGCGTCCCTCGACTTCGTCTCGGGCCGCTAATAGGCCCTTGGGCTGTTAATCATTCCAGCCGGGCCGTTAATAAACCATAACGCCCTCAAAAATCATGTTATTGTTATATTATTTGTATTCCAGGGATGTTCATCAGTGTTCAGTACATGGTCTACACTTGTAGTATTTTTTTCGGAGGCGATGTTTATTTTAGGTGTTGGTTGACATATATTATTTGTATTTCAGGGATGTTCATCAGTCTTCAGTACATGGCCTACACATGTAGTAATTTTTTCGGAGGTGTGCTGGTTGACCACGTACCGAGTGTCTATCTCCTCATCTGCACATGTATAACTCTAACTGGGATTGTGACGTGTAGTCTCACAAGTAAGATCAACTTGTATTTTCAGTAGGTGTCATTATACTCTGACTTTTTGAAGAAGGGGGTATGCTGCTTTGACTTGTCCATCTGTCCGGGCATATATATATATCTCAGCCATGGGTTATTGGATCTGAATGAAATTTGGTATGGAGGTTCACCTGACCGCTTTCATATTTTTCTGGTAAATGACGAGGAAATCTGTTAGATACTATTAGGCAATTGAATGTTACTATGATTTAAATCCAGTCCCTAAAATGTTTTGATTGGGCAGAATGTCGTTTATTTCTCCTTTGATCTATGTCTTAGGACAGGGATTAGGAAAATTTCGGAAACGAAAATATGCTGAATGATAACGTCTCCATAGAGATATGAAAATAAGATCTCTGGTCAGTTGATTTCTTCATGACATTAGCTACATTGTACAAATTTACAAGGTTATAAGAAAGTTTTACACTTTGTGTTGATTATTCTAACATACAGGTATATAATTGCTGTGGATAATCGGAATACCAGTATAACGTAGATGATAAGGCCATACAATCTAAAATAGTTTGCTTCTCAGGGAAAGCATCGTCTCCAAAAAAACTGCTCCTCCAAATATATAGATACTCGTCCCCGATAATCCGATATTAATGATATAATATTTCCAACTATTTTCTATTCTCTAGGGTTATAGAAATTAAATATTGTAATCACTCGTCAATGAGAAATCAAAATTATTAGAATTATCTCAGGTGGTGATTACATTAGGGAATATCAAGTGCATCATGTTTGAATTACTAACATGGATGGGAATTATATATATATTATAAACAGTATGGATAAAAGTCAATCAAGGGATCAATAGTAAATGAGTTCACAAGATGTGGTGCGGCTTAGTTAGACGTGGATATTATGCGAATGCAATTACTCGTAATTGCCAGGGATGCCAGGGATGTCTGAGACTGAGCTGTGTCGATATAAACAATTTATACTTTAACCCTTTCAATAGTGAATGGATGGTCCCATTCAGTTATATGAAAGCATGCATTGGAATAGTCTATTCCACATTGAGAGGCCCGGGTGTTCTGATATAATAACAACCATGCCGTGTCCATGCGAGTACAGGGCCTGGAACCTACGTCATAAATCAAAGTTTTTCACCGAAAAATGGCGGCTGCTCGATGCGACTCGAAGTGAGTATTTATCGTTTTTGCAAACTATGTACATAAACCACTAAAAAAATCATTGCTTATGAGCTGTAAAACATTGTTTGCTAGCTCACAGTCATCTATACCGAGATATATATGTAACGGTTGTAAAGATTATCGCGTTCAGGTGGTTTCCGTCACCAATTTTCGAGGCATGTTTCAGAGTTTTGAAATGGTAACGCCTACATTGGCTTTTAAAACTGGAATTGTGACATAAATGGTAACGCCTACATATAATCAACATTTGATTCCAAAATCGGCAATTTGGCTGAATTCTTTCTTTCACTTGCCGAATATCACAATTAGTTCTAGGACTAGTGAGTAGTGTATGCCTTCACAGTCATGTGTATGGCCAAAAACGACCGACGTTTTAATTTTTTAATCCTCCCATGAAACGGATAAATTTTCCTCCAAATAGATTGTATCCTAACTTCCAGAATTTTTTCCTTGTGTCTGGGTATCTCATAGCCGATGTATTAGCACTCTGATACCACCGCACTACATCTATCCACAGATGGAACGCTATGCCATCCAATGGAAATTTTCCATTTGCCACAAGCTTGAAAAATACCAGCGGCACATCTTGAAGATCACACCGACTTAGTTCTTTCAACACGGTTGCGATAAGACTAATCATTTCGTTCTCCGGATTCACTCTCAACAGGGAACAACCGGACGCGAGTCTTCTTTTTAGTCGATGTTGGAGACCGTTTAACCCTCTTCCTGTCTGATCTTGGGGTTCGGGGAGTTCTGAGTTTTTCTGGAGTGTTATATAAATCTCGAACACACTGGACTCACATTCGGTCTTATACATATTCTCCGACGCTTGGTCGCTGGCGAGAATAGTTGTTCTCTTCTCTTAGATGACACAACATGCCTCTTTTTGTTGTATTTTTTTCTTCTATTCAACTTTAAGTTGTTTTTTTTTCCTTGTATATATCATTTTTGTCTGCAAAAGTATTCAATAAACGGACTATCCAGTTTATATAAAATTTTGTAATATATACTACCCACATTTTGCTAAGGATCACCCATATAATGGTCATATTTCTATACTAATATGCAATTCCCACCTTCCGTATCTTACTGTAATGGAGATGACTGATCAATTGTTCAGTGTTATTGTTGCGCCGGTGTGTAATTGACCGTGGTGAGATCTGTTCAGCAAAGAAGTGGGTCACCATGTTTTTCGTGATTTGGTTCAAAATCCGTCCGTGTACAAATCAGTGTTCTACACGCATGTCTATTGCCAAATCGACTTGGACATCGATTGTAAGAGTTCACCAACGTTGACTATGGTTCGTCGGCGTCATTTAAGCGCGCAAGAATTGGCCAGAGGGGTGGGGATGCTCCAATCTGGAAGATCACAGAGGCAGGTTGCTGCAGACCTAGGTGTCAGCCAGAGCGTTGTCTCCAGGGCGTGGACTCACACGTGTAAAACACGCATGGTAGTGCAAGCAGAAGACACGGTGCGGAGTCGTCAGCGGATCACGACGGAACGCCAATACCGTTATCTGAGGATAACAGCCACTCGGATGAATGCCACATGAATGCCACATCCCTGCAACGGAACCTCCAAAATGCGGCTGGGATCAGAATTGCGACGCAGACATCCACGATAGACTTCACGCTGCTGGTTTACATGCCAGGAGAGCCGCAGTTCGCGTTATTTTGCGACCACGGCACAGGCAACACCGGGTACAGTGGAGCACAGAACATGTGAACTGGACAGTACAGCAGTGGTCAACCGTGCTGTTCACAGATGAGCCTAGGTTCTGTCTAGATTTCCTCGACAGACATGTCTTGGTTTGGAGGCGAAATGAGAGATTCACGGATGCTACAGTGAGGGAACATGACCGCTATGGTGGCGGCTCGGTTATGGTGTGGGGTGGGATGACTACGGACGGCGACACTGACCTGTATGTCATCCAGAACGGCACCCTGAATGCACAGCGTTACCGGGATGAAATTCTGAACCCAATCGTGCGGCCGTTTGCGGGTGCTGTCGGCGAAGATTTCGTACTGCACGTGGTGGACGACAACGCCAGACCACACCGTGCCATACTGGTAAACCGATACCTTCAGGAGGAAGGAATCGAGCGAATGGTCTGGCCAGCGGCATCACCGGATCTCAATCCCATAGAGCATGCTTGTGACCGGCTGCAGACTGCAATAACAGCTCGACCAGTCCAACCGACAACTCTACAACAGCTGGGTCAAGCACTGGTTGAGGAATGGGGGAACCTGCCTCAAGACATCTTCCGCCACATGGGCCATGGGATGCAGAGGCGTTGCCAAGCTGTTATGTATGCCCGCGGGGGTCACACCAAGTACTGACATTGTTTTTTGGTGAATAAAATTGTATTCAATACATTTTAGTTGCTTGTTTGTAATTATTGAAATTCATAAAAATGGGGGTAGTCTGATTCCATCTCCCCATTTAGCAAATATACGCCACTGAACATTTGCTACACCCATTAAATAAGAGGCAGATACAATAATCAACTATTAAAAGGACGATTTATGTTCAATATTGCTATATTATATAAAATATTACAAAATATATGGGTGATCCTTAGCAAAATGTGAGTAGTATATAATGTTAAACATGACCAAACTAAATGAATATCCAGCCACAGGAACCATATTATGTTCACAATTCACTATATAACCTGCTATAGTTAATATATATATGACCAATTAGTTTTTGGGACTTGAGTACCTAACCATACTTTATGATTATTGACTGATGATGGGACAGGGTGTTTGAAAATGTATTTATCCGTTACATATATCCCGATGTTTTGTTTCTGGATTGCGAATATAATTGATGCGTGACCAGATTGTTTGACAACGAAGGTTCCTGGACCGAATAACACATTCAATTCATTATCAATAAACATGGGTAAACAATGAATGTTAGTAATAGAATATAATTGAAGAAATCTTTATTGCGTGATAATGTTTTAACGACAACTATCACACGAAACTGGAAATATGAACAAATTAACATGGATTTAACCAACGGAAATAGAATGGAATAACAGAGTAATACTACAATGAATATGGAATAAGAGAACGAATGACAGGACATACACTTAATTAAACTAACGAATATACAACGAGAACGTAAAACAATGATTATGCCATGAATTTATGCTCGTCTTTATATATATTATTATCAAATAGTATATTGGCATCTCTATAACAGCCATTTGTGTATAGTAACGCATTTAACTGGTGTGTATATGTGAACACGATCGTTAATAGTTCATCTACCGGATTATACGGATGGTGACTCAATTGTGAGTGCAACAGGCCAATATTATGTGAGCGTTAACGCGATGTGGGCGTTACCATTAATAGACGCATTCATAAAAATTCTTTGTGTCTTAAGAAATTTACAAACAAACCACGGGAAAGTTAATTTTTTGTTATTGATTCAAATTTTAGCATTTATAATATCCCGAAACTCAATGTATACGGTTTCAAAATGAGTTTATGGCGCAGAGAACATGAAATGTTGGCGTTAACACCTGCACGAAAATAGGAAATCGGACGCGATTTTGAATTGCGAACGCGAAATTCTCATTATAAGCAATTCTTTCCGATTTTCGGTTTCTGTATTTGTCGAGATTTGCAGGTGGCATAGCTCCTTTGCTTATAATACTACATCGAAATCGATTGTATTTATTTAAAAAACGATGTCGAAGTAGCGAGTCGAACTTTATTTACAGTTATTTTGATGTAGGGTTACCCTTCCGGTGACGAAGGTTCCAGCCCCTGGAGTATGCCACTATTAGGCAATGCGGTTTAGTTCTTTGCAATTCACAATAAAGTTGTGCTTGACATATAAGCCCATGCACACGACTAGCATCACCAAATTCACCCTCTGGGGACATCATTCTGCTTAGGCCTCATATTCTGGGAAGTATCTATAGTCTCAAATTAAAATTGTTTTTAGTTACTTTTTCCCTTATGTTCAGTTTCTATATCCCATAATTTGCAGAAGATAAAATTCATAATTGAGGTGACTAATTGGTGAACAACACCAACTTTAACATGGGTAACTTCAATCTGATCCTAGGTCTCCCATAGCAGTTGAGGCCTCAGTAGAATGAGGTCCCCGGAGGGACAATTTGGTGACGCTAATCCACTGTGCGGGATAGCATCACTAAATTCAGTCTTCACCGGTTCTCATTCTGCAAATTTCAGACACTATATTCAGACTTGGAACAGATGACTTACATGAGCTGCCAAGAATTTTGCAACTAAACTCTTGTTCCTTTAAAAATTATTTCTGTGCCAATTTTCTGATAGAAATATCATCTCTTTGCAGGTTCAAGTTGGGTTATGGTTCTTGGTTTTCTGTGTCTGTTAAATGGTTTGTGTCAAGGTCCAGCCTGGCCATGTAGTTCCATCATTCTCAAGACCGTAAGTTAAATTACATGTAGTGCCATCATTCTCAAGACCGTAAGTTAAATTACATCTGTTCCATCATTCTCAAGACCGTAAGTTAAATTACATGTAATTCCATCATTCTCAAGACCGTAAGTTAAATTACATGTAGTGCCATCGTTCTCAAGACCGTAAGTTAAATTACATGTAGTGCCATCGTTCTCAAGACCGTAAGTTAAATTACATGTAGTGCCATCGTTCTCAAGACCGTAAGTTAAATTACATGTAGTGCCATCGTTCTCAAGACCGTAAGTTAAATTACATGTAGTGCCATCGTTCTCAATACCGTAAGTTAAATTACATGTAGTGCCATCGTTCTCAAGACCGTAAGTTAAATTACATGTAGTGCCATCGTTCTCAAGACCGTAAGTTAAATTACATGTAGTGCCATCGTTCTCAAGACCGTAAGTTAAATTACATGTAGTGCCATCGTTCTCAAGACCATAAGTTAAATTACATGTAGTGCCATCGTTCTCAAGACCGTAAGTTAAATTACATGTAGTGCCATCGTTCTGAAAACCGTAATCATTATGTAGAGTTAGATAACATATCATTAGGTTCTCAAGCTATACATCATAGACATATCTAGGACTAATTTGATACATGTTACAGGTATAGGCACTCAATAGGGCCCTGCAAATATTCGAGATTCGATTCAATTTTGATATTCAAGCCTTGAAATAGTGTGTCTGTCATTTGCAGAATGAGGTCACCAGAGGGTGAATTTAGTGATGCTACCCCGCATAGCGGGCTAGCATCACCAAATTCACCCTCTGGGGGCTTCATTCTGCTTACACCTCAGCAGAATGAGGTTCCCAGAGGGTGAATTTGGTGATGCTAGCCCGCTATGCGGGGTAGCATCACTAAATTCACCCTCTGGGGACCTCATTCTGCAAATGACAGACACACTATTTCAAGGCTTGTTGGTATTGCTGGTATAGTTCTGTGTTTTGATACCGAATCGGATGGATCTATGTAATATTTTTCTGGAAAGTATTTCAATCTTTCATTGATTAAGTTTGGACAACCAAGTAAAAAATGATATTCGTCACAATTTACAAGATTATATAGAAGCGATATTTCTTTTCAGTTTTGCAGTGTTCCGTCTAGATTTCTCAATTCCCAGTGTATGGTTACAGGTCCATATATATGACAGTGATGTATTGATTTCGCTTAACACTTTCTATACAAAATAATCATTGATGAGTAGTTCTCTTAGGAAATGTTCAGATAATAAGTTGAAGAAACGACCTAACATAATATCTTAACATTTCCTGCCAATAAATAGGACTCCTTCTGTTCTTTTATTATCTGTTGTCTGCTTATTTTTCATGAACATCCCTCCAGATAAATAATAGACCCATTCAGTTTAAAAAGGGCCATAGCGTGTACCCCCTTTCTGACTTTGAGATGTCCTCTTTCCACTTCATTGAAAATCATCCATTTTCCATGAGCGACTTCTTAATTTTGTCTTGTAGATGACGAAGCCACAGCAGTTTGCTTCCATGTGGAGCTTGTTGTCGACTTCCATGAATGTGGCTGGAACTGTTGGTCCAATGCTAGCCGCTTTATTAATAATCAGTTACGGGTGGAGGGCTTCACTTTTACTCTCCGGTAAGTTGTCAACCTCTGCGAATGTAGCTGAAATAGTGTGTCCTATGTTAGCTGCTCTATTTATGCCAATTTGTTTTATCTGAGCTATTGGCCTTGCAACTTGAACCACAGGGGCTTGTAACATGCTCCACTGCCCCCATGCCACACTGACCTTATGTGCCCTTACCTTTGCTGTAGTAGTATACTAGACACATGGGAAACTAACAGATTTACCCTGATTTACCATTGCTCACAAAACTAACAAATTTAGCCCATTTATCCAAGCAATGGCACTGACATATGGATCTGTGAAGGATTCGTCTTCAAGCCTTGAAATAGTATGTCTGTCATTTGCAGAATGAGGTCCCCAGAGGGTGCATTTAGTGATGCTACCCCGCATAGCGGGCTAGCATCACCAAATTCACCCTCTGGGGACCTCATTCTGCTTACACCTCAGCATAATGAGGTCCCCAGAGGGTGAATTTGGTGATGCTAGCCCGCTATGCGTCGGTTTCCTTAAGTAAAGGGAAGCACAGCATTGACAAAGATGGTCTTAGCTCTTACATTATGAAGAAAGTTATCTCGGAAATTTCACAACCCTTATGTCATATTTTCAATCTCTCAATGGAAACAGGAATTATTCCAGAAGACATGAAGATAGCAAAAGTTATACCCCTCTTCAAATCAGGCGACCAAAAGATAATGGGAAATTATCGCCCAATAAGTTAGTATCCAGGCGCTATGCCAACTGGAGGAATGTAGCATTCCACTAACATTGCCGAAAATCTCAGGCAAATCGACTGTACCACTCCATAGAAAACATCGTGTGAACCACGCTCAATTGTAAATATTTACTACTCAATTCGGGACGCATTTATCGCCGATAAACTAACGAAAACGATTTCGCCATCGAGAGTCACTGCATTTAACTAATATATAAGAATGATGGTGTGTGTTGCCAATTTGGATATAATATTTGTAAAAATTACTACTTTGAACAAGATTATTCTCCATTTATATTTTATCACCCTACCGGAGTTATTCACATCACTTTAATTAATTTTTTAACACACTGAATGTTATCTCCAAATGGTATCATAAATCCAAGTTGATATTACTCAGAACAATATTCTACAGAATTCTTAAAATCCACTCCCATCAAGGCTTGTCTGATAAAAAATGAAATAATATAAAGTTATTATACAATGTTGTGTACAGTATGTGTTTTTCTTGTACGAGTTCCAGGTTGTGGTGTAAAGTCATATTGGACGAGACACGCAGTGTCGAGTCCAATATGACTTTTCATCACAACCTGGACGAGTACAAGAAAAACTCATACTGTACACAACATTGTATAATGACATTTTTATTATCCATCTGTATGTTTATCAAAATTTTGGGAATAAAACTTTTGTGGTTATTTTTGGTATTTGTCGGCACTTAATTTTCTATAAAAGCCTGTCTTTGATCATCAGAAAGAATGATTTGGAACAGTAAACACGGAAATGAAAAAAAAACTCAATGCGGAAGTGAAACATCTGCTAAATCCACAGTGTTGCGCGTGCATCACAACTTCACGGTCCGAATCATTTCACAATAGTTAATTCGTGACTTCACAGAATCACGATAAAAATGTCATATTGCACACTTTAGACCCCGAAGCCACGACAACTAGTTTTCACGGCTGGCTGAACCAATTTTCATGGCTGGTTATCTAGCTAAGCCGGCTCAGTCACGACGTTCGTGGCTGACGAAATATGGCGGCTCAGCCGGCTGAGACGTTATAATTCAGGCTTTATTCAGCGTATTTCGTTTCCGAAATGTTCCTAATCCCCGGTCATAGACACCCGCTTGTTTTAATTGGCGTTTGTATTGAGCCCGTATAATTCCAGACCACGCGTATTCTTTTGGTGTTGGGCTTTTCTGTTATGGCGAAATACACGAATTAAGGACTCAGTAAATGACTGGCAGGGATGTACTATGTAGTTTCCCATCTATACAATCGGTATAAGTTACATTGGGACTTCTGTCGACTTCAGACGGCTATCATCACTGGCATCTTGCGATATATATACATGTATACATCATTGAATGCTGAATCCGATAGTATTGATATATAATATTTCAAACTATTTTCTATTCTCTTCTATACAGGTATTATGCATATATTGACAAATGTCAGCGATGTCTGAGACTGAGTCGTGTCGAAATAAACAATTTATACTTTAAACCCTGTCAATACTGAATGGATGCTCCCACTCCGTTATATGAAAGCATGCATTGGAATAGTCTATTCCACAATGAGAGGCCCCGGGTGTTCTGATAGTGTAACAACCATGCCGTGTCCATACGAGTATGCCAATATTAGGCAATGCGGTTTAGTTATTTGCTATTCGCAGTGCAGTTGTCCTTAAGTTAACATATAAGTCCATGCACACGGCTCAGCCATTTAACAATTCCGGCAGCGGAGATGTGTTCATGCGGCTGGCGTCAGAGATAATATGGCTGGCGGCGGCTTGTGGCCAATATGGCTGGCGGCGGCGGCGTGCGATGGCGGCTTCGGGCTCTAGCACACTTGGGAGTCCAATATGACATTCGGGAGTCCAATATGACTTTTTCCTGGATTATCACGTGGCGGCTTTTGCCCAATCAAAAATAATGTTAGTTAAGGGATTGATAATAACACACGTTACAATCTCATTGCTAAATGCAGATGTATTTTCGTCTGATAATTTACTTACACATATAAATAGTTTTGACAGCGACAAAATCTGTTAATAATTCTAAATGTTTTCCCTGCATTCACTTCATGACCTCATCTACATTTCAACATGACTCGACCTGGATTATGAAGCTGAGTTCACTGATTGGCTTGAATAGGCATGCACATTGATCGTGTTTAATATCACGCAGCACGTTACAAGCCGTGCTTGAACTTAGAAATTTTCTGGCTTTTGTTTCAAAATGGTAACTTTAGCTAGTCTTGAGAATATTTTTGAAATTACAGTAATGCCCTAAGTAATCGACTCTTTGACCACAGCAGAATTATGGGTAACTTTTCAGGATTTAGTCGGAAATATGGCTCAGAGAGCTTTCCAATGAATGGCAACAAGCCATATTTCCGACTAAATCCTGAAAAGTTACCCATAATTCTGCTGTGGTTAAAGAGTCGATTACTTAGGACATTACTGTATTTAAAAAATACAAGTGACATTCAATCAAATAAAGTTTTGATAATTTTTTCAGATTTATGTCTCTTTCAAATAAAATATGATTGTGATTTTTGTTAGTTAATAGTTGTTCAATTGCGTTCAAATCGGGCATATGGATTACTCACATAAAAAATAAAATAAATTTGGAATCTATGTTAAATATTTTGTTTACTTACTATTATAGCTTCCAGACTAATTTTGCAGGGGATTGACATATCACCAAGCAACTTTTTAATTGTCTTTATTTCAATAAACGGATAAATTATTTCTATCACGGATTGGCTGTATATTCTGTGGTGTATTTGCTGTTGATTTTAATTATTTTTATCAGGTCTTGGCTGTTTATTTTGTGGTCTATTTGCTGTTGATTTAAAATTTTATTATCAGGTCTTGGCTGTATATTCTGTGGTGTATTTGCTCTCAAATTATTATCGGGAGTTGATGGCCCTGTGCTGGCTGCTAGAGGAAAGAGTGACCAATCAAAACACAGTGAGTAAAGTTTTTATATATTTCTCCTCTTGAAGAGAACGCCGCATCATCGGCCACATGGTATACTGGATTACAGGCCACAGACTCTCCTGTCTGTCATTACGTATTTTGTTTCTAATTAAAAATAATTAATGTATAAAATAATGAATAAATGGTGTGAACAAAGTTTGGCGGGGGATATAGAATATATATAAACAGCGGGTTTTGTCCATTGATTTTTTCCAGAGTTACGGCCCTTATTATGTCAAATTTATTTTACTCTTTGCATGACTAAATTCTTCGGGACACCCCACAGACCACATCCCTCATCTGATCATCACCAATAAGCTGACAGAAAATAACTGAAAATAGTGTCTCTTTACCCAAATATCATGAAAAAAAAAATATGGGAAGGGCGTGATCCTCATTTAGGCTCAGTTATAGTTTTTTTGGGACTTAAAGAAATGTGCACTCCATGGGCTGAACCTCGGCTCTATATAGTATATGATGAATTTTATTATGCCCCCGACTCCCGTAGGAGTTTCGGGGCATATAGCCTAGGGCTCTATCAATCTGTCCTGTAAGTTGGGGCGTCCGTCAGTCCGGGTGCACATTTGAGCATCATGTTTGTTGTATCATTGAGCACTTTGGGCCTCATGGGATAAGGCGCTTTAAAAATGCTATACATTATTATTATTATACTACAGGTTTCGACCATACACTTTTGCTCGAGTTAGGCTCTTGTTTGAAATTTGTGAATTTTGTGTCGGTATGTACATTTTAGCTTGTAACGAGGGTGTTAATTCTCAGACTTCATTGTAATAGCACAGTTCTCTGTGGATACAGCCAATTTATGTTTAAAAAAAGATGTTTTAACGTGATTCAATAGCATCCAATCTACAGATATCTTATATAGTTTCTTGATAATGTAACTATGGGAATTCAGTATCTGTATCCATGTGGTTGCCAATTACTGTTTTGGCACTCTTCTGAATTTTGATTAATTTCATCTCAGGTGCACATGTGTCAAATATGATGCTTTTATCACAAAATTCACAATTTGCCGAAAAATTTATATATGCACGACCCTGCTGTGCTAAACTGTTGTTTCGTTTCCTCTCTTTAATAGCAAGAAAGACAGAGATGTTCTTAGCTCTACTGAAGCATCCTGTGTTCCTTAATATGTGTCTGAATTACTGTCTGCTGTCATTCATCCGGATATCTATACAGGACTGGGGCCAGGTGTACCTCATCAGGTACCACAAACTCTCCGTCCTAGTAGGTAGGTGAGGCTATGCTCTAATAAATGGACCCTCCTTAACCCTTTACCCAACAGAACGGCCCTGTGCCAATGCATTCTCTTATATATGCGAGTCGACCATAGGTCGCCTCGCATATATAAGAGAATGCATTGGCTTAACACATATCAAAAAAGATAAAATTGTCAAAGAATGTAGAAAAATTATATTAGAAAAATTGTTAAAAAATGTAAGAAAAAATTATAAAATTGTTAAAGAATGTAAGAAAAAATGGTAAAAAGTGTTAAGAAAGATTTTTTTTAGGCCAATGCATTCTCTTATATATATATAAGAGAATGCATTGGCAGAGGGCATAACTGTAACCATCACAATGTGGTCAATGAACCGGTTCCAATGATATCCATATTTGTATGGTGTTATTGAGACAGACCGAAGATATTTTAGGCTGTTGAAGCTTTATTTGGGCGTTTTTGGCCGTTTTGTTGGGTAAAGGGTTAACAAGGTTGACGTGCTTATTTATCTGGAAACTGGGAGTGTTTAATTTGCCATCCTCCGTCCAGGCAGGTATCTCAGCCGTTGGTTATCAGATCTAAATGGAATTTGGCATGGATGTTCACCATCATGACTGCTTTCAAAAGAGGGACAAATGATGTTCCAGACTGTTCTATAGTCATCGTTCTTTAATTATCTGGAAATGTGGGGTTTTTGTCGGTCCGTGCAAATATCTCATTTTGCCACAGTTATGGCCCATGTTTGTCAATTTTTCGAAATTTGTGTTCGTCCGGCTCTTCTGCTGATGTTGTTTAATATTATTTGAATTAATTATCTTACGGAGAATTGCATAGGTCCCCTCCCTCTCAGCTGATGGTATTGGCAATGCACATGTTTGAATTTGCACCCTGGGAATATGACAGAACCGACTGTGCAACCTCTTGTTATTATTGCTGTTTGCCCAATTTGATATTATATATTGTATTACATATAATGGTGATATTTTATATTGTATTATATATAATGGTGATATTATATTGTATATAATGGTGATATTTTATATTGTATTATATATAATGGTGATATTATATTGTATATAATGGTGATATTTTATATTGTATTTTATATAATGGTGATATTATATTGTATATAAAGTGATATATAGAGGATCTCACATGAGTTTCTATTGTATACGGAATTTATCAACCGAGTTCACTAAATTCGATTTGAGCCGAGGTTTACCGAGGCTCAAATAGAATTTAGAGGATGAGGTTGATAAATTACGTATAAAATAGGACGAGTGTGAGATACCTTTTATCACATGATCAAATAAACCCGAAGAAATGCGAAATATTCATCGAAAACAACAATCATAAACTACAGCGATCGCAAGTTATTTGAAGAACGCCGTGACGTCATCGCACGCGCTGATATTAAACGTGTCTATTACCGATAATTATGAAACTGCTTTTATGGCCAAATTATGTGATAATATATTATATATAATGGTGATATTATTAGTGTTGAAACGATTAATCGACTAGTCGAAATCGACGCGATTATTAAAGTAGTCGATCCCGAAATCTGGTAGTCGACTAGTCGGGACACACCCACCACCTTTATGCCATCGCGAAAGCAGTGCCGTAGCCGAATTACCAAACAATTTAAACAGTTAGGCTATCAAAATACACAATCACAATTAACTGTTAAAGCCTTCTTTGTTGTCCCTTTGATGCAATGATTGCTGCTTTCAGTACTCGGTAGTCATGCACGAGCGCGAAACCCGGTGACCTCAACTCAATGTATCTGTCGGCGTGGCGGCTTATTCTTTGAAGTTGACGGCCGTCTTTGATAATCAACTTCAAAGAATAAGCGCCTATCGCGACCGTGTCTATTTCGGCGTGACGCAATTGATCTGAGTGATAACTTGTATACTGCTTCAGTAAACAGGTGTTACATAATTTATTAAATAAATTCTGTAACACCTGTTTACTGAAGCACTATGTCAGTATGCCTTTAAAGTATATTTGTCAAATTGTGTGATATTTTACCAATATCCTGCTGTTACAGCTGTTATAACATTTATTTTGTAACTTTTGTTTGACTGTTGGAGATTATAAAGTTCGTTTGTCAAAATATCGTGCATTTCTTCATGTACGCACGTTTATGAAGTAAATCAGTGACAATTACACTGGGCAAGTTTGAAAACAACGATGTTCGGTTGGATGTAAGAACTGGTACGGGCATTCTGAACTCCTGTGACCTCTGAAACGGTGACGGAATCTGACGAGGTTTGCCGAATGCTGGTACGGGCCGGTAGACCATACCATATAAATTTTAAAGGAACATATTTACACAAAACATATAGAATAATGCACCGGTTTCGGTTGTTGGCACGTGCTCCCGCTCCATAATCCGTGGCGCTTCATTGATCGATGAGGTGTTTGTCTCCACGGTTTAGATACATACCGGTACATCAACTGGGTGGTAATTTGATTATCATAATACATCATATACCTGGGACAAATTAATAACCTATTCACCTTCAGTGATATTAAGCCAAGTAATCACGGCAAATAGTGTTAAATCACATCTTGCTTTGCGTTCGAAAATGCAAAGTTGGTTACTCAAACAAACGGCAAATTAATATGTACGTATATGGGCACAAAACGGTAAATTTTGGAAGGGGTCCGACTAGTCGACTAGTAGTCGATTCCCTCTGTCGACTAGTCGATTCCTTAAAACCACTAATCGTTTCAACACTAGATATTATATTGTATTATATATAATGGTGATATTATATTGTATATAAAGGTGATATTTTATATTGTATTATATATAATGGTGCTATTATATTGTATATAAAGGTGATATTTTATATTGTATTATATATAATGGTGCTATTATATTGTATATAAAGGTGATATTTTATATTGTATTATATATAATGGTGATATTATATTGTATATAAAGGTGATATTTTATATTGTATTATATATAATGGTGCTATTATATTGTATATAATGGTGATATTATATTGTATATAATGGTGATATTATATTGTATATAATGGTGATATTATATTGTATATAATGGTGATATTATATTGTATATAATTTGTGATTTTCAGTTGATATGGTATTGTATTTATTTTGTGACTTTCAGGCAGCTCATTCGTGAGTAGTTATGAAGTAGGGGGCATCGTCGGCAGCTTGACTGCTGGTGCTCTGTCAGATTTCTTTGTATCAAAAGTAAGTAGCATTCTAAATCTCCCACAATGCATCAAATGTAAGTAGCGTTCTAAATCTCCCACAATGCATCAAAAGAAAGTAGGATTCTAAATCTCCCACAATGCATCAAAAGAAAAGTAGCATTCTAAATCTCCCACAATGCATCAAAGGCAAGTAGTATTCTAAATCCCCACAATGCATCAAAAGTAAGTAGGATTCTTAATCTCCCACAATGCATATGACATGCTTGATCTGTGCAAGACCTGTGCAAACAAACCTGGAATGTATTTTATCTATGAAATGTTTAGGTATCAACACATGGGAGTATGATACTACTAATAATAATGATGATATATGCATTGGGGTGTTAAACTTCATTCACATACATGTATTGTCAGAAAGAAAGCTGACCTTGTTTCCGAACCTGGATATAGTGTGTCTGACATTTGCAGAATGAGGTCCCCAGAAGATGAATTTAGTGATGCTACCCCACATACCGAATTCACCCTATGGGAACATCATTCTGCTTAGGCCCTCAACTGCTATGGGAGACCTGAGATAAGATTGAAGTTCCCCAGTTGAAGTTGGTGATGCATGTGCACCCATTTATAGTCACTTGATTATGCATTTTATTTCTGCAAATTAGGGGATATAGAAACTGAACAGGAAAAAGTAAATAAAAACAATATTAATTTGAGACTATATATGCTTCCCAGAAGATGAGGCCTAAGCAGGAGATCTGTAGAGGGTGAATTTGGTGATGCTAGCCCACTGTAGGAGGTACATGTAGCGTCACTAAATTCACCCTCTGGGGACCTCACTCAACAAATGTCAGAAACACTATATCCAGTCTTGTGCGCAAATCATGTGGATTGACTCAATAAGAATATGTTGTTGCTTGCTGACAGTGTACGATGCAAGCTCCATCACACGATTTGTCACAGCCAAATTAGATGCCTTCTGTAAGTGAACAGAGACGTCGATGGTTAATTAAGTGATAAGTGATTTCATCATTGGTATTGACTTAACTCATAGGAAATGTTCAGTTAATAAGTTCAACAAACAACCATCGGTCTTTTTGACTTATTGAACTTATTATCTGAACATTTGCCTCCAATATATTGGACTACCAAAACCGGCCAAATAAAGCTTCAACAGCCTAAAATATCTTCGGTCTGTCTCAATAGAACCATACAAATATGGATATCATTGGAACCGGCTCATTGACCACATTGTGATAGTTACAGTTATGCCCTGTGCCAATGCATTCTCTTATATATGCGAGTCGACCATAGGTCGCCTCGCATATATAAGAGAATGCATTGGCCTAAAAAAAATCTTTTTTTAACACCATTATCAGTCATTTGCTTATTTTTTCTGAATGCCCCTACAGATGAATAATAGACCATTCCAATGTATCCTTTTACAACTGAATGGGTGAATTCATTCAATATAAAAGGGTTCAAATGACTAAAGATTTTACACAACAGATAACAGGCGAACACGAAATTCATGGAAATTCACCACTGACACTCTAGATACAGTATTTGCTGGGGATTGTCGCATGAATTTAACTTTTTGCACACCATCTGAAAAGACTTCAAGTTATGCCAATGAATGTTTACACTGATGAGAAATCTTCTCGTCAAATTATTAGAATTTTATGCCAAATAATGCACCCTAATAGTGAAATAGAGTTTATATTCTGAACCTTTTAACCCTTTACCCAACAGAAGGGCCCTGTGCCAATGCATTCTCTTATATATGCGAGTCGACCATAGGTCGCCTCGCATATATAAGAGAATGCATTGGCTTAACACATTAAATATTATAAAATTGTTAAAGAATGTAAGAAAAAATGGTAAAAAGTGTTAAAAAAAGATTTTTTTTAGGCCAATGCATTCTCTTATATATGCGAGGCGACCTATGGTCGACTCGCATATATAAGAGAATGCATTGGCACAGGGCATAACTGTAACTATCACAATGTGGTCAAGGAGCCGGTTCCAATGATATCCATATTTGTATGGTTCTATTGAGACAGACCGAAGATATTTTAGGCTGTTGAAGCTTTATTTGGCCGGTTTTGGCCGGTTTGTTGGGTAAAGGGTTAAATGACATGGCCCATTCAAACCCCAAAATTATGTATACATAATTTGGTAAGAGGTATCAGTAAACATACATACATGGAACATTTCTGATCAAATTGGTCGATATACAGTAATGCCCTAAATAATCGACTCCTTAACCACAGCAGAATTATGGGTAAATTTTCAGGATTTAGTCGGAAATATGGCTTGTTACCATTCATCGGAAAGCTCTCTTTTCGATATGTTTGAGATCATTTTGTTTTTGTCAAATTAAAATTTTTAATCAGAGGTTGCGTAAAATTTATATCATGGGAAGAACATCTTCAGCTGTCTGTACTCTGAGACGTTTATGGTATTACATACAGTAATGCCCAAAGTAATTGACCCCTTAACCACAGCAGAATTATGGGTAACTTTTTAGGATTTAGACGGAAATATGGCTTGTTGCCATTTATTGGAAAGCTCTCGCAGAGGGCTTTCCGATGAATGGCAACAAGCCATATTTCCGACTAAATCCTGAAAAATTCTCCATAATTCTGCTGTGGTTAAGTGTGGTTAAGTGGTCAATTACTTTGGGTATTACTGTAATTTTGATGATGAAAACAAAGAGAAAGCAGTAAGTGAAGTTTTAAAATTGTTTCGTGTTAAGATGACGCAATAAACCTTTTCCAGAAGTCTTGCATTAGACTAGGGCCATGTCGTTGTGGCCATCTCTATGATAAAATAATGAAACAGTATCATAAGCAATAATGAAGTCAGTAAGCAATCGCATTCACGCAGCTGAAGTTCAACATAGATATGAAATTTTGCTAGATCAGTTGCATCAGTCTTGCAATGCTTCGGTGGTCTATATAGTATAGCTCAGTCTACAACAGTGTTTGTATGTGTGATCTTTCGTTGGTATCATAATCTATCTTCACGAAAAAGTAATGTTGTCTGTTGAAGTAATGAGAATGCAACTGGTGCCAATTAATGATTCGATACAATTCGAATTAGGACAGCCAATTTCAAATTGAATCGATTCAGACAAAAGATTCCGGATCGCATCAAATCGATTTGCAAGGCCCTATGTTAGACCTATTCAGACTCCTGAATTTTAATGATTACAAATGTCGTAATATATGATTGGGACCCAATCACGGTCTTCGAATACCCAATCAATGTCTTCGAAGTTGTATTTTTTATGAAATGAAATGATTATGCGTCTTTCTGGGACATATATTGCTCATAGAAATGTATTTCAGGTATTTATAAACTTATTTTAATACCGCGAAAAATTTGAAAGCAAACATTATAAGATCTATTTTGGAGTTCAAACCACTATTTGGCTTCAATAAATAAGCTGTGGTTAATGTGTGCTAGTTATAGATTAGATTTTTCCACAAGTTCATAATTTATTCGACATATCTGGCCCAGAATAACGGTAGTGGTATGGTGTTTATTCTGTAGATTTGATATTTCCATTAATGTTTTTATATTTTAGAAGATTTATAGTCAGCCCAGATTAGTGGTGGTGGTTGGGTGTTAGTTGTAGATTTTATATTCACATTGACGTTTTTATTTTTCAGGAACGTTTTAGCTGGACGACTAGATTAATGGTAGTGATTGGGTGTTTGTTGTAGATTTTATATTTACATAAATGTTTCTATTTTCCAGAACATTTTTAGACTGCCCAGATTAGCGGTGGTGGTTGGGTGTTACTCGATAGATTTTATATTTCTTCTTCTATTCCTCATCACACCTGGAAGCGACAGTAGTCAGGTAATGAATCTTCAATTTTAGACTGGTATATTGAATGCAATTGTTTTTGCAAATTAGTCATTTAAAACTTATTTTTTATCACACTGAACAAAATCGTAGTAATTCATTGAAATAAACTGCCAATCAAAGTGATAGAATCCTTCAACTTAGTCCAAGTTTTCTTCAACTTCAACCAACTTTTGATATTGTTTGTTCTAGATGTTGGTTTACATCCAAGATCCGTTCCTTTACTCTCCTATAGCAAAGTTTAATCCCAGACTCTTGTTTTATCAATTGTAGTCGGCTCTATCCAACATATCAACACAGCAAGCATGCAGATAGTGTGTCTGTCATTTGCAGAATGAAGATCTCCGAGTGACACTATCCCGCACGTTAGCCTAGAAAAAATCCAATGATTGCCTCTAATAAAGAGTGTCCATGTTTTCGTCATGGTATAGACAATAAAGAGCGTTCTCAATTATGAAAGTGATCTATTTCGAGATGTCATGGGTGATTTTGTATGTGGTATTGTGACATTTAAATATAAAGAGCGTCCATGCTTCCGTCTCCCAAAAGCGGTAGACAATAAAGAGTGTTCTAAATTACGCGCTGTGTTGTCTTTTTGGAGGTACTTAATAATGGTGATCTGTATGTGGCATGGTGGCATTCTAATATTTGAATAATTGAGAATTTGGAAATAACTTACAAAGATCAACAAATGAAACACCTGATAGACAGTTCCGCCCAGTGTTTTTATAACGTTGGGGAGCTTCTTATGACAAAGTTGATTTTGGGTCCATTTTATAGTGTAAACAATTTCGCCGGTTGACACTGCATGATGAATAGTTGCTGAGTGACAATCAAATTTAGCACTATAGTAACATTGATTCAACAAACCAAACATGCGACGGCATGTCATCAATTGCTGCAAAATGACTATCAGATGCGCTACTATAACTTTGTTAATATAAATATATGGTCTGCTATATGATAATGACTTCCAAAGTGAACCACACTATCTTGATTTACTGAAATAACTCATCGCATATATACACCGCGCGCGCACACACATATTCCGCAATTTAGTATCGGCCGACTACGATTACGTAATCGTAGTCGGCACAATATAAACTCCGGCTCCGAATCTGTGTTTTTAATTTGTTCGCCCACAACTACGTCATTCGTAGTTTAGTCATGGAAATCTCCGAATATCGGTGATGGCATTATTTATAAATTTTTCGGCTTATTTATTATGCGATCGGAATGGGACTTGGGTCATTTTAATCACAACAGGGAGGGCTTTCCGATTGCGTTTGGTAGTTTCTAGACCGAATAAATCCTTTCAGAACAGCATGATATTTTACAGACATAATGATGTACTACAATCTATAATCCTTAGATATGGATCCAGGTGATGGGGTTTTTCCTTGGCGCTGGTATCTATGGTTCTGTTTCATTATTTGGGGTGATAGCAGTGGAATGTTCACCTCCACACCTCTCGGGCACTGCTGGGGCAACAGCGTCTGTGTTCTCAAATAGTAAGTATCATAATCAAGACTGAGTTTAGTGTGCCTGTCATTTGCAGAATGAGGTCCCCAGAGGGTGAATTTAGTGACGCTATCCTGCAGTGGGCTAGCATCACTAAATTCACCCTCTGCATGACCTCGTTTGCTATGGGGGACATAGACTCAGATTGAAGTTCCCAAATGATGAATATTGTGATGTACACCCATTGGGAACCTCGATTATGCAATGTGTCATCTGTCAATTTGGGGACATAGTGAAACTAAACTAAAAAAGAAATAGAATCTATGTGAAGAAGTTTCTATACAAATTAGATTATAAAGAAACTTTCCAGAGAAGATGAGGCCTAAGCAGAATGAGGTCTCCAGAGGGTGAATTTAGTGATGCTAGCCCGCTTGATCAGGCTTGATCATAATTGCGTATTATACCCCGTTTTCAAGAAATAAAAAAGGAGTGTATACTGGATTGATTGTCTGTATTTCACTCTGCTTGTCTGGCTGCCTGGGCAGATATCTCAGCCATGGGTTATCAGATCTCAATGAAATTTGAAATGGAAGTTTGCCATCATGACTGCTTTCAATATAGGGGTTAATGACGTTGATTGCATTTTCCATTTAGAATAATCCTTCTTTGTTTATATGGAAATATTGGTTTTTATCCATCCATGCAGATATCTTAGCCATGTTTTATCGGATCTGAAAGAAATTTGGAATTGAAGTTCGCAATCATGGCTGCTTTCAAAAGAGGGCCCAAAGATGTTGTTTGTGTTTTCTGTTCTAGAGTTATTCTTTGGGGTATGCCAGCACCCGAGGTGCAACTTCCTGTTTAAATATGAATCGAGGGAAGGGTGGGTGAGAAGTAATGAAATAATTTCAGGAATGAATGTTATTTTTAGCCATTTTGGGACCCAACCAACCCTGGGCCTAATAAAATACATCCAGCACCAAAACTGCAACTATGACCAAAGTTACACCATATCCTTGAATAATCTGATGTTCATCTTTCATAGAGAGTAATAATCTTATGTTCATCTTTCATAGAGAGTAATAATCTTATGTTCATCTTTCATAGAGAGTAATAATCTTATGTTCATCTTTCATAGAGAGTAATAATCTTATGTTCATCTTTCATAGAGAGTAATAATCTTATGTTCATCTTTCATAGAGAGTAATCACTTGATTGAATTGGTGATGTGAAATAATTCATGAGAGGCAGGGACATTGTACAAACACGCTCGAGTGTTTAAAAAAAATAGTCCCTGCCTCGAATGAATTATTTCACGTCACCAGTTCAATCAAGTAATTATTTTGATATTATTATGCCATATTGTTCCCGGGATCAAAGTAGGCCGACATACCAAATTCAAGTCGGATTGGTTCAGGTCCAGAAACATGCCTATATCAGCGTAAATGAGTGAGGTCAAGGACATGGTCGCACATGAAATTGGATGCGCTCATGTTCCCAGGATGAAAGTAGGCCTACATACCAAATTTGAGTCGGAACGGTCTATAAGACACACACACACAGACAGAAGATCCAAAATATATAATAGACAATCTGATGTGCCCGACTTCGTCCGGGCTATTTAGGGATTTTTGTGTGATCGCCTACATCTGGGCAGAATATACAGCGTCAGTCCAGAAACATGCCTATATGAGCGTATATTAGTGACAGAGCGAGGTCAAGGTCAAGGACACAGTCACACGTGAATTGGACCTGCCCATATTGTTCCCGGGATCAAAGTGGGCCTATATACCAATTTTGATTTGGATTGGTCGAGCAGTTTTTGAGTCTATAACACACATACATACATATACACATACAGACAGAAGTTCCAAAATATATAATAAGACTAGCCGATGAGCCCGACGTTGTCTGGGCTATTCAAAAACCAAATTTCAAGTCGATAGCTCCACCCGTTTCCGAGATCTGGTCTGCGCATGCGCGAAGCTTGCGTCGCACAGGCTCGGCATCCCGATAAAAATCGTATCCGGGGCAAGATACATTCACATAGCAAATTTCAAGTCGATAGCTCCACCCGTTTCCGAGATCTCGTCTGCGCATGCGCTGCACGGGCGTCGCACGGGCTCACCAATACGACAAGGACGACCGCCTGGTCAAACTACACACACGTACCAAGTTTCGTCCTGATCGGTCGAGAATCGTAGATTTGTATAAATGACATACAGACAGAGAGACAGAGGTCTTCAAAATATATAAGAGACTAGCCGATGAGCCCGATGTTGAGCTACAGTGTCATTAACATCAGTGAAACAGGAAGAGCTACAGTGTCATTAACATCAGTGAAACAGGAAGTGAACTCATGACCTGGAAATGACATCATGGACAGAAACAGCAGTTAGAGTTTGAATAGAAGTGAAGCAAGTCACAAGTGTGCTGTGGAGATATAATAGGTAATTAGCCATTAACAAATGGTAGCAGAGCGAGGTTTCGATCCTCGGACCTCTGGGTTATGGGCCAATATGGCTCGTAATTCATTACAAATGTGGAATGGGTTCAGTAGTTATCAACTTGTGTTCGGCTTCAATCCGAAAATACCCAACATCATGACAGATAATATTGCAGCAATGGATGGTAAAACAATGAGTGAAGTCTTTGCAGAACATATGAATACTCTACATTCTGCTCGTAGGGCATTTATTCAGACAGAAGCTGATGAGAGAATCCGACGGGCTCTACGAGGCAAGGTCAGGGCAGCAGAACAGTGCTATTCTAATGGAGATAGAGTGTTTTATAAAAGGGAGGGAAAAGACAAATGGCTTGGACCTGCAAAAGTGGTTTTCCAAGATGGCAAAGTTGTGTTTCTGAGACATGGAGGAACATTTGTGAGAGTTTCTCCAAACCGACTTATTAAAGCCAACTCTTACAATATGAACCCAGATCCAGGTGATCTTAAAGAAGATACGTGTGTCGAACAAGCAGTTGAGTCGAAAATTGAAGTATTCACAGAAAACGTCGGTGAAAAAGATTCTGTTCAGAACATTGTGACACCCAAAGCTGCGTCAGACGAGAAGATCATGCTGAAAACAGGTGATGAAATTGAGTATCATCTGGAAGATGGAGATGAATGGATTCCTGGTACTGTTATTGGTAGAGCTGGGAAAGCGACTGGAACAAATAAATCCTGGTTCAATCTACAGATGAAAGATGGAAACAAAATGAGTATTGATTTGAATAGTGTTCAGTGGAAAAGGACCAGTCAAACCGAAGAAGTGTTGATGACATTTGTGCCAAAGGACAGACTTCATGATCCTTCGTGTGGGAATGCAATAATTCAAGAGCTTCAGAAGTTAAAGGACTTTGATACTTATGAAGAGGTAAATGAAAATGGACAACAATGCATTTCTACACGCTGGGTACTGACACAACGGGGAGCTGATGTCCGGGCCCGTTTAGTCGCCCGTGGATTTGAGGAGGAAGGTTTGACACAAAATGATTCACCTACTGTAAGCAAAGTATCCATAAGACTATTCTTGACATTGGCAGTAAATAAAAAATGGAATGTTAAAACAACTGATATTAAGTCAGCGTTCCTCCAAGGAAAAAAATTGGAAAGGGAAGTCTTCATCAGACCTCCTAAAGAAGCTCAGACAGAAGGAAAAGTTTGGAAGTTGAAAACATGCTTGTATGGTTTAAAAGATGCAGCTCGGCAATTCTACACAAGTGTTGTACATGAACTAAATCATCTTGGTTGTGAGTTATCTACACTAGATCCTTCTCTGTTCTACAAACGAGGAAAAGATGGTGAACTACAAGGAATACTTCTCAGCCATGTGGATGACTTTCTTCATGCTGGTGATAAGGATTTTAACGAACATGTAATGGGTGGCTTGCGACAGCGTTTCCTAGCTGGAAAAGTAGAGGAGGTAAAATTCACTTACGTTGGGTTCCACATTGAACAGAAAGCTGATGAAATAATTCTGCACCAGAATAACTATATTCATGGAGTAAGAGACATTGAGTTACGTGCGGAAAGAGTTGCCTGCAAAAATGATGAATTAAGTATGAATGAATACACTGATCTGCGTTCTATTGTTGGAAGTCTAAATTGGATTGTGCAAGGGACAAGACCTGATTTGGCTTTTGAGTTAATAGAACTGAGCACTAAATTCAGAAAAGGTCAAGTTTGTGATCTGGCTAGAGCAGTGAAGATCATATCAAGAGTGAAATCTGAGACAACATCAATTCGATTTCCATTCATGGGACTTCCTTCAGATGATAAGTGGAAATTAGTGGTTTTTACTGATGCTGCTTATGCAAATTTGCCTGATGGAATCAGCAGTACAATGGCATATGTTCTATTTGTCGTAAATCCAGATAAATTGAGCTGTCCTCTATCTTGGAACTGCCATAAGATAAAAAGAGTGGTGCGTTCAACATTGGCTGCCGAAGCAATGAGCTTGCAGGAAGGTGTCGAGGAGGCGATATATGTCAGGAAAGTGTTATGTGAATTGTGCAGTATCCAAGAGACAAAGATCCCCATTGTTGCCTATGTGGATAACAGGAGTGTGGTGGAAGCTGTGCACACAACTAAAATGGTTGATGATAAACGTCTTCGAATCGATATTGGTGCGATGAAACAATGTCTTGATCGAGGTGAAGTAGAAAGCATTCGATGGTGCCCAGGTTCGAGTCAGCTTGCCAATTGCCTAACAAAACGAGGTGCTTCCGGCGAGCAGCTGATTGCTACATTCCAGAGAGGGAAAGTAGCAATTGACATTTAGGAAAAATGGATACGGACTGTATATTTGTAAATATTTCTGTGGTTTTATCAAAAGAACTAAAACAACATAAAAAGAGAAAAGAGGGAGATTGTTGAGCTACAGTGTCATTAACATCAGTGAAACAGGAAGAGCTACAGTGTCATTAACATCAGTGAAACAGGAAGTGAACTCATGACCTGGAAATGACATCATGGACAGAAACAGCAGTTAGAGTTTGAATAGAAGTGAAGCAAGTCACAAGTGTGCTGTGGAGATATAATAGGTAATTAGCCATTAACACCCGACGTTGTCCGGGCTATTCAAAAACCAAATTTCAAGTCGATGAGCCCGACGTTGTCCGGGCTATTCAAAAACCAAATTTCAAGTCGATAGCTCCACCCGTTTCCGAGATCTGGTCTGCGCATGCGCGAAGCTGGCGTCGCACGGGCTCGGCGACCCGATAAAATTCGTATCCGGTGCAAGATACATTCTCATAGCAAATTTCAAGTCGATAGCTCCACCCATTTCCGAGATCTCGTCTGCGCATGCATGAAGCTGACGTCGCACGGGCTCGGCGACCCGATAAAATTTGTATCCGGGGCAAGATACATTCACATAGCAAATTTCAAGTCGATAGCTCCACCCGTTTCCGAGATCTCGTCTGCGCATGCGCGAAGCGGGCGCCGCACGGGCTCGCCAATACGACAACGTCCACCGCCTGGTCAAACTACACACACGTACCAAGTTTCATCCCGATCGGTCGAGAATCGTAGATTTGTATAAATGACATACAGACAGACAGACAGACATACAGAGGTCTTCAAAATATATATGAGACTAGCCGATGAGCCCGACGTTGTCCGGGCTATTCAAAAACCAAATTTCAAGTCGATAGCTCCACCCATTTCCGAGATCTGGTCTGCGCATGCGCGAAGCTTGCGTCGCACGGGCTCGGCGACCCGATAAAAATCGTATCCGGGGCAAGATACATTCACATAGCAAATTTCAAGTCGATAGCTCCACCCGTTTCCGAGATCTCGTCTGCGCATGCGTGAAACGGGCGCCGCACGGGCTCGCCAATACGACAACGTCGACCGCCTGGTCAAACTACACACACGTACCATAATTTCCCCCCTTCCCTTCCTATGAAAGACAGCACAACACGCATTTTTTGTTTTTCATGAATTAATGCATGGTACCCGTCCCTCAAAGACTGACCCGATGAAAAATTCCCCTGTTCCTAGGACATATATGACACAACAACCCATTCTGCCTTTTTAATCGAGATAATTGCATTTCGCGTTTCGTTTTGCATCCGTATTTTACGCATGGGTAGCCGTTTAGCAGCTTCGATTGTAATAAAGAGCGTTAATCCTTAACACCTCCGAATATTGTCAATATAAAGATCGTTGATGCCTTAACCCCAGAAGTGGCGTTTGCGGTGATTTTGATGATTGGGAGTGGAGAATGAGTGCTCAGAGCTTGTCCAAAACGCGACGTCGACGATCCCCGTGGGTTTTTACACTTATATACGAAATTTGAGCTCGATGGGTGCAGTCGTTTTCGATTCTATAAAGGACATACAGACAGACAGAGGTCTTCAAAATATATACGAGATATCAATGTTTAATATTTTTATATTGATATATATTCCTGACTTGAGTTATTCAGCCTCAGTTAAACTTCCAAATACAGTAATGCCGTAAGTAATCGACTTCTTAACCACAGCAGAATTATGGGTAACTTTTCAGGATTTAGTCGGAAATATGGCTTGTTGCCATTCATCAGAAAGCTCTCTACTTTGATCATTACTCTAGACCAGAATGAACAGCACCATTTAGGTCACAAGCACATTAAATAATAGTGTAAATCTAATTCCAGATTTGTTTTCTTCCAGCGGGTTGTTCATTGACGGGAATAATTCAGCCGATCATTGCTAACTTATTAAGCTGGTACCACTCATTCGTTCTGGCTGCCGTGCTGTGTATGGTGGCGCTCATCCATATCACATGGACTACCGTCGTGATGTCTTCCAGAAAAAAAGTGAACTGATCGTGAAGCAGACGAAGATGGGATATGGAGTTTATGTTCGTGGACCAGTGATCTAAGATATCCATGGGACATGGAGTATATGTTCGTGGACCAGTGATCTAAGATATCCATGGGATTTGGAGTTTATGTTCGTGGACCAGTGATCTAAGACATCCATAGGATTTGGAGTTTATGTTCGTGGACCAGTGATCTAAGACATCCATAGGATTTGGAGTTTATGTTCGTGGACCAGTGATCTAAGACATCCATAGGATTTGGAGTTTATGTTCGTGGACTAGTGATCTAAGATATCCATGGGATTTGGAGTTTATGTTCGTGGACCAGTGATCTAAGACATCCATAGGATTTGGAGTTTATGTTCGTGGACCAGTGATCTAAGATATCCATGGGATTTGGAGTTTATGTTCGTGGATCAGTGATTTAAGATATTCATGGGATTTTTAGTTTAGTATGCCTGTCATTTGCAGAATGAGGTCACCAGAGGGTGAATTTAGTGATGCTATCCCGCATAGCGGGCTAGCATCACCAAATTCACCCTCTGGGGACCTCATCTGCTATGGTCGACAGACTCAGATTAAAGTTCCAAATGGTGAATATTGTGATGTACACCCATTGGGAACCTCGATTATGCAATATGTCGTCCGCCAATTTGGGGATATAGCGAAACTAAAAAATTAAAGAAACTTTTCCAGAGAAGATGAGGTCTAAGCAGAATGAGGTCCCCAGAGGGTGAATTTGGTGATGCTAGCCCGCTGTGGGATAGTGTCACTAAATTCACCCTCTGGGGACCTCATTCTGCAAATGACAGACACACTAAACTCAGGCTTGAATATAATCAACACCAGATGTTACTCTTGTTTGTTTTTGATAATAATAATTGAAATGTTCCTAGAAAGGAAGTTCAATACATAATTTGTTGTTGTTGTTAGTTCTTCCGGGACGTGATAGAGCCCATCGGGCGATTTCTCTTCCCCAGCGTTTCGCCTTGGAGGCCAAACTTTCCCAAGAAACCCACCGGCGATCTCTCTTCCCCAACGTTTCGCCTGAAATGTAATTTTTTTTACCTTATTCGATTTTCGTCGCCAAGCTTTTTCGCCTAAGAGGCCAGAACTACTTGATCAGACGATTGCTACCATAACAACTACTATGCTCCGCCCACTTACACTTGGGTTGTGGATTCATCCATTAAAACACCCCATAACAAGAGCTACGCTGAGCATGCAAAATACGCCCTCTCTGGGGATAATTGGCGGACGGAACCCAAATTCGAACTTGAGCTGTCTTTTCTCCTAATAAACCCACATACCAAATTTGATTGAAATCGGTTCACTCTAACTAAAGTTATCATCCGGACAACACATTTCAGGGATTTTCTAAGTCAAATTACGTCAAAAAAGGGGCCATAACTCTCGCAAAAATTATCGGATTAAAACGAAATTCCGACTTGAGCTGTATTTCGATATATGTAATCCAAAAAAAAACGGGTTTTGCGTATAAACATTCCAAAATCGAGTTATCATCCGCAAAACAAAAAACATAAGAAAAACTGAATTTTCTGAGTCGAAAAAGGGGCATAACTCTGCCAAAAATGGTCGGACAGAACTTCGAACTTGACCTGTGTTTTGGTGGGAGAAAGTAATATACCAAATTTGGATTCATTCCAATAAACTATACTAAAGTTATCATCCGGACAACAAATTTCAATGATTTTCTAAGTCAAAAAACGTCAAATAAGGGGCATAACTCCGTTGAAAATTGGCGGGCGGAACCCAAATTTGAACTTGAACTTACTTTTCGGCTAATAAACACACATACCAAATTTTATTAAATTTGGTTCACTCTAACTAAAGTTATCATCCGGAAACCAGGTTAACGGACGGACGGCTCGACAGACCAATACTATAATACGGGCGTATAACAAGAGATCAGATAAAGTCTTTGCAGTCCACAACAGCTTGGGATGATGCTGTTTTGGACCTAGTCCCACCCCGTTGCTCTTCTATAATGGACTTTCATTCAAAAGACATACCACATTTGCACATGGAGCCCGGAAATTCACGTAAACACCTGAATGTGATAAATCATCTGACATGTCCGGGATTAAGTTGTCTTCAAAATGGTATATCATTTACTGTGATAGAAAAAGGTAAACAAAGACTGTAGAACATTGACTGTACTGCCATTCAACCACGATCATGTGGTTGACATGCAGGTATTAAATCTTACTGCTGTAATAGTAATAATTTTTTGTGACCGCCGTACTCCGCATTAATTTTTCACCCAGTCCAGTTTTTCATGAGCGCCATGCATTGCATTAACTATACACAAAACAATGTTTCAATTAATAAATTTATTAAGGTTTAATCAACATTTGAAGTTGGTCACTGACCGACATTCACAATTGCATCATCAATGCCAGAAATATAGACTCTGTGTTGGTGATCATGCTAATCACATCAACAAGATCGAGTTACGCAGTAATATCTATGGTCAACATCGTTAAGGAGGGTCGATTAATTAGAGCATAGCGATGATACGATTGTTTAATGTATCGTTTACATACATTTTCCGATAGTGCCACAAATAAAAATTCTTGGTTAACAAGGCTTTGTTTACTTATAAATCTCATTGTTTTGACATTTAACGGACCTCTGATATATACACATGTTTGATGTCATCATGCTTTGGAAAGGCTATCCTCTATGTTCATATACACAAAGCTTCCATTTGACTTAATCTGAAGACATACAAGCAAAATAACTCCCACCCACAATTCTGGGCGTAAAGTCCATTATAGAAGAGCAACGATATCCCAAGCTGTTGTTGGCCGAGAAGACTTGGTCTGCAAGAGAGAAGCTAATATAACAAGAGGTGTGCACTCGAGTCCTAGCATACCCCCACCATGGCAAATTCAACCCACATTATCCGTAAACCCAACAAAAAAGATATTTAAGAAAAATTCGGACTAATTATATCGATATGGTGTCACAAGAAGCTTGTACAGAAAAAATTATTCAAATTGGTTCATATTTGTTAAAATTTGGTCAAAAACTGCATAAAACTACTGGTATCACTCATGTGACTGATCTCATTTAGTTCAAATAACTGCTTAAAGGTACTCAATCCGATTAAGCACACCTAAATTACTACCTCCTTGGCTTCGGGGGTAAAAAATATTTTATTCGAGTCGAGGAACCCACCCATCAAAGCTAGGAGTGATCAGATATCGATGTTTGAAATCTATTATTTAATTTTAAGTGGCCCAGTAAACTGTCGACGAGAAGAACTTATCTGACCAGATAGCGGATGAAGATCGATAACAGTGGCTTTTTTTGTGTCAGATATTTGACAACTGGCAAAATTTCGTTGAACAAAACGTTGATAAATAACAGGTTTTGGGCAATTTTATACTCTAGTTAGCATTATTTTTGGGCAATTAATCGATTCTGATAACTGAAGCGTATTTTGAAGAAATGTTGTTGTTGTATCTTGATGATATGGGGACCCTCTGATCGGATTGAGTACCTTTAACCTATTTAAGAAGCTTTAAATGTTTTATAAATTGATGATCACAATGTCAAATATGGTCACTAAACGTCTTAGTTAAAAATTTGAATGAGGTTATAAAAAACATGTTTTTTGCCCATGGGCCACCCCGGCATACCTTCCTGCAAATTTATTATTCACCTAATACTGCATCCGTCCCCCCCCCCCCCCCACCCCATAGCAACGCCCGTCAATGTTCATAAACCTACAATGTTTTCTTCTGTATCTGATGCATTGTAATACATTGTTAATAACTTTTTCAATATTTTGACCATCATTATCACAAGATCTTCTATTTTCATTGTTATTGTTGATTTTTACATCATATGTTGATAAATATTAAACAATTCCGAGCAAATTTCTTGCAATAGTTACCCCCCACCCCATTTTGTTGGAGGCATCTCTAATCGGTCACAAAACCTGCAAATTTCAAATGAATAAATGTGCAATGCAAAGCGCAGCATAATCGCTGAAGTGTGTTTATATGCACATGGATTTCCACAACTTTTTGAACCATATCTATAAATATTGAATATTTACTACTTTATTCGGACAAATTGTTGGGTATAAACAATTTAATACAGCAATTATTCTGTGAAGTAACTGGTAGGATCGGCCCTTCTGTTTGCAATTGTTCCCTGGACCAAATTCAACCAACTTGTTGTGACTGGGTACCCTATGCAATTTATCTTCTGCAAATTTAATAGGGGATATAGAAATTCCAAGAAGGGAAAAAGTAACTAAAAACAATGCTAATTTGAGACTATAGATAATTCCCAAAAAGATGAGACTAAAGCAGATTGAGGTCCCCCCCCCCGAGGGTGAATTTGGCTATGCTAGCCCGCTATGCAGGATAGCATAACTAAATTCACACTCTGGGGACACTATTTGCAGGCTTGCATATGTGACCCGCCATATCAAATCCAGTCGTAAGTCGGGATTTTTTTACCCTGTGCCAATGCATTCTCTTATATATGCGAGTTGACCATAGGTCGCCTCGCATATATAAGAGAATGCATTGGCCTAACAATTTGTTATCATTTTTTTTTAAATAAATGTTTCTTGCAAATTTTAGGACATAAAATAAAAAACATCCATTACCCTGCAGGGAGCCCCACTCATATATAGAAGAGTGTCGTCTGCTCATGTTTGTCTGGGGCTCTATGGGTGAATTTATAAAATTGTTAAAAAATACAAGAAAAAATTATTAAAATTGTAAAAAATTGTTAGGCCAATGCATTCTCTTATATATGCGAGGCGACCTATGGTCGACTCGCATATATAAAAGTTAATGCATTGGCACAGGGTAAAAAAATCCCGACTTATGACTGGATTTGATATGGCGGGTCACATATGAACAACATTTCAAACGGATGGACACAGCTTATTTCCAGACAGGCTGTACCTTGAAAGTTTGTTCATTTTTCGTCTGACATTGAAGGACAATAACAAAACAAATTCATCAGGTTTAAAGACCATTTATTCAAAGAAACAGATTCATTCAGAGAGCTGTTCTGACTGTCTATTTTCTGGTCGTCCACCTTTTTTTCTTTTTATTTTCACCCACAATAACACAATCTACATCTTCAGCTTCGTTCTTCTCCAGTGACGCCTTTTAGCATTGTATCTGAAACACAAATGATGAAAATATTATATGAAGCTGTATGATAATTAACTTCATCCTAAAACTCGCAAAGTAAAGCATTCATATTGACTACCTGTATGCCCCCCTTTTCCTGAAAATAAGCCCCCCCCCCCCCCCCCCCCAAAACTTTATTGCAAAAGTTGGTAAATGTTGATATAATGCATTTTGATATTAGTGACAGAGATATAGCACTACATTGTGTATGACATTATCTTAATAGTCAATTCTAACATTGAAAAGTATGTTCACAGCATCACTAAATTCACCCTCTGGGAACCTCATTATGCATCAGCCTCATCTTCTAGGAAGTGTCTATGAGTCTCAAATTAACATTGTTTTTAGTTATTTTTTCCCTTCTGTTCAGTTTCTATATCCCCTAATTTGCAGAAGATAAAATGCATTATCGAGGTGTCTAATGGGTGAATATCACCAACTTAAACTGTGGAAATTCAATCTGATGCTAGGTCTCCCATAGTTGAGGCCTAAGCAGAATGAGGTCCACAGAGGGGACCTTGGTGATCCTATCCCACTGCAGGATAGCATCACTAAATTCACCCTCTGGGGAGCTCATTCTGCAAATGTCAGACACACTAAATTCAGCCTTGGTTATATTATGGCCAAATGTGTTTTTCTTGACCATATATAAATGTGTTTAATTGAAGGAAAAAAAGTGTGTAATTTATAAATTACCTAATTGTGTTGCCAGTCCTCATCCTCACCCACTGTGGAATTGGTCTGTTCTGCTTTTGCTTCTTAGCCAGCTTCATTTTGATGCGATATGATTTGTGGGCACCCTACAAGTAGAAAAGTACATAATAATATGTGAAGCCTATGGAACTATTCACAAATTGGGGTTGAAGGAAAAGAATCTGTTGAATGATAGGGTAAATAAGCAGAAATATTATTTATTGTCCCAACATCGGGTTGTAACGAGCAATCTGATAAAATTCTGATTGCCTACTACTCGAGTGCCTGATACCAGCATAAAACCGAACTGGTCGTTCACCAAAACACATCAGTAGAATCGCTCGTTTGGAGTTTGATATTATAAAGTTATTATACAATGTTGTGTACAGTATGTGTTTTTCTTGTACGAGTCCAGGTTGTGGTGAAAAGTGATATTGGACGAGACACGCAGTGTCTAGTCCAAATATGACTTTTCACCACACCCTGGACAGGTACTAGAAAAACTCATACTGTACACAACATTGTATAATGACATTTTTATTATCCATCAATGTTTATCGAAATTTTGGGAATAAAACTTTAGTGGTTATTTTTGGTATTTGTCGGTACTTAATTCTCTATAAAAGCCTGTATTTGATCATCAGAAAACATGATTTGGAACAGTAAATACGGAAATGAAAAAAACTCAATGCAGAAGGGAAATGTGGGCTAAATCCACCAGTGTTGAGCGCGCATCACAATTTCACCGAATCATTTCGCAATAGTTAATTGGCGATGTCACAGAGTCCCGATAAAAAAGTCATATTGCACATTCGGGACTCCAATATGACTTTTTGCCGCATTATCACGTGGCGGATTTTGCCCAATCACAAATAGTGTTAGTTATGTTTGGATAATAATAAAAAATATACCACTTTTATAGATATACTGGTATGTATACACGTCAGCCCTCGAAATTAGGGGAAAATGTCCCACGGCAAATTTAATGCTGTGGCATGTTAAATGCCACATGATGCCCATGACATTTCTTATTGCCGTCATCACTATATGTACTAGTATTGGCAGGGCTGTGTAATGATACATCAACAGATTTACTACGTCAACATGACCACTTTCGCAGATTGCTGCTTCCAGTAGAAAGGTACACACTATGTTCATGACTGAACTACAGATAACACACTATGTTCATGACTGAACTACAGATAACACACTTTGTTCATGACTGAATTACAGATAACACACTATGTTCATGACTGAACTACAGATAACACACTATGTTCATGACTGAACTACAGATTTACCAGTGCTATAGCCCTCAACTTTTAGTTATAATTTATTTTACCCGAGTTTAAGATACAGTATGGTATGGTGAATATTTAATTATGTTTTATGTTATGATAATTAATATGAATCGCAAACAAATTGTAAGTGTGATTGTACTCAACAATTTGTCAGTGGGTGTCAAACCCATGCAACGAAATTGGGTGAGTTTGTCAATGTTTAAAGCAATTTCTACCCGTATGTTGTGTAATGTTGCATAAAATTCACAATCAAGTAGCATATTAAATCCAGTATATATGTACACTTGAATACAGTTACAAATGACTTGATTTGAAAAGTAATCCATATTCTATCACGGATGACAAGTTGACAACAATGTGTATGGTGTAGATCAATTCGTTCTGACTGCTATATCACCTTCAGCCTACAATCAGCTGATAAGCGTCTCACATAAATTGAATAATTAAAACAATCCTTCATATATAATATGACCAAGAATTGTAATTTATCCCAGTTTAGTTTTCCCACTATAGTTTTTATCAATAATAAACATAAAATTGGTAAGATTGTTACTAAAATGAAGATAACGAAATGCATAGAATCATTATTTTTTTTAAATGGCGCACCACGTTGTGCAAATTTTCACCGCGCCACGTATTGACACAAGCATTTCAAATAAAACAGAAATTTTACGTAGTCATTTCTGTGGTTTTTCACATCACAGTTTGGCGAATTTACCAGAGTGTATATCCAAGCTGACGCGTGGTGAAAATGAACTTTAGTAATCACACAAGACAAAATATTCACCGCCGACAACCCCTTCCCGTGAACCCCATCCCATGAATGTATAAATACATACGTAAAGTACTTCGAACTTGACCCATTTAATTATGATATATCTCGGCACATTTACATTTGTCGATCATGTCCAACACAGTTGAGAGTTTGGAAGCTTGCCAATAATTTAAGGGGGAGGTCAAGTGACCAATTAATTATTTTGAATGGGGATTTCATGCAAATCTCCAGAGCAAAAGTTATGTATGAAGCAGTTATTCAAGAACCAAAGCAGGCACATCGTTGAACATTCATAACATTTAACTGGCAAGTGAGCTGGATAAATTATAAAATTTTGCAATAAATAAATATCTTGAGAATTTTTTCCTGTAAATTACATCACAGGACCTACCGTACATTTGAAAAATCAATTGACACCGCGATGCATGTTCACAGGGAACATTGATGGACTGGACAGATATTATAAAAATTTCTCGTCTGCGGGAATAACGATGAGAGCATTTACCGGCTGCGCAAATTTAAGTTTAGATGGCCGATGACTGGCGGGTGCCTCAGAATGACTGACAGTTTATAAAATACTGGTAAGGCCAAAAAAAAAAAAAAAATCTCTTGTTTCCGATAACATTGGGAAAATTGCCCGATTTGCAGGGATTTTTTTTGCAAAATTAAAAAAAAAATATCGGACATTTCATATCGGATTAGGACAAGCAGAATTCGTCTTGACGAAATGACTGAAAATCAGCTAGGTAAGTCTGCTTTTGTGGAGAAAATAGCATTTAAAGACAGACATTGGGAATATAATACACAGTCTGTTGGGAATATAATACACAAATCTTAATGATCGGTTTGATTTTCGGAGTTTGGTTAACGAATATTTATAAAATAAATGGCTATTATTGTTATCTATACACTATACTATAGCAACAGCTATCGATGAACGCTCACACATATATACAGACCCTCACAAAATAAGTGTCCATTTTAACGCGGTCCTCAGCGTGGTTGTAACGTCAACGCAATGTGGTCGTTGCGTTGATAACGCGTTGAAGTTTAACGAAGACCGCATTGAAGTTTAACGCAGACCGCGTTTATGTTCAACGCGTTGCGTTAAGGATCAACGCACACACGTTGAAGATTACAATCACCGCGCCGAAAAGTACTGCTGGAGAGTGAATATATATACATGTCGTTGCAAACGGAACGAATATTACATCTAATAGGCTTAGTAGCAGTAAATAAACCACAATTGACCTAAATTCTGGTTTTGTAGTTGACGAAACCAGAATAACTTAATCAACTTTAATAGTTTTAAAATGCGCAGTATAAGCATGACGTCTGTCATTTCCCTGCACCAGTATGTCAGTCTCAATTCAGGAAGTGAATCTGACCAATTAGAAGATCAATTGTCAAATATGGGTGAAGTTACATAAATTATGTGGTGGAGGTTTGTGTGCGGGTTTTTATTAGCGGGACATGGAATTACCGTACATATTTTGTCTGGCATCGGCGTTTGAAATCAATTGGGTATGCAATTATGTGTAGACTTGTTTTTTATTTGAATTGTTGCTATTTTACGATAAACTTGCGTGTATCAGCGGAAATGACAACGATTTTTTTTAGAATACTGTAAATAAATGTGCTAAAGGTAAAATGCACAGGGGCTGTGCAACTTTTTATTTTATTATATTATTTTTTAAAAATATTTCCCAGACCCCTGTGTGTAAAAGATATCATTGCATGTTTATTTTGGTGTGGTTTTTTGCACATCGCATGCCGTTTTATTCCTAATGAAACGAAGTGTGCACTCGAGTGCTGGCATACCCCCACCGTGGCAAATTCAACCCGCTTTATCGTAAACCCAACAAAAAAGAAATTCGGACTAATAATATCGATATGGTGTCACAAGAAGCTTGTACAGAAAAAATTATTCAAATTGGTTCATATTAGTTAAAGTTATTAAGTCGGACAGAATTTTCCAAGTCAAAATAAGTTGAAAATGAAGTGTAATATTACGAAAAACAGTCTGAGCCAATCCCTAGCCGCATCATGTAGAGAGGGTATTATGAGAAGCATGTATACCAAAAATTATTGAAATCGGTTCATATTTGTTAATGTTATTAAGTCGGACAGAATTTTCTAAGTCAAAATAATTCGAAAATGAGGCGTAACTTAAAAAACAAAAAGTCTGACCAAACCGCAATTAGCATCATGCGGAGAGGCAGTCCAAAGGAGATTGCATACAAAAAATTATTGAAATCGGTTCATAGTTGTTAAGAGTTATGAGGTCAGTCGGACGGATGGACACACGGATGGAGAAAGCTTGACGGACGGACAGACGCAGTCAATCCAGTATAGCCATTTTCTTCGAAAGTGGGGGTATAACTATAATGTACATGTATCATACCATGAACTTAAGGTTTCTATAATTGACATACCGGTATTGACGTTTTGATGGCCAGCTATCGGCTTTCGAGAGAATAAATTTTACTCATTTGTTGTCAGCCTTGCAAAAATTCCAATTATCGCCTCTTATAAAAAGTGACAATTCTTCCGTCGAAACGTGGTAGGCAATAAAGAGCGTTTGAATTATGATAGTTTGTACTGGTTTTTAACGTAAAATTGTAAATATAGATCGATGGTAAAACGGGTGGACACTTTTGTGTTTTCGCAATGCCTGTGACATAACAAGTGATGGTGACTATTTTAAAGTTTTCTTTTAACCCGGAATGCTAGAAAAATACAATTTTGTCTAATTTGGTATCACTGCGTGGATCTTCAAATTTATGTTTTGTGTTTAAATATTTGATGAGGACAAATAAATAATTGAATTGCAATTATTTAATTCTGGTAACAAAAACAGAAGTTAATATTTATTGTATGCTTGTCTATACAATAGCGGACAATTACTGACGTATATCTCGTATACACGCTCTCACGTCATTACACTTGTATCTCTTCGAAGCCACATTGAATACAATTTCATTATTACATCATCATGAAAGTAACACGACCTCATCGAGTGATCATTGTGCACGCTGTCAACTAGCCAATCAAATCAGACGTTATGACGGCACGTGTTCAATCGAGAATTCTGTGTTGGGGATACACAGAAGACACGCCCCTATTGTATTTGAATTCATTGACACCGCTGTCAATCATTCGCGGTAGGCTTTTGATCCGCGGCTGTCTGTGAAAATGACTCATTGGTTACCAGTCCGAACGCTGCGCGTATTGCAGGACGGTGTTGAAGAACACATGGATATAAATTACTATGTTAAATTATTTACATCATTGTAGATCTGTTATCGAGTCATCATATCCTCACAAAGATTTCAAATGACATCGGTCACTTGGCGTACAGATAATCGACCTTTAATAGGATGTGACGCTGAATATTAAATATTCAAAAAATATATACATTGCGACGTGAACTCAGAGCGTTTTGTTTGTTAGAAATCTCAATTGCATCTCTATTAATTCGCGCAGCGCGATCAATGCGATCTACAAATTTATTTATTAGCTTTTTCCAGAAAAATTCTAATGAAAATGTAAAACATTTCACACCAATCAATCATGCATTATCCATGCCTCCCACCACGCAAAAAACCATTGTATTATGTTGGCAACGTTCCTTTATGTTGACGGTTATCTCTACCGCGTGTGTTGCGTTGATGGTCATGCCGACCGCGTTATGTTGCATTGACGGTTACCTCGACTGCGTTGAGAAAAATCACAACAGCATTGGAGTAATGTTACGACCGCGTTGCGTTAACACAAGAACCGCGTTGATGGTCAATTCTCAACGCGGTCTCAAGCCTTGGGTCAAGGGACACTAATTTTGATAAGGTCTGTAGTATTCCTGATAACGATAGAAATGCTGATCATTTTCTGCACCATCTTGTCCGTTTCTCATGAAAACGCAAGAGCGAACTGTGTCCAAAACAGAATGTGAACTAGACACTACGCCGCCCTAATGATCAGCTCAAACTGCCCATTAGGGCGGCTAACGGTTCACTATACCCTGTGTTAAACTATCTATTTCACAACATTTTTCATCTAAACAATGAATGCTAGCCTTATTACCTCACCATATATTTTCTGTCGGTACTCCCCGCCACAAGTTGACGCCAAAAGTTCCCACAATCGGCGCACCTAAATGCTTCTATCAGACATTTGTCATTTGTCACAATACAAATAAGCATGGACCTCCATCTTGTTGTCATCGAGGTCGGCAGTACCGCAGTAAATACATTTCAGACTAAAGTACTGGATAATCAATATTTTCGCATGGGTGGCGGGTTACGATTTTCGTACGCAGAGGTGTTTATTAAAGAGACGTTCTATTTCATTTCTGCAATTAAAGCATATCTCGCAATATCTCAGCTATTGTTCTCCGTCTTCCACCACAGCTGAGCGGTGTTGCTCATTTGTTCTCACCATTTGTAACTAACTGCATACTATTGTCTGATACTTGTAATTATGTCGGTAGGCGTACGCTATTGGTATGTATACACGGGTATTTTGTGTGAACAATAATATTATTTGTTGAATGTTTCTGTTGTTGTTTAGTTGTAGCTGACACTTATTGGTTGGCTGCTACTTAGATCAAACAATCGTTGGCAGTCCTTGAGTCAGGTTGTTTTGCACATTCATGTCTTCTTCCAGTTGTCACATGTTTAACGGAAATATTTGAGTGGTTTCATCATACTGTGCTGTGCCAACAAGGGATCAAAGTGTGAAATGTTCACTGCGAAATTGCCAAAGCTGCACATCATATCAGTTGCACAGTAGAACTTATCGACATTGAAATCAGCAGTAATCATGATGACATTTTTTCACAGAGTAGGCTATTCCGGTCGTGGTTACGATCTAGACTATTTCGTAATATCTTACAACGTATGCAAAATATAAGTTTAAAGACTTAATAACAGGATATATTCACCGATGTAATCAAGATTCAATGTAAATGTAACATTGGGTATACAGTATAAGCGGTCGGGATTATTCTATTCTCAACCTATCATCTGTTCAGCGATATCACACTTCGGCTATAAATGAGTAACGATTGTATCAGGTTATCCAGTAGTTTGACCTTGTTTTGTTCAGACTTCCCCGCATCGTCACATGATCATGTGAAGGTCATCAAATCAACAACATGGCAGATGGAAGTCGTGTTTTGTGATGTTGACAAATGACAAATGTCTGATAGAAGCATTTAGGTGCGCCGATTGTGGGAACTTTTGGCGTCAACTTGTGGCGGGGAGTACCGACAGAAAATATATGGTGAGGTAATAAGGCTAGCATTCATTGTTTAGATGAAAAATGTTGTGAAATAGATAGTTGTACACAGGGTATAGGAAGCCGTGCGGCACTAGAAATGATGAAATACATTTCTAGTGCCATCGGGTCTAATGTGAACCAGTTCTCACGGCCCACGGGGAAGGTGCAACCCCCTTGCAAATGATGTAATGTATAAAATATATATGAAAATTATGATATCCACACCATTTTTAAAATTCAAAATAAATTTATGTTACAAACTAATTTTATAGTATAGAAGCCGACAGTACGTGTTTGCTTGTGCATAGCTGTAGAGTAAATACACGTTTAAGTCTGTACGCACTTAAACCCACAGGCATTACACAGTACATTGCAGTAAAATTAACGTACCAAACCAACGGGATCCAATTTACATGTGGGAGAAAAGATTACCATATAAAATATTGACAATATAACGATGTTCTTCCATGTTCGAAGGTCATCGGAATGCAATCTGCAAATATCTAGAATTATGAATATAATTTCAATATAGTACGGATAACGAGTAAGTAAATTGATATATCGTTTTCGTGTATTTTGACCACAAAAAAGCTCTCACCATTCTGAAATGTGAATGGATGACGGTCACTCCGGAAAGGATGAAAAGGTGCGCAGCGGTAATTTGAAGAAAACTTTTTCAATGAAAATAAAAACAAATACAATCTAAATATCTCAATAAATAATAAACTAATCATATTAACAGTATAGTTTACTTGAAAAAGATAATTATTTTATTTTATTATAATATCTTTTGAAAATATTTCCGCAGTACTAACATTTCAAAAATAGTCCCTGTAGTTACATCGTATTCGTCCGCAACACTTCGTACCAATTTTTTAACTGTTTACCATATAACATGCTTTGAAAATTATCAATTCTTACACTTTGATCGCATGTACCACTTACGTTTTATTTTATACAACTACATATTTATGAATATTAAATTTACTTCATCAAGTTCATGGGTGTTATGTTTTATGGCGGAAAGCGTCTTTTTGAGTAATATGTCTGCAGTGCCCTCTGAGGAAGCATGACCGAGTACGTCCTCTAAAACATGATTTTACACACATGCATGATTGTCTTATTACTGTTCAATCTGCTTTGAATAAAACAACAAAAATAACCACACCAAGCAAGTTAGGTTGTGTTTATGCGATTAATTGACTTTTAGCTTAATTTGAATCTTTATATTATAACATTATTCGTATTGCCAACCACTGAACCAGTGTCTGGCAGTGAACCACTTCCCTGGCCTAACTGATTTTCATTTTCACTCACGGAGACTGACATATAATCTGCATAGAGAGGTATTACAAACTTCAACTGATTTTGAAGAAAACGAAGTGACACCCCCATATTGAAACTCATCTTTTATTCAGACGTTTTTTTTTAGAACTGATAAGTGATATACCGGCATGCTGCCAATCTTATTCTTAAATGTGCATACATACACAATTGATTGGTGATGGTAATCATGGTTTTATGAATGTCATTCATTCAACTACTGTACAAATAACCATGACAGACCGTCGGTGTGCCTTTGAAGGCAGAATCTCCAGATAGGTAACTGAGTGAGGCACTAGCTGAGCCAGTGGTTCAAAGGGCATCCCTTGGAAATGTTTTGAAAATTTAATGCAATGAGAGCAAGTTTTGTGACTGCTTGCGCTTTAATTTAACTTTTCTCAGAGATGAATTTAGCCAATTTCTCAAAAGCAATATCTTTCTTTAAGATCTTTAAAAAGTTACCCTCTCATTGTACCCTGCTGGACAAAACAAGTGTCCATTGGCACCGCTGTGTATTTGCCGTTCGGCCGCGGTGTCAGAGTTTGTAACTGCAGTTTAGCACCGCGGCCGAATGGCAAGTACACCGTGGCCCAACAGCAAGTACACTGCGGCTGAAAGGCAACTGCACTGCGGCCGAACGGTATGTGCACCATGGTTAGATTTCTGGTTTGTATCGTCTTTTTTCAGTTTAATGAACGTACACCACGGCAACTACACCATGGCCGAACGGCAAGTACAACACAGCCCAACTGTAGTTAGCTGGTGGAGCTGCGGTGTAGTTGCATTTCAGCTGCGGTGGCAACGCTAACTGCACTGCGGTTAGGTGGACACTTGTTTTGTCAAGCAGGGTATCTTCAGTCAAGTTTGTTCATGTGAATGTGACATGAATGCAGAATTGCAATATGTATTGTACATGCATAGCTTTCAATATTGAAATATTTACTGTTAGCCAAATAAAAGAAACACCCTGTAGTAACTGTAACTATAATATGACTCTTTCTGTAACAAAGCAGAGATATGTATGCAAGAATCATAGTTGATTCTCATGTTTCACTTTGCGAGAATAATTTCTGATTTGCGAACAAATTATAAGCCCTGTCGTATTACTAGTATCCTTATTAGCATTATCCTAGTTTATTACCTTTTTCCTTGTTTATGGTTACGTTTGTGATTGCTATGGCCATTTTGAATGCATGATACTCATCAACTCGAAACCACGTGATTCCCAACCATGCTAGTGAAAGGGTCATTTTACTGAAAATGAGTATGGTTCTAAAAATCTCAGAAAACAAAGTACCAGAATATATGAATGAAAATTTCTCTTAATGCTAATACTCATTCGCCATATGACAGTTGATCTGGTCCTTTCAGATTTTCACTTTTCTTGGTGGGAACTATGGAAAGAAATTGTTCTATTACACAGCTATCAGGCTCCGGAACTGCCTCGGCAAAGCCTTTCACCATAGTTTTGATTATAAACACTGGAATAAATGTTTAAAGGATCGCATTCTCGAAATTTTGAAGAAAAAAAAGAGCGAAGAAACCCCTTTTGTATACTTATAATACTAAACAATGAAAATTTCTTATATACAACACAAATCAACTTAGGCATCTGGCTGGGGTCTCTGGATTGTGCAATGGAGTAGGTTTTCACATAATTGTGATAAGTTGGTGCCCGCCATAACATTCTCAATAGGCTGCTGAACCCACCGCAGAACCCAGAGACTTCAATCAGTGTTCTATAACATCTTAACTTTTCATCATTTCCCCCCCTGCCCCACACTCACCCCCTTTCTGCACTAAGTAGCTGATGACATTGACTCCCTCCCCTATTCAGTTATAACTATCTGGGTATATCCTCCCCAGAATTTATAGATACACTTTCTATTATCAATTGAAATATTTTATTGAAGTAATTTTGTACTTTTTTTGGTTATATTTTTAAACCCAATTGTCCTGATTCGAGATTCGATTCGATGTTGAAATTGCTGATTCGTCGAGCCTCACTGACAATGTTCGTGTATATTTCTCATTTATATGAAATGTGCAGGTGATTTAACTTGATGAATTTGAGGTTGACAATTTTTTTTAAAGATAGGGCCAAGTCCCTCACGTATCGTGTGCCAATTAAAGTCCAATCATGGATGCAACATTGTTCACTATAATAAGCATATCTAGCCATCAATTTGTTAACTACCTTAAAAGAACAATACTAATCAATAAGATATAGTGACAATATGTCATTTCTGGTTTCGTCCTATGCTCATTGCCCAACCTGAATGTACTGGACCAGGGAAGGGCAAATTTTGGAGAGGCAATCATTAGGTGACTCAGCCCATTTTTGGAATGGTGATCATCTATGGGAAACAAAATTTGTTTTACGCCTAAATTGTAACTGAGTAGACTACTCTGCTGTGATAAGTCTGAACATGGTGTTGTATAAATATAGGTCTGCATGACTGCTTTAAATAGCAGATTGCAGGGTGGTGCACTATGTTCATGACTGAACTAAGGGTTGTAGTGTGCTACTATTTTTGGGGTAGTAATCTGCATTGTTGACCTACAGATGTGACTGAGCCTATGCCAGTGGTTTTAATTTTAAGCAGATCATGCAATCTATCTCTACTCTGGCTATTCATGTGTAAAAAGACTAACTCAAAGACATATCACACAGTGATAGTCTGAGTAGATTAGAGTAGTAATTTACACTGGACAGATTCAAATATGCTAAAATATCTGATGGGTTACAATTGGAATCTTCCAGTTTAACTGAATGTCACATCTTTATTTACAGTTAACAGTATGATACTCTTAATATCAAATTGCGTTGAACAAAATGTTGATTGTAACACTTTTTTGGCAATTTTATACTATAGTTGACAGTGGTTAGCATTATTTTTTGTCAATTAATTTCAAGAAATGTTGATGTTGTTGGAATCTGTTGATATGGGGACCATCAATCCGAATGTGTACCTTTAAACTACTGTAGTACACCACCCGAAAGGAATATACATGTACATGTATGCTAATGCTATCTTAAGACCACATCATGCATATTATTATAAAAATATTGTAATCAAATACATGTAGTTTAGGCATGTAATCGTCCCATCTCTGATATTATATACATGATCTGAACAAGTGAAAGGCTCGAATGACTATTTAATTGAGAACAATCTCTTACATGTGTATATGCGAGTCTCATGGGATATATAAGATAATACATTGGCCTAATAATAATTACATGTACCTTGACCTTGTAAACCAATGCATTCTCTTATATATGCGAGGATCCCTATAGGAGACTCGCATATGTAAGAGAATGCATGGCACAGGATCTTTAATGCTGCACCAGCGCAGCTCCCATCATGAAAGTCTTAATAAGAATGGCAAAATTATTTGGAAGTATTATGAGTTTTATTTATTACATATAATTAAAGCTGTTGTACTTCTTCCATGTCACAATTACAACATTAATTTTATAAAAACCTGATTTTATGACTACAAGAATACCTTTTTCAGTGAATAAACAAAGACATAACTGAAGATTGGGTAAACTATTTGTCTAAAAAATCACAATAAAGTGGTTTATCCCTGATGTAGCCGAGCAAGATATCGGGTATCTGCTTCAAAATGAAGTTTTGCCTTGATCAAGGCGAAACGGCATTTCAAAGTAGACATTTTGGAAAGTTGAGAGTTCTAACAAGATACAGTTCTCCCTCTTGCTGTGCTCCAAATATTTCCGTGAGATTGCCAGAAGTTTCTGTTCTAATAATAGCCAGTAAAACTGACCCCAAAAGTTGTACCGGGTACATGTATGTATTATGCCATAAAAATAAAATCAACATTAATTGATAGAAGTGTTTACAGACAGGTGTCTTTGATTCACATTTATTATTTTGTACCCTGGAAACTATATAGAACTATATGTTAGGAAGAGATACACTATCTTTAACTAGTGCAAGCATTGGTTTATTTTTAATATGTTAATAAAATAATTATCTATTAAATAGCAATATTTGAAGCACTTGATAACTATTTTTTGTTGTTAAACAATTTTGAATGATTGAGAGTGACTCAAATATCTGACACTGAACTAATGAACTCAAGGCAAGTGACTCAAATATCTGACACTGAACTAATGAACTCAAGGCAAAAGATAAAGATGGTGGAGCTGTCTGACACTGAACTAATGAACTCAAGGCAAAAGATAAAGATGGTGGAGCTGAAAACACTGTACCATATCAAGGCAACACATTTTTGAAAGTCTTGATATTTATTTTATTTCAACAAGTATAATATGACCTGAACGCATATGTGAAGTTACGACTCAGTTAGGTTTTACATGTATATGTGGGTTATTGGATGATTTTTATTGAATACATGTATCTGACTTTGAACTCAAGGCAAAAGATAAGTGCATCCAGCACCATGACCGACAAATCTTGGTGTGAATTGTTCTTGCACAGTGGTGGTAACGGGGACTAATTTATTATCCTCATCTCCTGTACCACATATTCCATGTTCGTTCCACCCCCAGCTGTATAATACGCCAGAATCAGTCAGAGCCGCTGTATTCTCTGAGCTACAGCTTACTGTCTGTATAGCAACACCCTTATTAAAATTCACTTTTGATGGCGTTTGGCAGAAAGATCCAGTGATATTTACTCTGCCGAGCTGTCCGTAATCGCACCTCCCCCATGTGATCACTTCATTGGCACCTGTAAGAACACACAGATGTGTCCACCCTGAAATTATCTTCAGTGGAGCATGTCCGAAAAAGTCTTTGTTCAGTTGATAAGGTGTTTCAACTTTTACTGTTTCTTTCGGATCTTGTGAACTTTGTCCATATTTATTACAACCCCAAACAAAGACCTCGCCATGATTGGTAATACACGCAGAATGATTTGATCCTGCGGCGATACAATTAACACATCCTCGCTTATTTATAAATAGAACCTCTGAGAAAGTTCTCAGACTTTGTACAGCATTCCCATTATCAGTTATACCCAACTGCCCTCTTTTTCCATTCCCACATGTGAACACCTGTCCATCCTTGCCAAGAATTACAGAATGCCATAGTCCAGCTGCAACTTGAATGATTTTAACACCAAGTTTTACCTCTTCCGGAGTGTCCCTGTCAGCTGGAATGTCCGGCAAACCAAGCTGTCCATGGCCATTAGATCCCCAAGCATACAGCTTCCCGGTGTCAGTGACAGCCAATGAGAAATCCCACCCACCACACACATGTGTTATAACTTCGTCTTTCAGGCTTTCCAACAACTTGAGTGTGTGCATGTCATCCCTGTGTCCCAGCCCAAGCTGACCCTTCTTGTTGGACCCGCATTCAAGAAGACCGCCTGAATATGTTAACGCTAATGTGTGCCCCCCTCCGCCTGTTATGTACACCGGGGACGGCAAGTCCATTGGAATGTCTTTATTGGTAACTAAACATGGCATCAATTTGTCCACGGTGTCACCATGCGACAGTTGTCCGTAGCTATTGGCTCCCCACGAACATAAAACCGGCACTGCTGATTGCTGTTCGCGATTGTCGATCTCCATTGAAGTAAATTGAGAATATGTTTTCCTTCCTGGAACCTGGAACAGTAAAACCACGTGTTTGTGTTTATTTACAAACAGCGCGTGCGCGTCATCGCGAACGACAACTCTACCTATTACGGCGAATGAGTTACGCTTCGGCGATATTTAGAACACCCTTTTCCCGACGGAACAGGGTGGTTCGTACGCGGAGTACGGACTGTTCAAGGTTGTGTAGGGGGGGGGGGGGGGGGGGGCAGCGTTGCGCGCTGTAAGGATGGCGACCACCGGCATCAGTTGCGTAGCGTTTAGTCCGGGAGCTAATATATGGGTACCATTGAACCCCCTGGGACTTAAGTTTACCCCACTCATTTTGTTCCTTATTATGTCCTTCAACTTTTAAACAATGTTAACAAGAAAACAAAGTGGCCGTGTAGACTCCAGACAAGATGGCGTCCATCATGGCCGCCGTTTTTCAGACCCTAAGTAAGTTTGATGTAAATTATAGCGGGAAAATCTAGTAAAATGTATACAAATGTATATATTTTCGTGAAGCTAAGACATAGGCAAAAATTAAAATTAAAACTCACATCCAAGATGGCCGCCAAAATGGCCGCCGGAATTTGAAAATATGATGTTTTTTCACAAATATCTTCTAGATCAGTTCATGCTGTTTGAAACTGGTTGAGTATGTGACTTTATTTTGTGTGTTGTATATTAACTGATCATTGGAGCAATTAAATATGCAATTATTGGGGTCCTAACCCCTTCCAATCCCTCAAAAATTCGATTTTACAGAACGCGGTATAAAATTTCTCAAAAAATCACAATTGGGATTCTAGTCATATTTCAACAAGAAATGAACAGAACTTTGTAATGTAAGTGAGGCATACCATTACCTATGAATATTCCAATTTGGCTCAAAATGGCTGCCAAAATGGCCACCAAAATATGGAAAATTGTAAATATTAATTGCCCCAGCGTGTCCTGCAATCTCTTACAAGTTGTGGTTGATGTATAAAATTGGCTATTCTGACTGCTATACATTGAATACTAACATGTCTGATGCACCATGGTTAATTGTTACTATTGTCACCACTGACATCACCAGAAATATTGGATTTTTCTCTCACAAACTTGACATAAATATCGGCAAAAATTCACTTTTCAGGTTTGGACGATTTTTGTCCCCCGAAAAATTTATTTGGGGGGATTATTGTAATCAGCCCCGTCCGTGCGTCCCGTCCGTCTGTCTGTGCGTCCGTCCGTCTGTCGAAGTTATAACTCCAGTAATGATCATCCGATTTGATTGAAACTTGGTATGTATGTGTCTCAACCAAGAACACAGGTGCTCTGCAATTCTGGGTTTGATTCGATGTTCTTTTATGGAGTTATTTCCCTTTTTCCAACTTTTTGTTTACTTAGAAAATTTCCGGATGATATCTCAAGTTTGGATCCTTTAATTGCAAATACTGTTTTATGTGGATCCGTCATATCAAGATACAGGTTGATTTAGAATTTGAGTTTGATCCGATGATTTTTCCTAGAGTTATGGACTTTTTCGACTTAGAAATTCCATTTTACTTCTTTTTTCTTTGGTTTCCGGATGATAACTTTGTTTGGATTGTTTAAATGGAAATTCTGTTTTTTTATGGGTCGTTCATATCAAAATACAGGTCAAGTTCGAATTTGAGTTTGAATCAATGATTTTTCCCCGAGTTATGGGCCTTTCGACTTTGAAAAACATTTTTTATAATTTTCTGTATGAGGGTACCTTCATGGTGTAATCAACTCCTCCTACAGTCTTGATCGTAGATATTTGAAACTTCAGAGTATTGTTACCCACATATTGGAGATGTAATCAACTCCTCCTACAGTCTTGATTGCAGATATTTGAAACTTCAGAGTATTGTTACCCACATAATGGAGATGTGCAACATGTACATGTATATAGATGATGGAAAAATTATTTTTTACAGAATTATTAACCCTTTCGACTTTGAACATTTCAACATTTTTTTCAATTTCTTTAACAAAGCGGCATCGACTTGCCACGTTGTCGAGGGACACTGTGGTCGGCCGACCTTTTATTTCAAGTAAAATGCAACTATCTTTGGTATGAAAGGTGTTTATTATTTTGGTCTATCTTAAAGGTACGGTTGGCCTTGGCGGTGGGTATCCTGTAAAAATATTTCAACCCGTCAAAAACCGCCACAAACAGAAAGAACATCAACATGTAGACAGACTTTGTCCGTATACAAATAAGAAATATCGCATAAACAGTATGTTATTATCATATATTTGACTATTGTTATGTAAACAAAAGCATAAAAGTTACTTTTCTGGTGTTTGTTTATATTATGATGGTAAACATAAAGAGCGTTCTTTGTGGGTGAATTCCTGATATGGAAGTAATAAAGAGCGTTTATGCCATTTGTGTGTGATTAGCCAGTATCATTGTGCTGTTCTGTAACACAATCAGACTCTTGCTTAGGTAAAATATAGTAGGTCTTTATGATAACATGCTGTTTACGCGATGGTCGTGATATATATGAACGAAACTGTATGCGTTTTAATGTTTTTATGTTTACGGTGTTTGGAACAAATATGAATATTTTCGACAATTAAGGCCTCACGTGCCTTTAAATTTGTTACACCACAGTGCTTATATACCAAACTGCTCAAGATGGCTTATCCGAAATGGTAGCACTCACTTGGTTATTATACGTGGTAGTTAATTAACTGACAACTGATGTTCTATTCTGGTTTTTCCAGTTCCATCATCATGTCGAGTTAACTGTGACAAAATCCAGAGCCATCTGAACCGCACTGGGTTATTGCATCCTGGCCGCTAGCGTTAGTTAATTAGACAGCGCTGTCTAATTAACGCTGACGGCCGGTATGCCGGTAATCACAGTGACAACACAGCTCGTATGTTTACCCTTTAATGCTTGTTATACTAATTAATTTGCAGTCAGCTGCTTAGATGTGTCTTCATAAGCAATGTATATCACGTTTCAAATTTCATTTTTTTAATTTTAAAATTTAATTAATTTTTTTCACATTTTTAAATCCTCAGTCCAGCCTAATATACACCATAAAACTGTCTTTTTCATTGCAAGTTTATAATTTTAAATTTTAAATTCAAAGTTTAACTTTAAAACATTTTTAATTTAATTTTTATGATTTAAAAAAAAACCTGAATCTGAAATGATAAATAAACGAAATTAAAAGTTTTAAAACCTAACTTACATTTAAAAAGGAAGACAGGTAGCAAGACACTCTTTTTAGGTATGGTAACTGGTAGCAAACTAATCTTCCGAAAATTTTCTGAGTTTTCTCCGCCTAAACTCAGCTATAATATTTTGGTCGGCATCTATGAACCGACAAAATAGGAACCAAACAAATATACCGTGCCAGTATAAGAAGTATTAAATAGTTTGCTGATGACTGAGAATATCCAAACCGCACCCACACCCAGGTCTGGTAAATTGAAAATGAATCAATGTTCCCGTGGATATATTTTCGATTGGAAAACGGGTATCTGTCGGGGAAAAATAGATCTACAATATCCAATAAATAGAATCATATGCTGTGACTTAAAGGTACTCAATCCGTAAAGAGGGTCCCCATCTCAACAGATTCCAACAACAACAATCCGATCAGAGGGTCCTATATTACTATTTCTTTGGCTTTGGGGGTAAAAAATATTTGATTCGAGTCGAGGAACCCATCAAACAAAGCTCAGAGTTATTAGATATTGATTTTTGAAATTTGTTAATTTCTCGAGATGAGTACTAATAATTGCCGTCAATTTTGAAACCTGCTCGAGATGATTACACCAAAACTCTATTCAACCAGACAAGGATGGATAACTCTAAAATCAAGTGGTAATAATCACGCAATTTTGACTACGTACTGGGCCAGAAAGAATTCCCGATAATGAAAAATAATAGATTTCTAAAATCGATATCTAACAAATCTGAGCTTTGATGGGTGACTTCCTCGACTCGAATCAAATATTTTTGACCCCCGAAGCCATTGAAATAGTAATTGAGATGAGTTTTATCGGATTGAGTACCTTTAATATTTCAAGATATAACGGTTTCAAAGTGAAACGTTCTGACAGCCGCGCGAGCCTTGTGTATAAGAAGTAGTAAATAGTTTGCTGATGACTGAGAATATCCCAACCGCACCCACACCCAGGTCTGGTAAATTGAAAATAAATCAAAGTTCCCGTGGATATATTTTCGATTCGAAAACGGCTATATGTCGGGAGAATATAGCTCTATAATATCCAATAAATAGAATCATATGCTGTGACTTAATATTTCAAGATATAACGGTTTCAAAGTGAAACGTTCTGACAGCCGCGCGAGCCTTGTGTATAAGAAGTATTAAATAGTTTGCCGATGACTGTGAATATCCCAACCGCACCCACACCCAGGTCTGGTAAATTGAAAATAAATCAAAGTTCCCGTGGATATATTTTCGATTCGAAAACGGCTATATGTCAGGAGAATATAGCTCTATAATATCCAATAAATAGAATCATATGCTGTGACTTAATATTTCAAGATATAACGGTTTCAAAGTGAAACGTTCTGACAGCCGCGCGAGCCTTGTGTATAAGAAGTATTAAATAGTTTGCCGATGACTGTGAATATCCCAACCGCACCCACACCCAGGTCTGGTAAATTGAAAATAAATCAAAGTTCCCGTGGATATATTTTCGATTGGAAAACGGCTATATGTCGGGAGAATATAGCTCTATAATATCCAATAAAGATATTCATATGGGCTGACTAAATATTTCACGATATAGCGGTTTCGGAGTGAAGCATTCTGGGCAGCCGCGCGAGCCTTTGGTATAATAAGTCTGTCCGCACCCACACCCAGCATTTCGTTCTCTCTCCATTAAAAAAGAAGTCCATGTGACAGGCGCCATGTTAAAATTAGCTTTACCAGGCCCAGTCCGTCGGCGGTAGATCAAAGGTTATGTCGCCGCAGTCTGCTGTCTGGCATGTGGGTAAGTTGCGCAATCATGTGACACATCGAAAAATAAGCTGATACTATATACTATATTTTTTTATTTCATTAAAAAAATACTATATACTATATTTTTTTATTTCATTAAACTTCAGCTTTTGACAAAAACAAAATGTACCAAGTGTATAATTGGAATCCGCGGTTGTGGTTTGAGACTTCAATGGCTCGAATCCGTTGATAAATACGGAAATTACCCATGTGCATGTATAAATAAAAATATAATCTACACCCGAAATTAGAAAGAACTTAATTCATACAATTAGCGATAAAAACATGTTCATGCACGATCGTTTGCGCATTGTTTATAGGAAATACATGGTTTTGGGTTCCGTTTGCATTGAACGAACTAAAGCGTTAAATTGTCGTTTTGGAAACTAATTCAATTATATTTTGCTGATTTTCTAAAAAATATAATTCGTTTGATAACTTTGTTTTGCTGCGTCATAATTGTTTTTATCGTTTTATTGGCTAATTGCAATTCTGTTTTTCCTTTAAAAATAACAATACAATTTAACATTTTATACATCGAATAATAAACGGTGATTAATTTGCCAGGGTGCCCTGCCCATGCTCCCACAGGCTGAGATATGAAAGGAATATGGAGAGCTAATTAATTACTGGTTTTATGCTGGAGTCACCGTATGGTATAAAGCCAGTGCGGTTCACACCCAGGCGCCCTGCATTAGTGCTGGGAGTATATTTTAGTCACAGATAACTCGACATGCATGACAAATTAAATTTAAAGTTGCAGTATGCAATTTTGCCGAGAACCTCTTTTGTGATTCTGGCCATATTATTGAAAGGAAATGGGCAGAACATTGAGACGGAACTGAGATGAATCATAATCTGTGGCTATTCTGGTCCATTGTGATAAAAAAACAAACAAAAATTGATTTGAAAAAAATAACCCAATTTTTTTTCCTTTTTTCAAACTTTTTTGTTTTTATTTTAATTGAAATTAATTTCTTGTTCAATTAAATGTTTTTTTTTCAAACTTTTACATAAAAAAAAAACACCATTATAACATACACCAGGGTGACTCAACCAAATTTGGTTTAAATCAGTCTAAAATCAAGAAGAACATGCAAACAGCAGATACTCAGAGCTCTATGAGATATGAGGAAGGTGCCTGGGATCACAGAATGTTTACTTAACACCATATAGAAGTCACATTGATTATAAAGTAATAAATTAAATGGCAGTGTTAACAAAATCTGATTGGAGTGACAGATCCTTTGATTAATACCCTAAAACTCTCTGCCTGTTAGAGAGTTTGTATATAAATGACCTATGGCTTATGATAACAAACTCTCAAGGCCAAGTGTGAATTGTTCAAATGGGGGTCACATGGTAAAAAAAGTGGCATAGCTAGGGACCTAACACTTTCCATCACATATTATTATATGTTGATACGTTTGGTGTGTAAGTTACCTGTATATGAATCGTTTTCTTTGCATAAAAGCATCAATAAGAAATTTTGCTAGTTGTCGGTGACTGGGATTCAGATTTGATTCAGAATTGGATCACTGGGTTAAATAGGGTCAGAGCCAGAGACATAATTCTTTCCCTCAATAGTTATTCTTAAAACATCTTCTCAGGAACCATTTGGCATATTTAGATACATTTTGGTATAGAGAGTCGTTGAGTGACTGGGATTCAGATTTGTTCACATGGGTTCACCAGGTCAAATAGGGGTGCGACCAGGGACATAGCTCTTTCCCAATATTAATTTTTAAAATGGCTCCTCAAGAGCCATCAGGCCTATTTAGCTTATATGTAGTAACTAGTATGGAGGGTCCTTGTGTTACTTGGGACTGGGTTACCGATTTGTTAAAATGGGTTCGATCAATCAAGAAATGGCATTTGGTGTATATGGCCTATGGAGAGTTGGGATCAAAATTTGTTTGAATGGGGTCCACCATTGAAAAAGGGGGGCATGTCAGGTTGGAACTTTGCAACAGTTAGGAAAGCTTGAGGTATCAGTTGTAAAATTCCAGAGACCCTCTAGGCTACGTCCCTCTTATGGGACTTATGGTCTTCCGAGTCCCAGTCTCAGTCTTTACAGTCTGGTGAGCATCTCCACAGTCATTGACTGTCGTGTTGGTCCCCTACTCTACCAACCTTTGCCTGCTGATTAGCAAGTTGAAGTATACATGGTCAATGCCATTTCAGGTTGTGATTCATTGCCATTGGTACCTTTATTATGACCTCAAGAATAATGGACTCCTATCTTCACATGAGAGCGACAATCTTCACATGAGAGCGACAATCTTCACATGAGAGCGACAATCTTCACATGAGAGCGACAATCTTCACATGAGAGCGACAATCTTCACATGGGAGCGACAATCTATGCATGAGAGCGACAATCTACGCATGAGAGCGACAGTCGACCATGGAATTTGAAAGATAGATCAGGATTGTGTTCTGACTATTATTAGGAGCTGGATTATCTTTCCACCATGAATCAAGACATGATGGAACCAGAATTAGAATTTGAAATGGTAAGTACTAGCCAAGTCAGGATATATATAGTGTGTCTGATATTTAATGATGCTATCCCGCTGTGGGCTAGCATCACCAAATTCACCATCCTGGGACATCATTCTGCTTAGGCCTCAACTGACAACTGGGACAACTAGACTCAGATTTAAGTTCACAAATGGTGAATTATTGTGATGTTCACTCATTGGGCATCTCAATTATGCAATTTATCTTCTGCGAATTAGAATGAACAGAATGGAAAATTAAGTAACTAAAAACTATGTTAATTTGAGACTATAGATACTTCCCAGAAGATGAGGCCTTCGCAGAATGATGTTCCCATTGGGTGAGTTTGGTGATGCTAGCCCACTGTGTGGGGGTATTTGAACAGCATACAATCCGACAATCACATATCACTCAATTTGACCAACTTAAAGATACGGGCGGCGGTGGGTATGCTGTTAAAATATTCACCTCCGTCAAAAACCGCCATAAACAGAAAGAGTAGTAAAATATAGACATACCTTGTTCTTATACCAATCAGAAATATGGCATAAACAGTATGTTATCGTCAAATGTTTTCCCTTTGTCATGTAAACAAAAGCAAAAAACATTACTTTTCCTGGCTTTTGTTTAGATCCGGATATGGTAAACATAAAGAGCATTATTTGTTACTGTTTTACTGTTGTTACTGATTATGTTTGGCATATGAACAAAACTATATATATTTTAATATTCCTTCTGTTGATGGCGATTTGAACAAATATGAATATTTCTGCAACAAAGGCCGCCCGTGCCTTTAACCAAGCCTGCTCTCTCATTTGAAACTCACAATAGTCGTGTCATGTGTTGATAACGAAGAAGTCAGACACTCTTAACCACTGGACCAATGAGCTCAATGATGTTTATTTTTCATAAGAATATACTTCTGGTGCAATATATAGATGAATATTTCTTTGCAACTTTTGTTTTCATCAGAAACAGTGCCAAATTCTTACAAAAAACCAAAGTCTCAAAAAATCAAAGTATTTGGTTTATAAAAAAAGAAATCAGAAATTTCTAATACACATGTCTTATACCATATGTGGTATTACTAGTACTGTTTTCTAATACACATGTCTTATACCGTGTGTGGTATTACTAGTACTGTTTACTAATACACATGTCTTATACCGTATGTGGTATTACTAGTACTGTTTACTAATACACATGTCTTATACCATATGTGGTATTACTAGTACTGTTTACTAATACACATGTCTTATACCGTATGTGGTATTACTAGTACTGTTTACTAATACACATGTCTTATACCATATGTGGTATTACTAGCACTGTTTTCTAATACACATGTCTTATACCATATGTGGTATTACTAGTACTGTTTACTAATACACATGTCTTATACCATATGTGGTATTACTAGTACTGTTTACTAATACACATGTCTTATACCGTATGTGGTATTACTAGTACTGTTTACTGATACACATGTCTTATACCATATGTGGTATTACTAGTACTGTTTACTGATACACATGTCTTATACCATATGTGGTATTACTAGTACTGTTTACTAATACACATGTCTTATACCATATGTGGTATTACTAGTACTGTTTTCTAATACACATGTCTTATACCATATGTGGTATTACTAGCACTGTTTTCTAATACACATGTCTTATACCATATGTGGTATTACTAGTACTGTTTTCTAATACACATGTCTTATACCGTGTGTGATATCACCAGTACTGTTTTCTAATACACATGTCTTATACCGTGTGTGATATCACCAGTACTGTTTTCTAATACACATGTCTTATACCATATGTGGTATTACTAGTACTGTTTACTGATACACATGTCTTATACCATATGTGGTATTACTAGTACTGTTTACTAATACACATGTCTTATACCATATGTGGTATTACTAGTACTGTTTTCTAATACACATGTCTTATACCATATGTGGTATTACTAGCACTGTTTTCTAATACACATGTCTTATACCATATGTGGTATTACTAGTACTGTTTTCTAATACACATGTCTTATACCATATGTGGTATTACTAGCACTGTTTTCTAATACACATGTCTTATACCATATGTGGTATTACTAGTACTGTTTACTAATACACATGTCTTATACCATATGTGGTATTACTAGTACTGTTTACTAATACACATGTCTTATACCGTATGTGGTATTACTAGTACTGTTTACTGATACACATGTCTTATACCATATGTGGTATTACTAGTACTGTTTACTGATACACATGTCTTATACCATATGTGGTATTACTAGTACTGTTTACTAATACACATGTCTTATACCATATGTGGTATTACTAGTACTGTTTTCTAATACACATGTCTTATACCATATGTGGTATTACTAGCACTGTTTTCTAATACACATGTCTTATACCATATGTGGTATTACTAGTACTGTTTTCTAATACACATGTCTTATACCGTGTGTGATATCACCAGTACTGTTTTCTAATACACATGTCTTATACCGTGTGTGATATCACCAGTACTGTTTTCTAATACACATGTCTTTTACCATATGTGGTATTACTAGTACTGTTTTCTAATACACATGTCTTATACCGTGTGTGGTATCACCAGTACTGTTTTCTGAATAATACACATGTCTTATACCATATGTGGTATTACTAGTACTGTTTTCTAATACACATGTCTTATACCGTGTGTGGTATCACCAGTACTGTTTTCTAATACACATGTCTTATACCATATGTGGTATTACTAGTACTGTTTTCTAATACACATGTCTTATACCGTGTGTGGTATTACTAGTACTAGTTTTTTGGACCAAGAAATAAAAAAATTCTCGGGTGTCAGATTTGATTTCCTGACGTTTCTCTGTTGCGTTTCCTTGAAAACATGTTTTCACCTTAGACAACTCCAATTTGCTTAGTTGGTTTAAGAATCTGGGACAACTATTTTACCATAAATTCAAAAATTCAAATTAAAAAAAAAACATTTTTGGCCCATTTAAGAAATGGATGTTGATTTGCTTGCATTCCATATAGAGTATGTATGCAAGTAAAATGGTCTGACATTTTCACTTTCGTGTTCCACACATAAAAATATCAGACCAACTTGCATCCATACTTTATGGAACGCAACAAAATCAACTTATATTTACACTCAACAGTCCACTAGTAGATAGAAGAGCATTAAGCACCCATTTCCAACATTTTATTGTCTTGACTTGATGCAAGTTACAGTTGCGTCTACACAAAAACTGATGCAAGTTGGGATCAGCGCGCAATGTCATGTGACATAATTTTGACGACCCAAACGTCCTGCATTCATGTTCCACAATGCGAATGCATGTGTGAGTGTAAATATTGTGTTCAGTTTGTGTAAGACTTAAATTCTCACCAACAGTTCTATCAGTGAATATATGACATTTGCATTCACCAGTGATCATGTGGAATAATCGTCAATCAGTGTATCAAGACCTGCATGGTATTTTATTGTATACATCCGTCAGTAAGCAAGCCTTGAAATAGTGTGTCTGTCATTTGCAGAATGAGGTTCCCAGAGGGTGAATTTAGTGATGCTACCCCACATAGCGGGCTAGCGTCACCAAATTCACCCTCTGGGGACCTCATTCTGCTTACACCTCAGCAGAATGAGGTTCCCAGAGGGTGAATTTGGTGATGCTAGCCCGCTATGCGGGGTAGCATCACTAAATTCACCCTCTGGGGACCTCATTCTGCAAATGACAGACACCCTATTTCAAGGCTTGTCAGTAAGCCCATTCTGGATGATTAGCCCAATCTATGTTTTCACTCACAAAAATCATGGGGTGGTCCTTGAAGATAAGCCCACCACCATTTTTAGAACTTGGAGGGCGAGTACTAATATACGTTGATGTTAGGTTAACTCTCACTGAAGATGACAAAAATTCATGCACAAATAGGATTACTCCAGCTAATTTCCATTGCAAACTCATTAATACTACCGCCGCTGTGTTGCATAAAGTATTACAATATATAAGATGATCATTGTGTCTTATTTTAAATATGAATTTACTCTTTAAATATAATAGAACACAAAAGAAATTATTTTCATCAAATAAAATAAAATACAACATGATTCATATAAAATAATATACATCATGATTCATATAAAATACGACATTAGGTTAGCACTATGAATGCAAATTGAAATTTTGCATGTGGGGGGGGGGGGGGTCCTCAAAGGTAAGCCCAGTCCCCAGTTTTTGTGTAATTCGTTATAGCATTTTGCACTATTGGGTAGATTTTGTATAGCACTCCCTACAGTTACATGTTTTTTCATGTAAATTGGTTAGAAGATCGCAAATTGCGATGCGAATCCAATTAAATCGAGCCCCAGGGTGTATACAGTAACAATACAGCCCCCTTTCTCCATCGAGCCCTGGGTGTATACAGTAACAATACAGCCCCCTTTCTCCATCGAGCCCCAGGGTGTATGCAGTAACAATACAGCCCTCTTTCTCCATCGAGCCCCAGGGTGTATACAGTAGCAATACAGACCCCTTTCTCCATCGAGCCCCAGGGTGTATACAGTAACTATACAGACCCCTTTCTCCATCGAGCCCCAGGGTGTATACAGTAACAATACAGACCCCTTTCTCCATCGAGCCCCAGGGTGTATACAGTAACAATACAGACCCTTTCTCCATCGAGCCCCAGGGTGTATACAGTAACAATACAGACCCCTTTCTCCATCGAGCCCCAGGGTGTATACAGTAACAATACAGACCCCTTTCTCCATCGAGCCCCAGGGTGTATACAGTAACAATACAGACCCCTTTCTCCATCGAGCCCCAGGGTGTATACAGTAACAATACAGACCCCTTTCTCCATCGAGCCCCAGGGTGTATACAGTAACAATACAGTCCCCTTTCTCCATCGAGCCCCAGGGTGTATACAGTAACAATACAGACCCCTTTCTCCATCGAGCCCCAGGGTGTATACAGTAACAATACAGACCCCTTTCTCCATCAAGAGATATATTTCACTGATGTTAATAAACCACTGAACTAATAAAATAACTATCATTTTTTAAGTACAGCTGGTAACACAGGTCATACAAGGGAAAATTAAAAAAATGGTTTATATACTGTTTTAGTTTACTGCCGTCAGATAGTTTTCAAAATTTAAATATATTTTATTTTGACAGAATCCTTATGACAGTTTTATGCGGAAACATCTACAGCATTATGGATACTACACAGGTAAATATCAATATTATTGTAAACAGAGATGTCATTCCACATTCCAATATATACGAGGCCTTAAAATTGTGATTCTCGTCAGATTTTAAGGCCTACATTAACTTAGAAATATGTAGAATTTATTAAGACTTCCAGGTTATTCAGTCTAAGAAAAACACACACCATAAAAGCTAGACACTCCCATTCTTCGATCTCGTGTTTGTGATATACAGCATTAAGAGCCAGAACATTTACTCATGTAAAATTATGAAAGAATTCTGCCTGTTAGCTCCCTATATGGATAAGTTAATAGTCAATAATAGTCGATATGAACAGGTAACAAGTATCTTATTTCTCACGCCATTGTACTCAAACAAATGTCTCATTGATGTAACTTTATACCTAGATTTACATTGTTCCAGTCAGTTTTATGAGTTCACAGCTGAATATGAACAACCAATTGTGTTTATTGCCTTTATGCCTGTTTATTGCCTTTTTGCCTAACAACTGTTTAGAGTCTTGTCTATTGTGTCCCTTATAGCTCGGAATTTATAATTTCTTATATCTCCATGGATTATAATTATACTATTTATCCCTATTACAAATGGAATTGTGACTTTTCATTTGGTAGAGGTGAGTTGCATGCATCGTGTGCTATTTTATACCACACAAATTTTGTGTTATATTTGTATTTTATGGTCATGTATTTTAAAAATTAAAGAAAAAAATGAAGGGGTTTTTCGATGTTAATGAAGCTATGAGTAATAGTTAGGCATATATCAAAGTCACTTTTCAGAAAATATTGCAAAAAAAAGTTGTATAATTCATATAGATTTTGAATTAACCCAAGTTTGTCATATGATTTGAGGTGTATCCTCTGATACGATTGGACAAGTGTGTACTGTGCACTTCTTAAAAATAGATCCCCTACGGGTAAAAACTGCAATAATATTTAATTCGTTTTCTTATATTACCTAATGGCACACCTTAACCCTTTCATGACGGGATTAAAGATCCTGTGCCAGTGCATTCTCTTATAGAGAGCCTCGCATATGAGAATGCACTGACTTACAAGGTCAAGGTAAATATTGTTAGGCCAATGTATTCCCTTATACCGGTATATGGGAGACTCGCATACTTGTATATACATGTAAGAGAATGCGAGAAAATGCACTGACTTACAAGGTCAAGGTAAATATTGTTAGGCCAATGTATTAATTCTCTATATATTGCATATAAGAGAATGCATTGGCACATGGTTTTCGCATAATTTCCGGAAGCTCCAGTCATGGAAGGGTTAAGAGTGTATAATGTTTATAGTTGTGAAGGCATGCCTGTTTGGTTTGGTTAAAAAATAAATAAAATTATTATCATGATAAGTTTGCACATGAGAGTGGTATTTAATTCTGTGGACTTTCAGTTTAGATTAACTAAGAAGAAACTAGAACATTTTTCATCAGGAAACCATGGCATTGGTACCAAGATGAAAATAAAATGTTTTTTTGCTCATTGCTTACTGAAGTACAGTAATGCCCTAAATAATCAACTCCTTAACCACAGCATAATTATGGGTAATTTTTCAGGATTTAGTCGGAAATATGGCTTGTTGCCATTCATCGGAAAGCTCAGTGAGAACTTTCTGATGAATGCCAACAAGCCATATTTCCGACTAAATCCTGAAAAATGACCCATAATTTCTGCTGTGGTTAAGGAGTCGATTATTTAGGGCATTACTGTATACAGATTTTATGAAAACATGCCGGGGAGTTGTTTTCCCTGCTTTCCGCTTGCTTATTAACATCGATTGCTGTGGCTTTGCTTACAGGGAAAAACCAAGGCTATCGGTCAACGTATTCTGGTTTCGCTGAGTGGCAGAAAAATTACAGCTATTGTTTGAACTCGAGCAGTGATAGTTGTGACTCAGATTCAGAATCTGACACAGAGAAAGGTAAGAGATATGTACTGTTTATATATCGATGATTTTAAAATCACTCTCAATCAGTGCTCGCCGCTGTGGGAGGGCCATTGGATATGAATACAGTAATGCTCTAAGTAATTGACCCCTTAAGCACAGCAGAATTATGGGTAACTTTTCAGGATTTAGTTGGAAATATGGCTTGTGCCATTCATCGGAAAGCTCTCGTCGAAGGCTTTCCGATGAATGGCAACAAGCCGTATTTTTGACTAAATCCTGAAAAGTTACCCATAATTTTGCTGTGGTTAAGGAGTCGATTAATTAGAGCATTACTGTATGAAATGGCCCAAAAGGTATCAATGATACTTAGATAGCCCAAATAATGACCCAAGGAAATATTTAGTAAACAAAGGTAACCATCTCCCATTATGCCATCGAGACATGCAGAACAGCTGGCCAGTCGACAAGCACAATACATGTACCTGGATAAAACGGATATACCTCGATTGCTGCATGTTTGGTCATTTTCTCGATGTGGGGAGTCTTAGATTTAAAATATCCCACGGATTTGTCCATTAGTAAGCAAAACCAGCACAAATGTTGTGTTATTTCAAATACATGAGAGTTTTGTTTAATCGACGTAAGGCTGTTATAGAAATAGTGTGTGACTTGGTTGTCAAAGTTCTACATGTATGACGAGTCGTAAATGCAAGTTTGATATCGATTTGAAAAAGTTTTGTCTGAAGCAGGAAAATATTTCTATTTTCGTCCAAAAAAAAAAAAATTTGCGCTATAAAATACTGGTTGGAAATCAAATTCAATCTATCTTTAAAGCCATACTATATTATCTGTTAAAAACAATATATTACATCCATTTTAGTTCTACTCGGATTTGCATTCCTCAAAAATAAATGGCCCAGAAATAGATTGATTTAAGTCGAGTTATCCCCATTTTTTTACTTAGATAATAAAATTATTATATGCAACATGCATAATTTTGTTTGAGTTTCAATATAATCTATTCCTTGTGTTTGTTTTCAAAAAAGCCTTAATGTTGTAGCCCAATTGCACTTTGGGGGTATCCTTAGTCCCATTGGGACAGTCTCACCTCTACTTTCTATCATGTGCAATGCGGGGGGAGGGATCACTTCTAGTTTTAGCCAGTTGCCATCCCCCGCCACAACCATTGAAATATTGTTTCCTGTTCCCTCAACTTAAGGCCGCCCCCCATAGTTTCTGTTGTGTATTTTGAGTTACAAATACAAGCACTGTCAAGAAAAGTCAATATGAGTGAAATATTTAACTACACGATTATCTGTGTGAATGGATGGGAATTATGGTTCCCTGGGTTCTAACAAAAGGCTAATGAGTAGTCTGCTGATGTCAATATCAAGCCTGCAAATAGTGTGTCTGTCATTTGCAGAATGAGCTCCCCAGAGGGTGAATTTAGCCAGCCATGCGCGATAGCATCACCAAATTCACCCTCAGATTGAATTTCCCCAGTTGAAGTTGGTGATGTTCACCCATTAGTCACTTAAATTATGTATTTTTACTACTGCAAATTTGGGGACATAGACACTGAACAGAAGGAAAAAAGTAATTAAAAACAATTTTTATTTGAAAAGAAAGTTACATCCCAGAAGATGAGGCCTGAGCAGAATGAGGTCCCCAGAGGATTAATTTAGTGATGCTAGCCTGCTATGCAGGGTAGCGTCACTAAATTCACCCTCTGCGGACCTCATTCTACAATTGACAGACATACTATTTCAAGGCTTGGTCAATATATGAATCCCAAGTACCACCCGCCGTCCTACGGTCGAGAAACAATTTAATAGTGTGCTTCTTCTTTTGTTGTATAGAGATTTGAGTATAACTTACTTATTTATCAACAAACTTGGGATTTGTGTTGTTTGATTGTTTTTTTATGAGTGATATGGAAAGTCTTATGAGAAATATGGATTATCAGGATGCTTTGAAACTGATTTAAGTCTTATGAGAAATATGGATTATCAGAATGCCTTGAAACTGATTTTCAGGGGTAAGTGTTTTTTCATAAATATTGATAAATTAGGTAACAATTTCAGTATTACCTCCTCCCCTGCGATAGCTTCAGAGTTTGCACTGACTAGAAATTTCTTATGGCTAATTTTTTTCACCTTTGACCGAAGAGAAAATCCAAAATATAGGATTGTTGAGAAAATTGAAACTTATACTGTCAAGTGCTAATAATTGTGATGGCCTAGTAATAGTGATGGGTGGGGATTTAGGCTGAAATAAAAATAGTGATTGGTCTGAAATTGATAATAGTGATGGGTGGGGATTTAGGCTGAACTAAATAATAGTGATGTGTTGGGATTTAGGCTGAAATTAATAATAGTGGTAGGTGGGGATTTTTAAGCTAAAATTAATAATAGTGATGGGTGGGGATTTAGGCTGAAATTAATAATAGTGATTGTTGGGATTTAGGCTGAAATTAATAATAGTGGTAGGTGGGGATTTAAGCCAAAATTAATAATAGTGATTGGTTGGGATTTAGGCTAAAATTTATAATAGTGATGGCAATTTCACTCTGTCTCAATGGCAATTAATAGTGATCATTGGGAATTTTCTCCAAAATTAATAATTGTGTTGACACATTATTAGGCACCTGAGAGTTATAATAACAACAATAAACTAATATAAAATCAATGAAAAATAGAATATGTTACAAAACAAAAATAATTGTTAAATTTCAAAATAGAGAAAATTGACACTGGAGTGTCAATATATTATTCCAAAGAACCACCCGGAAAATTTTACCCTGTGCCAATGCATTCTCTTATATATGCGAGTCGACCATAGGTCGCCTCGCATATATAAGAGAATGCATTGGCCTAACAATTTTTTATCATTTTTGTTAAATAAATGTTTCTTACAAATTTTAGGACATAAAATAAAAAACATCCATTACCCTGCAGGGAGACCCACACATATATAGAAGCATATAGAAGAGTGTCGTCTGCTCATGTTTGTCTGGGGCTCTGTATGGGTGAAATTATAAAAAGGCTTTGTGTTTTGTTTACTTATACCCCCCCCCCCCCCCCTTGTTTCAGCAGTATAACTACATTGTAGGACAACTCTCACAATACTCTATTTGTGAAATTATCTGTACTTTTGAGGGAGTTGACATGGTAAGTCACATCTCTGATTTACACAAAGCTTTGTGTTTAGCTTACTTACACCCCCATACATAATACGCCACATTCTCCCCACCCCTCCTCCAAATGGGAAGATGAAAAAAATCTAAAATTTAATGTAATACATGTATAAATATTAAGGAATGGTGTAATGCGTCTGTAAGCCTTTAGGGAGTAAATGTATGTTAAATATTAGCAAATATGACAGTGCTGAATTTGTTCAGAACAGCTTCCTCTGATTGGTGTACAAGGGATTTTCTGGGAGGTTGTTCTAAATTACAGCTAATCAGAAATAGTTTTACATGATATTCTGGCCTTATGGATGCTCAATAAACTGTTATTATGCCCCCGACTTGAAAAGTCGGCGGGTATATAGTCGACGTCTCCGTCCGACCGTCCGTCCGTACATCCGTCCGTCCGTACAAACATTTTGCATTATTGTTCAGCAACCGCTGGGCAGATTTAGCTGATATTTGGTATTTGGTATGGTGATAGAGCAGCATGGGGGAACAGCTACATGCATAGCGCGGTTTTCGTCCACCCATTTTCACCAGAGTTATGGCCCTTTTTTTACTTAGAAAATTCAATTTACTCTAGTAGCTGAGGGCGTTTTGTATGCACTTTTATGTCCAGAGCAAAACTCTTCACGAATCCACTAATTGAAGGTACACGAACAATATTTGGTTGGTGACACATTTCCCATTGAGGGCGAAATGGGTCAAATGCGCGAAGTACTACCACCCGCCGTGACTATATCTCCAGAACCGTTGGCCAAAGGGGGTCGGGTGACCACTCAAATTGTGCGGAATGGCCACATTATGGGGGGTCAGTAATACATTTTCATATCCAAAAGTCAATGGTTTTTAAGATAATTGCCAAAAACCAAAAAAAATCCATTTTAAGGGCCCAATTTTTGGGGTTCAGCACTTTTATCTCAAAGCTGAGCCCCCAATTCGAATTTTATTGATCTATATCCATCGGTGCCACATATAGGTATAATTTCTGTACCATTATCGGATGGGATTGACCTCCAAGGAGCTCTTGACCCTGAAAATCCACATTATGGGGGGTCAGTAATACATTTTCATATCCAAAAGTCAATGGTGTTTAAGACAATTGCCAAAAACCGATTTCAGCATGTTTCGCACCACAAGTATACAATACGGTATACCACCAAGGCCACAGCATACATGTATGTATG